>CM060903.1:1217253109-1218453109 GCA_030737815.1 Allium fistulosum | reverse complement strand
TGCCCTAAACCCTTCTATCCTTTATTTCTTACTCATTTCAACATTCACAAACAAAAACTGAAACACTATGAGCTCGGCCGACCACCGCTAAGAAGATTCAAGAAGAAGAAAAGCTAGGATTTAAGTAGAAAGCTTAAGCAAATGAATCAAAGAGCAAATCTCAACCTTCTCAACACCAAGCTGAGGTGAATAATTTGAGTTACATCTCAGTTTTGATAATGATATCGGTTACAAGGTTTGATCCGAATCACTTTGCAAATAATATGTCATGTTATGTTTAGTTAAATGGATATATATATATATATGCTTGTTAATTATTTATATTGTTTCATAAAGATTTTATGATAAATTTAGATTGGAGAACCTATTAAATGACATCCAAATTATTTGCATTTTTATGTATGGTAAAAATCATTATTTTAGAAGTAGGTTTCAAAATTTATAATTTTCTAAGTTATTATGGATTTATTATGAATTTGCTGTGAAAGAAAATAGTTAATATTGGGTTTAAATTATTTAAGGCAATTATATACTGATTTCGGGTCTAAAATTTACATATGTTAGGAAACATACTAAAAGTGAATTATGATGATTTTTGGGGAATTTTCCAAAGTACTTTATTATGGTTATAAAATTATTTAAGTTAAGGGACTTAAATGTTTTATACGTTTTATCAAGGAGAATGGCTTATTTGTTAAAATGTTTTTAATTGATAATTTTGAATTTTACAGCCCTTTGGAAAAGTATTTTGATAAAGAAATGGCAACCAATTACATTTTGGCAAATTAGGTAAGTTAGGTGAAAAGAAATTACTTTGAAAGGCATAAAATCAGTTTTGCTTGGATTTACCACTTCCCCACTTCCATTTTCTAGCTTTCTTCACCATACTTCCGCTAATGAACTCATTCGAAACTAATGCACATGGTATCAAGAAATTGATACGTAGTGCATTGGAAAAAGGTGGAAGGGACAGTGTTGAAACCACGTTTTCAATGGTGTAGAAGTTATTCTTATAAGCTTTTGAATCTTTTACTAACTTTTGCTTATAAAAGATTCTTTCGAAGGGGTTGTTTTAACTTGTCTTTGTTTAAAAGAAGAATCTTTTGACTAAGTTTCCACTTGCCTTTGTTTTTAGAAAGGAGCTTTCGAATGAGTTGCTGCTTGCTTTCATTTTCAAAAAAAGCTTTCAAAAGGATAGCCACTTTTGAACCTATTTGATACCCATATTGCCGCATTCATACCTTTCAAATTAGTTGAGTTGGATTTTCTTTATAGCCTTAAAAAACTTATTCGAAAGGGTGCTTTTGCATTTTTACTTTGAAGCCACTTTCTTAATGCTTTCGAAAGGGTAGTTTAGCCGCTTTTAAATGGTTTCGGAGGTAATAGTTTCGAAAAGGTGGGTTTCGAAACTATTCTCTTTCTTTTATTGGGATTAATGCTTTCGAAAGTACAGCTTTCAACTATGTTCTTTATGACCCCTAGTTATATTAAAGGTTAAACCCAATGGTTTCGAAAGGAATAAATTTAAATGATTTTGAAGCAATATTTCCACAAACCCTTACTTGAACCCAATGCTTTTGAAAGGTATGTTATATGTGTTTCAAAGGGGAGGTAACCAATGTTTTGGAAAGGTATATTTTAAAAGTTTTAATGGAAGGTCTCTAATGCTTTGAAAGACAAGTTTAAATGGTCTCGAAAGGGGATGTCTAAGGGTTTATACAATGGTTTCGAAAGGGATGCTTTCAATTATTTTGAAAGAGATTGTTTAATGTCTTAAACAAAGGTTTTGAAGGTATTGTTTTGGCCTTGTAGCCTAAAGCTCTCTATGTTAAAAAGAGGTTTTAACTTATTATGTAGAGATAGATAATCCCATTGATTAGATTTCATCTACATTGTTTTGTGAAAAGCACATATCATGGCATAAGTGTTTTGAGTAAAGCAAAGTATATGATTTCCTTGTTTTATAAAGATATGATTTCAGGGGTAAATCATTTGCAAAGATTGTTTACAAGGAAATGAGATTTTAATAAGGTAGTTAACCCTAAGTATATGACAGGAAATGTAATATGAATAGGGTAGTTAACCCTAAGATTATGACTTAGATATTAGAAAATCAGATGGGACCTGTAGGGTCATGCCCTAGACTTTAGCTATTAGCACATAGCTAAAATAAGTCGAAAATTCTAGTGTGTTGGGCTTTGTCAAGGAGGGGACTAAAAAAATGTTACACAAAGAAGGGAATATACAGAGAAAAGATAGGTCATTAGTGAGCCTGCAAAACAATTAAGATCAGTTGACCCTAGAAGAAGAAAGTTAAGGGCAGACAGCCCAATATCGTGTCTAATAGAAGTTAGATTATTGATTGTGTCTTGTAGGCCCGAGTTTGCCAATGGTTAATGGTTTGCCAGATAAAACAATAGTGTGACAGATATTCCATTGATTTTTTTGATTATTATGCATATATGTATTTCCTATTATTGTCATAATTAGTTTGATTGCAGGATTTTGATTTGCAAAAGATATGATTTTAAAAGGATATAGTAAGGGGAAACCCGTTCCACTAAGCGGCATGGTCTCACTTAATATCAGTAAATCGAGATGTAATAGTATTATTCACACCAGGCTTTATGTCTGACTCGAATTTTACGTTTTCCCCTTAAACTCTTTGGGGTTCAAAATTAATTTAAGTAGATTGAGGGTTAAGGTCTTTTAAGGTTTAGTAGGATGGACGAATAAGCTTCCGAAGACGTGTAGGAGGCAAAGCTAGCTATGTAAGAGTAAATTAGTGGTGTTTCCGCTATGATGTATTTATGACTGATATGTCTATTTATTTAGTACTCTGATCATCCCAGGGGGCTTCTTCATATGTCGCTCTTGGCGTAGTTTGTAATAATTATATTTAATCAAAACCTAGGAAACGTTTTCGGATTATGTAACTGAATATGAAATATTGGTTTGAAATGAAATCAAAAAAGTTGTTTTTGAAATTGTGATTTTATTTCATATTCATGTGCTTCTAATATTATGGATACCAACAAAACTACCGTATTTTGTCACCGAAAGTTAAATACTATAGATGATTGCATCATCTATAGCACTTAGCTTTGAGCCTCAGGATAGGGGGCATTATAGAATTCTTCGCTTGTAGTAGAAGGAGAAGGAGCAGGTTCAGGAACAGGTAACCTTGATATACAGGCCATGTTTACAAAGATGGTGAGGAACATGTTGTAGAATACCCAAGGTGTAGTCTGGTTGATGTTGGTGTTGGTGCTCCTTTGCCAGTGCCCAAAGCTGACTTCGCTAAGTTGAACAAGGACTACTCTAGCCACAGAGGCAACATGTTCCTTGGAATATAGTGGAGGTTTAGGATACGTCGAATACCTGAGTGTATCTTTGAAGACTTGGAATTGGATGATGCCATGAATAGGAAGTTACCCTCTAGGATACTTTAAGGTCGCGCCATGGGATGGTGGAATGTTGTCGTGATTGCTACTCCAGAAGACCAGTTCACTTGGGAGCAGTTTAAGCCCAAATTTAAAGGGATGTTCATATCAACCATCCATAAGTTGGTATTGCTTAGAAAATTTGCCGAGTGGAAGCAAGGTGAGAAGACTATTTCGGAATATGTGGCTTAGTCGATGTGTTATCGAAATACGGATTATCTTTTATTGATACCCCTGTGGAAAATAATGAGACGTTCATCATGGGTTTGTATAATTATTTAGGGAAGAAACTGGTAGGACATATCGACGAGTCCTTCAACGAGTTGGTTGAGAAGGCTATAAGATAAGAGAGTCTGTACCCAAAGCTAAAAGTTGAAATTGTTGTCTCAAAGGAAGAATCAAAACCACAAGCAGGCGAAGGACGAAAAATGAAATAGAACAACAAAGAGAAGAAGCAATCACAGGAAGAGGATGGCCAGAAGAACGTCAAAGGGGAGATAAAGTGCTTTAACTGCAATAGGACTAGATATCCTAGCAAGGACTGCAGGGCCCTGAGGGTGGGGAGAGGTAGTGTTTCATCTATGATAGAACTAGGCACTTGAAGAAGGACTGCCCAGAGTTGTAGAAGAATAAGCAGAGTGCTACTGCTTATGCATTGGATGCCATTCATGCTTCGTCGACCACTCCATCGATGAAGGGGAATGGGAAGTGCTAGAGGTATGCATTTATTTGTGTTATACCTATGCATGTTTTTATTTTTGATATCAATACGATAAAACGTTCATATATCCAGTGACTTGTTGAGTAAGTTAGAATATTGACTTGACCTAGTGGATAGACTTTTAGTTGTTTCAAACTTAATGGTGGTTCGACGGACTTAGTAACGGTTTGGTAAGACTCGATGTGTTGAGTCATGGATGTTTGTTTTCATGTATTTGCTTTGTTAAAGACTTGTGGGATTCGGTATCATTTGGCATGAGATGACCAAGGGATACAGAGCTATGGAAAAATAGTGACATGCAGAAGGTGACGGAAAGATAGGGAAAAGCGGAGGGTAGAGTAAGACTGTACACTTGAGAGGGTACAATTATTGTTATTTTGGGGTGTCGCACAAGGAGTCATTGTTGTTTTCTAAGGAACATCCGGATGTAGTCGGATTTTTTTCATGTAGTAGTGACCATTATTATATCTTCGAGGAAGATGGTACTAAAATTCCTTTTTAAAATAAATCTATAAATTTCCAAAATAAATATAAAATATGATTCAAAATCTTCAGTTTATACTAACTAATTATAGTTAAAACATTTTTCCTTTAAATTATACCATATTCGAAATTCTCATGTTATGAAAAGAAATTTTTATTTATTCAAAACATATCCAAAATCATTTAATTATATTTCATAAAAAGAATTCTATATGTTTCCAAGGTTTAAAGACCCTTTTGATGATATTTAAATAACTGTTGTAATAAAATTCACTTAAAATAATATTATTATTTCTGTGGTATATTTTATAAAATAGAAATAGATTATATTTTGTCGTTATATTATGATATTGAATTTAGAAAGAGTTTTATAACCAATAGAAAACTATATTTATATTTATAATTCAAATTATATTTGTAATTGTAAAAATAGCTAACTGAATAAAATTTAGTAGTTTATAAAACACTTCTAATAAAATTTCAAAACCTGTAAGTAAAGTTTCCAAAACTTTTCAAAACGTCCTTTTAAAATAAGTAAAATAAATAAATATCTAAATATATAGATTATAGAGTAAAATTACACCACAAACAGATCAACCAAACATCAATACAATCCGCGTGGTTGAGTTGAATTCCATCGAATTTCGGCCATCTATACAATGCACAGCATATAAATAAATTTCGCAAAACAAAATGCAATTGGGTAGCGCCTCCTTTGCATTTTTGATGTCTCAAAAAACACACGATTTCACCAACAAACACAAAATCAATTCAATGATTCCAACAAGCAATTCATTCAAACAAACAGTTTATAAATAAGATATATTCATATCACGCATAGACATTAGATATAGCAGTGAGTATAAAAAATCACCTCAAGCGATTGCTCGACGAAGCTCCCTTATTAATGCTTCATCCTACATCCCCTTAGCAATAAAGTCACGAGCAAAAACTTCCAAAATAACGCTCCCACTATTGGCAGCCCTTGCCTTGCGACCACCACTATCGCTACCCTTTGTTGTCGCCAGCCTTGTGTGCAATTTCGCACCTTCATGATGTTGTTGAACAATTCCATACGGACACGTGTCTCGGGCCTTCGCTTCACCATCGCAACCTTGCACGGTGGCCTATCAAGCCTCCTTTTATGCACATACCTACAGTCGTCCACTTCTTTAGGTTGCATCGACCTTCCTTTAACTTCCTTCCACAATTTGGCCTCCCTCTCATTTTTCATCGACGATGTTATCAATGCCAGCATCCAAGACAGGATTTCGTTTTTATTTCTACGTTCGATATTTTTAGGAGTAATAGGGACGAATGGGTTATGGCTTGAAAATAGGTGAAGTAGGGAAATTCTTTTAGAAAACTAGATGAGGGAATGTGATTAAATGGGCTTGGGCCTAATTTGTTTGGCATTAAATTCTAATTTATCTTAGTTTCAATTAGCTTTTCTTCACATTGCACTTTAAAATTTTATTTTTTGGTATTTGTTTATAATAATATTTCAATATAGCTCAAATTATTTTAAACTCTATTTTACAAGATATATTACAATAATTGGATAATTATATTCAATTCAATACTTTGTTGTTAGTTTTTTATTTAATTATCCATTGTATTATTACAAAATAAATTTATTTTCCAACTATTTCAATTATATAAAAATTATTTATGCTTTAAAATATTTATAATTAATTAAAACATTTTATTCGATTACAATATTTTATTCAAAAAGAATTTATTAATTTAATCCAATTTATTAAACAAAATCTTTTATAAAATAGAATTTAATTAAGTAAAATTTTATTTTTATAAATAGTTATTAAAATCAAACTCAAACATTTTATTTTAATTTAATTTATTTATTATTATAACGTAGAAAGCAGGGTTGTTACAAATTTTCTTCTCTATTTCAAAGTCATCTATTCTCTCCTTTGGAGCCATGTGCCTAAGAGACATTACAACTAGCCTTGTGTCTTTCTTGAGATTGATACGAAATTCAATTCCTCTTCAAGGAGGGAGACCGTAAACATCTTCGAATACACCAGGATAACCTTCCACTATGGTATACATGATAGCTCTTCGTATGACAGGCTGAGTCAATACAAACATGTCTCCATAAAAGAAATATCAGGCTGACAGCACAGAATCAAGTCGAGTCCATCGTCCTTCCTTGGTCTAACCATTTCCTTTAACAATCTAATACTATTGCATAGTGAGACATCCAATCCATTCCCAGAATCAACCCATATCCCACAAAGTTTAGTATATATGTGTCACAAGGGAACTCCACCGAATGGACGACCAACTTTAGATTTTGATATAACATTGATAAATGGGTTGATCCCCCAATAGGTTTCGACACCATAATGGATTTTTGCATGATATAAGATTTAAGTGCTAAATTATCGATTAATGCACTAGCTATGAATGAATGAGATGTACTAGTATTAAACAAAGTACGAACAAGAGAACTGGATAAAATCAACACACCTCCATCATAAACTGCTTTCCCTTCTCCTGAGTTGACAGTCATGCTTTACTAGAGGTTGGAATGACATCCAGAGCATATGCCTTCACATTCTGACCTTTACCTTTCAAAGCTAGGCAATCTCTTTCCTTATGTCCAAACTGATCAAAATTATAACAGTTCACTTTCTTCTGAGTTGGGGCTGCCTTACAATCCTTCGCTATGTGTCCCAGTTGATTGTAGTTATAACATTTTACTTTTTGAAAGGTTTTTCCTATATTTCTTTGCAATTTGTCACACCATATGACATTTATTATAAGTAATCTTATGTCTTTTACCTTAACCTCCTTGTATTCCATTTCCTTTATGCTTGCAATGTTGTTGCTGTAACAACCCCCACTTTAGTGGGTCGAAATTTTCAGTAAATCGAAAACCCAAGTCAACTAGAGTACGAATCGTTGGTGTTGATATCCTGTAAATAAATAGAAGTATATCAAAGAACTATCGATAAGGTCTCATTGTGGAATAAATAAATATAATAAAACAAATACATGTACAAACCAATGCTAATACTTTTGGTATCTAACACCATTGAAAGTGAGAGCATGCATGAGAAACCTGTCCTTTCACTGTTCCCACCCCATACCAATTCACATTCCTCTAAATCTGTCTTATTGGTTGTAATGAGGAGGGTCGGAACATTGTTCTGCTGACTGGTAAGTTACATACTTTATCCATAACACTAGTTTATGCTGATTGTTTCCCATTACATGTTATGTTTATTATTCAAAGCTTAGTCATTTTAACTTCATATATGTTATGATATGCCCAACCTACTAGTGGTATACCATAACTATATATGTATGTGTGTGTGTCTATATATATGTATGTATGTATCACGGTCCGCTATGGACCAGAATACGTTTCACGCTAGTATCCATAACTTTGCACTGTATCAGGTATTTACCAATAGTGTCTAGGATGTATTGCCTGCGTATACTGAGGAATCTCCCGTTAGTGCCTAATAATGGAAATACCACTACTTAGCTATATTCTAATTCGTCTTAAAGACTCATCTAGGGATTATGTAGCCTTGCCTCCTAACGATAAACAAACTAACAAAAATCTTTGAAGGGATGCATGTCTCATACAGAACCTACACTAATAGGAGGCATAGTCTATCTAGGTGTAACTCAAGTCTTTTTAATGACCACTCCAGGACCAACGGTGCTATGGACCAATGTGTACAGCCCTACTTCCCCAATATATGGTACGAACCTTGTTGACATAGTGTTGAGCCTACACCCACTATCCATTTTGATTGCCTAATGCAAAATAAAGGATATGCCCACCCTATAAGGATTGAAGTAGACCCTACTCGACCATTTAAGACTTCAAGCTGAGGCGAACCCCCTTTGGTATATTCCCTCTACTTATACGCGAACGTATATTCCAGTGTGTCCTACGGTTGGAGATGTTTTACATCAGTACAATGTATACACAACCGTTGGTAGGCCCTTTCGAAGGGCAGACTTCTGTTGTGCAACATTATGACCTCACATTCCAACTCTTACTAATGACTATGTCATCCATAGTTAATTTAAATGTTTGTCTAGATCTAATAATTCACACACGTCATCAATGTATACTTGAGGCTATATAAATTTAGTTGTGGAATTGCTATGCCTCATAATTTCAATTATTAGCATTCAAACACTTTTACATGAACTTACTTCTTACTTCTTTAATGCTATTAAATGCCATTTACTACTTATTTCAAATTAAATAGATTAAATACTTTTTGTGGCTTGATTTCCAATTAATACAATTAGATATATTTTATATTTCCTTTTTAATTGATAGCTACACTTCTTTGATTATTCTAACCGTCCTAATTCCATGTTCCATTGTCTTATTACTACTTTCATCGCTTATTGTTTATTTCCTAACTTATTTTAAAACACATATATTACATTAACAACAGAATTATTGTTATTATTTCTATTTATAATACTTTGGTTTTACCTTTAGGGATTGCTATATTTTCATTTATTAGAAATGCATTTTCCCGAAAAGGCAATGTTAATACTGTAGTTTCTCATAGATTACCTAAAAGAGGATTTTTGTTGTGTTTGAAATTATAAGGAATTATCTTTTCTGTTATTATTGAAATAGACGATACAAGACACGATAAACATCCATATTTTGTACATCTCTTTCTTTTAGTCATATTCCTTGTTATACAGACAATACACCTTCATACATGATTATAAAATTGATAATTTATAGAAATTCACATTGCAACATACTTCATTCTAATGAATCAAAACATTACTTAAACCCCCAATATAATTTATATGATCTTCAATTCATGTTTAATAACATATAATATTCAAATAATAAACCCAGATTTTACATAAATCTTATTTATGAATTATCTCATAACTTTTAGGCATATACAACATCTAATCAAAGTTAATATTTCAGAATATGTTAGCAAGGTTATCAAATTCATTGCATATATATATATATATATATATATATATATATATTTAAACCTACAACTCTAAGATTTACATTTAGGAATAAAAAGAACATGTTCACAATGATATAAATATAATATTATATAAAAATATATAATTTCTCACCCACATTAAGTTTCCAATCTCTAGATCTAAATCTGTTATTCCTGTTTGACTCCCTTTCTTTGTACCAAAATACAGAGCAAAAAGTATATACATAGTTATTATAATTATAGATTCAAGAAGAGATTGAATCAAATATAGATTTGGATTTAGATTTACAATTTACCTTTGGCTTTGGTTATTCGATTCGGCCCTATTCTTCTTCTCTATTATTTTTCACTATTCTCCACACATATATATATATATATATTATAGTTTATACAATTTATAGAATTTGTGGAGAAAAGAAAATGCTGAGCTTCACTGCTGATCTAGAAAGTATGAGAAGAAGAGTGAGGGGCTAGGCCTGTATTTATAAGGGTTCGAATGAATTCCAGCCGTTAGATTAGATTACATTAAATCTGGGTGGTTCCCCAAAGGGTTATTAGCAGCCACCTATTAACGTAAAAATCGACGCTAATACCCCGGTGTGAGTATTAGTAATGTGAAAGCACCACCCGTTGGTATGGGAACAGAATATAAGCAGAAAATAACAGAAAAGTAAAGAGACTGCAGTTTTATAGTGGTTCGGCTTGAAATTAAGCCTACGTCCACTTTATCTTCTTTATTGATGATTCGATTACAACTCTTTACAACACACTTTGATTACAACACACTTGAGACGAATAGCTAGAACTTTGACGTGAGAGAGCTTTTTGAATTCATGTCGGATGTGTTAGATCTTCTCTTGAAGTTTGTTGAAGCATCTTTGGTGTTTGAAGTGTCGGTTGAGTCGAGAAAACTGCAGAGTATAGGTACTCCAGAAATGATCCCAAAAGTCCCCTTCAAGTTGGAGCTAATGCTGTATTTATAGGAGAATTCTGGACAGGTGATAGGTCGTGAACGACCTAAGATAGGTCGTAGGTCGCCAGCGACCTAAGAAGCATTATTTGCGGCTTAACAGACATAGCTTGATAGGGTTGCTCTTGATCTATCTGAACGAGGTGACAAGTAGTAGGTCATGAGCGACCTAAGGAGAAGTGGCATAAGAAATCGTCTTGGTTTGTTTAGGTCGCCCCATCCTTTAGGTCGTTAGGTCGCTGAGAGCTTTAGGTCGTTAGGTCGCTTGTATTTTTAGGTCCTTAGAGTGCTTTGTGATGTTAGGTCGTTAGAGCTATAGGTCGCTGGGTTGCTTATGTTTTAGGTCGCTTCAAAAAGAGGAGTTAACACTTGCCCCTCGAAGTTCAGGCCTATGTCATAGGTCGTGTGCTTCGATCTAACTCTACTAGGTCCTGGGCGACCTAAAACATGTGCTAATTCGCATGCCTATTCGCCTTCTTCTCTTTGCCCCATATAAACTGTTAGGTCGTTTCTTCCTCTTCACTCAACTACTTTGATGACCTTCTTCGCCATTAACAAACTTTCGATCTTCCAAGGACGAATCCAAGCTAATCAGTCGTCGATTCAACTTTACCATCATATCTCGTAAGTGAATTTGATCTCCATCCCACCATAATCACCGTTGAATTATGAATCCCCATTTTCTGACCATAGTCCAATTCCATGTGTCATGCTACATTTTGAGTGATGTTGCGATCGAATTTTGATCTCCGTTTGATATGTTGTTGTTGTGATTCGTGAAGACACAGTAATGCGTTGAATCTATGATGGATCGGAGATGTTTTGAATCGTTTTTCGGGTGATTTGGTGGTATGAAGGGATAATGAATTTCACGAAGAGGATGATGGATTTCTTTGTGTAGTTGATAACGGGTTATTGGGTTACAGTTTGACGAGATGGTGAGATATTGTGTGGAGAGGAAGTTAGCGACTTAACATATCTGAGCGACTTAAAAACCTTCGCGACCTAAGAAACCTGGCCGACCTAACATACCAACCGACCTAAGAATACTCGCGACCTAAGTAAAGCCGAACAACCTTTGATTCTGCGACTTAACTTTTAGGTCGTGCTGGGATTCAAACGACCTAAGACTTACGACTTAACTTGCTTGAATACAGCAGTACGACTTAACAAATTAACGACCTAACTTTTTACGGCATAGGCTTTAGGTCACGGCCGAGCTAGGACTTGGATGAATTTTCATTTCCTTGACCCCTTTGTCTTGCACAGTGCGACCTAAGGATTAGGTCACTGGACGACCTAAAGAATCTGACCTATGCTAGGTCGCTTGAAAACAGTCTGAACGACCTAGGACTTGTAAAATTCTGAAAGGACTTGATTGAACTGCTTGAACTTGAACTGTTTGAACTTTGTTGCACTTCCTTACAGATTACACTAACTTTTAATCTAACAACCTGTTAAATATAACATTTGCAAAAAAATAGGGCGAATATACTGCCATTGACTGCCCACATCGAATGACAGATTAGTCGATAAAGAATAACCAACTTAAAATGAACTATGTGAATGAAATGCTGTGAATTAACAAGTTCAAGTGAAGTATTAAAGCAAAGCTGAATTAATCAACTAAAGCTGATTTGTTTGCAACAACACTGTACTCGGACTTAAAATAACAAGCCCTGAAACTCTATAATCGACACGTGTCAACTAATTTGATTCCAGTTATATTTGCTTGTCATTTTACTAGTTTTGCACAACACTTCACACTTTTAGGAAGCGTGCAACTTCATATTTGAATATCCAGTTCCTTGTGTAGAATGACTTCTCAACAAGAAGAAATAGGACAAGCTGGGGAGTTTTATCCAATTTCTAATCCGTTAGATGATCCTCCGGATAGAACTTCGACCACCTTGAACCACGGAACTTTCAATCAATTGTGCATTCAGTTTGGTATTACCGAAACAGACGCTTTACTTCCTGGAGTAAACGATACTGTTGATAGGCCACCTCTTGGTTTTGTCGCAGTTAATCGTCAGATGTGTTTAAGTGGAGTTATTCCTCCCTTTAATGATTTCTTCGACAGCTTCTTCTTCGATTAACTATCTCTCCCTTCCAGCTACACCCCAATGGTTATGCCATCTTGATGGGGTTGTGTGTGCTGTTCAGAAGGACGCTCGACCATCTTCCAAGTTTTGAAGAGATTTGCTATTTATGCACCTTTGCGAAAAACAAAGTCCACCCTTCAATTATACTTGTAAGAGGCGCAAGAAACCGTAAATTGATTCTAGACTTGCCCGAGAGTGCACACAGGTTTTTAAGTCAATTTTTCTTCGTCCGCTGCCTCCCGGGATTCTATGCCGTCTAGAGAGTCGGAAGTAAGATTGCCTTTCTCCGTTCACTTAATTTTCTGAACTTCTCGAAACTCGAATTGTCAAATGCTTAACTTCATTCTTTACCTTTTGCAACACTTCCTCCTCCACTTAGGTATCCCAGCCACAAGCCAACCTTCGAAACTTTAAGTGCTGTGGCTGCTGAAGAGAGAAGCACTAAATTTTTGCTGAAGGATGAGTTTTTGCACCAGTTTGGACTTTTACACTCCTCACGATCTACTCAGATTCACGAAGTTTTGAGTTCCGAGACTGAAACATTAGTTTCCCCAGTTTCTACCGAGGAAGTTGTATCGAAGGAACTTGATGCAGGGGCTTCGTTAACGAAGTGTTCCACTTCCGTTGATATTGCGAGATCATCTAGTAAACTTACACTTTCCCCAGTAATTGAAGAAGAAGAACCTCCTCAACACTCCAAGAAAGCTGATGATAAAGGAGTTGAGAGAAAGAGTCCCGCTAAACACGACGGTGACGACACTTTTGAGGGATTGAGCGATCTAATGCTTACTTCACAGGAGCTCTTCAAAGACGACACTTCTTTAACTAAAGTTACATCTCCAGTAGTTGAAGTGACATCTGCTTTGCAGCAAGTTTCGTCAGTCCAACAGTTGACTCCTGCTTCAAAATCTGCCATCACTCCCCAACCAAAGAGTGGTTTGTAGTTTGACGCGCGTAGCTTGCACATCACACACACCTAGGATTTTTGGAACTTATATGCACTTAGCTTCTTTAATTCAAAGATTTTTAAGACTTGTCTTTTTCACTTTTAGTTTCTCCGATGGGGCGCAGTGGTTCGTACTACGATGATTTCTGACGCTATGTGGGACGCGATTCTTACGATCTCAGGCGCTATCTCCCCGCCCCAAGGGAAACCGATGAAGAAAGAGCTACCAGAAAAGCTCGTGAAAGACAAAATTATGAGGAGCAGAAAAGAAGAAGGGACGATGACTCCCACAAGAGAAAATCTTATGATGTTAAAGGGAAAGGTCACGTTGCTGAAGAGCCGAGCAAACGGGCCAGACTTAGTGAAAAACCGGCGTCTGCAATTTCTGAAAAGACCGCTGCTTCTATCCCTCTTGACATCCCCTCCAATTCTCCTGCTCTTGAGAAGACCGACATTCAGACAATTATCAATAGGCCTCAGTATCAAGTAAGGGATGCTCCACCCACACTTCAAAACCGATTCCCAAATTGGTGTTTAAAGGGAGTGCGTTTCGACTTAGACTTGGTACCGATTGATAAGCAAGCTATGTTAAGAAACCTTGATGCTGTCAAACTCGATATCGAGAGGATGTCTGGCTGGCAGAAACTCGTCGATGAGCTTCAAAGAGTTAATCATATGAATCTCGAAGCTATGTTGACTATGGAAAATGATCATTCGGAGTGGAAGAAGATTCTTAATCAACATGTTGCAGAAATGACAAGCATCGCTGACGATAACGCGAGACTTGAGTCTGAAGTTAAGAAACTCAAGGAAGATCTTGCCACTTCTTCCGCTTCGCATTCTCAAAAAGAAGAGGTCTTTCAAAAACAAGTGCGTGATGCACATGCTGCTCAAAGAGATGCTAAGACGAAACTTGAGGCAGAGCGGCATGTAATTGAAAAATATCGCAAGGATACCGCTCAGCTGCGGGAAAAAGTTAACTCCCAAGACCTGGAGATTGCCGCGCTAAAAGCTCGACTTTCTAAAGTTAAAAAAGAGCGTGATGAGGCAGTTGCCAGCCAAGTTGCAGCCGAAGAATCTCATGAGGAAACTAAAACTAATATCAGCTCTACTTTGTTCGATTTTTACTTGCACAGTGTCCTGGGTCGTGGTAGCCTCTCATTTTTGGGCCCTAAATATGAGATTACATTGGCCGAAGTTTGGGAGGCCGTACTTGATATGTTTGGAGGCGCTGGCTATGCAGAGGAAGATTTTAAGGCACTTTATCTGGATGATGAAGCACGTACTGCGCTTGCCAGGGGAAAAGAGCAGCTAGCCAAGGAGCGAGCCAAAGTGGCAGGAGAAGAGCGTTTGGAGAAAGCGCCTTTAACCGTCCCCGCTCATCTTCCGGCTTCGGTCGACCCTGATACCATTGGCTGTAGTTCTTATTCTCCACCTCCTGCAAAAGCTGAAGTTAAGGCCGCAACTACCGAGCCTCCCGCTGTTCAAGTCGAGGAGAAGACCCAGGATGACACTAAAGCCGAAAATTTTGAAATCGAAGTGATTAAGCCAACTTCTCCAGGTAACTTCAAGTCTGATCTAGCTCAAGTAGACTACTCGTTCGATTCAACTGAGCTCAATGAATTTCTCACTTAATACTTAAGTCTTGATGATCCAATATCTTCTCTTTTTTCGAAGAATACTGATTTTAACTTCTTTTCTTCTGTAGCGGAAACACCAAGTGCTGCGCAAACTTCTCCTCTTCCAGCTGTTCCTCCTCCATTCCTTCAAATCACTCCTTCTTCTCAGCCGGGATCGCAGGAAGAGCAAATAGAAGCCCTTCAAGGCTTGGAGGATCCACCCGCTTCGCAAGAACAGAAGGCGGAAGAACTTGAGGACAGTGAGAAGACCCCGGAGCAGTCTCATGATGATGACACAAAGCTTTCTGTGTTGCTTACTCCGGGAAGTGAGTCTTCTTCAAAGAGGAAAGGAAAGCGCGCAATGAAGAAGAAGAAGAAAAGCGCTTTAGCTGGTGAAGAAAAAGCGGAAGTTGACCCAGCCATACCTCCTTCTCCTTCTTCCCCGACCCGTCAACGCCGGCTTCAGAAATTAATCATCAAGCCGGGCAAGAGCTCCATAGGTGGCGGGAAGAAGGAGTAATGAGTTTGACTTTACTCTTCTTGTTTTTCTTTTTGCTTTTTGCATGTATTGACTGGAGATTGTGCGGGTACCAGCCCCCGCTTGAAACCTGCACATGTACAAAAAAATTTATAGTATGGAATAAAATGATTCTTTTTATCTGTACAATTTCTTGTCAGTATATGTGTGAATGCATTTATTCCTTGTTTTTGCAAAAGTTTCTTTATTTACTTTATATGATACTGCAGTGAGCTAGTGGTATGATGTTTGAGCGTTGTTTTTATTAATATAGCTATATGCCCCCATACCACGGCTTACTGCAATATTCTGAAAAGACTTGTACTCTTATTTAGAGAATAATTCTTTCGTTTTGAGGAAATATTATTCTGCTTTTAATAGAGTATGCCTTGTATCAGAGAAGTTTTTTCTTTCTCTTTTTTCAAAGAACACTTCACTTTCGGGGATGATCACTTTTGTTTGTTGAAAAGTGGATTCCCCTACACAGTGAAGCGAGTTTCTGAAGAGTGTTTTGATCTGTTTGTCAGAAAGTTGTATTTCATCGTTGAGTCGGTCCACGGGACAGACGTCAGCTGATTTACTGGATATTTGTTTGTACAAATAATCATAAGTATTCATCTGCGGCCTGGAACCTTCTTGTTGAGAAGTTGCCCCTTTGGTGGTTCCATCGATGAAGTTTTTTGGATGTGCCTCGTCATAGGGCTTTATTTGTTTAGTGCTTCCGAAGAAGGCTTTGTGCCTCCGAAGAGGAGCATTTGGTCTCCGAAGAGAATCATTTGGTCTCCGAAGAGAAGCGTTTTAGGCTCCGAAGAGAAGCATTTTTTGGTCTCCAAAGAGAAGCGTTTTTGGTCTCCGAAGAGAAGCGTTTTTGGTCTCCGAAGAGAAGCATTTTTGGTCTCCGTAGAGAAGCGTTTTGGTCTCCGAAGAGAAGCGTTTTGGTCTCCGAAGAGAAGCGTTTTTGGTCTTCGAAGAGAAGCATTTTTGTTCTCCGAAGAGAAGCATTTTGGTCTCCATAGAGAAGCATTTTGGTCTCCGAAGAGAAGCGTTTTTGGTCTCCGAAGAGAAGCATTTTTTGCTTGTGTCCTTCCACCATCTGCTTCTTAGCGATTCTTCGTTATCACTGCCAGTACATGTCCTATTCTTTAGCAAGTTGCTTGCTTTTTGCCTGAGAAGTGTACTTTATCGTTGAGTGAATCCACGGGGCAGACGCAAGCTACTTTATCGGATGTTCGTTTGCACAAACGATCGCGATTGGTTAGCAAGGGTCTGGAACCTTCTCGTCAGGAAGGTGCCCGCTTTGGTGGAATCATCAACTTGTTTGTGAATAGCACTTCTTTTGTAGGAGTTGAATTTTGGAACTTTTGTAACTTGTCATTTGTTTGTTGAGTGATTTGTAGGAATCGCTGAGCCTTGTGATGTGTTGAATAGGAAAGCTTTGCTTTGATAGCCTGCAATATTAAATCGACATTTTAGCAATATTTTAAAGATGCTTGCATATCGAAATGAGACATGCTTTTTATAGTATTAGAGAACACAAGATTCATAGTTCTTTATTATTGATTCGCACTGATTTCTCAGCGGTTTACAATACAAGAGTTATACATCCATTACCATTTCACAAATTTAGGCAATGCTGTTAAGTAAAAAATGGATGCAAGTGATTGTTGTTCTAGAATCTCAGGATTGAATTTCCATTTCCACTTGATTCATAGTTTTGGATCCATATGCCAGAGAGAACGAAAAGTGCCCAGTTGCAGCTTTGTGGGTAGTTAGTAGTCATCCCAGCTTTGGCCTGCTGGATGAGGACCCCCTGTGACAACATTAATGAGAAGCCTTTTGGATTCCTGCACTGTAGTTTTGTCGCCAAAGCCGGATTGATGGGTAGGAAGTTGTTGCCCTTGAGTGGATGAGGTTGGGTCGTCTCTGTCTTTCTTCACATATTGTTGCAGTTTATTCTGTTTCAGCAACTCTTCAATCACATTCTTTAGCTGGCGACATTGATTAGTGTCATGGCCAGGTTGATTGTGAAATCGACAGAATTTCCCATTATGCACTGCACCTCTCCCCATATCGGGTGGTTTGGGATAGTTGACAACATCCTTTGTTGCGAAGAAGATATTTTTCGGTGTATCAGTTAAGGGGGTAAAATCTGAAGGATCAAAGCAGCGAGGTTTCTTCTCATTCTTCTGCCTCTTTCCTTCGTCGTTTTCCCTTTTCTGGTTTCCAGATTCTCTTTTGTTAGAAGCAACATCGTTATTCTTGACTTCGGCAACAACTACTTTCGCTGGTGCAGAAAGGTTTTCTAGGCGCATGAATTCGTCGGCCTTTTTATAAAACTTCTCAAGTGAATTTGGTTCCTTCATTTTTAACCATCTTCCGAATTCACTTGATTTGTCGATGGCTCGCATCAAGTAAGTCAAGATCATACGGGGTTCTACATTGTCTAATTTGGCCAGGGCTAGGTTAAAGCAGTTCAAGAACGATTTGATAGATTCTCTGGGAACTTGCTCAAGGCTAGACAGTGACATTATATCCTTAGCTTTTGAAGCATACAGTCTGAACTGATCCTTGAATTTTCGAGTTAAGTCGGAGAATTGATCTACGGACCGAACTGGTAGCTTTGTGAACCACAGTAGAGCCACTCCTTCCAAGTACACTGGAAAGTATCGGCATTTAATCTCATCGGATGCTCTTGCACCAATCATATGCCAGTCGTACTTATATAGGAAATGATTAGGGTCACTTGTCCCTCTATAGGCCGGGCTAGTAGGAGGTACAAACTTCCTTGGAAATTCTGCTTTCAGGATCCTTTCATTAAACGGAGTTTTGCTTGGAGCAAATCCCCAGTCGCTCTCATTTTCTTCACTCTGCATGCTCTCTTTCATGATTCGACGAACCATCCCCGATAGGTACTCCTCGTTGTTCAAGGGCATCGTCGGGCAGACGTCAGCTATTCTTTCGGAAGTTTGCCTGGGCAAATGTTCGTGAAAAGTTGACTGCGGCCTTGAACCTTCAGCTTGGAAAGGTAGCGCTTCGGCGGTGTCAGGTGCTCTTTGAGGAATACCTTTATCTTGGGAATTATGGGCATCTTTGGCAAAGGTTGTTTCATTGTTTTTTGGTTGTCGATTTGCCCCAAGCAGAGCGTTTAATCTGTCCATCATCAAAGCATTTTAAGCTTCGATTTGTTGGTATAATCCAGACACTACATCGTCTAATTCAGCCCTTGTGACTCCAACGGTAGGAGTTGCCTGGTTTGATTCTACGGAAGTCCCCTCGTGAGCATTTCCGGACCTGGTAGATCTACCCTTTCTTCCAGGAGCCATGATTTTTGATAGACTTCTGGTTTTTAAGGAGAATCTTTCAACAAATCTTTGCGAAGCAATGGTGAGAATACTCTTGAGTTCAATTCTCAGTGAAAGCATCAAAAATGTTAACGTAAAAATTGACGCTAACACCCCGGTGTGAGTATTAGTAATGTGAAAGCACCACCCGTTGGTACGGGAACAGAATATAAGCAGAAAATAACAGACAAGTAAAGAGACAGCAGTTTTATAGTGGTTCGGCTTGAAACTAAGCCTACGTCCACTTTATCTTCTTTATTGATGATTCGATTACAACTCTTTACAACACACTTTGATTACAACACACTTGAGACGAATAGCTAGAACTTTGACGTGAGAGAGCTTTTTGAATTCATGTCGGATGTGTTAGATCTTCTCTTGAAGTTTGTTGAAGCATCTTTGGTGTTTGAAGTGTCGGTTGAGTCGAGAAAACTACAGAGTATAGGCACTCCAGAAATGATCCCAAAAGTCCCCTTCAAGTTGGAGCTAATGTTGTATTTATAGCAGAATTCTAGACAGGTGATAGGTCGTGAACGACATAAGATAGGTCGTACGTCGCCAGCGACCTAAGAAGCATTATTTATGGCTTAACAAACATAGCTTGATAGGGTTGCTCTTGATCTATCTGAACGAGGTGACAAGTAGTAGGTCGTGAGCGACCTAAGGAGAAGCGGCATAAGAAATCGTCTTGGTTTGTTTAGGTCGCCCCATCCTTTAGGTCGTTAGGTCGCTGAGAGCTTTAGGTCGTTAGGTCGCTGAGAGCTTTAGGTCATTAGGTCTCTGAGAGCTTTAGGTCGTTAGGTCGCTGAGAGCTTTAGGTCGTTAGGTCACTTGTATTTTTAGGTCGTTAGGTCGCTTGTATTTTTAGGTCGCTAGAGTGCTTTGTGATGTTAGGTTGCTAGAGCTATAGGTCGCTGGGTTGCTTATGTTTTAGGTCGCTTCAAAAAGAGGAGTTAACACCATCAATGTACTTCCAATTGACCGCTAGCGATTGGCCGATCCCAAGGTTGATCCCAATAAGGGGGTTGATCGGTTGCCTTATATACTAACTGTTTATTATATTTTGTTTCGTTTGTTTCCTTGTGCGACTGTTTTTATTCGATTTGATTAATGTTAACATTACTTAGTCATTAAATATTGGTTTAACATTAATTTAAATTTAATTAATAATATTTATTTCTCTAATACATATTTAATTATTTTTGATCTTAAATCTTTAAACGTTAATAACTTTTTCGTTTTAACTCCGATTGTAAAACTTTATATATGAAAATTGATCAGAAAAATAGCCGTAAACATAACGTTGCTACTTTCATAACCAACTTTCGATGTTTGTAAAAACCCATTTTTTGGCTTTAATAATTATTTAATAATTCTTTTTAATTAATTATTGCTCAATTTACAAGGTGTTACATTCTTCCCCTTAAAAGAATTTCGTCCTTGAAAATTCCTCAAGGACTGAATCATGTAACATAGCGAGCAGCTATTATAAGCTATCCAACTAGTTAGTATGTAGCCAATTTTTGCAACCAACCATGTAGAGTGCATGGTGTATCATAATACTTATGACATGTATGCAAAATAACACTGAACTAACGCTTCCAATATGAATGCATTCTTTAAAATTATTTGGAAAATATGGTGGAAACAACATACATACATATATATACACACACACACACACACTAGCAGTTCTGTATATACACAAGTTTTCCAAAATCATTTTTCACACAACAATTTCCCACACCCCTATGAATAGGAGTACGGTTCAACCAATTTTGCATCCAATCCCTACCATCCAATACTTAACCCGCCACTTTTAACATTCAAAATTTTTAAAATTCAGTTTTCCTAAATATATACTTTTATTCCCAATAGGAATTTAGATGGAGAACTCCATACTTCCATCCTTCTCTTAATTATTCATTCCGTTGTATCTTAGAGCCTTCTTTTTTGATCCCGATTCTTTTTCAACTTTTTGAAGTACAACCTGCATAAGGAAATTTATTTATAAAATTTTAAAACAAAGTTATTTTAAAACAAGTTATGTCCCACTATCAACAAGATATGAAAAAATTTCCAAAGCTAAAATAACTTTTTCCCTCATCGTTAACTAAATTTTACATATTACCATTTCTGTTGAATAGTAATATTTATATTTGCTAACCTGTCGACTTTTTCTATGCTAAGCATGTTGCCATTCAAAAATCAAAAAAATTCCCTTTTCTGTCCAAAATATTTTTCAAGTAAATTTTTAAATATTTAGAAAATTCTTAAAGTAAAACTCATTTTTCAAAACTTTTATAGAAGTATTTTATATTTTAAAGTTCAAAAATTTTCAAAAGTATTTGTTTTTAACTTTTCAAAAGTAATTAAACCACATCCCGCGTATTCGGGAATTTAATCAATGGGTAACGTCTATGATTGACTCTATCTTATTACACAGTAAATTTTCACATTTCGAAAGCCTTTTATTTTATTTTAGAACAATAATAAACACACAAGTATATTTATAAATTTCATCTTTTAAGGCATAGGAATAGTGAACCATGGTTTCGCAAAAACCTTTCACTGTCTTTCGCTTGCTAAAATTTATCTTCCAGACTTTTTAATGTTTTTTGGATTCAACGCTATTTACTTTTAGTAACTAGTAAATTTCTTAATTTATTTTATAAACCTAAAGTCTTACTTTGCATTAGTTAAGTGTCTTTATTTCCTTATTCATACCGTTTTCCAATCTATATAACGGTCAATCCAGAAAATCAACATTATACTAAAAAGAAACAGTTCTTATAATATTGTACTCAGTTTTATACAAATAGAGGTAACTAATGCTTACAACCCAAAGCCTAAAAGAAATAATTTCCAGAAGATTTGCATCAACTGGTACTAATGACGTTGTGGCCCTATCAATCCTATTTAAATAAATGGACACTTTTAGTATGCAATGCTACTACAATCCACATGTCATAACTTACCTTTTTGGCTTCTAATAAATAATTTCCATCTATTACTTCAATTATACAACCAATTATAGAATAAACTTTGCATTTCTACATTACAGTGGATAAAGAATATAAACTATGCACATTTAGAATAACTCATAGGAGAATTTGGCACGGCAGAATAACTTTTCCCTCTTCTATCTTTCCTTCCTTAACTTGAGTTTACCAATGTTCTCCATGTGTGTTTGTCATCTCATTACCCTCTATTACTATCTTCTTTTAATCTAAATCTCTTGATAATATTCACAACTTTTAGTATTTACTTTCTTTATCTTAATCTTCCATGCGAGCATACTCTAGAACTCATAGAACTGTACATTTATACCATTCAATGTTCCTTTGTGGGTTCTTCTTGTGGCTTTCACACATGACTAATAAAACATTCTAGGTTCATACCAATATTTTTTATATTCTTCAGAGATTTCTTGTTCCTACTCTATAAGCATTCGTAGTTATTTTATTCATAACCTTAACTTTTACCCCATCCTACCTAGGTGATCATCCATATCTGTTCTATATCAAAGTTGGTTTGATTTCTACTACGCTTTATAAAAATTATTAAACTTCATAGTCATGAAGTACTTAATTCTAAAACTTCTATTTCAAAAAAATAAAAACTTAGAACTTTTAAAACATTATTTTAGTATTTATGAAGCAAGTTTATTTATTAAGTTTCAAAAGTCAATGTTAGAAATTTAAAAAAGATCCATTCCTTTAAAGCCTTTCACAAGAAATATTTTACTTCTTAAAAAGTAGAGTTTTAACTCAAACCATTTATTAAGTTTTGTATTCTAAAAACTAAATTTTATACCAAACCATTTTTAGAGTAGACAAGGACAACTTCCATTCTATTATTTTTCTGTCACTCTTGTTATTTCCACTTTCTGCCTTAGTGGAGACTTTAATAGCATATAAGGGGGACTTTCAATAGGTATGTGCAATTACCGCACATACTTATGGAAACTATCCATTTTTTTATTTGCCTTCATTGTTTCCAATTACTGATAGTATTTTATATAAATTTCTGTTATTGCTTCTATTTATATTTCATAACGTTACTACTATTTAACTTTCTTCTATCTAAAATGCTCTTATTTAAATTATTTCTCTTCATATAAATTTTCTCTTAATTGATTATCTTCTTTACCAAAACATCGCAGTGTGTTCGCCTACTACTTTGTTTACGGGTTCTTGTCTCCTTTTAATTAAATTTCTATCGGTCTCTTCTGTGGGTGCTTATGTCCTTTCATTCTTTTTACCCATTTTAAACTAGTACCACTTCCTATTGTCCACCCCTTAAAAAAAGCTAAAACATCGAATTTTCAAGTAAGAAAAATCATCGAGCTGTACATATGCACTATTTTTATTTATTTCAAAGGTAATGCCTCTTTATTAAAACCTTGTTAACTAAAATTTTGTGTCTAAAAGGTTTTAATTTTAACTAGAAGTTCTATTTAAATAAAATATAAAACGATATTTTATGTTATGAAAATTTTTAATATTTACTTATTTTTCCAAAAAATTAGATTTTCAATTTTAAATAAATCTTTTGAAAATCAATTTAAATATTTTTAAGAAAAGAGTGAAACATTTTATTGAATTCCTTCATATGGGATCAGACTCGAAGTGGGTTTTATTTGTCCCTTCTTTTGAATTTTTCTTACTTTTCACTTATTTTCTGACTTATCTTCTTTCATAGTATATTAAAAATCTGACTATCGTCTTAGAGTGATTTCTACACACCTTCCTCCAAAATCTTATTTAATTCTTACTTCTGGATATGTGCAATATATAGATTCTTTACTTCCCATTTATTTGGATCTAATGTACATCATCATAGGCAATCTTACGGGAACTACAATCATAGGGAAATCTAGGCCCAATAAGGGGGTCAAGTACCATCCAGCTTTAGGGACCCATTTATATGTCGCACTTATGCTCTTCTTAAGTCAACACCTCTCATTACGACCTATCTTCCATGGGGTAATCGAAATAGCATATAATTTTTATTATATTTATTATTCTAATTCATATTCGCCTTATCCATCTTTTTAGAATATGATTGCAAATAGTTCTATAGTCGGAATTTTCAGGGTTTGACATGTAATATATATAATTATAAATAAAAATATAAATACTTCACTTAGCCTATCCTAATTCTTATGATCGACTAACCTATGCTCCGATGCCAAATACAACAATCCACACCTTAGTGGATCCGATTTTTCACTAAATTGAAAATCCAATTTCATTAATCGTTGGTGTTGTTATCCTATAAATAAATAAAAGTATATCAGAGAACCATTAATAAAATCACACAGTAGAATAAATAAATGTAATAAAACATATGCATATACTAACCAAGCTTAATACTTCTGGTATCTAGCACCCTTGTTAATGTAGAGTGTGCATGAGAAAATTTCTCCTTTCACCGTTCTCTCCTTGTACCAATTCTTGTCCCTGTAAATCTATCATATGGATTGTTATGAGGAGGGGTCTGAATAACGTTCTGGTGACTGGTAAATTACATACATTGTCCATAACACTAGTTTATGCCGATTGTTTTCCATTATCTGTTCTGTTTATTATTTAAAACTTAGTCATTTTGACTTCATGTACACATACGTTACTCCCAACCTACTCGAGGTATACCATAACTATATATATATAATGATACCATAGTCCCTCATTAACCAGGATACATTTACCGCCAGTATCCGTAATTCTGCGCTCTGCTGGGCATCTACAAAGTGTCTCAGTCAAATTGCCTATGTACACTGAAGAACCTCCCGTTAGTGCCTAATAATGACATCACAACTATTTAGACGTATTCTAGTTTATCTTAAAGACTCATCTAAGAGTTATCTAGCCTTACCTCCTAACAACAAGCAAACTAACAAACAACTTTGAGGTGGTGCATGTCACATACGTAACCAATACTAGTAGGAGGTGTAGTCCGTCTAAGCATAACTCAAGTCTTCCTAATGACCGCTCCAGAACCGATGATGCTCTCAACTTATATGTACAGCCCTACTACTCAAATATATGGTACCGACCTTGCTAACATAGCGTCGAGTCCACACCCACGGTCTGATTTAGATTACCCAATGCAAATTAAGGAAATGCCTACCTAGTTATTTAGTGTGATGACCCACCTCCTTGACCCTCAGAAATCGACACTAATACATCTTCGGTTGCCGTAAATCCAAGTGCCGAAGAGGCAGATTATCTTGTAGTAAAAGAAAATAAATGAAGAACAGAATCTTTCACGAATGGAATAACATATATTATTTCAATATATATATATCTGTACGGTAGAAATTTTGAATACATTTATCATAGTCTATCCTATAAGTCGGCTTGGACAGTTATAAATCTAGGTCCTCATAAATGTTGAATACAATTAGTAAATTAATCTACCAGGAAATGGAAATGGGGAACTATCTATAGGAATATCTTCAGCTCTAGACTTTAAGCTCTATCACAATACTCCAAGTTAAACCTAACTACTTGGCTGCCCGAAAAAATAGGGCACCAGCGTTTAAGTGAAAATAAAATAAACTCTAGGTCAGTCATAGGACTGGTGTGAGAAACACAAAATACGGATGTTTGAAAACAAAGGGTATCTTATAAGATGACGCCACTCATAAACACGGAACGGGTTTTTACTTTATGATAACCAAAATCTTTACTACGTAGAATTTGGTAATATTATTTTTAATGACATTCTTTTGAAAACTTTTTCAAGTAAATTTATATAATCTTAGCCAAAATTATTACATTGATTAAATTCTAGCATAATAGGTTCTACAATGAAGTCCGAAGGCACATATTAGAGAATGTATTTCCACACAATGGTAGGTAAGGAACTACCTTTCGTATAGTACATCTCTAGAGGGATGTACCTAGGATCAATAACTTTGAAACCTCTGCACCTGGCAAGACCTGTCTACCCGCAGACCCGTCTTGTGGCGGATAAAACCGAATATGACATCACCCCGGTCATAACCGACCTATCCGAGAGTTCTCTTAGCATACATAACATACTTGACATATATAGAGTAATCTAGGAAGGTGATGACCATACCCTAATGCTTGCGAACCACATAGCCTTACGACATGCCATGTTTAAGCCATTTCCAAATGATGAGGCCCGAGGTAACGATTACCTTTCATAGAACACATTCCACTTTGAATGCCACATTGCCCATTCCATCATACACTATTAATTCTCACAAATGTACAACCTCTAAGCTCGTAAGTCTTAGAGAAGAGGTTAAGTATAGGAGAGTTACTTCCTACACCACCAAACAGATGCACGTTCGTAAAAATAAATGTACATGTTGTTGGAATGCAATTTCAAACATTCGTCCATACAAGTTTTTCAGGAACAGGATAAACCGAAGGAACTCTCCTACCACATCTTGTTGGGAATCATCCTTAGAATTAGTAGCGAGCAGCCCTTGCATCAAAGATCAAATGAAGATACAACTGCCATATATATACGACATGGGAAATTTTCCCTTGAGGGTCGATGACAAGCAGCCTTTCAATCCATTTATTATCATTCTATGTCTTCACTTCGAATACACAAATTGGTTTGAAGTGGTTTTCGGATAAGAGTCACTCAAATATGACCCTGGTTCCTTCGAACCAATCATCGATAAAAGGATGTTAGGTAAATAAGTGCTTATCATTTGATTAATTATTTTCTCTTTACCAAAAATATCTTCTAGATATATATATATATATATCTTTTATACATTTTTTTTGGTATATACAGAATCATTAAACCTCTCTTTAACTTTGGAAATACCAAATCCAAATTATTTCTCATAAATCATATTGCAAAACCTTTTTGACTAAAAAGGATTGATATAAATTATACTAATTGTACTCAACATCAATTTCTGTATTCAACCTTTACTATCCATTGAATAAAGGTGAAATCACCTTTTAAATTCATCTAGATAGTATGGATTACCTACTCATAATTTAATATCAAGGGTAAGAAGATTATTTCTATACATTCAAGTTGTATTAAATTTGGAAAATCGAAACCTTTCATACTTGCCTCTTTCAAACATTTCGACCTCATCAATTCCTCGCCCGGGAAAAAGGCCAGGTGAGCCAGGGCACTGGTTGCTCCTGAACATCTCCTTAGTTTAAGCACCTCACATCTAGATCTCACGAATAGAAAAATCCAGTCTACTCATCGGCTTTTAGAACCATGATTTAATCACTTGATTATAATAGCTTTTCTTTAAATCATTTATTTAAACTCTTTGAAATAAATTATAAAGCCTCCAAATAATATTTAAAATACTTCATTATTTATCTGAAAATATTTATAAAAGATTTGGAAAAGAATACTTAAGTTTAAAGCCATATTTCAGAAGTTATTAAAAGTGCTGCAAAAATTGCTGCAAATAGTGCTTTCAAGGCTTATTTGATCAAAACAACTTTTCTATTATCTAAAATCCATTTTCATAAATCAAATCTATTTTATAACATTTTAAAGATTATAGAATTTATTCCATATTTTCAAAGAATTAAAAATATCATTTTTAGAGAATTTATCTCTTTGGTTTCCGAACTACCAAATCACAACTATTTTGAAAACTTATTTTGTTCAAATTTCAAAATATACTAAACTAAATCTCGATCATTTTTTTGTTTGAAAACTATGATTATAAGAGTTTGAAAAATTCTTATTCCGAAAAATTCCGACTCCGAATCCATCGTATAAATGGATTTAACTTTCTACGACGCGAATTACCCTTACGCGACGCACCTATTTTAACTCAATTTTCAAATTCTTTTCAAACTTTGTCGAAACACTTTTAAATGTTTATAAAACATTTTTAAATCATTTTAAACCATTTAAAGAGCTTTAGCAATCTCATATACACCACTTCATTTATTAAAGGAAAGTGATTTTTTTTATGTTATTCGACGCGTATTAAACCTGAATCATTTCAAAATCAAAATAACATGTAATCAACATCCAAACTTGATGATCAAACATAGTAAACAACCATAGCAATCATATCGCATCATCGTATTTATAAAATAAAGTTTGAAGATTTTCTCACCTTTATTGGTTTCTAACTTTACGAAAATTCGTTATAGCTTCGCTATGATCATATCAAAGCCTATGGAATTGAGCGTTGGACCTTTGAATAGGCTCTGCCTAAGCTTGTAAGTGGAGATGGGCTCAGCCTTGATGGTAGAAGGTGGTGGCCATATGTTTTGAGTGAAGATGTGGAGTGATTTGCCTTGGTTTTGAGGTGGAATGACATGGTGTATATATATGTGTATATATTTTACTTTATTTTGCCATAAATTTGCAAATAGTTTTTCAAGGCATGGAAGCCATTAAACATCTATTTTGATATATGGGATGACCCACTTTCGTTTCGGAAGCGAAACGGGCTTTTTGGTCGCTAACCGTCGTTCGTACAGATTCGATATGTATTTATTTTTTATCGGGCTTTGTCAATATAAATAGTCTTGTTTCCCTAAACCCTAGCGGTCATTTTTCTTATTATGTATGCACATCAACTTCTGTCTGTTCCTCCTTCTCAAATGGCAGAAACCAAAAATTCTATATTCAATTGCAAATCGAAATCAAATCGAAAATTTAAACTCCTCAAACAATATCATATTATATACTGATTTGAAGCTCTTGACGAGCATAATTCACTGGTGTAATTCGTTTTTGCAATCGAACCATTTTTTGGCCAAAAATCTGTGTTTTATTTTCGACCGTTCATAGGCCATCGTCTTGTTTAACGGTGGATTTGCGACAAGGAGTCGATCGGGTGGCGCTGGCGTGTAGAGAATGTCAAGACATGCTCATCCATATGATTACTTCATGTCAAAGGTGGCGGAAATCGCCGTGATTGGCCATAGGGGGCGAACGGAGGCGTACGGCCAGTGATGGCCGGAGGTGACGTGGGGGGTGGCGATGTGGGCGTCTCGGCCTGGTGGAGCATTCGGAGGCGTCTGATTGGGTTGCAGTTGATCGTGGCTGTCGGCGTTTTGAACGAAGGCGTGGCGACTATGAAGAGAGGCTTGATCATTTTTGTCTGGAAGACGATATAGGGTTTGCGCGTGTATGGTGACGTGTATTTCTTCTTTTATTTATTTTAATTTAAATCATATAACTTCTAATGATCATAACTTTTACATACGAGGTCGGATTCTCATGCGGTTTGTTCAGTTGCGATTGTATTGAAATTCCGAACATTATGAAACTGGTTTGGACGAATTCTGAGACTGTTGAATTTTGGACCTTATTTTGGATTTCAAATCGATTTGAAATCAAAAGTGAGTGTTTTAACCCACTCACAATTACTAAATTATCTTATGTTAGTTAAATTAAATTTATGATGGGTTCTGGAATTGATTGGTTGATGTTTGGTATATTTAAATTGTCATTCTAGTTAAATTTGACTTTTATTGCATTTAATCATCGTTTAATTTACTATTGAATTTAATTGTCAATTTAATACCTATTAAAGATAATCAGCTATACATTGATGTTTATTGGTTGATTTGGATGATGATTGTGATGGATGTTTGATTGTTGATATTGGATGACTGGATGTTATATTTTATATTGTTATAACACTGCAAGTTCCCTATGGATTGAAATGATACATACCCGAACGATCATATAGAATAGGGGAAAATCATTATGGGTTGAAATGATAAACCCAAGCGATTTTCATTGAAATAAATTTGGGATTGCAAGTTGAAATGATATATACCCATAAATTTAAATATTTTCAGATTGAAATGATAAATATCCATATCACTTGACCGTAGGGTAGAAAATTATATACGGACACCGGATTGGTTAAATTAAATGATTTTAAATCTTTAAATTTTGAATTCAGCTAAATGATATTTTGAAATAGAATTTGATTTACATAAGCTGAATTGTTTAAATGAATTGCTTAAAGGATTAAATTTGAAATTTTGGAATTGTGTTAAGTAAATTGCTTAGAGGGTTTAAATTGGAATTCTAAAGTTGAATTTGAAGTATGAACAAAATTTATCGAAATTGAGTTATTGGAATGTTGGAAACTATAACTTTGAAAATCTATTAAAATTGGAATAGTTAAATTTGATATTTCAAAATTTGAAATTGGGTTTTTGATTTGAAATCTGGATGTGGTCCAGATTTGTTGGAATGGAAGAAATGGTTAAATATGATGTTAATTTCAAAATTTTATTATCTCAATATTAACTGTAAAAGTTCTTTTAAATTCTAATTTTAAGATTTTCAACTATTAAAATAAGTTAATCTATCTTAAACCAACTTAATTAATTTAAACTATTTAATTTGTTTTAATCTAATTTAACCTATTTTAAACTAATTAACCTATTTAATCTATCTTCATCTATTTTAATTTATTTTAAACTATTTTAATCTATTTAAATCATTTAAACTTTATTAAACTATATTAAACTATTTTAATTTATTTTAAACTATTTAATTTATTTTAAACTATTTAATCTATTTTAATTCTATTTAATCTATTTTAAATTCATTTCATCTATTTTAAATCTAATTAATCCATAATAAGCCTATTTAATCTATTTTAAAACCATTTAAACTATTTTAAATCTATTTAAAGTATTTTAATCTATTTTAATCCTATTTAACCTAATTTATGTTTATTTAAAACTATGTTAAGCTAGTTAAACTATTTATAACTATTTAAATTATTTTCAAAATTTCAGATGGTGTATAGTGGAAATGTTTATAATTAAACCCTTGATTTTAAAGCGAATAAGGTTTAATAATGTTATAACATAAGTTGGGATTTGAAATGATATTTGTTGGTTAAATGACATATTTGAGTAAATATGATGATTTTGAAATGAGAATATAACCTAATTGTGAATATGATTTCGAAAGTGATATGGTTTGAATTGAATATGATATTCTGATATCAATATGAAATTGTTTTGGATATTTAAAAGAACCATCCGGTGTGAAATAAGCGTTTGGTTGTTAAAGAGACCGGGATCAAATATTGTCATACTCTCTACTAATACCAAAAACCACTTTAACAACTGTGCACGTGGTGGAGATTCCAGAAATGAAGTAGGATGGTTTGGTGTAAGATTTTGTATGAGGTATTTACGTGACCCTGGTTCCCGTGAGTCAGCTTAGATGTGACTAAAACAGGAGTCAAACCAGGCCAAGTGAGGTCATTTCTCCTATCGGACATGCTTCTTGATACCATATTATGACTTTGTGATGATTTGGTGGCCACCCCTTGATTTTGATTATAGGAGTGTGTTCCGAGGTGGACAGTAGTAGATGCTATCCATTACCACCAGTCCAGATCCGCAATTGGTAGAATCCTACCCTGGCATTGCCTCAAGTGTCGTGTTCACATGCATTATCGCGCATTCTATGAGTTTGTTTTGTGCCGTACCTATGGAGTGTTCCCTGATAGCCCACCAGTTTACGGTGGAGTTTAAAGTACTGTATAGACTACAGCATTATATAAAATGTGTTAAGGGGGATATGGGTAATGCCTTAACGCTATTTTAATACTTTACTTTACTGTATACACTATTGTAATAGCATATTGTACTATGTATATAGATAGTTTAACGGATCCTTAAGGGATGGAATCTCGAACATCTCTTAAGTTATTGCACTCATGTTAGACACTGGATAGGAGATGTCGAACCCCGTAAACATCTCTGACGCCATCACACTCATATTTATTTACTATTGATTTAACTTAGATAAGATCTTTTAGTTCTAACTCGAGTGTTTTGTCTTTTTAGTTCGCTCGGATCAGTATGAGCTTTTTAGTGTATCGAAGACTGCTTTTGGAGGACGAAGACGAAGATTTAGTACTATTATTATTTATTTCATTTATTCCACTGGATCATACTATTCCGCTGCATTATTTATTTATTACTGTTGTATGTACTCTAATTTTGTATTGTAAAGGTGTAATCAAATGTTATTTGTAAAACAGCTTCATTGTTTATTTGATTATTATATTTTGTCATTCCACTATGAGATTCTGTGTTTTGATTATTATATAAACAGAATCTGTGTTTATATGTCTTATGCACATATGTAACATACAATGTACACCTTAACATATGTGTTTATGTATATGTTAAGGTGTACATTGTATGTTACATATGTGCATAAGACATATAAACAAGGTTGCAACAACTTTAAACAACTTCTATTCATTAAACCGTTGAAAATCTAGAAGCCGATTCCCGATCACATTTTCACTTATAAATTAATTTACACATGAATGTAAAAAAATTTTGAAACCTAATTCCTTATTAATTTTAACTATTAAAATGATCGCATTTGATTTATAAAACCTTATAAATTAATATTAAACAATTGTTTACAAAAAGTGTTGTTATATTGATGAAGCGATATCAATTTTCCTTATAATTTCAAGTCAAATACATATCTTTATAAAACTATTATAAATGATTTATTATCACTTCATAACTAATTAAAATGAATTATTATCATTTAAAAACAATTATTTGAATAATTATAATAAATCATTAGCTCTCAATTTAAATTCATAAATCAATTATTAAATATGATGCCATTATTGATGAAGTCATAAATATATTTTATTTTCCAAAATAAAATAAATAATTTTATTTCATATTCTTGTTTAAACGGATAAATAAGTGTATGTATCCAACTTCATGCATGACTTCTGATAATTATAGAGCTCGTTATTGATAAAATGGTTTACGAATATTTTATCGATATTCTCCCAAAGTATATATTTTTGTAAATACTTATTCAAAAATAAAATTGCCATAATTATTGTTCAAAACATCGTAATCTATGTTTTAAAAAGCTTATATTTGAGTATTTAAAAATAAATCTAATTTATCAAATTGATAAATCGCGGGTCATTACATACTTCCCCTCTTAAAAGAATTACATCCTCGAAATTACAATGTAAAACCGAAAGGTGTTTGCCCAAAATATTTATTTTTAAACATACACCTGTATGATGTATGTAGATCATTCGTATGTAATATCTGATTCAATCTACTATTCGAATCTACAATTTTTCTTCCGAACTAGTATCGATCCCCTGATCCTCTAGTAGGGACTCCGATCAAGCTTTTCGATCAGAATTTTTGTTTTCCTTGCACAGCTCTCAACTATGATAGAAAACTCAAGTATCCAACCACAAACCCTCATCAATGTTCAACATCGAGAATCGAGTGATAAATCCTTTTTGGACAAGTGTAAACACCTCAATGTTTCACACCCGAATCTTAGATCAGAATCGTGCAATGAAATAATCCATATACCTCATAGGTACTTATTAATATTTTAATGAAAATATTTCATAGAATCTTAACTTTGATTCAAACTCTTTTATAAAGACATTTCTTTTCTACAGACAAATATTAACATTTTCTGAATAAAAACACATTTTCAAAACAATTTATTAAATTAATAAATTATCTTCATTTCAAAGAAATTATTTTAATTTAAATACTTATAAAATACCTCTATATACTTAAATCCGTAAAAATATCCGAGGAAAGCTTCATATTTTCTAAAATACACTTTATTGGGTCCAAACGAGTGTTGCGTAAAATATCATTACGACAATCCAAAAACACTAGTATAGGGATTTGATTAATTATGCTTAATATTCATTTTCGATCTCAAACTTCAATTATTTATTAGTTAACAATTAAGCCGATCAAGTTGGGGTATCATTATCTCTCAGACCTTAAATGTACAACATTCTTAACTTCAAAATAGATATAAGTTACCCACCCCTAATCCTTACATCAAATATAGGATATGAATAAATCTCGTATACTAACCTCCTTTCAAAAATCACTTACTATAACAATAGTGTTATAGTTCATGCCTTTCTCACTTTCCTGAAAATATTTATTATAATAATAAATGTTGAAATATATGTTTTCATCACTTAGTACATTCTATATCACTTTTTAAAGTCATTAATCTTCATTTGAAAAATATGACTTCCAAAACATTCATTTAAAAGATTATTTTAACTTTTAAAACATGAATGTATTCTCTCTATCAAATCCATACTTAGATCTTAACACAAATCATTTCCATATTTATAAAACTATGTTTATAAATTTCCATTCTATTTTTTAAAATTTCTTCTAATAAAATCTCTTTATTTATAAAATTCAATTTATAACTCTACTCTTTTATGTATCTCATTTATTTATAAAATCTAATTTACTTATAAAATCCCATTTATAAATCCATTTATAAAATATCAATTACAAATACATTTTTAATATTTGTAAAACACTGTTTATAAATCTATTGCTTTATTTATAAAATATCACATTTTTAAATTTTACTGTTAATATATATATATATATATCACTTTATATAAAACATTTATTTACTTTATATTAGATGGTTTTTCTTCAATTTCCTTAAACTTTGCCAAAAAATTTAAAAACATCAGGATTTAAATTCTCAAAATCCCTTTTATAAAATATGTTATATAAATCAATTTATAAAATCACTTATTAAACTCATTCATAAAATTTATTTATTGTAAACCAATATTATTATTTATCGAGCACCACATAGTTAACTTGTGAAACTAAATTCATGAGGTGTTCGCATTTAGACTTTTAAATCAAACAACTAATAAATCAATGATAATACCTAAATATTGTCATTCTCTTAACAACCAAACACTACATCAATAACTATATCCTTTAAGTGATATTCCTTTATATTCAAAATATAATCCTTGATAAAATTATTTCATTTACCAATTTTGTAAAACAAAAATCATTTTTATATAGCATTAACAAATACGCGCTCTTTGTAATATGCTCTAAACTCATTCTAGGGTGTTACTAACCCTATCTCTAATAAATTACTTATCCTAGGGCATTATTAACTCTATCTCTGATGATACTTTACCCCTATCAGGCTTAGGTATTCGCTCAACCTAAGCTCTGATATCTAATGTGACGACCCACCTCCTCGATCCTCAGAAATTGACACTATACATCCTCGGTATTCACATGTCGCAAATCCAAGTGCCAGAGAGGCAGATTATCATGGAGTAAAAAATAAAGGCAGAATAAAATCTTACATGAATGGAATAAGATATATTATTTCAATATATATATATATATATTTACAATGGAAATTTTAAATACGTTTATATAGTCTATCCTATAAATCAGCCTGGACAGTTATAAATCTCTTTCCTTATAAATGTTGAATATAATCTATAAACTAATGTAGCGGGAAATGGAAATGGGGACTATCTACAGGAACATCTTCAGTTCCAGACTTCAAGCTCCATCACAATTCTCCAAGTTAAACCTGACTACTTGGCTGTCCGAAAAAAATCATCCAGAGTTTAAGGGAAAAGAAAATAAACTCCGGGTCAGTCATGGGACTGGTGTGAGAAACTCAAAATACAAATATTTGAAAACAATGGATAACTCATAAGACCACGCCGCACATAAACATAGAACAGGTTTTTACCTTATGGTAACCAAACTCTTTAGTAAGAAAAATCTAGTAATATTATTTTTAATGACATTCTTTTGAAAACTGTTTTCAAGTAAAATTATATAATCTTAGCCAAAATTGTTACACTGATTAAATTTTAGCACAATATGTTCTACAATCAACTCCTAAGGCACTTATTGGAGAATGGATTTCCATATACTATTGATTTCCACAAATGTACAGCCTCGAAGATCATGTATCTTGGAGAAGGGTGTTTATTATAGCGGATTTACTTCCTACACCACCATATAGATGCATGTTCGTAAAAATAAATGTACGTGTATGTTGGAAATGCAATGTCACACATTCATCTATACAAGTTGTCCAAGAACAGGACAAACCGTCTCCTACCACATCCTATCGGGAATCATCCTTAGGATTAGTAGCGAGTAGTCCTTGCATCAAAGATCAAATGAAGATACTACTAATATATATATATATATATATATGATAGGGAAAATTCCCCCACGATGGTCGGTGACAAGCAGCCTTTCATTCCATTTATTATAATTCCAAGTCTTCACTTCAAATACGTAAATTAGTTTGAAGTGGTTTTCAGATAAGAATTACTCAAATCCGACCTCGGTTCCATCGAACCAATCATCGATAAAAATATGTTAGGTAAATAGGTGCTTATCATTTGATTAATTACTTTCTCTTTGTCAAATATATCTTCTAGAGGCATATATCTTTTAAATGTTTCTTTTTGATATATAAAGAATCATTAAACTTCTCTTTAACTTTGGAAATACCAAATTAAAATCATTTCTCATAAACCATATTGCAAAACCTTTTTGAGTAAAATGGGTTAATAGAAATTATACTAATTCCACTCAACATCAATATCCGTATTCAATCTTTAATATCCATCGAATAATGGTGAAATCACCTTTAAATTCACACAAATAGTACTGATTCCCTCCTCAGAATTTATTACCAAGTGTAAGAAGATTATTTCTATACATTCAAGTTGTATTAAATTTGGAAAATTGAAATCTTTAATACTTGCATTTTCCCGACATTTCGACCTTATCTATTCCTCGCCCAGGAAAAAGGCCAGGTGAGCCAAGGCACTGGTTGCTCCTGAACATCTCCTTAGTATAAGCTCCTCACATCCAGATCTCATGAATAGAAAAATCCAATCTACTCATCGGTTTTTAGAGCCAAGTTTTAATCACTTGATTATAATAGCTTTTTTTAAACCATTTATTTAAACTCTTTGAAATAAATAATAAATCCTCCAAATAATCTTTAAAATACTTCATTATTTATTTGAAAACATTTATAAAAGATTTGGGAAATAATACTTAAGTTTAAAGCCATATTTCAAAAGTTATTAAAAGTGCTGCTAAAAGTGTTGCGAATAATGCTACAAATAGTGCATTTAAGGCTTATTTGATCAAAACAACTTTTTCATCATTTATAAATCCAATTTATAATTAAAATCTCTTTTAAAATAATTAAAAAGGTTTATAGAATTTATTTCATATTTTTAAAGAATTAAAAAAGCATTTTTAAAGAATTTATCGCTTTGGTTTCCGAACTACCAAATCACGACTATTTTGAAAACTTTTTTTTTGCTCATATTTCAAAATATACTAAACGAAATCTCGATCCTTTTCTTTTATTTGAAAACTATGATTATAAGAGTTCGGAATATTCTTATTTCAAAGAATTTCGACTCTGAATCCATCGTATAAATGGATTTAACTTTCTACGGGGCGAAATCACGAAGTACCATTCTGCAACGCGCCTATTTTAACTCAATTTTCATATTCTTTTCAAACTTTTTTGAAACATTTTTTAATGTTTATAAAATATTTCTAAAACATTTTAAAGAGGTTTGACAATCTCATATACACCATTTCATTTATTAAAGGAAAATGGTTTCATTTGTGATATTCAACGTGTATTAAACTTGAATTGTTTCAACATCAAAATAAACATATAATCAACATCCAAACTTGATGATCAAATATAGTAAACAACCATAGCAATCATATCACATCATCATATTTATAAAATAAATTTGAAAGAGTTTCTCATCTTCATTGGTTTTAACTTTACGAAAATTCGATATAGCTTCGCTACGATCGAATCAAAGTCTGGGACTTTTGAATGGGCTCGGTCTTAGTGGTAGGGGTGGCTGCCGTGAGTTTTGAGTGGAGATGTGGAGTGATTTGCCTTGATTTTGAGGTGGAATGACATTTTATATATATGTGTATATATTTTACTTTATTTCGCCATAACTTTGCAAATATTTTTTCAAGGCATGAAAGCCATTAAAGAAGAGCTCTTAGAGCTTTAAGATGGAGGAAGAAGAAGTGAGTGGATGAATGAAATGAGAGAGCTAAGGCCTTGTATTAATAGGCAAAAATGTGTGAAAAATATCTAAATGTGCATTTCATTTTCTACCCACACCCCTTCTTTCCTATCATAATACACATTTCTTCCCCATCCCCGTATGCCTCCATCATTTCACTTCACTTCATGGCATGTGCATTGGCTTTGTTTTGCTTAAGGATGAAGTTTATGTAAAAATATCTTAGTTCTTTTATAATATGTATATGTATATTTGTATGTATATTATGTTCATGTATACATTAGGGTGTGCATGTGTATGTTATATATGTGCACAATGTGCACAAGACATATAAAAAAGATCTCAACAACTTTAAACAACTTCCGTTCGTTAAACCATTGAAAATGGGGAAGTCGATTCCCGGTTACATTTTCACTTTTAAATTAATTTACGTATAATTGTAAATAAAATTTGAAAACTAATTCCTTATCATTTTTAACTAATTAAAATGATCGCATTTTATTTATAAAATGGTATAAATTAATATTAAACAATTACTTACAAATATTGTTATTATGTCGATAAAGCAATATCAATTTTCTTTATAATTTTAAGTCAAATACATATCTTTATAAAACTATTATAAATGATTTATTATCACTTAATAACTAATTAAAATGAATTATTATCATTTAAAAATAATTAATTGAATAATTATAATAATTATCAAATCATTAAATCTCAATTTAAATTCAAAAAACAATTATTAAATATGATGACATTATTGATGATGTCAAAATACATTTTATTTTCCAAAAATAAAACAATTTTTTTATTTCATATTCTTGTTTAAAAGATAAATAAGTGTATGTATCCAGCTCCGTGCACGACTTCTGATAATTATAGGATTATTTATTGATAAAACGGTTTTCAACAATTTTATAGATATTCCTCCAAAGTATATATTTTTGTAAATACTTATTCAAATAAGATTATCATTATTTGTAACAACCCGTATATTTGGACCATTTAAATTGACAATAATCCACACATGTCAACTTAAATAATACAAAACATGGGATTATAAATACATAAATGTAAATGAGAATCAATACAACATCACAGAACAGTCACAGAATAATGCAGCGGAAAATACATCGTCATAATAGCAGTTCATGAAGCCACTATATAATATACAACAATGTCTTAACATCAAGTGACTAATACCAAAAATGTCCAACAGACTAGGACATCAATACAGGAATATAAATAGACTGATAAAGATAAATGCTAAGCCTTCAGCATCTTCAACCAACCTTGATCAGCAACTGGATAGCTTCAGACTGACCCGAGCATATGCAAAAGAAACACTCGAGTCAGGACTCAAAATCTTATGCAATTAAACCAAGTGCAAGGGAATAGTTCATAACTTAAAGATGGATAAAATAACATCTCTAAGGATCCGATAAACTATCTATATATACAATAGAATACGATAGATAGATAATGGCTAATCAGTAAAGTACGATATTAAAATAGTGTTAAGTCATGGCCCATACCACCCTTAACACATTTTTATTCCCAAAAGCATATACAAGACCGTAGTTTCCCCAAAACCGGAAGTCACCAGAGGGCAATCCATATACTAAAGGTACAAAACAAAACGTAGTGGTCGCGAATAGGATAATCAGTATGACAAGGTACATGAGGCGATACCAACTAGGATACTAGTAGTTGCGTGATCCGGACTGATGTTGAGCATAGCAGCTACTATCTCAACACCGCGAAACAACACTCCCAAATCAAGGGGTGCACCCAAATCGAATCACAAAAGTAATAGATATGGTATCGAAGAAGTGCATCCGCTAGAGGTAGCGAACCTCAATGGCCCGGCGCGGCTCCTGTTTTAGTCATGTCAGGGGTCGTCCAAATATCGTTCTCTTTCTTCAGTCAACGCGTTCGCCAAACCATCCACTTCATTCAGGATCAACACTTCGCGTGTAATAGTTATTAAAGTGGTTTTCGGTATCGACAGAGAGTATGTCCATAACCGATCCCGGTCTCTTTAATAACTACGTATTTATTACCCGATGGTCCGTTAACTTAACGTTTAAAACAAATCAAAGTCCAAAAGTCAAGGTGCAAATTTAACTTCCAAATTTTGACATTTCACGATTCAGTTTATTTCGGATATATAAAAATCATATTTCCAAATGAAATCTGTAGTCCAAACATTTGAATTTACAATATAATTAAGTATTCAAGTTTAATTTAATAACTCACTTATTAAATTTAGTTCAAAACCAATTAATTCAAATTTACCGGTTAACTAAGCTCGAATCGTTAAATCAAATTCTATTATCTCAATTCATATTTACATTCATCGTTACATTAAATATGATCATAAATTTGATTAAATCAATTTCTTTAGATTTTAAATCATTTACCTTTAAATTATCGCTAAATTAAATCCATAAAACTTTAGTTAGTTTCGTATTCCATTTTAAGTCAAAATTTCCTAAATCTAAATTATTATTTATGACAAGTTCAAATCTATTTAATTTAAAACTCAGTCTAAATCTAAATCTACCAATCTAATAAATTAAATTATTAAATTTTAAAACTCACTTGTTTTAAATCTTATTTCAATCAAATTTGCCAATTCATTTTCCTTTAATTAAATAGATTTATTAATCCGTTTCAATTAAATCCATTAATTTATTTCAATTAAATCCATTAAGTCGTTACTTGATTTCCAAACAAATCATTAAGTTCATTCCTTAATTTCAAATAGATTTCAATTTCAAAATAATTTTGTTGACCAATCGGGTTTCTTATTTTTAATTGTCTATCCTAGGCCAAGTTATTTAAGTGGGTATTTATCATTTCAACCCGATATCATTCAATATAAAGCATAGCAAAGGGAACTTGCAGTGTGATAACTGGGATGGTGTCAAAGTAAATAAACAAGCAATAACAACCATACATAACAAATTAACAATTTATTCAAATAATCCCAAAATAACCATATTAACTTACATTCGTTATTTATGCAAATTAATATAATTATTCCTAGAATCCTACGGATTAAAGATTATTACATTATGATTTTACTTGGTGTCCGTTATCACATTTCTACATCAGTCGTACTTATCAATTTTAATGTCACTATTATTTACTCTAATTATCATCATATTTCAGTTCAACATGTTTAATCAATTTAAACAATACATGGCGTCAAATTTTTAGAAGTTAACAATTTTATTTCAACCAAATTCTAACAATCAACAATTTAATATCCAGATTAATATTAACAACAATTATCACTTGATTATCATCGCATAAGAGATTGAGTCGTGAATATAAAATATTCACCTTGCGAGGTTGGAGAAGATGGCGCGGCACGAAGAAAATAGACAAAATAGACCTTAATAGGCACGACGCAAAAATGAACACAAACTGCAATCAAACAACAATTAATCAATAATTCGTTTATTGCAGTATATATATTGATTGAATATATATATTAAATCATACCTACGACGAGGCAAGATAGATTCGACGAGCGGGATGGAAATACTTATACTTCCGGATCAATAGCAGGAGCTGAAACAAAATGCAACAGACTGTATGTGAGCAACCCAACATTCAAAGTATAAACTGTTATATAATAACAGTTATATATATCTACTGATATATATAAAACAGATGCACAGAGCAGAAACAGATGCACAGCAGAATTCCGGCCACTGCGAGGCACAATGGGCGGAGCGGGGTTGTGACCGCGGAGGGCAGACGACTGGTGTTGGCGGGCGTGTGCGTGCAGTGGGTGGTCTGGTGGGTTCGGCGCGCAGGCGGAGGGTGGGCTGGGGTTGGTGCGTGCTGGGCGTTGTGGTGGGGCAGTGGGGCGGAGGACTGGCTGGGCTGGCGGAGCGGTGGCTGGAGGCGGTTGCATGGGCGGGGTGGAGTGGGGCAGGCGGACGAGTGGGGTTGGCTGGGGACGTGGGTGCGGGGTGCTGGGCGGAGGCCGGTAGTGGGCGGAGGAGGCTGGGGTGGTGGTTGGCTGTGACGAGCTGGGCCGGGTGGTGGCGGGGCGGAGGTCGCGGGTGGCCCGGCTGGGCGGAGGAGGCTGCCGGGGAGCAGGTGGCGGCAGTGGTAGGGTGGGTTGCCGAGGTGGGGTGATTGCATGCGTTTGCAGTGGAGAGGAGAGTTTTACTGAAGCTTCTAAAAGAAAATATAGAATAGAAAAGAAGAAGAAGGAAGGAGAGCAGAGAGCAGAAGGATGTTACGTACCAGAGAGAACTGAAATGAAATGGACAGCAATGAAGAGAGCTGTAGACTGCAGAGGATAGCAGATATAAACAGAGAATTTAGAGTCCCCGTGCAAATAAAATGATTATTTGTCACAGTGGCTCTTCAGTTACTGAATGGACAAGGGCCATTTGAATTCTGAGCGGGAAAAGTAGGGTACCGGTTTGTGTGGCGTAACGGACCAGTTTGTACTCCGTTAACCAATTAATAGCTTGCAACGCCGAACTCCGATTGACACAAACAAATATACCGTTTTGATCAGCGCGACGAGGCGGACCCAATGGTATGAAGATATTGATGGTTTGACGTTGTTTGAGAAGTGGTAAATCTTATTGAATCATTTGCACGAGTGAACATTTTAACTAGCAATTAAAAGCGAAATTTGACGAAACGAAATGCGCCGTCATGATCAGAATATTTTTCTTATGAAACATTGCGAAAAATATTTGAGTTCGGACGATAGAAAATTTACACATAAAATTAAAACTAATATGTAAATTTGACGAGCGAAATTTACTACAATATTTTTCGACGAAATTTGGCGTACGCCTATGTCTATCTAGACGCATCCCAAATGTGAAGTTTGAACGGTAACGGAAATCGTTTGTGAATATTTGAAATTTCTATTACGGAGAATGCAGCAAAACACCGAAGAATAAGATCGACGGAGCTAAAGATATCCGAATTTTGAAAAACGAAAAATGACGCCTTTGTCAGAAAATGATTTAGAATTTTTCTATGTAAAAGTATTTAGGTTCGGAAGATGAAATTTTCCACGTTTTAAAATGAACTGATGTGCAGTAAAACGCGTACGAAGTTTACTGCGGTATTTTCTGACGAAACTTTACCCATATCTACAATCATCTAGGCGCAATTTAGAAACAAAGTTTGGACGTTGATTGAAATCGTATGAAAGTTTCACATTTATATGAAAATAACGGTTCTAAAATTTTTAAATTGGGTCGGGATTTCAGGGTCGTTACATTCTCCCCTACTCAAGACTTTTCGTCCTCGAAAAGGAACAAAGTAAAGAGTGGAAGAACAGATAACAAAGATACAATGGATTCAGAATAGATCATTGAATATAGTAAAGAGTAAAGAATGGGATTTACCATTAACAAACAATTCTGGATTAGAATCCCGGATACTCTCCTCGGTTTCCCAAGTGCAATCGCGATCATCGGGACTCCATTGAACTTTGACTAGGCTAACCGACTTCCTTCTAAGTTGCTTGGTATCCCTATCAATAATACGAAGTGGTCTCCTCTCTATAGTCAAATCCGGCTCAATATCAACCTCATCTAACTGAGCAATAGGAATGGTCATGGATGGATCGTGTATAACTTTCCGAAGATGTGAAACATGGAAGACGTTGTGCACGCCCTCAAACTTCTCCGGTAGTGCAACTCTGTAAGCTAGTGTACCAATTCTCTCAGTGATAGTGAATGGTCCAACAAATCTAGGAGCGAGCTTCCCTCTACGACCAAATCGAATAACATTCTTCAAGGGTGATACCTTAAGGAATACCTTATCCCCAATCAGGAATTCTAAATCTCTTCTACGCCTATCAGCATAGCTTTTCTGCCTATCCTGTGCGGTCTTCATCTTTCTTCTGATTTCATTTACCTTCTCGGATGCTTCTATAATCATATCTGGGCCAAGAATTAATCGATCACCAGGCTCAATCCAACAAGCTGGCGATTTGCATGGTCGTCCATATAAAGCTTCGAACGGTGCCATATCGATACTTGCCTGAATATAAAGGTGGTTAAATTTCAATTCAAATTTACTTATTCAAATTGAAATTTTGATTTACCTGATAACTATTATTATAAGTGAATTCAACCAAATGGAAATGGTCTTCCCAAGATCCACCGAAATCAATAATGCAGGCACGGAGCAGATCCTCTAAAATCTGATTTACCCTTTCAGTTTGGCCGTCTGTTTGAGGATGATAAGTTGTGCTCAGATTCAGTTTAGTGCCCAAGACGTCCTGAAATGCCTTCCAGAATTTACTAGTTAATAAAGGGTCTCTATCGCACACAATACTAGATGGAACTCCATGAAGTCTAACAATCTCTCTCATAAATATCTCGGCCAAACTCAAAGCAGTACGAGTGGCCTTAACAGGAATAAAGTGAGCAGATTTTGTCAACCTATCAACAATCACCCATATACTCTCGTTACCTTTTCTAGTCTTCGGTAATCCATCAATGAAGTCCATAGAAATCTGATCCCATTTCCAACACGGAATCTCTAGGGGTTGAAGAAATCCTGCCGTCTTCTGGTGATCGGCCTTAACTTGTTGGCAAGTGGTGCATCTACTGACATATATAGAAATATCCCTCTTCATCCCACTCCACCAATATAAACGCTTCATATTTCGGTACATCTTAGTGACACCAGGATGAAATGAAAGTGATGATCGATGGTTTTCTCTAAGCACTTCTTGTCTCAATCCATCAACATTAGGGACGCAAATACGATTGTCAATCCTCAGAACTCCATTACTATCTATCTGTGCTCCCACTTTACTGTCGGTATTTCCAACTCTACCAAGAACTAACTCCTTCATGCGATAGAGCAATGTGTCCTCATATTGCTTAGCTTTGATGCGATCCACAAGAGATGGGGAGATAACAAGCTGAAATAGCATGCCTTCTACAAGATTACAACATGACAATGCTTTGCTACGGCTCAAAGCATCAACTACAACGTTTGCTTTCCCAGGAGTATAATTGATGTCGAGATCATATGCAGCTAAGAATTCGAGCCACCGGACTTGTCTCTTATTCAAATCCTTCTGAGAAAAGATATACCTCAAGGACTTATGATCGGTGAATAATTCAAATTTAATTCCCAAAAGATGATGCCTCCACAGTTTCAAAGCAAATACAACTGCAAGAAGCTCTAGATCATGAGTTGCATAGTTTACTTCATGGATCTTCAACTGGCGGCCAGCATAAGCAATAACCTTTCCGCTTTGCATAAGAACAGCGCCTAAACCTTCTCGGCAGGCATCTGTATAGACAGTTAGTCCTTCACTTCCATCAATTACCGCAAGAACTGGGGCTGAAGTTAACTTACGCTTCAATTCATTAAAAGCTGATTCGCACTTCTCACTCCAAATAAACTTGACATCCTTTCTGGTTAAAGCAGTGAGTGGGGCAGAAATCCGGGCAAAGTGCTCAATAAATCTACGATAATAGCCGGCCAAGCCCAAGAAGCTACGGATATCAGTAGGAGTTTTGGGAGTCTCCCAATCCTGTAGATAAATTTCAAATTAGAAAGGGATAAGAGGAATTGAATAGAAATAGCGAATAGGATAGAACTTACATTGATTACGACGATCTTAGCTGGATCGACCGAAATCCCATTTTCAGAAACTATGTGGCCCAGGAATCTCACTTCGTCTCGCCAGAAGTGGCATTTAGAGAATTTGGCCTTAAGTTGATGATTTCGGAGAGTTTCCAGAACATAAGCAAGGTGTGTCTCATGCTCCTTCTTGTCTTTGGAGAAGACGAGAATATCATCAATGAAAACAAGAACAAACTTGTTAAGCACATCACGGAAGACTCGGTTCATCAAGTCGACGAAATAAGCAGGTGCGTTGGTCAAACCGAAGGGCATAACCAACCATTCATAGAATCCGTTCTCGGTACAGAAGGATGTTTTATGAATACTATCTTCTGCTACTCTGAATTGGTGGAATCCAGTGGCAAGATCAAGTTAGGAGAAAACTTTAGCTCCATGGAGCTGATCGAATAAATCATTGATGCGAGGCATCGGATAGCGATTCTTGAGAGTGCGTTTGTTCAGTTCCCTATAATCAACACACATGCGAAGAGATCCATCCGATTTGGTGACAAATACAACTACGGCGCCCCATTCAGAACAACTTCTCCTAATCAAACCTCTAGCAAATAGATCATCAATTTGAGTTTTAAGTTCAGCTTTTTCTTTAGGAGCCATCCTTCTATGAGGGAGAACTACGGGAGTAGCTCCTGGAATAAGATCAATGCGGAAATCGATCTCCCTTTTTGGCGGTAGAGAGTTGACCTCTCCAAATACATCGGGAAATTTTTGAACAATTGGGGTAGTACTAAGATCATCCGGGTGAGCATCAAGAGAAAATATGAAGCTTCCGGCATATTTCTGCGGTGATTTGCATTCAATGACAAGCGGTAGGCCCTTGTCATTGACTAGAGAAACAGAACGAGCCTTGCAAGAAATAACAGCATCGAATCTCCTTAACCAATCAGCACCTAACAAGATGTCAAATGCTGCGAAGCCAAGTACATAAAAATCCCAAGTGAATCGATATCTTCCATACAAGAGCACAACCTCTTTACAAATTCTACTGAGGTTGGCAAGTCCTCCAATAGGGTTGGAGACACATAAGGAAGTAGTAGCAAGAGTAGGTTCTAAGTTGAGCTTATTGCAAAGATCAATAGATATGAAGCTATGAGAAGCACCAGTATCGAATAATACCCTAATAGGTAAATCATGAAATGAAAAAGTACTTCGTAAGGTACCTTGGTCATCCTGAGCAGGCGGTGTAGGAGTGGTGATGGCAAAAACTCCAGATGGTGTGCCACGCTTGTACAGTGGGCAGTCTTTCTTGAAATGACCCGGCTGGAGGCAGACATAGCATAAGTCTTTCCTAGTCGTAAAAGGTGGTGGGACAGCAGCTCCGGTAGATGGACAACTATTAGCATAATGGCCCTTCTTATCACATTTGAAGCAAGTGATATTAGCAAGGTCGATTGGGCTTTTCTAAGCATATCCCAATCTTGTAGTCTTCTGCCAAGCTTTCTTTTGTTGATCAAAGTTCATCTTCCTCTTCCCGAGCTGGCTAGAGGAGGGATGAGTAGGAGTGGCCTTGGTAGTAGGGCCCCTAGGCTTTGCCTCATATCTAAGAGCATAGTCAACAAGCTCTGTGAAGGTGCAGTGAGTATGGCCAGTAAGCAAGTCATAATACTCTGGTCTAGCTCCCAAAATGAACTTCTCGTTCTTTAGAAGCGGTGTATCAATCAATCCCGGGCCGAACTTGGAGAGTTCGTTGAATTTCCTCTCGTACTCAGAAAAACTCATACTGCCTTGCTTAAGATCCATAAAAGCTCTATAAAGTTGGGTTTTCCCAGCAGCGGGCATCCATTGTGCCGAGAAAGTATCCCTAATCAAAGATAGGCAAGATGAATAACATTTCAAGATTAAGAGAAGAATTTAGACTACGAAATCCAAATAATTTTATACCTAAACTGGGCCCAAGTGATGGTGTTCTCCTCGATACGAGAAGTAACTGATTCCCACCAATCTTGCGCGGCATCCTGAAGTTGCCAGGCAGCAAGCTGACGCTTCTGAGCATCAGTGATCTCTAGACCGGAAAATATCTTCTCTAAACCTTTAAGCCATTGCTGAGCCTCAATAATGTTCTCGGATCCAGAAAACTTAATACCTCCCAGCTGTGTATACTCTTTACTGAGAATGGTGAATTTGACAGGAGCTGGAGCGATGGGTGCAGCCTGAGCAGGACCATGGCCCCTTCCTCCCCTATGGTTTCCTCTGGTACCCATCCTGAAATACCAAAGGGATTGTTAAAGCCAACGGATAGAAAATCATAGAATTTTAAGGAAGGTCTAATCAATGAATCAAAAGAAGTTTGAAATGAAAGGATTTGGATATTGAACCGATTCTCCTCATTCTAGGGTATCGCTACCCTATCTCTAATGAGTTTATATATAATCCCAAACTAAGGTTTTTAGGGAAACCGAAGCTCTGATACCAACTGTAACAACCCGTATATTTGGACCATTTAAATTGACAATAATCCACACATGTCAACTTAAATAATACAAAACACGAATCATTATGGGATTATAAATACATAAATGTAAATGAGAATCAATACAACATCACAGAACAGTCACAGAATAATGCAGCGGAAAATACATCGTCATAATAGCAGTTCATGAAGCCACTATATAATATACAACAATGTCTTAACATCAAGTGACTAATACCAAAAATGTCCAACAGACTAGGACATCAATACAGGAATATAAATAGACTGATAAAGATAAATGCTAAGCCTTCAGCATCTTCAACCAACCTTGATCAGCAACTGGATAGCTTCAGACTGACCCGAGCATATGCAAAAGAAACACTCGAGTTAGGACTCAAAATCTTATGCAATTAAACCAAGTGCAAGGGAATAGTTCATAACTTAAAGATGGATAAAATAACATCTCTAAGGATCCGATAAACTATCTATATATACAATAGAATACGATAGATAGATAATGGCTAATCAGTAAAGTACGATATTAAAATAGTGTTAAGTCATGGCCCATACCACCCTTAACACATTTTTATTCCCAAAAGCATATACAAGACCGTAGTTTCCCCAAAACCGGAAGTCACCAGAGGGCAATCCATATACTAAAGGTACAAAACAAAACATAGTGGTCACGAATAGGATAATCAGTATGACAAGGTACATGAGGCGATACCAACTAGGATACTAGTAGTTGCGTGATCCGGACTGATGTTGAGCATAGCAGCTACTATCTCAACACCGCGAAACAACACTCCCAAATCAAGGGGTGCACCCAAATCGAATCACAAAAGTAATAGATATGGTATCGAAGAAGTGCGTCCGCTAGAGGTAGCGAACCTCAATGGCCCGGCGCGGCTCCTGTTTTAGTCATGTCAGGGGTCGTCCAAATATCGTTCTCTTTCTTCAGTCAACGCGTTCGCCAAACCATCCACTTCATTCAGGATCAACACTTCGCGTGTAATAGTTATTAAAGTGGTTTTCGGTATCGACAAAGAGTATGTCCATATCCGATCCCGGTCTCTTTAATAACTACGTATTTATTACCCGATGGTCCGTTAACTTAACGTTTAAAACAAATCAAAGTCCAAAAGTCAAGGTGCAAATTTAACTTCCAAATTTTGACATTTCACGATTCAGTTTATTTTGGATATATAAAAATCATATTTCCAAATGAAATCTGTAGTCCAAACATTTGAATTCAATATAATTAAGTATTCAAGTTTAATTTAATAACTCACTAATTAAATTTAGTTCAAAACCAATTAATTCAAATTTACCGGTTAACTAAGCTCGAATCGTTAAATCAAATTCTATTATCTCAATTCATATTTACATTCATCGTTACATTAAATATGATCATAAATTTGATTAAATCAATTTCTTTAGATTTAAAATCATTTACCTTTAAATTATCGCTAAATTAAATCCATAAAACTTTAGTTAGTTTCGTATTCCATTTTAAGTCAAAATTTCCTAAATCTAAATTATTATTTATGACAAGTTCAAATCTATTTAATTTAAAACTCAGTCTAAATCTAAATCTACCAATCTAATAAATTAAATTATTAAATTTTAAAACTCACTTGTTTTAAATCTTATTTCAATCAAATTTGCCAATTCATTTTCCTTTAATTAAATAGATTTATTAATCCGTTTCAATTAAATCCATTAATTTATTTCAATTAAATCCATTAAGTCGTTACTTGATTTCCAAACAAATCATTAAGTTCATTCCTTAATTTCAAATAGATTTCAATTTCAAAATAATTTTGTTGACCAATCGGGTTTCTTATTTTTAATTGTCTATCCTAGGCCAAGTTATTTAAGTGGGTATTTATCATTTCAACCCGATATCATTCAATATAAAGCATAGCAAAGGGAACTTGCAGTGTGATAACTAGGATGGTGTCAAAGTAAATAAACAAGCAATAGCAACCATACATAACAAATTAACAATTTATTCAAATAATTCCGAAATAACCATATTAACTTACATTCGTTATTTATGCAAATTAATATAATTATTCCTAGAATCCTACGGATTAAAGATTATTACATTATGATTTTACTTGGTGTCCGTTATCACATTTCTACATCAGTCGTACTTATCAATTTTAATGTCACTATTATTTACTCTAATTATCATCATATTTCAGTTCAACATGTTTAATCAATTTAAACAATACATGGCGTCAAATTTTTAGAAGTTAACAATTTTATTTCAACCAAATTCTAACAATCAACAATTTAATATCCAGATTAATATTAACAACAATTATCACTTGATTATCATCGCATAATAGATTGAGTCGTGAATATAAAATATTCACCTTGCGAGGTTGGAGAAGATGGCGCGACATGAAGAAAATAGACAAAATAGACCTTAATAGGCACGACGCAAAAATGAACACAAACTGCAATCAAACAACAATTAATCAATAATTCGTTTATTGCAGTATATATATTGATTGAATATATATATTAAATCATACCTACGACGAGGCAAGATAGATTCGACGAGCGGGATGGAAATACTTATACTTCCGGATCAATAGCAGGAGCTGAAACAAAATGCAACAGACTGTATGTGAGCAACCCAACATTCAAAGTATAAACTGTTATATAATAACAGTTATATATATCTACTGATATATATAAAACAGATGCACAGAGCAGAAACAGATGCACAGCAGAATTCCGGCCACTGCGAGGCACAATGGGCGGAGCGGGGTTGCGACCGCGGAGGGCAGACGACTGGTGTTGGCGGGGCGTGTGCGTGCAGTGGGTGGTCTGGTGGGTTCGGCGCGCAGGCGGAGGGTGGGCTGGGGTTGGTGCGTGCTGGGCGTTGTGGTGGGGCAGTGGGGCGGAGGGCTGGCTGGGCTGGCGGAGCGGTGGCTGGAGGCGGTTGCATGGGCGGGGTGGAGTGGGGCAGGCGGACGAGTGGGGTTGGCTGGGGACGTGGGTGCGGGGTGCTGGGCGGAGGCCGGTAGTGGGCGGAGGAGGCTGGGGTGGTGGTTGGCTGTGACGAGCTGGGCCGGGTGGTGGCGGGGCGGAGGTCGCGGGTGGCCCGGCTGGGCGGAGGAGGCTGCCGGGGAGCAGGTGGCGGCAGTGGTGGGGTGGGTTGCCGAGGTGGGGTGATTGCATGCGTTTGCAGTGGAGAGGAGAGTTTTACTGAAGCTTCTAAAAGAAAATATAGAATAGAAAAGAAGAAGAAGGAAGGAGAGCAGAGAGCAGAAGGATGTTACGTACCAGAGAGAACTGAAATGAAATGGACAGCAATGAAGAGAGCTGTAGAGTGCAGAGGATAGCAGATATAAACAGAGAATTTAGAGTCCCCGTGCAAATAAAATGATTATTTGTCACAGTGGCTCTTCAGTTACTGAATGGACAAGGGCCATTTGAATTCTGAGCGGGAAAAGTAGGGTACCGGTTTGTGTGGCGTAACGGACCAGTTTGTACTCCGTTAACCAATTAATAGCTTGCAACGCCGAACTCCGATTGACACAAACAAATATACCGTTTTGATCAGCGCGACGAGGCGGACCCAATGGTATGAAGATATTGATGGTTTGACGTTGTTTGCGAAGTGGTAAATCTTATTGAATCATTTGCACGAGTGAACATTTTAACTAGCAATTAAAAGCGAAATTTGACGAAACGAAATGCGCCGTCATGATCAGAATATTTTTCTTATGAAACATTGCGAAAAATATTTGAGTTCGGACGATAGAAAATTTACACATAAAATTAAAACTAATATGTAAATTTGACGAGCGAAATTTACTACAATATTTTTCGACGAAATTTGGCGTACGCCTATGTCTATCTAGACGCATCCCAAATGTGAAGTTTGAACGGTAACGGAAATCGTTTGTGAATATTTGAAATTTCTATTACGGAGAATGCAGCAAAACACCGAAGAATAAGATCGACGGAGCTAAAGATATCCGAATTTTGAAAAACGAAAAATGACGCCTTTGTCAGAAAATGATTTAGAATTTTTCTATGTAAAAATATTTAGGTTCGGAAGATGAAATTTTCCACGTTTTAAAATGAACTGATGTGCAGTAAAACGCGTACGAAGTTTACTGCGGTATTTTCTGACGAAACTTTACCCATATCTACAATCATCTAGGCGCAATTTAGAAACAAAGTTTGGACGTTGATTGAAATCGTATGAAAGTTTCACATTTATATGAAAATAACGGTTCTAAAATTTTTAAATTGGGTCGGGATTTCAGGGTCGTTACATTATTATTGTTCAAAACATCATAATCTATGTTTTAAAAAGCTTATATTTAAATATTCAAAAATAAATATAATTTATCAAATTGATAAATTTGTGGGTCATTACATTAGTATCTCCTGTAAGGATGAGTAGACCTTACTTGGCTGTTGATGACTTCAATCCGAGGCAAATCATCTTTGGTATATTCCCTTCTCCTATACGCGAATGTATATCCCACAGGTACTGTAGTTGGAAATGTCTCACATCTATTACTTATATAGGAAAACAGAATCCACTTGCTATTTATTCGACATTTGTCCTTTCTTATTATTTGACAGATGGCCAAATTTGCGACAATGTTCATTTCCTCGCCCTTTCACATGCTCCATCTGGTAGTTATTTCATAATATGCTGAAGTCCCTCGATTCCAAAAACATTCAATGAGTACCTAATACTGTGAGAAATCCCAAATCGATTTTCTCGCGTAGTCCGACGAACGATATTTCCCCAAAAACAAACATCACAACATTCACAGTATCGTGAAACTCTCAATGTCTCCACTGACGATGACTTCGCTCCACCCTTCTGATACTGACATTGATGCCGCTGTTAAGGTAATTGAATCCAAAATTTGTAAATTTTGTGGGCTAAATTATAATAACGGACATTCCTTCATACGCTTTTGCGAATGTTTATTCTTACAGATTAGGGCAGGAGAATATATTATCTATGAAGTGATCGAAGAGACATTCCATTCTCAAATGATGCTTTATGAAAGATTAGACAAATTGAGGTATACTACATAATTTATTGTGTTCAGTTGTAGTCATATAGAAAATTACAAGTAATTGCAGCCTTAATATTGGTACTATTCATTCGATTTTACATTTTTAGAATTGAGTTCTTATATTAATGGTACTTTTGATTTCAATGGATTAACAATTTGAATTTAATAAATGAACAATCAAAAATATTTTGCTTAATATATTTCTAGATGGGAAATAATGTCTCATGGTGGTGGCTACAAGTTCATTACGAACACTTCCTCTTCGATCATTTATTGAAGGTCAGAATTTATTATTGTGAAGTAGTTTATTTTTGAAAACTCATATAAAATATGTGATGTAAAATGGTGAAAAAACTCAACAATGGTTATTACTTGGAGTTCTCTCTTTAGTAAGTAAAAAACTTCAAAACACTGCCTTCTGTGTTTGGATATTTTGCTAGCTTTAGTTCACTTCATGCATGTTTAGGTTTCAGTGCTGGACTAAATCGAAATTACGTGGCACATACTAAAATTTCAGATATTATAAGGTAAAATAAATGGGTTACTGCTGTACACATTTGCAACATGCTTATTTCTGAAATATACAAACCTTATTATTATTATTATTATTATTATTATTATTATTTGAAATTGAAATTGTTTGGGAAATAAAACAAAACTACTTTAGGGAACTCCAAGTAATATTTATTCTCTAAAGCATCTCCTATATAATCACTATTTTTAAACCATATTTTTTTAAACACAAAAAGTTACCTAATCTCATGAATTCACTCGGACTGAAAACATGTGGAAATGATAAAGATAATTCATATGCTAAAGAATGTGAAATATTACATACAAGGGACTCTTAAGGATGAAAGTACGTAATATATGAGTGGACAGTCATTGTTGACATTGTGCTTTTATTATGATTGCAAATCTATTAGTTAAATAGGAAAGTAGAGACCATAATATGCTGGCTTGACAGGTGTATCCATATGATGTGGCATAAATATGACATATCATGATATAGGTCCCACTATCTCTATTTAGGAGGCAACAAATATTAGTATCCTCCTAATTTTATGCTCTTCACCATTCACTTGCCCTGCATCGTTGTCTTCGTTTCCAATTTTTCCTCCGCCGATCTTAACCTATCCATATTTTCCTATGTATCTACAGTTGGTTGCCCACATAGGTTGCGTGAAGATTACACTGTCGACTTTTGGATTCTCGGTGAGTAACCTCAAGTTTTTCTTATAGCCCGTGAATAAACGTTGTTCACCTTGCTGCGACCTAAATTGTTGCACACGCCTTCATGTCTTACTAACATCTTTTTTTGTCCACTAACATTTTCCATTTTTTAGTAGCTCTCACAGTGTTTGAGTATATGTGTTACACGGTTTGTCCCTTGCACTGAAGTCTGATTTATTACTGAAGGTCATCTTCAGTCTAATAAATCATTTTTGTTTGTTATTGTTCTGTACTGTAGCTGTTTTACAAAACGTATTTTGTCATTTGCTAAAGTAGAATTAATCATTATTGCATTATGAATATTATAAACATCTGCAAGTTATGGTAGTATATGAACTGAAAATCGTTAGTACACAAATAACATGTTTTACGCTGCCCTTTTATATCATTTCCAACAAATCCTTTGATGTCCATTTTCTTCTTCTGCTCGTGCATTAGCAATTTCAGTTAACTGTTGACAACCACGGGTTATGCACATGTTCTACATATGATTTTATTTTCTGTAGTGCTCTGGACTACTCATTTTCATGCTTGCTATATTTTCTTCTACAAACTTATTACTTTTCTGATATGGGCATTTACTGCATGCATCGAACCATAAGATGTTGGTTGAAGCTAACGTTAACCCACTCACCTATAGGACTGTAACCTTTAACGAGAATTTTAATGAGCAGATAAAATGGTTTTGTCTGTGTTAATATATCTGTTTTCTTATGTTTATGTTCATCCGTTATTTGTCGTATAAAAATAGTATCACAATATTGTTTGAATAACTATTAATGTGTGCATATTTTCCTTTGTTTCCCTATCTTATAATATTTCCACCATGATTTCACCTTTTTTCACTATCAGTCCATAACAGTGACCGTAAGCATGATGGACGTTTAATTTTGATCGGAGTTGGTGTTAATTTGTAACCTACTTCCTTAATAGTATGGATGAAAGGAGAAGGATTTCTAGAATTCACGACGAAGACTGTCGTCGTTTGGTAATTATACCTCAACATTTTAACCATTTCTTGGTTGCATCTATCTTATGTTCAGGTTTTTCTGTAACCTAAAAGAGGTTTAACATTCCATTCAACCATTTTATTCGTTGCTTTTCATTTAACTATTCTCTTTCGTGTCTTTTTTGGATGTAATTTCAGTTTGTTCTAACATCCTACATCACCTCTCTGTGCAATGCTTCTGATGGCCTTGTGGAAGAGAGTTATGCACCTTCTTTACTAACTTTATGCAAGATAACATGGATATATTGGTGGATTATAATTTTTTACTATGGTATATCAATATCTGCAGTGATGTCGCCTATTTCGACCAAAAAGTAGGTTGCTTTTGGGGGGAAAATGGTTGAAACGTTATGCCTAAAACACTTGGAATGATTCCAACTGTTGTTCGTCTGATTTTCTAACTATATCCCCTTTCAACTGCAAAACATATTTGTGTAACCTATATATTGTAGATTATGTTAGCATGTTGTGCCTGGTGGATAAACAAAAAAGAGGAGGTGCTCATTATTATGCATTTTTTTGTTTGCCATATGAAGACATCACATCAACGTCTAACTGTATGTTATTCCAGTATGAAGGTTAAACCGTCACTTTAGGCATTTGCAGTTGAAGCATCAATGGCACCGGTCCCTTCCAGGTACACTACTTTCTCCTAATTAAATTACCAGTCGTAATGGTTGATCACAGTTTAGAGGTTCAATATAACAAGGTAGATGCATTTGTCTACAGTCGAACCTGTATTATTTCACATACACAAATTTAAGTCTTTTTTTAATCTTCTCATGAATTCATGTCTCATCCTTGGTACATCTTCAATTTTTAATTTTATTACCCATCATTTCCTCCTGCTGTTAACACTATCAAAATATATATAGTTTACAATGCATGGGGTGCATTATTTACTGCGATGATATAATGGATTTCTAGGTGTAATTGTTCTTAGAAACTATATTTCAAAATCAACGACCATGTGTTATGTATCAATAAATAATTTCGACGATGTTTAATTCCTATCAGTTGTTTCTATAGAATCTTAAGAAGTAATTTTTAAACTGAATTCATACTCAAATGTGTTATGTACAACCTCCTGCTTCACTTATATCACTTTCTAATTCTATGCTCAAATAGTTATTTTGTTTCTTCATCATGTCACTACGTAATCCCTTTTATTACAATTTCATTCTGCCTCACATCCTACAAGTTTATTAAAATCCATATGAAATCAGTTTAATGTACAAGTATCGATGCTGAAAGAATGAAAACATATTATATTTATACTGCTGCATTTACCAAAGACGTTATAAAATACCTTTTACGGTTTTAATATTTTTAATTAAATGAAAAATAGTAGACATGTAAACTTCCTCCCTCTTTCTTTATCCTCTCAGTGTTACCACATAAAATGTCTCTCTTTTGAATGTAATGCTAATAGATTGCAGTTTCTATTTATATTGTCCATAATGTTAAAAGTAGCTAAAGGTAGTATGGTATATCACTACACATGTTATGGGTTTAGTTACATTTAATATGCAATATTGTACAAGTTTTTGTTGATTTTATATTTCCAACTTCAGTTATATTAGTACTATCATGCTGTGCACTATGATTGAGTCCCTAGAAGAGAAACAACAATGCATTATAACTTTTGTTATTAATTCGATATTAACAAGAAGGGCATATTCATTTGATATTGTTATGTATTTTTTGAAGCATGCATATTCATTTTTTTCTTACCATTTGGCTAAATATTAATCTGAAATTGACACTTCAAGTTATATGCTATTTCATATCTGTATAGAGAAGACATTTGGAGATGATGGAAATGTATAGCAATCAAAGTAATTTTTATCAACAAAGTTGGTCATGGTTCGCATATAATACCTTTTTAAACTCATTATGTTGGCTATATGTTTCACTAGATATTTATGAAAGTGGGATAGTTTGTAAAAAATCTTATATTTGCAGCAACATTACATGAAGTTGAGTCTGTGTTCAAAAAATTCTCTAACTCCGAGAAGAACTATAAAATGTGTTATATGTTAGGATACAAAAGGAATGTGGTTTTCCATTCCATGTACATTTCTACGACTTTAATATGTGTATCATTTAAAATGTGCAGTTGAGAATTAGACTGTATATCAGAGTGTGCATGAAATGCACATTGCGAAGGAGTATCCATGGAACTGCAAGCTTTTGAATTGAGGATGTAGTCATAGACATGCATAACATGTGCACTGTCAAAAACTTGATGGTGTTCTGGTTGAACATGAGTAGAGATGAGCATCAGGGCGGTCATGAGTATGTGCATTAGATTGGATGAGATGATGAGTGACTGTGGCTGTAGAGCTTGAGCAGGAGTAAGAGGAGATTGGTTGGAAACAAGAAAAGTGACATAAACTTTAGGTAGATCGTAAACTGCAAGAGTATTCAATTGAAAAAACTAGGTATTGCTAGCTGAAACAACTGCATCAGGTGCACGAATAGATATAGGGACCAGAGCACGATTTGCAGAAGAATGTGAACAAATCATTAGGCAATCGGGCAATAGAAGTAAGCGAACCAAGCAGCAATATGGCATGGGGATGAGGTGCAGCATCAGTTGGTTGAGCATAAGATGATGCACAAGACTCTTTGGCAGACAATCAGGTAGGCCAAGATGATGATCGACGGCAGGAGCATGGGGAAACTAAACTTAAAGAACATAGCATATCATAACATGTAGGCTTTGTATGGGCATGAGTTAATGCACACGGTAGTGCATTAGAGAACATTAAATTAGACTTTGCATGAATGTCCCAAAGCATTTGCAACTGATAGTGCAGCAACTCGAACACGCTCAGGAGGAACTACAACCTGCACTAGCGCCAAATCAACTCAAACTTCATCTTGTGCATTTAGATGAGTAACAGCAGCGGGATGTTCACTTACATGCATAGACTATGTAGATGTGCAGTCATCTGCATAAATAGGAAGAGGCAGAATGCACGAACACGAGCTTGAGAAGTAGGACATACAGCATCAAGATAAGATTGTGTGTTTAAGCTATAACCGTACTGTACAAAACTCACTCACTTTCTTTGTAATTTATATGCGTGTACCAAACATATATTTAAAGGAAATTAGATTTTGTTATAACTTTGTGAGGAATAATGGTTAAATTTAAGAAATAATCCACTGTTTGCAACATAATAAAACTAAAGATGTATTTATAGATTCGCTTTATCAATTGATTGGTAATGTTTGTTTTCCCATATAAATTTTACTGTATCATTTATATGAACCACAATAAAGTTCTATTTAATGCTCAACATACTTTTTCCATGATAAAAGAGGATGTAGAAACGAATGTTTAATATAACCAATTCCTTACGCAATGTTTCCTTGCGTAAAATTAAAAATAGTAGATTATATATTTTAGAATAAGGTTATACTTTCATATTATTTTCCCAAATACTATTATGTCTACTAATAATATTATAATGTTTTAAACTAACTTTCAACACTACCTACTCCAAATATTTGTTTGCCTCTAAACCCATCAATGCACGAAACAAAATTATGCATAAAACAAGAAAAATGGTTACACAGTTGATAGATGTACAATAACACCAAATAAGAAACAATCACATTCTACAAACAATTGTTGAGCTAAGGATACCAACACTTCCCGTGTGCGTAGCACGGGCCACGCACTAGTTAATACATTATATAAACAACCATCGGTAGCCCTCTTCGAACGGTAGATTTCTATTGTGCATCACTACTGACCTTGCATTCCAACCCTTACTAATGACCACATCATTTATAGTTAATTTAAATATTGTCTAAATCTAATAATTCCCTTTGTAATCAATGTATACTTGAGAATATATAAATTTAGCTGTGGAATTGCTATGGCTTCTAAGTTCAACTACTAGTATTCGTTCACTTTTACATGAACGTACTTCTTACTTCTTTAATACCATTAAAAGACATTTACTACTTATTTCTGATTTAATAAATTAAATACTTGTTTACTACTTGGTTTCCAATGAATACAATTAGATATATTTTACTGTTCATTTTAACTGATAGCTATGCTTCTTTGATTATTATAACTTTCTTAATTCATTGTTTCATTGTCTTATTACTAATTTCATCACTTATTGTTTATTTCCTAAGTTATTTTATATATTACATTAATAAGGGAGTTATTGTTATTATTTCTATTTATAATACTTTGGTTTTACCTTTAGGATTTCTATATTTTAATGCATTAGAACTATATTTTCCCGAAGAAGTAATGTTAACACGGTAATTCCCATAAATTATCTAAAAGAGGATTTGTGTTGTATTTGAAATTACAAGGAGTTATCTTTTCTGTTGTTATTGAATTAGATGGTACGAAACAAGGTAAACATCCCTATTTTGTACATCATTTTCTTTTAGTCATATTTCTTGTTATTTCAAACAATACACCTTCATACATAATTATAAAGTTGGATAATTTATAAAAATTCGCACTGTAACATACTTAATTCCAATGAATTAAAACATTACCTAAACATGACCCAAATCTAATTTATACAACTTCAATTCATATTTAATAACCTAGAACATCCAAATAACAAATCCGGAATTTATATAAATCTTACTTATGAATTATCTAATAATTTTTGGGCATATACAACATCTAATCAAAGTTAACAATTCACATAATATATAGGCAAGGTTCTCAAATTCATTGTATATATACATTTAATCCTACAACTCCAGGATTTACATTTAGGCATAAAAGGAATAGATTCACAATGATATAAATCGAATATTATATAAAAATATATAATTTTTCACTCACCTCTAAGCTTCCAAATCTTTAGATCTAAATCCATTATTCCTGATTGACTCCCTTTCTTTCTAAAAATATACATACAAAAAAATATATACATATTTATTAGAATTATAGATCCGAGAAGAGATTTAAATTAAATATAGATTTGGATTAAGATTTACGGTTTACGGTTGGCTTTCGCGATTCGATTCGACCCTATTCTTCTTCTTTATTGTTTTCAACTATTCTCCACTTATATATATATATAATTTATAGTTTATAAAATTTATAGAATTTGTAGAGAAAAGAAAATGGTAGAGCTTTGGCTGCTGATCTAGAAAATATGAGAAGAAAATTGAGAGGCTGGGCCTGTATTTATAGAGGTTCGAATGAATTTCAACCGTTAGATTAGATTATATTAAATTCGGTACGTTTGGCCAAGGGTTATTAGCAACTGCCAATGTACCATTGATCGACCGCTATACATCCTCCGGTCGACCATCCAACATTTTTACATGTTAACTGTTTACTCTATTTTGTTTTATTTGTTTCCTTGTGCAATTGATTTTATTCGATCTGATTAACATTAACTTACGTAGTCGTTATGTATTGGTTTAACGTTAATTTAACATTAATTAATAATATCTATTTCCCTAATATATATATAATTATTGATGATCCGAAATCTTCAAACTTTAATAAATTTTTCATTTGAACTCCGATCGTCGAACTTTGTATATGAAAATGGATCAGAAAATAGTCACGAACACAACAGTGCAAGTTTCATAGCCAAATTTCGACATTTGTAAAAAAAAACCATTTTTGGATTTTTATAATTATTTATTAATTCTTTTTAATTAGTTATCGTTTAGTTTACGAGGTGTTAACCATAAAATATCCTCGAAGGTAGAAGTATGAAAGAAGAATAATCAAATTGGAGTTTTCATGAAGAGATGATCCAAGTTATCATGGAAGACTTAAAAAGGATGTTCAAAAAGGTTCAATTGTTCATACAGTGTAAAGCCTTCGACTCAAATGAAAACAAACAGAACCTTCTACCACAGTCAACCTTTCGACATAGATGAGAAAGTAGTGATGACTTCAAAGCCCCTTCCAAAAGCAATCAATAGTGTTCCTTTCAACTATACGCCAAATCTTTCGAAGATAAAGGTTTCGCTCCAAAGTAACCTTTTCAAAAGCTTAGTAAACCTTTCGAAATGGTTAAGGCACTTCCAGGACACCTTTCGACAGCGTCGAAAGGTGCTATGAAGAAAGCAACACTCAGAAGTTAGCAAAGACTGAAAAGCAGCTCTCGGCAATGTTCAAGTAAAGATAAACCTTTCGACAAGGTCGAAAGGTTCACAAAAGTTGTAAAAGGCAAACCTTTCGATGAAGTCGAAAGGTTAGTGAAAGCATAAGAGTGGCAAACCTTTCGACAAAGTCGAAAGGTCCATAAAGGCATGTTGTAGATAAACCTTTCGACAAAGTCGGAAGGTTCATAGCAAAGCAAACCTTTCAATAAGGATAGAGAGTTCATGACAGCATATGGAAAAGAAACCTTTTGACAAGATCGAAAGGTTCAAAATTGTATATAAAAAGGAGCCTTTCGACAAGGTGGGAAACAAGGAAGTAAGAGCGAAAAGACAAGAAGCACAAGAGGTTTATAACCTTTTGACACAGTCGAAAGGTTTATAACCTTCCGATGAAGACGAAAGGTTTAAGGCGGCATAAAAGGGGACTTAGTCTAAAGCATGGAGTCGAAAGGGGGGCCACTTGCATCTATAAATAAGACACAAGGGGTCCAGTTTTGGGGGCCGAATTTTGGAGACCGAATTCATTTTCTTTTCTCTACTTTCATAGTGATAATTGTACTAAGAAAAACCCTAAATTGAATTGAGGAAAGAGCTCAATTTCTTGTAATTCGTTTTGAATATAAAATAAATGGAGATGGCTCGTTCATGATGGATATTGGCAATGAGGAGAATCATTAAGATCATTAGCTAGACTAATGATCAATTGCACATGATTTCAACCTTTTTCTCATAATCTCATTTGATCTATGCTTTATATATACATAAGATCAACTTAGATATTCCCCATTGAAACACGTCATCATTAATATCCATATTTAATATAAAGTGATGATGTCGTGTTACATATACTAAGTGTATGATCATGGGAATAACTAGATTGGTCTTATATGGGAAAAGTAAATGAGTTAAAAATATGGGCTGGGACTGCTTCAAAAGGAGGAAAACCTTTCAACTTAGTCGAAAGATTTACTTTCTAACGAAATCCTGGGCCATATATATCTAATAACCACTCACGATGGATTTAATTCAAAGGGAATCTACTTCTCTGAGTATTTGTAAACCCTTCGAATTGATTCCATAGGAACAGAATAGACATTAATGGGGTCAGAAGCAGTTAAGGTTGGAAATTAGTTATGCTTCACCTTATAACAATGTCGAGAGGTTTCATACATTACCTTTCGACACGGTTGAGAAGAAAGTGGTAGACATTAACCACAACTACTTTCGATTCCAAGAGGAGATGGAATTCATCAAATTATTTATTTCTGAAAGCTAAATGACTAAGAGTTACTTCAACCTAGTCGAAAGGTTGGGCGATTCTATTAACAACCTTTTGACAAAGTCGAAAGGTTGGACTAATTCCTTCCACCTCAACTTAGACGGAAGGTTGGGAAGGTCATGCTTATAACCTTTCGACAAGGTCGAAAGGTTCAACAATCAAATATATTTTCAACCTAGTCGAAGGGATATTATAGCTTCATTAACCTTTCGACAAGATCGAAAGGTATGACATCTCATCATTCTTTTCTCCAGATTAATCTGATTAAAGCATTTTGTTGAAAGATACACTTTCTGAAGTGAGATTATCTCATCTACATACTTATGTCCAAGAAAGATTATCTTATCGAAGCATTGGGGATGTTGACAAGTTTTCTTGTTAACATGAGGTGTCACAACTGTCTCTCTACTTCCTTAGACTGATCCTTAGCCAAGTTCTATTTAAAGAATTTAATAATGTAGGCTCTACCAATCCTTCAAACGTAGCTCCAAACAGTATCTAACTCAATGCTAACTCCTTTAGAGGTGAATTCAATCCTACTGTAAACTTTAACATCTTCTTCGTCGGAGTACTCACTAATTCAAATCCAAAGATCAGGATAATTCATTAAACTTACTGACATACTCCCCAACTGTCATTTCTCTCTTTTTGAGATGAATAAACGTTTCTAAAAATAAATCCTTCTTAGCACTAGAAAGAAATCTTGTCTGCAATCTCGACTTGAACATCCTCCATATAATAGTATTCTCATCCATTTCAACTGTTACCACTTTCCACCAACATGTTGTTTCTCTTTTAAAATGCCAAGTTGCTAACTATCTCTTAATAACATCACCAAGGCCTAATAAATTGAAAATCTTTTCACAATCATTCAGTTATGCCTGAGTCACTGAGTATGGTTCCATCTCGAGAAAAGACTTCCCACCAAGGTTGAAGAAATTCTTACACAACTTAAGAAAGTCAACAGTTGGTGGTGCTACGGCTATAATCACAACTTGATTGGAAGCGATAGTGGTGGCAACGGGTTAGGTGAGGTTAGTACTAGCTTGCTCATCACTTGAAGGTAGCGTTTGAACCATACTGGAATATTAACTCCAAGATTATCCGGTATATCTACACAGGTGCTAGTCCGTGCCCTGGTTTCCATTCCACCGACATTAGTTGTGTTGATCTTTGTTCCAGTTTCGACTAAATTACTCATTTCAGCTATAAATAAAAATGAGATTCATTAGTAACTCTTCAATAGATAGTAAAAAATGGAACAATAAATTAGTGTGTGCTTATGTACTTTGAATTTCCTATGTGTGTGTGTAATAGAAAATACAAATATGCTCTCTCAATATATTTCTAATTTTTATCCTAGTTCCTAACATATGTTCTGATAGCAAATGTAACAACCCACCCATTCAACCTTGAGTCTGATGCCCGAACCGACGTCGACAACCCGAGAACCGAAAGGAGAGTCATTTGGGGTAAAGATAAAATAAGCATATATAGGCACAGATAAATATCAGATATTAGATACAGCTCAAACAAACACTATCCAATAACTACTTTCAAAGTATCACAACAAAAGGAAACAAAATATAATGCATAAACAACTATCATAGTCACATCACCATAGCATGCCCATAATGTCAGATACGTATGTCTGAATAAATATAGTTACAACTCAAACCACATATATAGTCAAATCCAAGTACATCACTTATTTACACCATAGATACGACATACAAAAAATCTCCTTTGTTGATACCATCTTATCTCTAGACTTCATCAATTTGGATAAATATATATATATATATAGTTGGGGGGGAGTGAATTAGACATAAATTTGGTAAGTGAGTCATACTATACTCTACATATACTATAAAAATAACATTATAACATGATATGAATCTTTTTCTCAACCACCACACAATATGTCGCCACGTCATACCTAACTGCCATATACATCTAACCATATCGCATCATGTCTATATGGACTAACTTCCCTGGACTCGCTTCATGCGCAAAAGCATCGTCTATTGTCCACCGTCACGTTAATCACATATAAGACTAATGCCCTGGACTAGCCTTGGACCCTACAGGGTCGCTTGTTGTCCTCGTACTTACTAACTGGACGCACGTCCTGTACTAGCCTCATGTCTTACAGGGTCGCTTACATCCACTCTCCCACTGGTCCGCCATGGCACTACAAGGAAGCAATGCAATACCCGAGCCACCTACTTGTGTCATAGGTCTGTATTCGCATTTGAATCCACACCTGTATTTGTATTCATATCCATATTTGTATCCATATCTGTATCTCGTGATGTCTACCTACACCACATACTCGTTTACAGTTCACATTCACCATCATATCACGTTTCTGCACCGCAATAACATATATTTTTAATTCAAATGACAACTAAATCATCACAACCATTTATTCAATTCCCATCACCATCGTTTGCCTCATCACTAGCCTTCATTTGCCTTCTAGAACGCAAGAGAAACAAGACTCGAATCGTTCGTTATTTATTTATATAAGCCCTTCCGAATCCAGGATCAACCTGTGCCCAGACTCGGCCATCGATGCCCCGATCCTGCCCATCGGTAGACTGGTGTACACGATTCCTAGTTGTTTCAAGTTTCAAAAATTTAGTGTTCATCATTTTTTTCCACCTGTAGCCACCTCCACTCCATATTTGGTTAGCTGAGGACGTACCTAGAACCTACCCCTATATCCCTAAGTCCAATTTGACCATTTAATACATAAATTTTGATATCTAATTATTAGATTGCTATATTTTTTACCAAAACTTAGTTTCTAAGTACTATTATTAGCCAAATCCCTCCAAATCTCCCTTCAATTCGAATTTAAGTGTTTATTAATGTCATAATACACTAATATAGCCAGCATGTTATGTATATGACATTAAAATTGCATTATACGAAGACAAGAGGACGAACCACTCATCGAAACACCTATTTCTATCTAGATCCTTGCCTCCAACCTACTGCGTCTCCTCACTTCAAATTTTCTCTTCCAAATTGTTATTGTACATAGCCTTGTTCAACAGCTTGGCAACGCTTTTGGTATTGTTCAATTTGATGGAGTTGTGAAAGAGTTATTAGGTTTTGATCTTAGGTGGTTTGAAAGGAAGAAGGAAGAAGAAAGAAAAATGACCATGGTAGTTTTTGAAACGGAACGTACATGATTACTTTCTTAAACGAAAGGAGCAAAACTTTTGTCTGTCCAATTCAAATTTAAATCCAAACCTTAGCTTTGGCACCCATTTGACTCAATGTTATTTCAGCCATAACTCCATTGTATGTACTATATACGAGGCAAACATAAATACTGCACACCATAAAAAATTAAGACAGCCACAATGGCGTTGGTTTCATCATCATATTTCAATATCTGAAAAATAATCATTTTGCCCCTCCTTAATTTTAAATTATTTAATTAGTTCATTAGTTTGAATTATTTTCACATTATTCAATTATTAGTGTTTTAAAAAAAAATTATCAAATTTTCGGGGTATTACAAACCTGGTTCTTTACAATGGTAACACTTTCCATCTCTCGACTTTCGTCTCCACCTATTTTTGGGCTTCTTAGACTTGGAATGCTACTTAGGATTCTAATTCGTATTCTTCTCTCTTCCCCTTTCAACGAATAGATCCTGACTATTGCCTCTCCTCTACTTTCGTTGGTCTTCTTCATATGATCCCTCGAGTCCTTAGATAGAAGGCCCGAGTTCACATGTTCTACCGTCAAAGTATCTCTTGCATATATCAGAATGTTACCAAAACCTGCATAACGATCCGGAAGGGAATTAAAAGAAACATCGCTTTCTAATCTTCATCCACCTTCAAATACAGTCTTCATCTTCATTAAAAGAACATCAAAGAAACTAAGACGCGTCATCACCGAAGTACCCTCTCTCATCTTCATAGTGAATAATACCTTCAGCTAAATTAGATGGTTAGTTAGTGATTTCTTCATGAATAGATTCTCCAACTTGGTCCAAATTTCTTTAGTAGTGGTTTCGACTTTAATTTCCGAGGTAACATTCTCTTCCATAGACAACTGTAGAGTAGTAAAAGCTCATTCTTCCATCTCCTCCTTCTCCCCGAATGAAACATTAGCCCACAACTTCTCAGTGTCGAATACTACCAGATGAACTTTATTCATCCTTAAAATAACTTTCGTCCTTCATTGCCACTTCTCGAATTCACTATCCTCGTTTAGCTTCTCTATTTTCAACTGACATCATGGTGCAACATAAGATCCTCTAACATATGGTTTTATTTCGACTATGAAACCTTCATCTCCTATCATACTACCTACATCTTCTATCAATCAATCTAATAGCTTTGATATCATACTATTGGGGAAAATCCCAATAATTCATCCAAAGGCGGTGGAAATAATGATAGGAATGTGTTGATGGCGATGTAGAACAAACAAAAGACTAATATCCCAAACATAGATAAAAAAAAGAAAAGAATAAATCACATATGAGATTTATAGTGGTTCCACTATCGCGAGATAATATACGTCAACTTTCAAGAAAAGAGATCTTTATTATTTCACAAGATAAAAGAAGTTAAAAGATTGATTTCAATTCAGATGCTAAACCTAGAAGAACATAAAACTCACTTTTGTTTCTGTTGGAATCACACCATACAACGTAAATCCTAGGTCTATTTATCATAGTCTCCGAGTACTCTCTATTGTTGAATAGTATATATGAAGAAGATATGTCGGATTTAATATGGAAACTATAATTCGACCACATAACGATAGAAATGCCTTTCAAAATTCGAGCTCAAATTCCTCCAGAATTGCCGCCATCAGTCGATTGGTCCAGTCGACTCCAAACATAGGAGGGCATTCGACCAAATAAGGCCTCAAAACTCGGTCGATTGGTAAATTTACAAGTCGAGTGGAATTTCCACCAGTCAAATGGTAATTTTACCAGTCGACTAAAAGCCTGGTACAGGCTTTTTTCCACTTCAACCATCCTTCGTCTTTTCTGCACTGCTTCTCTGCACCTCCATGCGACCTCTTTTTCTTCTTCAATGCTCGAAATGTAGTATCACACCTAACACATACACCCTGTATTACCGTTCCATCTAAGAAAGATGAATGTAGACTCAAGTCTTGGATATAATAATGTACATGATAACAAGTCACTCGACATTAGTGTGCAAAAGTGGTCCAACGGTGTGAAAAAAATGTTTATCAAACCTCTTAGCATGAAGGTTACCTTAAGGACTCCAAAAGCGTTATATGTCTTTTCTTAAAATATGAAACTTATCTTAAGGACTCCAAAAGTGTTTCGTCTTTTCTTAAGCTTTCCGTTGAGTGAGTTCTCTTTCCATTTGAGTATTGGGGTTTTTAAAAGCTTGCAATAAAAATAAAATTTTCCGCTTAAGGTTTATTCCATCAACCAAATACTAATTCATATAATGTTGATCTCCTATCATATAATTATACGGTAATTCTAAATCATTTGATAGATCTTTAAACAAATATGACTGACCGAGGACGTGATATCATTAAGAGATCTCGATGCCCTAAAAAACTCATGCCACATATAATGAGCAGAAGCGGAATCTTCTAATACTGAAGTACCTCTTTTAGCATAACACATACATTGTTAGCGCAAAACAAGTAGACACATACCTAGAAATCCACATTAAACTCTCATTCCAAACAATTGTTCAGTGTCCTAGGGAGCAGGAATTCACGGAGGAATTAGAAAAAATGACAAACTTTGAAAAAAATTAAACGGGAGGAAATCAAGTTTTATTTTCAGATTTAAGGACGAATGCTAATTATAATTAGCATTATATTCAATTTTTACACCATACAAAACGCTAGTTATAACTAACATTATATTCAGTTTTACATTATATAAAATGCTAGCTATAACTAGCATTATCCTTCAGCTAAAAAAAAGGTTATCCTTCAACCTAAAATTTATTTTTCTTCTAAGTTTGTCCTTTTACATATTTTCCTATTTGTAAAACTACTATTTTACATAATTCTTTGCGACACTTCATAGTGGTTAAATCTCCCATCCAACCATACTTTCATGCAAATCTACTAATAAGCTAACATCCGTAGTGCCCCTGTTAGCACCTGGTGAGGCGATAGACCCAACTATCCAAATCCAAGATGTACATATGGTAACAGATAAGATACAGCGTCCAAATACAAAATAAAAATGAATGTACATATACAAACACATCCTCATCATCAGCACCATCATTATCTCATGGGTACAAAGTCCACAAATACAGAATATCGATACTAGTTAAAACTCATTTGTGCCAGTATCATCATCACCATAAACAACATTGTCAACATCATCGTCGTCATGTCTAACCCAAGGATGATATCGAGCCTAATCCTCAATAATAAGCTACTTAATATGCCTCGCTGCTCATACTTAACAAAAATATTCATATGTTGCTCGTCCCAATCTCTAAGTACATAATAGTCTGATGTTTCTCCATGTATGTGACAAGGTGAACTCCAGTCTGCTGCAGACTGTCTGCATATGAAACAAATCCTGATACGAAATGGCAACTAGGTCGGGACTCTCAAAAATCTCATAACAAGAACAACGAAATAGCAACCCTCCCCGATTACAATAGTTATGAAAATTATCCATCCATATCCTATTGCTCACAGAATATAGGGTGGTAGAGCAACGTATGTCTAATTAGGCTGAGATAAGTCTTTAATAACGGGAGGCACAACCCCTTGACAAATGACTGAAGTTATATCCATATCAATAACTTCTGCACGCGTAATATCGGTAGAGGGAAGAGGAGTGTAAAAGTTATGTCAAAAACTATTATAATCCATACAAGAATTAGAGAAAAACCTAGCTACCCACTAGTTATGCTCTGCATGCTGATTTAATGATGCTTGGAAAAACACCCTTAGGTATGGTATATTTGAATATGGATAGTAAGGAACAACTTTTCACTAATTGTTTGGCTCCAATAAGGCTCGCCAAGGTACTAAATACAACTGGTAGTGGGTGGAGAAGATACAAATGGAAACCAATGTAAAGGTAGGAAATTTGCAGGCTTGCAACTTCATCAATGAAAAAAGGAGAACCTAAATGCGGGTGCTAAACAACACTCTCCTTTCATTTGTAACTCTCCTCCATGAACCGCTTGACGATTTTCAAAAGTCCATGAGGGAAAAATAACTACATCTCTACACCCTTCGCCGATTAAGACAAGTTGTTCGTGACTAGTAAACCAAAACTATTGGACTTCCAAAATACCTCAACGAGGTAGCTCTATCGATAACTACACATTAACTTGATCAATATAAATAAGTCAAATTTGGGGCGCTCCAATCATATATAATAGAAGTATCAAGGAACATCTCCACAATTGCTGCAACATGCCTAACTAGTACTATGAGAACGCTTTTGATAAGAAAACATTACCCATCATACAGAAAACAAACAACCTAGACATCTTTAAGTTATTGTATGGATTGTACTCCTCTGTGAGCTTTACAAGTGCTCTCAAGTGGGTAACCTAGGAATAACAGTCTAGTATCTTGATATGTGGTAATAAATAACATAAATTAGCATGAATCTAACATTGCTCATCATAGCGTAGTGGATGTCCCTACTCTATAGGAATACATTCAACATGGAAAAATACAACAAAGCATTACTAAATTCTCCAAAACTAAAATGAAATGTGTGTGGCCTTCCACCAAAGAGCAGCCAATGCACCATACTATGTGTCTGAATTCAATAAAGTTTGTATATTTAACGATAACAATTTTATATTATTGTACGTGCAACAAAATTGAAGATAAATGTGAATTAAATAAGTAAAGACATTACCTATAAAATACCCAAATCTTATAGCTCTAAGAAATTAAGTGATGATGTGCTCATTATCGATCTCTTCTATATCTTTGTACATGCAGCAAAATACATTTATCGTTGACCCACAAGAGCAGCCTGTCTAGGCCTAACCAACAGACGATATTTTCTAACATAATGAGTGAAGACTGAGTTAATGGTCATAAGATTTTTTGTCTAGGCAAACATAAACACAAACACAAACTTAGTCTACAACGCTACATGGGCAAAGACATGCTGTGGGCATTTGTTCTTCAAAAAATATTATCATTATAATGCATGAACTGTGAAGAGACTAATATTTATATGCTACAATTCCAGTGGTAATAACCAATCACCGATGTTAAATTTATTAATGAACTGTGTAAAATGGACGTAAAAATTTGTTTACCTTGACAGATTGAAATAGTTTATGAATGTACTTGAATGCTTTTTTGTTGGTCACAAATGTCGCAAAACACCGAATATAAGATGCCTTCATATAACATTAAGATAACCAGTCTCTCACAGCCTTTCCTTTTGCAACCAACTTGCCGACATTCTTCCTATCAATCTTCAATGGACTTTTCATCCGAAGCATCAACTTCGATACAAGCTTCTTAACAGGAGATTCACCTCTCACAATGCTATGCTTTCCAGAGCCACAAACCACTGATACTTGCAATGGAATATCAGCATCTTCCTTTACTGTTACCCTATACTTCAGCAATTCTATCCATTGTAAAAGAATTACACAAGCTGATGCCAAGTGAAATCCATGCAAATCTAACTCCCATTCTGTATCAGACCACTTCACATTTTCAGCCAAAAACGATGAACTTATCAGTTCTTTTACTAACAACGCTTCATCTTCATTAGTCAAGTGCTCAATTAGATCATCGTAGCAAAGTGGAAGTGTATCTGAATCTTGAACTATCATATTTAAACATGGACAATAATTCAACACAGAATTGAAAGTCCTTGTAGATAATCCCACATCCAAACCTCTCATGTTTTTAATCCAATGTCTCATTTCTTTCAACTTTCCATGGCTTCCATAACAAGAAAGCACAATATTGGCACAAATTGTATCCACAGTTAATCCAACGTTTTTCATTTTTTCAACTACTCTTATCATATCATCTAACAATCCTAATCGTCCATATCCTTGAATCACCATCCTGTACTCGAATTTAGAAGGTGCATATTGTGAATGATGCATTTCAGCGAGCATGTTTTCTGCATTAGTAACCATGCCCATCAAACTCAATGCTTTAATCATGGTCTCAAACTTCCTCTTCTGCATAGAAGGAATGGTTTCAATGTTAGCATAATATTCCAGCACCATTTGTTTCAATTTCTTTTCGGCTGCAGCATCAATAAGATCGCAGTAAAAAAGGGCAATCTCGTTTTTGGATGTAATCATCGAAATTGACTCCAAAATCAAATCTTTGGCTTTATTCGATGATCCATTGAACTCGAGTACAGAGATAACCTGAGATGCGAGCTTGGGATTCCAGGAAAACCAATGGGTACTCCTGATTCTTTCGTACATCTACATATAAATGCAGAAATGAAGATAATAATACGAAACTGCAAAATAAAAAAATTGAATATTCAGGGACAGTGAAAGAGAGAGGTACTTACGAGGTGGGAGAAAGGAGAAGAATGGGCGAGAAGGAGAGAGAGAGTTTGGAGAGAAGTGCCCTTGGAAGAAGAGGAAACGAATTTTCTGATGATGTGGTTCGTATTTGCAAGGGAGGAAGATGAGGAGAGAGAATGGAGTAGGCGAGTTGAGTGTTTGTTTGCGGTGTTTACTTTCACAGCAGTTGTCATTGAGCTTTTGCTGTGGTTGTGGAAGGATGGATGAGTGGTGGAAATGGTGCACAAAATTGATGTGAACGTCACCGTTCCCATCGTCCGACCAAATCAACGGTGAAGCTAAATTTTGATGATAGCTAGGACTTTGGTCCGAATTGTTTTTGCTTAGTTTTGTCTATTCTATTCATACCGTATAAATTGTTATACATAAACCGAAAAATTTATTAAAAAGGGTACTACATCACACACAAGAGCAAATCCTCTATATCCATTTTCTGCTGTACCCCTGTCCAAACCAATGCAATGGAGCCATGTGGCACAGCTAATTTAGAGACCAACAGACACCATTTTACTTTGTTAGACATTAAATCATTATTAATTATTTGTTGTTTCTTCCATGTCAGCTCCTTCCTTTTTCCTCAATCCATTGTTATTCTTTACAAAACAAACGATTCTTCTGCTTTCATGAAACAGAAATGGAAATAAAAGATTTTAAATTTCAAGGTATTTTCTTATAAGAAAGAAAACTGCTGCACTTTTTGCCACGTCTACTTTTTGTCTTCAAACTAAAATGCAACATACTTCTACAAACTAGAATATTATAACTAAAATGCATTCTGTCATTTCTTTCCAAAACTAAAATGCAACATACCCTTACAAGAATAATTAAAACAAGAATATTAAAACTAAAATGCACTACACTGTCATTTTTTCTTGTCTACCTACTGCACTATCATTTCTACCAGAACAAACATGAATAAGGGAACAAGGAACAAAAAATATACTATCAAAATGGAACAGAGAACATGAACAAAGAATATATTTAACAAAATATACATGTACAAAGAATATATTTACCAGAATATACATGAACAAAGGAACAAAGAACAAATTAATATGAACAGAAATAATACACAGAGAGAAATGCATTCATTCATAAGTTTCAACTAGGCTCCAAGATATCAAATAGATAAATAATCCAAACAAATACGACTTAATCTTTTTCATGCATGCAAAAATCTTAATCATAAAAATCCTAGACACCAACTGAGACCCCAAATACTACATAGTACAAACCATAAGTTAAAGATCATATTTAATTAATCATTTAAATCCAAAAAACAATGCTCTTCTTTCAAAGGGATCTTTACATGTCACTCCTCGAATTTGTCTTTATACAGATTAGTCCATTGTGTCGCTACCGAGCATCTCATTTTTTTCCAACATATAGCTATGGGAGGGAAAGGAGCATCGTCGGTCAATTGTATCTTCACATAGTGCGTTCCTTCATCAACTATACATACGACTACTACTTTGTTGCATGATGAATTAGGAGGTTCTCTTAAAGGTAGGTAAGTAGCACTTTCTTTTGGTGCTAAAACAATGAACACACATTGAAAAGCACTAGCGACCATAATTCCCATGTAAGGAAGTTTCATCCAAGCTTCCATAGGTGCAAATGGTGATTCACATTGTAATGCTAGTTCACATTATTTAAAATTTGCTTCGCCTCCTAAGAACAACGTATACTCATACGCATAATTTCTCAACTCTTCAAGTAATGCTCTCCTCACAAGCATCCATCCATTTTCACGACTCATACCTAGTTGTTCGGCTAAAGCTCTAAACCCACAATGTCCATCTCTTTCTACATCCTCCCATTTTTTGATAAAATTCTGAATTATTGGATTTAATTCACATAACATATCATGCATCTTTTTGGATATTTCATTAGTTCTATTCATATAAGCTTCATTATCAAGCATTACACGATCTTTTTTGTTTGAAACCTGTAAATATTTTAAGTCATAAAAACTATGAGTTGATTGTGGAACTAAAGTATCTTGTTGCTAAAAAAATAATATCAATGTTTATATACCATATCAGTATATGTTGTTGTAGGATTAGTTGGACAAGAGAACTTTTGTAATTGTTCTGTGAATGAGGTCATATGAGAGTTATCAGTACTATTGAGCCCACCACTTTCATATAGACCCTACAAAAAAACACAAGTACTTTTTACAAAGAATTAAAAAACTATACATATAATATATAATATAGTAATAGTTATAACTTCTAAAATTCAAACAATAATAGTCTTACCATGTTTCACTTGTATAAGACCTATAAAAATATAAAGCAGCATATTGGTTACCTGCATATAATACTTTGGTGAAGAAGACACTATTTCCTTAGGCTCCATGTCCTTCACTAAATAATGTGAATTAAGCTCCTGATATTTGAATAGCAATTAATTCTTTTTAAAATCTAACAAACTTGAAGTATAAAATACATTGCGTATATGGTTGTGAGCTTACCTGTTGTTGCTGGAAAGATTGTCTTCTGTGAGTAGTAGTACCATTATCAAATTTTGAAGGAACATACTCGTCTTTTCTAGGTCTTTTTTTCTTAAAGCTTTTTCTAAAGCATTTTTTGGACGACTTGAACTAGCAAAAATATTATCCTTCGGTTTTGTTTTGATTCCTTTCACTTTATGCTTCATCTCATCAGTAGATATAGACTCTAATATATCATTACAAGCTAGTGAAGCTTGATGAGCTTCAAACTGAATTTTTTCATTATTTAATATTTTTTTAAATGAGTCATCTACTTCTTCTAGAACTTTGTTAAGTCCGGTAAGAGCAATTTGATATGCATCTTCCGATTCTGCTGCTCTTGTTGCAAGTTGTGCATACAATCGACACAACTCTTTATAGCGCCTTACGGTTTCTACTTTCGGATCATTATTGCTTATTTTTGGACAATCAATTTCTGCACAGTTAGCCTTCACATCTTTTGTCCATCTCCTTAGGATGTATTGAGTAGGAATACTCATAACTTTCTTTATAGATAGAACCTTTAAAGCATGCGCACATAAGATCCCTGCAAACTCAATTTTTTTGCAAATACACAAAATAACGGAATTAGTTGAGTTATATGTCACTATATGCTTGAAATTTTTTCCATGAGGAGCAATTTCATATTTAGCCATTGTCCCAATCTCTTCCAATAAAGTCATTGTACAATCGTGAGCTTTGCATAACTCATTTTGAAACATTTTTAGAATTGGGGGTGTGTAAATTGTTGCTGCATGCTGTAAAATTTTAATTGGAAATGATAGTGAAGGGATACTATGATTTACTTTAAAATCGACCCTTGATTCTTCATAACGATGATTGTCTACTAATCTTTGAAAATGCTCAAAAAATCTTAATAAATCATGCTTATAACTGACATACTTTTTCATTGCATTGTTTATGCTTTAACTACGTTGCGTGGTTGTAATATCAGCACAAAATGTTTCACGCCCATAAACTAATGTCCATTTCTCTTTTAGATCAAATAATCGACTTAACCAATCGTTCTTTTGAAGATTATATTTTTCAAGCATCATGTTCCAAGCATTTAAAAAGTCGACTTCATCCTCATAAGCATATATATAACTACTAAAGTCTTTAGCTAAACTAGAGAATTTATCAAATAAATGACTAAGATGCTTAGCTGCATTTTGATATATATGCCAAATGCATAACCGATGACATGTCCCGGGCCATTGAGAAGCAATTGCCTTAGCCATGGCAGCATCCTGGTCTGTAAGTATACTAATAAGTCTTTTTCCAAACATCGCCTTCTCAAATGTATCAAACAACCATGCGAAAGTTTTAGTGGTCTCATCATATATGTTGGGTGAATTCTCACCACCGGTCCAAGCTTCGCCGAACCAACCATCTCCAGGCTTCGCCGAACCAACCCACCTCCAAGCTTCGCCGAACCAAGCTGCTAACATACCACACCGAACCAAGCTGCTAACATACCACACCGGACCAAGCTGCTCACTCACCACCGGAGCAAGCTGCTCAATCACCACCGGACCAAGCTGCTCACTCACCACCGGACCAAGCTGCTCACTCACCACCGAACCAAGCACCTTACTCAACATACCACACCGGACCAACCTCACCATCCCACCACCGGTCCAAGCAACTACCGGTCCAAACTGCACTTCTCATGTTCTTACCGAACAACCTTCTCAAGCTCATACCGGACCAACCCCAAACCGGACCAAGGTACTACCACATAGCACCGAATCACCTACAACCGGTCCACTCTACACTCCAACCATCTCCGAACCAAGCGATGCCGAACCAAGACGTACCAGGCCAGATCACGTCAGCCCAGGCCCATCAGCAACTATACACATCCTAGACCCCTACCCCCAGCCTCACTCTATAAATAGAGGGGCAGAGGTACAACAATGGGGACAAGTTTGAGAGCTCAAACATGGAGAGAACTTTCTTTTACTTGTATCAAAGCTTTGTACTTGTAATCAAAACGAGAGAAGAGAAATAACATATAAAGTGGACGTAGGCACATTCTGGCAGGAAGCCTTGGTGGACCATCTCATGTCACGCTTAAGGGATGCTGAAGAATCCAACCGCAACACTGAAACATGGGGCGAGTCCCAGTCTGGAGGATCTCAGAGGCAACAAAGATCTTCCTTCTTCGAAGGAGCTAACGGCAGAAGTAGCCATGGTAGGAGCCGAGACCGAGCACAGCCCGAAGTTAGGCCTGAGAAAACGTTTGGTACCGAACCCAACGGGGGAGGTACCGGACGGAGGTCAACTGTAGCTGAGCCTGTCATACTGCCTAACCACGGAAACGCCGGTGAACGGGGCCGAGCTAGAGTCCAGCCCGAAGTTGGACCCGAGGAAGTGCTTAGATCAGAACCCAGCAGGGGAAGATCAAGGCAAGGGCCAACTGTAGCTGACCCTAGCATGCTCCCAGAAGATCAAAGGCAGCCGCTGGAAAAATGAGGAACGATAGACGATACCATCCCTACAGGTCATCTGGACGGAATCAATCCCATAGAACAGAACCAAACTCATTTCTATCTGCTCCAAATTCTGATGAAAGGATGGCACGCTTATTCAGAGAGTGTGTCTAACTGGAGCAAAGAGATCGAGGGATAGGCGCTAGGGTAACCAGCCCTTTCGCCCGCAATATCGAAATTGCTATCACCCCCCGAGAATGGAAGATGCCGACAATGGAACCTTACAAAGGAACCTCCGACGCCGTTGTACACTTACAAAGGTACACGCAACATATGCTCATGAGTGGAGCAACAGAGGGAGTACTATGCAAATGCTTTCCGCTCTTCTTAGCAGATCTCGCTACCTCCTAGTTCTGTCATCTACCCCAGGGATCCATCAGCTCGTGGGAAATGTTGAAAGAAAAGTTTATCAGTCAGTTCCGCATCCATGTGGAACAACCTAAGGACGCTTATTCCTTATCCAGCGTCAAACAGAAACCTGGAGAAAAACTGCAGCAATACCTAACCCGATTCAATGCCGTAGCAGCCGCAGTCCAAGATGCCGATGAGAAGCTTATCCTAATGGCCCTCGGTAGTGGTGTGCATCCGGACACTAAATTTGCTAGAAGGTTGACGAAAGAAAAACCAGCTACTTTACCCGATTTCTTCCATGAAGCCGGGAAATACATGAGGCTTGAGGATGCTGCCGTTGAGGGGCAGTCAGGACAGCAAAGTAAGGCAACTCACAGCAACGCCCCCGCTGTGGAAAGGGACGTTCGAAGAAATGATTCCAGAGACAATGCTGGGGGCAAGAAAGGAGAAAAGCGCCTATATCGGCCTGGGCCGAGATTCGACACTTACACTCCTTTGAACGAGACCATCGAAAATATCTTCCTTGCCACCCAAGGCGAAGTTAGATACAAATGCCCACCATACAGAAAGGAATCAGATAACGCGTAGAAATCTGAAAAGTTCTGCCGCTTCCACGAGTCTCACGGGCATGATACCAATGAATGCCATCATCTCCGGGATCTGATTGAGGAACACATCAGAAGGAAGAAACTGGAACGTTATGTAAAAAGTCAGGACAGGACTCCAGCTCCTGCCAATGAAAACCCAAGGCTACCCTCACCGGACACCGGTAGAGGAAACCGCCATGCTAGCAGCTCTAGTCAAGAGAAAATAGTGGTCCATACCATCTCAGGAGGACCGCACATCGCGGACAGAAGCTGGAAAGAGATGGAAAGGTATGGAAAGTCGCTTAGAGACAATAAAGACTGTGTCAATTCAGTTATAGAAGAGCGCCACCCGAAGTGGAAAGAAAGTAATGACATCACATTCGGTAAGCGTGACCTAGAAGGAAGGCAGTACCCTCACATGGATACCATGGTCATCTCTGCCCGACTCGGCCCCGCCGAAGTTTACCGAATCCTGGTAGACACTGGAAGCTTAGTAAACATCCTGTTCAAACACGCATTCGACAAAATGAAGCTATCAATGAAGGATGTATCTCCCTGCGATAAACCACTACACGGTTTCACTGGGGATGCTAAGATGCCCCTCGGGCAACTGGACCTCTTTGTTGAGATTGGAAGCCATCCCCGCTCCATTGTACGGAAGCAGACGTTCGTGCTAATAGAAAACCATTCGGCCTACAATGCCTTCTTAGGAAGACCAGCCTTGTCTGACTTCCAAATTGTCCTAGCCCCATGGTGCCTAAAGATGAAGTTTCCAACGGACAATGGAATAGGGGAAGTAGAAGGAGACCAGGACATTGCTCGAGACTACTATGTGACTGAACTTCGCAACAACCACATGAAGGATAAAGGGAAGCGTGTAGAGATTGCCCTCTGCAAGAAAAGTCTAGAAGCATAGCAACTAAAGAAAGCCCCTCCTCTTCGATATACCAGCGACCCTTTCAATGAATTAGACCCTAGGGACAAAGAGGAGGAGGCCACCGCCGAGCCTGCAGAGGCTATGGTGTTTATATCTGTAGACAGGCACGACTCAAGTAGACTATTGAAAATTGGGTCTCAACTAAAAGCCGAATTGAAGGAACAACTCATCGATTTTCTCCGCCATAACTTGGATGTATTCGCATGGTCACACGCTGACATGACCGGAATCTCCCCCGACATAGCATGCCACGTATTAAACATTGATCCTACCAAGGCGCCCGTAAAACAAAGAAAGAGAAGTATGGGGGCACAACGATCAGCAGCCCTCGATGAAGAAGTAAAGAATCTATTCGCCAATGACTTCATACGAGAAGCTATCTACCCGGAATGAATCGCCAACCCGGTACTGGTAAAGAAGGATAATGGGAAGTGGCGAACCTGCATTGACTTTTCCAACCTAAATGACACCTGCCCAAAGGATTGCTTCCCACTTCCCCGAATCGACCAACTTGTAGACAGCACAGCCGGGCACGAGCTCCTATCTTTTATGGACGCATACTCAGGATATAACCAAATTCCTATGCATGCTCCCGACCAAGACCACACTAGTTTCATCACCGACCGGGGTTTATACTGCTATAAGGTAATGCCTTTCGGACTTAAAAATGCAGGAGCCACCTACCAGCGCCTCGTCAACAAGATGTTTGCAGGGCTAATAGGACAAACTATGGAAGTATATGTGGATGACATGCTGGTAAAGTCAAGGAAAGCCAAAGATCATGTAAGCTACCTAGGCGAGATGTTCCAGGTACTTCGACAATATGGGATGAAGTTGAATCCACTAAAGTGCTCCTTCGGAGTGTCATCAGGAAAGTTCTTAGGATTCATCGTATATGCCAGAGGGATTGAAGCAAACCCTGAACAAGTCCGAGCGCTAAGGGATATCAAGATACCTTCCACTCGGAAGGAAATCCAAAGTTTGAATGGAAAAGTGGCCGCCCTAAGCCGATTCATCTCCAAGGCAACAGACAAGTGCGTTCCCTTTTTCGAAGTTCTAAAGAAAGACAAAGGAAAGTTCGAATGGACTGACGAATGCTTAACCGCTTTCCTTAACTTAATCGAACACCTCCAGAAACCACCGGTACTCTCGACTCCAAGCGAAGGCGAAGAATTATACCTATACCTTGTTGTGTCATCTCACGCCCTAAGCGCTGCCTTGGTAAGGGAAGACAACCGCATGCAGCGGCCAGTTTACTTCGTCAGCAAGAGGTTTACTGGGGCAGAAGTCAGATACCCTAAACTCGAGAAGCTAGCATACTGTTTACTAATCACATTGCGGAAATTGCGTCACTACTTCCAGTCCCATTCCATCAAAGTTCTGACCGATCAACCATTGAGGCAGGTACTCCATCGTCCCGACACTTCTGGGCGACTACTTAAATGGTGCATTAAACTAAGTCAGTATGATATCACCTATCACCCTCACACCGCCATCAAGGGACAAGCCATGGCTGATTTCATTGCAGAATTCACTACCAGCGAAAATAAGGAGCAATTGGAAATAGCAAAAGACATCAAGTGGAATCTCTTTGTGGATGGCGCATCGAACGAACAAGGTTCGGGGGCAGGTGTGGTAATAATCACTCCCAGGGGGAATAAGCTGCACTATGCTATAAGGTTGGAGTTCGCTGCCACCAACAACGATGCAGAATATGAAGCGGTGATAGCTGGATTAGAACTTGCCATAGAAATCGGAGCCAATTCTTCGTGTCTTCATAGCGATTCTCAACTTATTGTTAACCATATACTAGGAGAATTCCAAGCTTGAGAAGAACGACTCATAGCATATCTAACGAAGACCAAGTTACTTCTCAGCCGATAGGACCACTACCTAGTCAAACACATCCCTCGGGAAGATAACCAAGAGGCCGACGAATTGGCAAAGCAAGCAAGTGTGAGAGACATCGCCATCTTTGGGGCAGTAAACATCTCGAAGCAACTAGCCCTAAGTTTTGAGCAAGTGAATCTGATAGCTACAACCGAAGAAGCAACTTGGATGACTCCCATCCGAGACTACCTACAAAGCGGCATGCTACCCAACAGGCGTAACGAAGTCAAGAAAATCTTGAGGAAAGCATCCCGCTAAACAATACAAGAAGACGTCCTCTATCGGCGCGGATTCTCTAACCCGTTATTAAGGTGTGTCGCTGGGAGGGAAGCCAAGGAAATCTTATCTAACATCCATCAGGGAAGCTGCGGAGATCACACCAGAGGGCAAACTTTAGCAAAGAAGACACTCCGATATGGATATTTCTGGCCTACATTAAGCAAGGACGCCTTAGATTTCGTCAAAAAGTGTGACAGATGCCAGAAGTTTGCTAAGATTCTGCGGCTACCAACAACTGAAATTACTCAAATGACCAGCCCTTGGCCCTTCGCAATATAGGGAATCGACTTAATCGGCGAACTGCCAATGGGCCGAGGCGGGGCCAAATATGCTATAGTGGCAGTCGACTATTTCACCAAATGGGCGGAAGCGGAACCTTTGAATAAAGTATCTTCAACAAAAATTATCAACTTCTTGATCAAAAATGTTCTGTGCAGGTACGGAGTCCCACTCAAAATCATATCAGACAATGGACTTCAATTTGACAGCGAGGAATTCGCCAACTGGTGCCAAGAACACGGAATTCACAAAAGCTTCTCATCCGTAGCGTATCCCCAAGCAAACGGACAAGTCGTAGCAGTCAACAAAATTTTGAAAACTCTAATAAAAAAGAAGCTCGAAAAGTCAAAGGGCGCTTGGGTGGATGAACTCCCTACGGCACTATGGGCCTATCGCACATCTTTCATAACATCGACGGGGCACACTCCTTTCTCTTTGGCATACGGATCGGAGGCTATGCTCCCAGTTGAAACCTTTGTGCCTTCCTACCGTAGGATCCACTATAACCCAGAAGAGAATGAAGAACTCATTCACATGTCTTTGGATCTAGTTAAGGAGAGAAGAAATGATGCAATCCTTAAAGCAGCAGCCCACAAACAGAAAGTGGCGGCACAATACAACTCCAAAGTCAAGCATCGTTCCTTACAAGAAGGGGATCTTGTCCTCAAGCGAATCTTCCCTCGCCCCAGAGCACTAGACCCAATTTGGGATGGACCATATGTAATCCATAAAGATCTCCACAACGGAGCTTATATTTTGTCAACAGTGGACGGAGAGGTGTTCCAGAGGGCATGAAACATCCAACACCTCTGTCGATACTTTTCTTAACTTGTATTGCCCATATGAAGTGAATTAACAAAGAGAATCAGTGGACGTAGGCATTTTCGTGCCGAACCACTTTAAAAACCTTGTCTCTTTTTTTTAACTTGTTCCTTTATATCTTGGCTGCTTGTTAACTTTATCCTTTTCTGTTGGACAAAATCCTGTGCATACAGCATTTCAATTCGAGGCACTCCACAGCACAACTTCATCTGGACAAGACCTAACAGGTACTATGCGAATATATGCCCTCGCCAATGAGACACTTTCACTCCAGCATCCCTCTGCTGCGGGTTAACTCATTGCTTGCGACGGCCCTTAAAGCCAACTGTAATGAGCCGATTATAAGCCACCGAGAAGGCCGACTATAGCCGAGGCAGCTCATTACGGCGTTCGGCTCACCGGCAACTGTGAACCGATTATAAGCCCCAACATAAGGTGTGGCCAGCCAGGGGCAGTTCACGGTTGACGATCGGCACCCACGCTAGCCGGCCACAGTAAATCGAATAATACCCACGATTACGGGCCATAATGGCCCGGGTAGTTACTGTGCGCGATCTCGGCTCCGATGTGTCTTAAGTACGGCTGTGGTAAAAAAGAATTAACTCCCCGCGGAGGCGTAAGATAGGTGACAAATGTCTCCAAGACCCACAGCTAGGGAAAGTGACTACAAAGCCCGTTTGCCACGAACTTAAGCACATCGAAGGCCTTCCGTGATTGGAAGTTTTACTATTTCACATATTTCAATTTTACTTAAGAAACTTTTCTCCTATCCTCTGTAACAATCCCTGAAGTGCAGGACACAAAACAGGAGACACTCACTAATAGAAGCGGATACTCACAGCAAAATACTGGACCGCATCCCTTACTCGGTCACACAGGATATTCAAAGTTGCCATCTACAAGCAAAATATAAGGGGCGGTATTTCCTTCTTTCATATATGCCTATAATTTGTTCACACCTCACGCTAACACTGCAAGTCATGAAATTATGTTTTAAATAAGAACCTGACACCAAACACAATTTAATTACAAGAATATGCATAGCTATATTTCTTAGGCAACATGTCAAAATAGCAAAAACATTCAAAAGACGACAAGATCAGCTTAAGTTAAAGGATTGCACATCAAGAATAGAGCTATTTATTACAAGTAGCAAGAATTACAACCTAAAAGTTACTCTACTGTTTTAAGACTAACATATACTGCCATGTCAAATCCACAAAAAGAATTCTCCAGGTCTAATCAGGGAGCCGGCTGCGTTGGAGTCTTGTCCTTGTCCTGTTGCCCACCTGTCCGGTCAGAAAAAGAAATCATTAGTGATAAGCAACATAGTTAACAAAAGAAGAAACTAATGAAGTAGAGATTACCAGCAACTTCCCCTTGATCGTCTTGGTCATCATCCCCTACTTCCACACCTGCCTCCTCAACAGTGAACAACCGCATCCCCTCTTTCACCGCTGTCTTCTCCTCCTTGGTAAACTGAGCGGTGACCACATCCATCCTTAAAGCCGCTCCACCCTCCTTATCCGCCTCAGCCTTGGCCTCCTCTAGAGCCCTGAGGTAAATCCTAGCCATAACCCGGGGGTAGTCGTCCATCCAAGATAAGTTGTCCTGCTTCCAAGTGCGAAAGTACATGTCTTGCAGCATATCGTCCATCATCCCCTCATTTTCCTCAAACTCCCTCATACGGGCCTCAGAAACCGATAGCCTTGAAATGGCAGCATCCCTTTCCAGTCGGTATCGCGAGCAGTCAGCCTGAAGGGACCTCCTCATCACCTCCATCAGCCTGACCTGAGTAAGCTCTACGGCTTCAAGCTTACCCGACAGCTCCTCTACCTGCTCAAGATCCGCCCTTCGAACCTCGTCCACTGTCGAGATGGCCATATTTATCTGCTCCTTGCAAGAAGCCTCCATCTTCCGCAATTCCGCCTTACTAGCCTCCTCCATAGTCTTCCTCAACCGCCCGGAGGCAGCCTCATGCTGAGAAATCTGAATGGCCTGATCAGCAAGCTGTTTGGCCTGATCTGAAACCATCAATCGTAGTCGGATGTTGGCACTCCCAATCTCCTCTCCAGCCTTAACCAGCCGGGCATGATGCCCCATCAGCTTCCTAGCCTCCTCCGCCACCCGATCAATATTAGCCTTGGCCTCGTCTCCCATGGTAATTACCCGAGTGGTAAGTAAATCGAGATCTAAGGACTTAGCCTCATCAAGCACCCGTACCATGGGATTGCAAGGAAGAAGGTGCTCACCGGTAACCTCGTCAAAGGTAATATCATGAGAACCTGGATCCAGATCAGGGTGACCCGCAAATGGATTACGAGCCAAACCAGGACGATCAATCTGCGTAACGGTAGGATTTTCAGACAGGTGCGGAGAGAGTGCGAACTCAGTATCCTCCTCTGTGATATCATGAAGGGGCTGAATTGGGGGCTGGGGACCGAGTGAAGGTTCGGATAAGGGATGACTCCTCTTTCTCTTTTGAATACCCTCTTCAATAACCCCGAGAAGAAGATGGTAATCGACTACATCCCCGGAACGGTGGGTCGGAGTCTTCGGCTTGGCGGAAGCTTTGGAGAGCTTGTATTGTTCAAGCCTGTGCCGAAGATCTGAGGCCTTGGTCGTTTTACCTGCTCCTGATATAAAGAACAAGTGTCACAAGCTTACATTGATCCATAATTCAAGAAATACGGTAAATTAAAAGTTAAAAGAAGAAAGGAAACACATCTATTATACAAACCCTGGGGAGGAGTAGGATACTGCAATGAGTCCTGGATTTCATTCCAGGATGGGAGCGGATCATAAAATATTCCTAAGTCCCTATCATAAATGGAGCCTGCAGGAGCCAAAAGTTCACCTTGAGTCGTCAGAGCCACCTTGGCTGGAGTAGTCTGAGAAGATTCGCTTGCACCGGTCCCGGCCTTGTCGGCTTTCCCGGATTTCTCTACCAAAGCCGTTTCTCCGTCCAGCCCCTCAAAAGCCTAACGAAATGCATCATCCGTCCACTCCTGAATCTCGCCTGCCTGCCCAGGAAGCAAGGCCCCGATGCCATCGCCACCATCATCACCTTCCCGACTATCTCCACCCTCACCTCTTTCCTCCTCTACGTCTTCCTCCCCCTGGGTAAGTGGATAATTGCTGGGGGAAGGACCGTCCGACTTCTTAAGTTTCTTACCTCCGACAGTTGGAGGTTTCGTGAAAGGTTTCCTCTTGCCACTCACTACCGTGACACCTCCCTTAGCCTGAGCAGCCGCCCTCTCCTCCGCCGTTTCCCTCAGTTTGACTACTGACTGATGTGGGAGGATCAAGTTATACTCTAGAAGGGTCGCATTTCTGATCAGGTAGGCAGCTGATCTATCTCTCCCGAGGATAGCTTCTATCTCAACCGCCGTCTGAACCAGGCGATCAGTCTCCACAACCGCAAAGCCACCTGTCGCTAGCAAAAATGGAAACGTATGAGAAGAAGCATCGCAACCCGAATGGAAATTATAAATAAAGCATCGACTTACATCCAGAGGTGAAACGCCGAATAGAAACAGAGTCGTCCCTGACGAAGAACCACTCCTTCTTGAACATGTTGAACTTAGAATACAGATCCAAGACCGGCTTGAAGGTTACAGCTGACTCCAAGCTGATATATGGGGACCCCTTCTTATAGCCCCTCAGATTATATAAGTACTGGATCTCCTGGTTGGAAGGAGCATGCCCATACTTCCTCTGGAAGATGACGAAGAGGCTCACCAGTATAGCATAGGAGTTGGGTTGAAGCTGGAATGGGGCCACCTTTAGATATGTAAGGAAGCTGGCTACCCAAGCATTAAGAGGCGGGATGGCACCACACATACAGTGGTATCTGCTATAGGCAAAGTACCCTTCGGGAGGGTCGTATGGCATAACTTCTCTCCCTGGCAACAGCATGCGCGTTCTATCGATTCCGAAAGAACGGGAGATGACATCAAGCTGCTCCTCCTTGAGGGAGCTGGGAAAGCAATCGGGCGGGGAGTTCAGAAGCTCCTGAGGGCCGTACCCGTCCACTAGTGATCTCGGGGCAGTTCCGTGACGTTCCAGTCCTGGCTGAGCAGGGGGCACTGCGGAAGATCCTCCTTCGCCCTGGGACTTCTTTTTATCCGATCGAGTTTCTACTTTTCGAGACATTTATCTCCAAACACAAAGAAGTGCGTCGTTAGAATAAAGGAAGTAAAGGAGCAAGTGTGTGCAGTCTGGAATTTCACTCATAAAATCAAAATGCTCAAATTCCTATTGTCATTCGGTAAGGTGAAGGTTAAATTTCATTCGGTATTCAGAGTCTCAAGGTTCATTCGGCATTCCCCGTATAGGGTTCATTCGGTGATCCAAATGAGAATACTCATTCGGTATTTGGAGTCTCGAGGTTCATTCGGCATTCCCCTATAGGGTTCATTCGGTGATCCAAATGAGAATGCTGGTTCGGTACTCAGGATCCACAAACTCATCCGGTAATCCAAGGACGATAGTTCATTCGGCACTCGAAATACCCGGATTCGTTCGGTTGTCTAAAAGGGCTATTCGGCGAGAGAAGGCTGTATCACCTGATTCGATTCGGTATGAATGTCTGGTTCGGTTGTCTTGGGTTGGAAGGGAATAATGAAAGTATACAGCCCCTACTTATAGGCAAATATAGGATGCCGGACCAGTTGGATCGGCACTCAGCGATCGAATGGAAGGAAACAAAGTAGGCCATATGCCATCATATACCCCACTTTGGGGGGCAAATGTTGGGTGAATTCTCACCACCGGTCCAAGCTTCGCCGAACCAACCATCTCCAGGCTTCGCCGAACCAACCCACCTCCAAGCTTCGCCCAACCAAGCTGCTAACATACCACACCGAACCAAGCTGCTAACATACCACACCGGACCAAGCTGCTCACTCACCACCGGACCAAGCTGCTCACTCACCACCGGACCAAGCTTCTCACTCACCACCGGACCAAGCTGCTCACTCACCACCGGACCAAGCTGCTCACTCACCACCGAACCAAGCACCTTACTCAACATACCACACCGGACCAACCTCACCATCCCACCACCGGTCCAAGCAACTACCGGTCCAAACTGCACTTCTCATGTTCCTACCGAACAACCTTCTCAAGTTCCTACCGGACCAACCCCAAACCGGACCAAGGTACTACCACATAGCACCGAATCACCTACAAGCGGTCCACTCTACACTCCAACCATCTCCGAACCAAGCGATGCCGAACCAAAACGTACCAGGCCAGATCACGTCAGCCCTGGCCCATCAGCAACTATACACATCCTAGACCCCTACCCCTAGCCTCACTCTATAAATAGAGGGGCAGAGGTACAACAATGGGGACAAGTTTGAGAGCTCAAACACGGAGAGAACTTTCAAATAACTTTCTTTTACTTGTATCAAAGCTTTGTACTTGTAATCAAAACGAGAGAAGAGAAATAACATATAAAGTGGACGTAGGCACATTCTGGCTGAACCACTATAAATCTGTGTGTCTTTTTTACAGTTTAGCCCTTGCTTTTCATATATTTGCATAAATCTCCAAAATCACTAAGAACAACATAAGATCTACTAAATCATACGACTTTGAGGTGTTTGTCCATTTTTTGTGCAAACAATATAATAATGCGGCACCAAATATTGTTGTTTGCTTATGATTATTCACGTCGACAAACATTGCAAAAGGTCTTCCTTCTTTATTTTTTCTGCAAGTAGTGTCAAAGCATACAACGTCTCCAAAATAGTCGTAGTCTACCATCATTTTTGCATCAGCCCAAAAAATATTAGTTATCAAATCATTTTCATTCACTTGTATAACATAAAAAAAGTTAGGATCTACCAATTGCATTTGATTTAAATACTCCAACACTCCACCTGTATCTCTTAGTTTCATTTTTCGAGTTCGTTTCGAACATAAATAATTTCTATAATCTTCCAAAATAAAACCAAGATTTTCCCGACCTCCAGCTTGTTTAATAAAAAACTCTAAAGCTTCTTTTGGCGCAATACCCGAGTTGTCCGCCATATCAAATTGAGCTATTTGTGCATCGGTCATTTTCCTATGTGATCTAAAGAAATGGGTCTTAGAAGGACTTGACACCATATGTGTATGTTGTGGAATAAATTTGACAATGTTATATTTTTCACTATCATGACAATAAACAATTTTCATCCTTGCTAGATAGCCAAATCTTGTCTCGGCTCGATGAGACTTAACATAAACATCACGTTTGTCTTTTCCGCGCCAACCTTCAACGGAGCAAACAAAAACTCTATCTTTCACCTTGCTATGATTTGGTAACATATTGGCCCTAACTTTTCTAGTACTAAAACCAAAACAGTATGCGTATTCATTGCAAAACCTAAATGCATCGAATTCGGTTTCAAACATCATACCTATCATTGGAATTAGCTCTTTTCGTATTTTTGAATGAATAGAATCCACAATGGACATTGAATCAAATGAATTTTTTGTTTCACAATTAGCATCTTGTGCTGATTTGTTTTGCTCATCTTCACTTTGAAAATTTAGCCTGCGACATGCTTTACTGTCACCTTCCATGGAGATATGATTCAAACACTATTCCAAATTTAATGAAGAAGAAGTGAATACAATACCAAACTCAAGTTAAAACAGAGAATAATTATTTAGATTTTGAATGATAAATTAAATTTTGCTTTTGTGAAGAGATGGTTGTAGAAGAGGAAGAGACGTGAACTTTCAGATGAAGAAAAGATCGGCTAAAAATTAATGACGTTTTAATTATTCAACTAACGGAGTGAAAATCTCTGTTAATTTTCTTATTAATTATTTGATATGTGGCGTAATTATATTGGTATGGACAGGGGTATAGAGAAAGTGGGCACAGAAGATTTGCTCTCATCACACACAGATTACAAAACTATCATTAATTTAGAATAAAACAAAACCCTTATGTCATTTCAACAACTTTCTCTTTCTTATGCATTAATTAAAATATGGTTCTAAAATTCACTTTTGTAAATTCCAATTATCAAATCCAAATACTATAAACAAAATTCAAATTTATTTAATTATTTATATATAGCAATTTAAATTAATTTTTAAATATTAAAATGTTAAACTATTTCAATTTTGATGTTAAATTTAGACTAGATTTGATTTAAGTAAAAGATAAAGAGAAACTTAGTGCTCTACGAATCATATTGATTTCAGGAGTAATTTTAAATTTTAGTATTTATATTTAATTAGAAGTTAAAATGTAAAAACTGACTGCATGGTTACAACATAAAAGTTTATAAATAGAATTTGATACCTAAACGGAATTTAAATTTAATTTAACTGATGATCTATAGAAAATTTAGTTAATTTATGAAAGAAATTATATTGATTATACTATGAATTTGTGATTCTTTAATATTGATTTTGATTTTGATTTTGATTTTGTTAAATAAGGGCATTTTTGTCTATATTTTATATCAAAAAAATTGGTGTAGATAAAACAGATAATGGTGTATGAATAGAATTTTCCTGTCTAATTTAGTTTCATTCAGTTCAGCCTGAATGACGTTGAATTGCGGAACGAACCTCTGTAGTAAACCGCATATCCAATAGACGTCCAAAATTAGTGAATATGCGTTCATCTCTCAGAAAGTATTAAATAAGTGTGTACTCAATAAATTTCCGACATTACAAGTGTATATAATCAGTTTTTCAACAATTTTCCTTCATTTTCCTTCTTTGAAATTGTATGTTAGTCTAATGTGTATGTATCCAATCATGAACACAGTAAACATGAGTATGTTTGTTCATGTTGTGTGAATGATTAGCTTGTGTACAATCCATAGATGTTGCATGAACATCTATATAAATGGTTGTAATTATATTGGATGCTTCCCATTGTTTTTGACTAACTTGGCTGTCATGTGGTTTCGCCAATTGGATAATGGGTCTATTAGCATATGGACCATTTAGCAGAAAAGTTTATTAGCCAGTTAAAGTTCATATTATTCGACCGAGGAACGTGATAAGGTTGTCTTGCATGAAGCAAAGGGAATGTTAAACTTTACGAAGTTACTTAACTAAATTTAATGCAGAAGCCGCTGTAGTGCAAAAACCAGACCATCTATTATTCTAACGGTGGTTGTTTTCGGAGTCGCTAATAAGATCGATTTCTAGCATTAGAAAGGATTTGCCAGCGGATATCGTTGATTTCTACTTTCAGGCTGAAAGGTATTTGCATAAGGAGGATGTAGAAGCTAAAAATGGTGATGCTAACGTTGTAGAGGATAAAGGACCGTCCAAGGCAGAATCTAGAAAAAATAAAGGGAAAAGAAAAGCTGATGATGGTTTCGGAGGTTCGATGCAATAAAGGATAGAGTCAAAGTTTTCCTCCTACTGATTTGGCCGAGAGCCCAGAAAGTATCTATCATGATACTAAGGGACAAATTCACTATAGAAACCTGCTAAGAGAGAACCAACAGATTGGAAAATGAAATCTAGATAATTCTGTCTATTCCGCGAGTTAGATGAGCACAAGACAAATTAATGCAGGCATCTTTGAGATTGGATTGAAGAGTAGGTTCAAAGTAACCGTGTGGAGCAATGTGTCAAGAACGATATTACAGTGGTACAAACTGCAATGGTGCAGCAGCAGGGACCACCATCTATAGCGGATATAATCAGATGCAATCGAGGATCTTGGTTGGGTATGGTAATCCTATGACCAGCATTGATCAAAGTTAGGTTTACTTTTTGCACTTTACTTTTGCTTCCAATAAAATACGAAGGATTACTACCGAGCTACTTATGATAGAGTGAAGGGTATGCCTTAAGGGCAATTATGTAATTTGTTACATATACATCTAACTCGTTGACCAATCTTGTTCGAAATAAAAGGTCTTTTCTTTCTATTATATACTTGATATATATAATGTGTTATATTGATTAATTAATTTAATTAAAAGTAAATTTAATAGAAATTCCATAAATGATACATTTTGTAATATTATTTACAAAGTGTTGAAACCATGACTAATTTATCACAATGAAACAAATATACCATTTTAAATGTTCCTAGTCAAGATACATCGAGACTGGATATCGATGTATCCGTTGAGACTAGAGTGCGTAACACTCTCCAAATATTAGGCAGTGTATTACTCATGACTGCTGGAGGCACCTAGGGGTTACGTACTAATAGTTTTTGGATAAATATAGAACGACTCACTTGATAGTTTTCTATTGGTTAATATAACCAGGGTCAAACATAAAATATCGATGTGACCGATTTACATAGTTCTCTCGACTGAGAATACTGTTAATCTTCAATATGAAAGCCCCGCTTTGATAATAGACAAATTATGGCATGGTGTCTATCGAGTGACTATAGTTTGGTCGAGTGGAAGTATTGGAAGTGAAGCATTATTCAAGAGAGAATTCATCTCCTTAATTATATAGGGTTAGTATCACGGTCAACTCAAAGTCAAAGTCTTTGACCAAAGCATTTTAGTTAACAATGATTATTATTATTGAACCAAACTTTTTGTGTTTGGACTATAGAGTTGAATATGGACGATGTTGGAATTTTGACTATTACCAAATTCCATAAGTCCAAAGTGATATAGCATTGACGAAGAGTGTAACATCATGGTATTTTCAACCATTCGCATCCGCACATGTCGGAATTGAATTGCTCAAATATCAGATTGTTAATTTAAATTTGGCAAATCTCAGCATATACAGTAAATAAAATAATCATAAAATCACAGGCACAGAGTAATATAACAATAAGCAGCGGAAATAAAAGAATAGTAGTTCATGAAGCTACTATATATATAACAGAGTCAAAACAAGATACAACAGAAGTCTGGAATACATAAAAGTCTCAATACAATAGTCAAATACAAGATCAGACTACATCACTGGAATCAACTGAATAACTATAAGCTAATAGATAGATGGATCTCCAAGCGAAGCTCCAACTCCAAAGGTGAGTCTCAAATACTGTAACACTCAGTCTGACCCGAGCGTAAAGCAAAACACAAAACACTCGAGTCAGGATTAACATTCTTATATCAATAAATCCAACTCAAGTGAAATAACAACTGAAATACAAGTAACTTAAAGGATGTTTGGGATACTCATCCTCTAAGGATCCGTTAAACTATATACTATGTTGTAATATACGCTATTATAATAATGTCTAAAGTAAAGTAAACTATTAAAATGCGTTAAGGCTTTACATTTTCCAACTTAACACATTTTTTATATATTCCCATAGTCTATACAGTACTGTAACTTCCCGTAAAATGGGCTTATCAGAGGGCACTCCATAGGTATGGTACAAAACAAACTCGTAGAGGTCTCGCTAAGGTAGGTGACACGGCACAACTAGGCAATGCCAGGGTAGATATACCAATTACACTTCCGGGCTGGTGGTAACGCATAGCAGCCACTACCGCCCACCTCGAGCCACACTCCCAAAATCTGAGGGGTGCACCCAATCAATCACAAAGTAATAGAATGGTATCGAAGGAGTGTATCCGATCAGAGGAGCTACCTCATTGGCCTGTCAATTGCTCTTGTTTTATCTACCATATGCGAACTCACGGGAGTTAGGTCCACGTATATACCTCAAGAACGTCGCCACCATCCTACTTCATTCTGGAATCTCCACCGCATAAACAGTTGTTAAAGTGGTTTTCGGTATTGGTAGAGAGTATGACAATATTCGATCCCAGTCTCTTTAACAACCAAACGTTATTATAACACCGCGGTCATTTCAAAATAGTTTATACTTCAAAACCAAAATATCATATCCATTTCAAAGCCATATCAAAATGATATCATTTTCACTTCAAATATATCTATTTCCAAAAATCATATCACTTTCAAAGTTATAACACTTTCGAAACCGAAACACTTGAAATTATAACACTTTGGAAATCACAAAATTTTGAAATCATAGCACTTTGGAGATCATAACAATTTGCTTTAAACAGTTTAGATATTAATAATAGTATATATAATAAATAGTTTATATAAAATAGTTATAAGTTAAAATAGTTTATAATAAAATAGTTAGTATATTAAAATAGTTTATTTAAAATAATTTATATTGAAAATGATTTATATTACAATAGTTTATATTAAAATAATTTATATAGTAAAATATAAAATATTTTAAATATAGTTAAAAATACTTTATATAATAAAATAGTTTCCTCAAATTTTGCAAATCGATTCAAATCAACTCGAATTTCAAAATTCAAATTTATTCAATCTTAATTCATCAATTTTCATTCAATTTAGTTTCTCAATAGACCATTTCAAATTATCGATTTCAAATACATATTTGAACCATAAAATAAGCCATTTCAATTTCAATATATTTCAAAGCTTTAAATATTCAACTTTTCAAAACTAAATTCGATAATTTCATATATATATATCAAATTCACTTTACTATTATTTAGTTTTGAAATATTTACTTAATCATTTCAATAACATCTAAATACAACTTCAATTTACAATTTTAAATAAACAAAATATCCCATTTAAATTTATATAAATTTGAAATATTCATTTAAGTCACTTTTAATCAAATCCAAGTTAAAATTTCAATTTTAATAAATTTCAAATCAAACTTGTTTAAGTATAATTCTTAAATAAATATAATTTCAACCCAATTTCTATTCCTCTTTCCAACCTGAATTTATTAAAATCATTATAAACTCTATATTTAAAAATATAAATTTTAAATAAGTGCTTAAACAATATTAAATATTAATCTATTTATATATTTTAAAAATATAAAAATTATAAATAAATTCTTAAAATTTATAATTACAAAATTAACTTATAACTATAAAATTTTCAAAACATATATTTTAGAAAAATCTAAATTTTAAACTTTATAAAATACATTTATATATAATGTCTTAAAAGTCAATATTTAATAAACCATATACTCCTTTCCAAAACCATAGAAATCATTTTTCAAAATATTTATATATAGACTAACGGTGTCTGTATATAATTTTCTATCCTATGGTCAAGTGATACAGATATTTATCATTTCAATCCGTAATTTAAATATATACGGGTATATAACTTTTCAACCCGCAATCCCAAATTCAATTCAATGAAAATCGCTTGGGTTTTCATTTCAACCCATAACGATTTTCTCATATTCTAAAGATCGTTCGGGTATGTATCATTTCAACCCATAGGGAATTCTATACTAACAAGGAACTTGCAGAGTCATAACAGATATGATAATAATATAACATGCATATAACATCAATATAAATAACAGATAATGGTGTCAGATGTCACAGGTGAAACGAATTCAGATAATGGCATATATATAGCAATGTAAATAACTAACATCAGCATATTTTAATTGTCGTTTCAATTGAAATCAAATTTAATAAATATAAGAACGTTAATCGTGAGTGATTGCTCACCTTTCGATACTAGAGAGAACATGAGATGACACAGATACACACACTGATACGGACACTGAAATTGAGTTACGAATCCAAGCACGAATTCGATGATCAAAGCTGATAACGAGAAATAGACGAAATCAAATCAGAATTGGTTCGATAAAGATAATTGATATAAGTGAACTTATGTATATAACTATTTATGAAATCATATTCTTAATTCAACACAATTTAAATTTAAATATAGATGTAATTCAAAATCATTATTTTAAATAAAACACATAAAACAAACATATCTACACAGTAAAATTCGAAATAAATACATATATATATATACATACTTAATAAAATGCAAAATACTTACATATATAATGTATTTAATTTGAAATATCTATATATATACTAAATAATCAATTCAAACATATCTCAAATTTAATATTTAATTTCAAACACATAAAACAAAGTCTCAATATATATAAACTCGAAAACTAACTAATGCATACACATTAATAGTTAAACTCTAGATATATACAGTATACAACTAAATGTATATATATACCAACAACTTATATATATTAAAAGGATCTTCCTAACTTATATATAACAAATATATATATATATATATATATCAGAATGTATGTATGCAGGCTGTACTTATAGAAAAAATATATGAATATTAACCTGAAATAGCAGTTATATATATAATATAAAGTAAACACTTTTATAAACTTGTACAAACTTGTACATACATATAACTATACAGTAACATATATTATACTTATATACTAGAATAGGAGTGCTGCATCTTGAAGCCTTTATAACTGCAACATTCATATGTCATTTCAATAAATATATTTAGTTACTGTATAGTGCATACTTCTTTTTATACAACCTCAATATATTATATACAGCACAAGATATGAAAATGCTTACACTTATATACTTATACATATAGTGTAACAGCAACCCCAAATTTACAAAAAAACAATATAATACTAATACAATTTACTTAAAAAACCCATATATGTTTAAACAAACTGCAACTGAAAACATATATATTATATACCTTAGAATCAAAGGTAGGCAGAGCGTGGCAAGAAAGAAAAACTTAGGTCAGAGGCACGGGTAAGGCTGGAGGATGCGGTCGTTCGATGAGATGATGTAGGCGATGGTGGAAATAACGACTACAGCAGAGAGAGAGGGTGGGAAGGCGAGGCTCAGGGGCGGTTGCTTGCAGAGGGTGGAACACATGGGTTGCGATGGAGGTAGGCTATGAGCTTCGATGGAGGAATGGTTGTGGAGCTTTAGGTGACTCGACTGGAGGCGCGCCGGCCATGGCTAGGCACGAGGAAGGCAACGGGTTTGTGAGGCGAAAGGTGATGCTCACGGCAAGGCAATGGGTTCGGTCTAGGGTTAATGATGAGGAGGTTCGGCCTTGCCTTGATTTGGTGGTAGAGATGATGTAATGTTGGCCGACCATGAAGAGAAGGAGGAGGGGCAAGAATGGTGGCCGAACTCAAAGGAAACAGGAGAAAACTTTTTGCTTCAGGAATAAAATCTTATTCTATCATCATATTTGATATATATCTCGATCAGAGGAAATGTTGAAATGAACAGACAAGAATGCTAAAGGTAGGGTTAAATTTCAGAGAAAAATAAAAGTCATGACCAAATTTCTGGAAATAATGATGACAATTGGCTATTGGTATTACACGTTGGATATTTGAATAGTCACGAAACACAAAAGGGCTCAAAACGGTTATAGATACAATTATCCGTTTCACGGATTCCGCCGTGCAATGGACATCAAAACACAGAATCGAATATACCATAGAGATCAGCATGACAAGATGATCAAAACAGTATACAGATATTAGTGGTACGATTATCCTATCAGAAGTCGATAATTGGTACCGAAAATGCTGCTGATTTGTCGAAAATAAGATAGACAGAGCGATAACAGTCCAAATTTGGAGAAACGAAGTATGACGTCTTACTCAGAAGATGATTTACAAATTTATTGTATAAAAATATTCAAGTTTGGAAAACATTTTATTATCACCAAATATTAACTGATTTGAATTGAAATAAAATTACACAAGAAAATAAACTTCAATATTATTCGATGAAAATTTACCATTTACTATGTTTAACTTGACGTATTCCAAATATCAAATTTTTATTTTCAAATTTTATTATTTAAAATTTCACAAAAATTCAGTTAATTACGTTATTAAAACCGTTAAAATTTACGGGTCGTTACAAAGAGAATTGGTGTGAAATAAATGTCACAACCGGGTAATGCTTAATTATGTAATATTGGATTTTACCAAAACTAAGTAAGCGATTAATTTGGCTAAAATGTTACACCACCTACTAAGTGACGTGTGAACATTAACATTCGAATAGTTCGATGTTAATCGCTGACCAAATTTACACCTGACATGTCATACAACCAAAATGATGAATTCTCTTTAGACCATCAATTTAATTACTTTATAATTGTTATAAATTAATTAAATCAATTAACACTTATGAAATATTAATTATAAAATATTGAATATGATTTGAGGAATAAATATTATTGTATTTATTTATAGTAGTTTTAAATATATAGATCGATATGCGATATCGACAAGTAATTAAATTAGATTTAATTAATAATATTTATTTGGGCTTCAATGGGCTGTTAGACCATGATGTTAAGACGTTATTTCAACAACAATAGGGCTTATAGGAGGTGGCTAAAGAGGCTAGAATGGTTTGGAGATGGATGGTTGAGATTTGATGAAAAATGGTATGAGCAGTGATACATATTTCTCTCTGTTTCTTCCACTATAAAATGACCCCTAACCCTAATGCAAAAAGAACTTTGTGGCTACCATTTCCCTATCATTGCTGGCCGATCTCAACAATGAGAAGCTGCAGCAAATTCATCTCAAATCAATTCAAAAGGCGCTAGTTATTAAATAGCTAAAGGTTTACGGTTAAAGGGTTAGCAATCCATCGAATCGAGAAGATTGTAAAGGAAGGAGAATTCATCATTACAAGGTGCGCTCTAAGGCATTAGTATTTGTTATGTATTTACTATACTATATGAATTATAAATTCTGGATAACATTATATTATTCATATATACATTTAAGTTACTTGTACTTTTCTATTACAGTTCACTTGAGTTGGTTTACATTGTATAAGTATGTATGTCCTAACTCGAGTGTTTTTTGTTTTTCTTTACGCTCGGGTTAGACTGAGTGATACAACATTTGAGACTCACCTTTGGAGTTTGAGCTTTTCTTGGAGATCCAGCTATCTATTTCGCTTTCAGTTATCCAGTTGATTCCAGTGATGTATTCAGATTTGTATTTGATTATCTTATTGAGACTTCTGTTGCATCTTGTTACTTCTGTTGTATCTTGTTTAACTCTGATGTATTTATATATAGTAGCTTCATGAACTACTATTTCTTTGCTTCCGCTGCATTGTTATATTACTCTATGTCTGTGATATGTGATTTATTTACTGTATATTCTGAGTTTTGCCAAATTTATATTTACAATTTATTGTTTTGAATTAAAGTCCGACATGTGTGGATTTATTGTCGATTTGAATGGTCCAAAATAGTGGGTCGTTACATTTGGTATCAGAGCTTTGGCTCTAGGAAAATCTTAGCATATATGGTAAATTTATTTATAGAATTACTTTCGTTCGAGCTTGAATCTTTTCCTTTTCACTCGATTTCTTTTAAATTTTTGGAACGTCCCCTGCGAATCCAAATCCATTCTTGTCTCTCCCTATTTGTCCTCTTTTGATTCTGGAGCATCCCATAACTCCACTTCGAATGATCATTATAATGAATAGGTGATCCCGCCAATCTTCAAATGATTGTAAAGGGGTGAACCTCCTTTACAAGAAGTATTGATTCACTGAAGATTTCTTCATCCTCGGTTTACAATGCTATCTATCTCTTGTTATCCTGAATTATATTTCTTGAGATCAGATATAGGTTTGTCCCAGAACTCTTTCTTGAAATCATGGTTGACCCGATTAAGGTTGCCCACGATTTATATAAGCTTATACATTCCCTTATTCTGTTATTTAATCATCTTGTCTTTTGTTTCCAACTTATCTTCAAATCATTCTTGAAGTGCATTTTGTAAACTAATATTTAAATATTTTAATATATATTGTGTTGTTTGAGTTGTTGATGTTGATTTGAGTTTCCGATCGATTCGTCTGATCAACGCTAACGATAGGATCTCCAAAACACTTGAACAGAGCAAACTGACACCATATTGTTTTCAAACTTGGTAAATGAGATAAATTTTGTATAACTATATTTTATATATGTATAATTTTTTGAATTTTGATAGTTAATTGAATTGTTTGTTAAGAAATAATATTTGATTTATATATAGCTTGCAACCATTGGCTTTTGTTTTATATAAAAATAGTTGAACTATAAAACATGGTTATAAATTAATTTGGAAATTTAAATGAATTTAAAACAAGAATTGAGAATTTAATTTCCGATGGTTTCAAACTTTGTGTTTAAAGTTTTAAATGATATATTATTTAAAGTATTTCCAAATAGAAATCGTTTTCAAAAATTTTTAAAGTTCTAAATCAGTGCTCTTCCCTTTGTCGTTGGAAAATAATTTCGGTGATGTCTACAGCACCATCGACATTCATTTTCGAGTTTCGAAGTGAAGAGACCATTCTGTAGCTTTGCTACAGTTTTGCTTTGAAGAATTAAATTGATTTGAATTAAAAAAAAATTGGCTAGATTTATAATATATATATTGGTATATGATTTCAAATTTGATTCGATACATATATTGTATATATATTTAGTTACCTCTAAAAAAAATTGTTTGAAGTTAACAGAAAATTTAATTCTTAAATTTTATCTTAAAGGATGATTTCAATTATAAAATGAAACCAAAGGTTTGAATAAATATTTAAACTTGAAATAATTGAACTAGAAGTTTTATTTGTATAATATTCTATTGCATTCCAATATAACTTACCTAAATCATTCAGAAGTTAACTATGTAATTGGATAATGTACAATATAATAGGATTTTTATAAATAAAATTTGACTAGTTATAATAAATGTTATACACTTAAATTTTTGTTATAAAGAGATTTATAGAGGTAAATGGAATAAAAAGTTAATTGAATAATTTACAATATAAGATGGTGTTAAAGGAATTTATAATAAATTAGAGTAGTTATAGTAAGTGTAAACGAACTTAATATATATGATTAGATATATTAAGTGGAATAAATTTAATAATAATTTTGGAATAAAGAAGAATTAAAATTTATTGAATAAATTATGAGTACAATAAATGATTTTCAAATTCATGACTTTGGAAAATTGTTAGTTTAAGATAATTGTATGATGAGATAATGAAGTTAAAAATATAGTTGAGATTTATTTTACTTAAGTGAAATCAAATGGATGAAATCAATTATTAATTTAAGTTGAAATTTCCATGGTTTTAAATTTTATTATCTTCTTTACTTTCCAATCTCTTTTCTTTCAGGTTGTTTTAATTCTCCTACCTCGTTCCTTTTCGGGGACGAAAAGTTTTGAGTGGGGGAGAGTGTAACGACCTGTAAATTTCAGTGGTTTATTTATTTAATTAATTGAATTTTTGTGAAATTTTAAATAATAGAATTTTGAAATAAAAATTTAATATTTGGAATACGTCTGTTTAAACAAAGCAAATGGTAAATTTTCATCTGATAATATTGAAATTTATTTTCTTGTGTAATTCTATTTCATTTTAAGTCTGTTAATAACAGTTGAATTTAAAAAGTGTTCCGAAACCTAATTATATCAACATAAGAAAATTTATTTAGAACACTCCTAATAAGACCGCGTTATTCTTTTCGCAAATTTCGGACGTTTCTATCTCCGTTTGGATTTTTCCGTACGGAATAGCAACGTATATTAGTGCCCGTATCGACTTTTGATCGGATAATCGTGCCACTGATATTTGTATACCGTTTTGATCGTCTCGTCGTGCTAATCTCCGTAGTATATTCATTTTTGTATTTTGAGGTCCGATGCACGATGAAATGATTGAACAGTTCGTTGTAACGGTACCAAAATTTTGACTTTATATTTTCCTTTACGTTTCAAATCTAAAACGTGTTGTCCGATCAAACAATTGCCGTTATTATTACTTGAATTCATCTTTTGATTTTTCCCTGATATTCGCATCTGACCTTTTATTTCCCATTTTCCCTAACTACTGGTTCATTAGAGAATATATGAAACGCATCTATTTCATTCCAGAACTATTTCCTCCTCTCCTAAATTTTTTTGCCGAGCCACTTGTTCTGCTCCATACCATTCAACCTTCTCTCCCCTCCACTCGCATACGCGATCTCCGCCCCGGCCACTTCCGCGTTCTTCCCTCATCAGTAGTTCACCGAAAGCTCTCCGCCCTCCTCCGTTTTCCTCTCTCCTCTCTTTACTTGAAACCGAGTTTTACCCGACCCCATCCATCGCTGAAAAACCACCAGCCTCCGCCTATTTTCTTCTTCCCTCCATGGTTGAGTTTTTCTGTCGGGTATGTAAATATATATATATGTATAGTTTGAATAAAATACTAGTTCATATATATTCATAAAGACTTATATATTATGTTTGTATGCTCATATAGGTTGCTGTACATATTTTGTAAAGGCTAAAATATAATAACTATTGCGTATGAGATGCATATGAAACTATATAAGCTTCTGTTTTAAAATATTGTTGTTTTAAACATAGTTTGCAAAAGTATATATATATTATAAGTCGCCTACATTTTTCGTTTTTGCTTAGTTCAAGCCTGTATATATATTGTAATTCCAAAGTATATGTTAGTCTATATATATTTGAAATAAATAGATGAAGAGTATTTCGTTTCTTTTGGTTAGTAAATTATATAAATATGTAGGTATATTATAGAATTTTGTTTGGTTGTTTATATACTATTGTACAAATATGTAGCTTTATATAAGATTTAAAGGCTATGTTAGTCTGTTGATATGTAAGTATGTTTCTATATATATGGTTCGATTTATATATTATATAAGTTACGTATAACATTAACTTTGGAACAGTCTTATATATTATAAGCTATATAAGTTATAAATGTAGATATTTTATGTAACGACCCTGAAATTTTAATAATTCAAATTGAAAATATTTAATGAATTTTAAATATTTGAAAGATGAATTGACTCGAATTTCAAATTATCAGGATAAATTGGGCGATTAAATTTTAGAATTTAATCTATTGAAAATTGAATTTGAATTGAATCGGGATTCATAAATAATGTAAAGGAGTTTGTCAATCGATTAAAATTCTTTTATAAATTTTGTTAAGTGTTAAGAGTTTAACGGGCTTCAATTGAATATTGGCCCACGTTTGATATTGGTGCCGTGATTAAGTATACCCGTTTTCCCTTTACCCCATTCATTATCTTCAAACCCTAAACCTAAAATCGAACGAAGAAAAATAATGGCGGCTTCAAAATTTTCGTTCGTTCGCTCATCTCCTTCGTTCACCGTTCGTTCAACAAACTAGAGCCCGATCCCCTATTCGATATTATCTTCGGCCCGGACTTCCTTTTGGCTTGTGAATATGGTGGCTCGTCTGGAATTAGGGCTTTGTCCTTGTTTGTTCCACTGGCAAATTTAAGCTTTGACTTCGTCGACTTTCGTGGCATTTTGGAAATCGAGGCTTCGACTTTCGTTCGTCTTCGTCTCGCTCGCGGCTGCCTCTTCGAAAAAGGTGAGTGGTTTCCCCCCTCACATCTAATTCGACTTTCAAACGATTTCTGATTTGTTTAAGTATTGTTTACTTGGACCTTGTTCGAATTCGTATATTTTTTTGTGACTTTGGGTTTCACTGTTTGGTTTGGTGAATTTCTGGTGATTTCGGGTTGACTTCGATTTTGGTGAAACTATAAACTTGTTCGTTTTTTTTGGGGTTTCTTGACTTGTTCGAATTCGTTCTATGTTGTTAATTTTGGTTTGTCACTTGATTTAGTGAATGAAATTTCATGACTTTGTATTATAGTCAGTTGGTTTGTTTGGCATTTTTTTTTGTTGACATGTATTTGCTCAGACTGTTTTTCGTCTCACTTGTTAGCTTCGGCATCGACTTTGATCTGTAGTTGCCTTAGGCTGCACACTTGGTTTTGTGATGTTGATCTTGTTCGATTTTTGCCATATTATCCACTGCCTCTAGTAGCACTTTGATATGGTGCAGCTTTTGAATCATCCCTTACCTGTCGAATTTGCATATATGTTTACTGTTCGATGAAGATATGTTTACTATACATTCATGTTCTGTTCACTTGGCCATTTGTATACATACATTCATGTATGTATACAGATGTATTTTCACTGTTGCATCCATTAGACTTTGCATTTGTTTGCATTTATATGCATTCTTGAAGACTTTGACTATCCTATATGCCTACTGTCATGTTGGGGCATTTGCCTGCTTTTTTTTGTGTGGCCAGTTGCATCGAGTTGGTCTTGTCTGCACTCACTACTGTCTTGCAATTTGCATTCCATTCTGTTGCACTGAGTCTTGATATCACTTGAACCTTAGTGTAGTTGTTGCTTTTGGTTCATTATTTGCATCACTGGTCTTTGATGTTTGGACAGACCTGGACTTTGATGTTGTTATGGTTTAGTTTGTTAGTCGAGTTGCCTACATGTGCTCTTGTAGTCGAGTCTGCACATGTGTATTTTGTAGCAGTTTGGTCTAGCACTTGTATTTAATCTGGATTCTTTTGGAGTCCAGTTCCACTCTGGTTTATGTTTGATTTCTGAGACAGTTTTGACTTGTTTCAGTTTGAAGATTTGTCTGGTTACAGAACTATTTCTTGTTTCTGGTCTTGAAGGTGCACTGTTACACTATCATCTGGTTGCATTTGTCTTTGTTAGAATCTTGAAGTAGTCTTCATTGTTGCATTCTTTTGCTTTGAGCATGTTGTCTGTAGATGCTTGGTGCATTCATGTATATTGGTTCAGATTTGTACTGAACTTATTTTTGGTCTGCACTCTGTAATCTTGAGTTGTATTTGTGAATTTCATGGTTTCTTGAAAATCTGGCAATGTCTGCATGCTCATTGGTCATTTCTGATTTCTATTTGTATGAGCTTGATCATGTATTATCCACTGGTCATTTGCAGTTACCATCATTCCAGTCTGGTTCATTACTGGTTCATTTGGACTTGAAACACTTCATATGTGTGCATGCTTGCTGTAGTAACTTGAGTTTCTGGACTTGTTTATTCATCATTGTTGCCAGGTAGATTGATGTCTGCACTGTAGATCTATGTATGTATATATGTGTTGTCCTTGTAGTCTTCATTTCACCTTGAACCTGTAGTTGCTTCTTGTCTGCATTGATGATTTTGCTTCCTTGACTTGGTCTTGAGTTTGGTCATTTGAACATTACTGAGTTGCTTGTGTATACTTGTATTGCATTGCTTCATGTTGCTCTCTGCATACTTGAACTGTCATTGTTTCACTTGTTCATACGCATGTGTTCACTTGATCACTTCCAGTTATACTGCTATTTGTATTTCAGTGCTTCATGTTGTAGCTTGACCATTTCATAGTAGTTACTTGCAGTTTTACATTGTAGCCTTGATTCACTGTTGCATTTGTTGTTGTGGCCATGTTGAAATTGTGCATGTTCATATATACTCCTGGTTTCATTGTATGACATAAGTTGGTATGCATTTAGTAGTTGAGCCAATGTTGTGGACCGAGAAATTCATTTTGATGTTCACCTGTCATCACTGGTTCAAGTGTAGTAGTACTTCTTGTACTCTGATTGCTCTATCCTTGATGTTTCTTTTGTTCTGATTCATTGATTCGTTTCATATTTCGTATGTCGTATTGGCGAGGCCGTACACATTAGCGTGTACGACAGCCAATCAAAACTTGATGTTTTGCTGTTTCTAAAATTGTTTTATGTTGAAAATTCAAAATATTTTGAATCGTATTTTGATTTGGTTTAAATTGATAATTTTTGTTGTTAATCGTCGTTTTCGGCATTTCCATTCTTTTCTAAATCATCTTCATTTAGAAATCTTTGCATCTATCTCTGTTGATGTTTTAAATCTACTGATTTATTGTTTAACACTGTTTAGTGTTAAAATTTTCGTTATCTGATTTCTTTGTTAAAAGGATTGGATAGACGGGAATTATTTTGACTGTCGTCTATTTGATTATTACTGCTTTTATGCACTAATAACTGGTTTGAATTAGACTGACCTGTGTATTATTTTCTTTTGAATGTAATACTCGGGTCAGACCGAGTATTTTTACAGCTTGAAGATTTCAGGCAGCGAAGTTAGAGAGAGAGAGTAAGGAATCACTTAAGCTTTCAAGAGAATTGTATTTTAAGATATTTCGCTGTATCAGTTAAATACATTGTATAAACTCTGATGTATGTATTCAAAAAGATTTATAGTAATGAAATATTATTATTCTGTGTTTCTGTGGCTGATTTTGTTTAAACTCTATAAACTAAATAACAATCCGTCTTTTTGAACGTTTCGAGTTGGTTTAATTACCGACTGGAGGCGGTCAGAAAGGGGGAATGTTACAGAGTGGTATCAGAGCTTTGGTTTACACAAAGCTTAGTTTATGGTGTTTAATATGAATAGTTACTAAAAACACTTTAAAGAAAACGTTTTTCAAATTTAAAGAAGTATAAAATTGTTTTTGAAAATAAGAAGTATTTTGAAAATTCAAATCCTTTACGGAAATTTCCCTCTCTAAATTTTGGTTTACGATAGTTTTTCTTCGGTAAAGTCTTCTTAGATTTGAGTCCTAATCATTCGAAAAACCATTGTCGAATTTCTGAGACGTATGAAATAAAGATTTTTAACTTAAGAAAGTTAAATTGAATTGAGTTAGCATTAATAAATATATGATTTGAAATTTAACTAAAGGAAGTTAAATAAATTGAACTTGATTTGATAAATTATTGAGATGAAAAGTTAAACTTGAAAGATAAGTGATTATATAATATGAATTGGGAAGTTTAAATTAATAAGTTGTATAACTTATAAAATGAGAAAATTTGAATCAAACCAATTGTTAAAATGGTTAAACAGTTTTGTTAAGTAAAACAAAATCTGAATTTTGAATAGGGATATGAATTTGACTTTAGCAAAAGTTAAATAAGAGAATTTTTGAAATAAAATCTAAGTTAAGTTAAGTAAAATAGAATTTCAAATAACTTAGAGCCGAACTTAAGCTGTATAGTGAAAATAAATGCAAGTGAAGATAAAATGAAATATAGCTTAAGTAATGTTGAATGAGGTTGAATTTGATATCAAAATGAATTAATAAAGTGAAGTAATGTGTAACGACCCATAAATTTTGATTGGTTTTGATAACGTAGTTAATTGAAATTTTGTAAAATTTTAAATAATAAAATTTGAAAATATAATTTGAAAATAAAAATTTATTATTTAGAATACGTCTATTTTAAGCAACTGGAAAATTTTCATTTGATAATATTGAAGTTTGTTTTCCAGTGAAATTTCATTTCAAATCAAACCGGTTAATAAAAGTGAATTTAAAAGTTTTCCGAAACCAAAATATGTCAACAAGAGAAAATTTATTCAGAGCATTCTGAAACAGACTGCGAAATTCGTTTTTCCAAATTTGGACTTCTACTGCTCCGTTTATCTTAATTTTGGCAAAATAGCAGCATTTTCGGTACCGATTATCGACTTTTGGTCGGATGGTCGTACCACTAATATCTGTATACCGTTTTGATCCTCTCATCGTGTTGATCTCAATGGTATATTTATTTCAGTATTTTAGGGTCCGGTACGCGACGGAAGTGATAAACGGTTCGTTGTAACGGTACCATAAATTTCTAACTTTACTCATTAATTCAGTTCAAATTCCTAACGTGCTCTTCATACCATAATTAATTGTTTTAATTAATTTGCTGAATTAGAGGGTGACCATTTCCATCCCATGACCATTTCAAAAATCAGCGTGTAAATTGGTATACGTTATTCATTTTGAACGGTTCATCTACTACTTCTGTCCATATCTTTATTTCTCTTTCTTCTCTTTACCTTTTCATTCTCTTCCAGATCGAGAGTTCTCACGCAACTATCTCCTGCTCTTGTATGTTTTGCCTGGCCTCACTTTTCATTTTCTCCCCACGCAAGCAGTAGACCACCAAACCCAAACAACGACCGAAAACTCCTCCACCCGTGCCAAAGCCACCACCGCCTTCCTCTACGCCTAACCCCAGGCCAACCAGCTCACCGTCCCTACCAAAACTCCTCCACCCACGACCTGCCGCCAGCTCCTCCGCTCCACAGTAAACCGAGACTCCGCCACCCTCCTGTGCCACTCCCTCGCGAGATCTCAGCCACCCACTTCGACTTCCCTCCACGTGGCCACACAACCCAGATCTATCACCCAAAGCCGAAGTCCCCCTCTCCTCCAGTTCTCTTCCACGTCTTGTCCCCCTGTCCACCACGAGATCCCGTCCCAGCTCTTCTTCTCTTCCTCCCCTCACCGTCGCATGTTTATATATATGGTACGTTGTTATATGAAGAGATATTTATGGTTTTAAACAATGTTTGTGGTTTATATAAAGTATGTTGTTGTATATATTTGTTTATATTCATATCAGATTGATTTTTTTTTTATATAATGGTTTCGAATTTTATAAGATGAAGATTTTATGTAAGTCACGTATATTGTTTATATTGGTTTATATAATAAAGTTGTTTTGTTTTGCATGTAGAATCAGGGTACTGCAAGAATATATATACATAGTTTATATTGACCTGTCATTGTAAAGGTTATAGGGATTTGCATATTAGTCATAGCTAAACATATGTATCAATATGTTTTGTTGTTCAATATATTTGAGTAGTTCATGTATAAGTCTGGTCTGCATTTATTATGTACTGTCTGCATTGGTATATTATTGTGATAGTTTTATAGTGTATTTTACCTATGCATTAGCTGTTAAATTCTAGGCTGTCTGTAATATATACATATAACATCTACTCTAGTTTATATATATAAACATTTATTTAACATCAACTCTTACCTGACCTGCTCTGTTTTATGTCCTGGCACTCTATGTTATACGTGACGTATCTAGTTTACAAAAATTTGTTTAGGGGTGTGTACAGTCTTCATATGTGGTTGAGTAGCTTTATGTATATGACTGCATATATTTTATTTGTGGTATAGGCGCATGTATATATTCAGTGTATATTTCATATGGGGTCTGCATATATATATATATATATAAATATATAAATGTGTGTGTTTACATATCAAGTAGGTATATAGATATACCGGTCTGCATAAATTATATAAATTTTGGAAGATTGTATATTTGTTATTTATACCTATGTTTATATATTGTTTTGTAGATAGGTAGATTTGAGTTTGGCTTCCACATATGTGTGTATATATATATAAGTTTAAAACTGATTTTGAAATATATATATATATATATGTATATAAACCATATTTCGTTCTATCAAGCAACAAAAAAAAAATTGATTTGATCCATTCTCATCGATTTCTTATCTATCAGCTTGTCCGACGAATCCGTGTCCATTGTGCTTTTCTTTGCAATTCGTGCTTGGATTCGTAGCTCATTTCTTCGTTAAATCTATCTAGCCTCGAAAGGTGAGCAATCACTCACGATTAATGTTCTTTTATTTTTTTAAATTTGATTTCAATTGAAACGACAATTGAAATATGATGCTCTAGTATTTATATGCCTGTTATTACTATTATCTGTATATGTTCACCTGTGACATCTGACACCAGTATCTAGTATTTATATGCCTGCTATTACTGTTATCTGTATATGTTCACCAATGACATCTGACACTAGTATCGGTTATTTATTGATGATATATGCCTGTTGTTATATTTTATATTATCTGTTATCACTCTGCAAGTTCCCTGTTAGTATAGAATTCACAATGGGTTGAAATGATACATACCCGAACGGACTTTAGAATAGGAGAATTTCGTTATGGGTTGAAATGATAAACCCAAGCGATTTCATTTGAATTGAAATTGGGATTACGGGTCGAAATGATATCTACCCGTATATATATAAATTTCGGATTGAAATGATAAATATCCGTATCACTTAACCATATGATGTATATATACAGACACCGTTGGTCCATATATAAAATATTTTGAAAATGAATTTTATGGTTTTGGAAAGAAATATATGGTTTTAATAAATGTTGAGCCTTAAATTATTTAATTTAAATTAGGATGGATTTAATACTTATGAGATGTTTAAGTATAAAAATTATATTTCAAAATAGATTCTGGTAATAATTCGAATAAGTTAAGGTTGGAAAGATAATTTATTAATTAAAAAAATTTGAGACTTATTGAAAATTGAGATTTAAGATATGATTTATATCTTGGGTTTTATTTAAATAATTTAATGAATAATTCTTGCTTAAATAAATTTGAGAAAATATTTAGTAAAAATGAAATATAGGGCTAGTTAGATGATATTGGGTTTATTAAGTGAATATTCCCTGATTAAATAATAATGAAGTTAAATCAAGAGCTATATGAAACTGTTAAATCTAACTTTGGAAATGTTGAGTATTAAAGCTTTGAAATATATTGAAAAATAAATGGTATATTTAGAACTGAATTAAATTGATGAATTGAGCTTTGAATAAATTTGAATTTGGAATTTGAAGTTGATTTGAATCGATTTGCTAGACTTGAGGAAATTAAATACTTTACTTTTTAAATCATTTAATATATATATATACTATTTTGGAAAATGGATACATTTGAAATGAAATGATATTTGGGTTTTGAAGTATAAATTAAATTGAAATGACCACGGTGTTATAATGTATATCTCCACCTTGTAGATAGTTCTGAAGATCCTTAGAGGATGGTTATCCCAAACATCCTTTAAGTTACTTGTATTTCAGTTGATATTTCACTTGAGTTGGATTTATTTATATAAGAATGTTAATCCTGACTCGAGTGTTTTGTGTTTGCTTTACGCTTGGGTCAGACCGAGTGAAACAGCATTTGAGACTCACCTTTGGAGTTTGGAGCTTCGTTTGGAGACCCAACCATCGATTCAGCTTTCAGCTTTCCAGTTGATTTCTTCAGAGAGGTCGTCTATTCGTACTGAAGACTTCACTGCATTTGAGATATTCTGTTGTATTTTATTTCTAACTCTGATGTTTATATAGTAGCTTCATGAACTACTATTTTATCTATTCCGCTGCGTATTATTGTATTACTCTGTGTCTGTGATTCTGTGATTGATTTATTTACTGCATATGCTGAGTTTTGCCAAATTTTAAATTAACAATCTGATATTTTGAACTATTCGAGTCAGACATGTGTGGATTATTGTCGATTTGAATGGTCCAAAATAGCGGGTCGTTACAGTTGGTATCAGAGCCAGGTTCTGGGCGAAACTTAGCATATATTGTAAATTTATTTACAGAATCACTTTCGTTCGGGCCTATCTTCGAATCAGAATTCTTGTTGATTAGAGTTCCTATAATTTGAATTGCTATCTTTGTTCTGAAATTCGTCTTGGCCCCTCCCTATTTATATTCTTATATGAGTATCCGTCTTCTTTTTGAATATTAATTATCTCATCTTGGTGCGAGTCCTTTCCTTTTTATTTTGAAATTTCCTTTGATTTAAATTTCCCCGTAAATTTTTGAACTTCTATCTTGTTGATTTTGGACTCATTGAATGATAGGAAAATATTTTGGTAAATGGCAAAATCTGAAGAGCAGAAAGCAGCCCGTCGGGCACGAAGAGCACTGGTCCGTAAGGAACGGGAGGAAGCAATTGAGGAACAAGAGAGGCTGTGGAGAGAAAGGGCAGAACCGGGTCCTTATGACCATGTCATTTGTTATCGGTGTCAGGAAAAGGGGCATTATGCAGCCATGTGCGGAAAGAGATGGAAAGGGAAAAAGAAGGAGGGCAAGCGCTTTCGACCCGAGATTTTCTGTTTTAAGTGTCGTAAGAAGGGACACTTCCCAAGTCGCTGCCTGGAAGTGAAGAAAGTGAAATCGGCACTCACGGCATCTACCGACCAGTCAACCATTTGCTACCACTGTAGACAGACTGGACATTTAGCCAGAGATTGTTCCGAGAGACAGCGCGGAAGGCAAGCTGTGTTACGTCCTGCTCGAGCTGCTGCCTTCCCAAAGTTCACTAGGGAAGATGGGAGAATAGTGTACTCATGCAAGAAATGTCATAGTTGGGGGCACCTTGATGTGGAGTGTACTGGACCCGTTGAAGCACCACCCGGTAGGATTAATACCGATGCATTATTCTTGTAGAAGTATGGATCTGTGAAATCTCTTTGTATTAGTGGTTTAAGTTTAGTCATATTAAGTAAACTCTGTTATATCCTTTGCCTAGTAAAAGTCGATGTGTCGAACTTAAGATTTATAATGATGCTTTACCATTTCGTTTGATGAGAATTTGTTGTTTTTTTCCTTTCGCTAATGGAATAAATTCCTTTGAATTGACATAGGTTAATATACCTCGGAATCTTGGTTAGGATTCTCATTTAGTAGGATCCCTTTTGAATTTGACTTCAACTTCTATCACGTTCCGAGATTCATTCTGGAATCATCCTTTGAAATCGGGTTTATTTGTATTTTAGAAAGTGTTTTATATATCGAAATTATTATCTTTATAAGTATGATTATATTCCAAATATAAAAGTAAAATGTTTCCGATAAAGATTATATACCCTTTTAAAAATAAGAATTTGAGGTTTCGAAAGGATTTGTAATTTTGGGAAAAAAAAACTATATAAGAAATTTGATTTATAACTGAAGGATTTTAAATTTGAAATTTGAAAATTGAACCCCGGTGTTTTGAAATTGGTTTTAAGATTTTGAAATATATAATAATAATATGATTTAAAAGTATTTTTCCGAATAAGAAATGTTTCAAATGATTTTAATGAGTTTCGAAGAAATTTTAAAAGAAGTTTGAGAAAATAGAAGTCCAGAACTCACTTATGTCGCTGGAAAATAATTTCGGTGATGAGTGCACGCATCATCGACATTGATTTTCGAGTTTCAGAGTGAGGGATAGGCCACTTCAATAGCTTTGCTATGCGAGTGATTTTGCGAAACCAATTTTGATTCCAAATTCCGAAGTAAGATTTGATATTCAAAGTATATATATGTATATATATTTGAAATGATTTGAAGTAAACCGGTGTTCATTCCTCGAGTTTCGGATTTGATATAACCCTATCTATTAAAATTGATTTACTGATTTATTGCTGATTTCCAACTCTTGAATTTGAAAATGATTTCTTCAACTATTTTGAAGGTTCGAGCACTTCCAAATCAAGGTTAACTTCAAAGCTAAGAAATTTTGAAAGTATGAATTATTTGATAAAGTATATAAATTTGCTTTGAATGTTTAAGTATGAAGTAATATGATTTAAATAAGTTGAAACTGTTTTGTTAAGTAAATGAATAAGGCAATTTTAAAATTTTCTAATATGAAATTTAGATTCGAAATGCTTTGAAAAGAATTTGGTCTTCAAAATATTTTGAATAAAATTTAGTTTAAATGTTTTAACTTAGTAACATCTTTATGAAACTATATATATTCAAGTTGGAATAAATATATAAGTTGTACGTATGGTGTTTTATTCGCATAATTAATTTGATCCAAGTTTGAGTACACAAGTTCGAGGTGGATTACACCATTTCGTGTTAGGATTTTTCATTGGATTCTTGATGGCGAATATTTGATATGGATTTTGGGCTTGATTCTAGAATTCTCTATCATAGTATATGGCTATGCAAGGAGACTGATGGCTTCTAGTCGAGAAACCATATCGAAATCCGCATTAGGAAAGTCGAATGGACAATACTAGTTCGAAAGCGAACTTGTGTGATCGAGCGAGCGATCAAATGTGATTTTGCGAAATGATGACGTATGTACATCTTATATTCTAATATCATTGATATATTTTGACGCTGAAATTGAAAGCTGTCGGGTTAGAATATCTTTGCTTACTAAAAGAAAACTTTAAATTTAAACCACAAAGATAAATAACCCATAAAAGCAAAGATATTCAATCCCATATGGCGCTTCATACAGCGAAATTATTTTGAAAATTTGATCCTTATGTAAGATAGACCTTACGTAAGTATAAGATGATTTTGAAAACATTTGATTTTAGAAATGAATTGGTTGACTTAAATTATATTGATTTGGAAATTTGGATTTATTTTCTAAATCTATTATTTTGGAAACTTTGAAACTAAAGATAATTAATTTGAGAAGAATAATTTGGTGAAAGCGTATATGATTTTGAAATTGAACTGATATTGAAACAAATTTAAATTTGAGAACCTTATGTTACTAAACACTTGATTTGGGAGTTGTCGAACTTATATAAAATTGATTTGTATGAGTATGAAATTGATTCGAAAACTATAGACTTGAAAAGGTACTCAATTTGAAAGTGAAATCTTATATAATTGAAGTCTATATAAGTATGATTTGATATACTATTGATTTTGGAAAGTATTTGATTTGAAAATTAAATCTTATATATAATGGATTTTATATAAGTACGATATTTGAAAGTGATTTGAAAAGGTACTATATGATACATATTTTCGAAGTAAAGATATGGAAAGTGCCTTCTGCTTGATATCTGATTTGTGGCCACATCTTGGATTCATTCTATCGATATTATTCTCTCTGATTTTGGTTTTCCGGATATGATACTCGAGTGTCCTTCGAATTCCATGGCGTTACCCATGGTCTTACGAACTCGACTGCATAGCGTAATTCGTAAGGCAGTGATTGCTTAAAGGGTACGGATGTTTCCTGGGGGATCCAGGCGTAACCATTGTGTATCTGCGATCTATGGTCGTGTTAGTGGCGTAATCCGCAAGGCAGAGATTGCTTACGGGGTATGGATGTTTCCTGGGGGATCCAGGCGTAACCATTTTTATGTATCCTGCGGTCCACAGTTTTGTTGCATGGCGAAATTCGCAAGGCAGTGAATGCTTAAAAGGTACGGATGTTTCCTGGGGGACCCAGGCGTAACCATTGTGTATCTGCGATCCATGATTTGATTCGTATTGTTTTGTTTGGATTGTACTTTCCATATCTATTTTTAAAAGTTTTTCCAGTATTTTCACTGGGTGTTGAAACAGGTCTACTAAGTACTTGGAGAATTCTAGTTTTGCGCCTGATCAACGCACTACCAGAGTCTACAGGAACAAGGATAAACTTGTTGAAACACCGAGTTATAAAAGTATTTTCGAAAGAGAATTTGTTTCGTTATAAAGGTATTTTATAATAAAAGTATTTCCAACAAAGAAAATTTTGTATCGATATTTGGAATCAAAACCCTTATGGTTCTAAATTAACTATTCATGCCCGATACTATTCCTTGAATCTACCTTATCTGCTCAGCTTGATTTATTCACCTATATTCTGTTTTTCCAAGTCGTGCTTCTTTTCCTTGTTGACTATATCCTTTTCAAATATTGTTTATTTATTTACCTCATGGTTTAATAGAAAATTTTAGTGTTATAAAAATTTTAGAAGTTATTAATTAAATAAAACATATTTAAAGTAAATGATCATTGATTATTAATAATGTTGAAAAGTATCTTGAGATAAAAATTAATAAATTTATGAATTTTGGATTTAAATGTTTTCAATAGCTTCTTTGAAAAAAAAATATGTAATAATGTAAATAATTGTTTTTCAAATAGCTTACATATATTTATAAAGGTGTTATTTAAACATATAAATGGTATTTATAAAGAAAACAAGAAACTTTACAAATGAGTTTTGAAAAATAATTAAGGTATTAAAAATAATTGAATTGTAATGAAGATTTCAAATGAATATTTCAAGTAAAATTTATATAGTTAAATTGATTGTTTATCCTTGTCTTTTAATCTATCTTTTCTGTCTGGTTGTTTCTATTCTCCTACCTCCTTCCTTTTCGGGGACGAAAAGTTTTGAGTGGGGGAGAGTGTAACGACCCATAAATTTTGATTGGTTTTGATAACGTAGTTAATTGAAATTTTGTAAAATTTTAAATAATAAAATTTGAAAATATAATTTGAAAATAAAAATTTATTATTTAGAATACGTCTATTTTAAGCAACTGGAAAATTTTCATTTGATAATATTGAAGTTTGTTTTCCAGTGAAATTTCATTTCAAATCAAACCGGTTAATAAAAGTGAATTTAAAAGTTTTCCGAAACCAAAATATGTCAACAAGAGAAAATTTATTCAGAGCATTCTGAAACAGACTGCGAAATTCGTTTTTCCAAATTTGGACTTCTACTGCTCCGTTTATCTTAATTTTGGCAAAATAGCAGCATTTTCGGTACCGATTATCGACTTTTGGTCGGATGGTCGTACCACTAATATCTGTATACCGTTTTGATCCTCTCATCGTGTTGATCTCAATGGTATATTTATTTCAGTATTTTAGGGTCCGGTACGCGACGGAAGTGATAAACGGTTCGTTGTAACGGTACCATAAATTTCTAACTTTACTCATTAATTCAGTTCAAATTCCTAACGTGCTCTTCATACCATAATTAATTGTTTTAATTAATTTGCTGAATTAGAGGGTGACCATTTCCATCCCATGACCATTTCAAAAATCAGCGTGTAAATTGGTATACGTTATTCATTTTGAACGGTTCATCTACTACTTCTGTCCATATCTTTATTTCTCTTTCTTCTCTTTACCTTTTCATTCTCTTCCAGATCGAGAGTTCTCACGCAACTATCTCCTGCTCTTGTATGTTTTGCCTGGCCTCACTTTTCATTTTCTCCCCACGCAAGCAGTAGACCACCAAACCCAAACAACGACCGAAAACTCCTCCACCCGTGCCAAAGCCACCACCGCCTTCCTCTACGCCTAACCCCAGGCCAACCAGCTCACCGTCCCTACCAAAACTCCTCCACCCACGACCTGCCGCCAGCTCCTCCGCTCCACAGTAAACCGAGACTCCGCCACCCTCCTGTGCCACTCCCTCGCGAGATCTCAGCCACCCACTTCGACTTCCCTCCACATGGCCACACAACCCAGATCTATCACCCAAAGCCGAAGTCCCCCTCTCCTCCAGTTCTCTTCCACGTCTTGTCCCCCTGTCCACCACGAGATCCCGTCCCAGCTCTTCTTCTCTTCCTCCCCTCACCGTCGCATGTTTATATATATGGTACGTTGTTATATGAAGAGATATGTATGGTTTTAAACAATGTTTGTGGTTTATATAAAGTATGTTGTTGTATATATTTGTTTATATTCATATCAGATTGATTTTTTTTTTATATAATGGTTTCGAATTTTATAAGATGAAGATTTTATGTAAGTCACGTATATTGTTTATATTGGTTTATATAATAAAGTTGTTTTGTTTTGCATGTAGAATCAGGGTACTGCAAGAATATATATACATAGTTTATATTGACCTGTCATTGTAAAGGTTATAGGGATTTGCATATTAGTCATAGCTAAACATATGTATCAATATGTTTTGTTGTTCAATATATTTGAGTAGTTCATGTATAAGTCTGGTCTGCATTTATTATGTACTGTCTGCATTGGTATATTATTGTGATAGTTTTATAGTGTATTTTACCTATGCATTAGCTGTTAAATTCTAGGCTGTCTGTAATATATACATATAACATCTACTCTAGTTTATATATATAAACATTTATTTAACATCAACTCTTACCTGACCTGCTCTGTTTTATGTCCTGGCACTCTATGTTATACGTGACGTATCTAGTTTACAAAAATTTGTTTAGGGGTGTGTACAGTCTTCATATGTGGTTGAGTAGCTTTATGTATATGACTGCATATATTTTATTTGTGGTATAGGCGCATGTATATATTCAGTGTATATTTCATATGGGGTCTGCATATATATATATATAAATATATAAATGTGTGTGTTTACATATCAAGTAGGTATATAGATATACCGGTCTGCATAAATTATATAAATTTTGGAAGATTGTATATTTGTTATTTATACCTATGTTTATATATTGTTTTGTAGATAGGTAGATTTGAGTTTGGCTTCCACATATGTGTATATATATATATAAGTTTAAAACTGATTTTGAAATATATATATATATATGTATATAAACCATATTTCGTTCTATCAAGCAACAAAAAAAAAAATTGATTTGATCCATTCTCATCGATTTCTTATCTATCAGCTTGTCCGACGAATCCGTGTCCATTGTGCTTTTCTTTGCAATTCGTGCTTGGATTCGTAGCTCATTTCTTCGTTAAATCTATCTAGCCTCGAAAGGTGAGCAATCACTCACGATTAATGTTCTTTTATTTTTTTAAATTTGATTTCAATTGAAACGACAATTGAAATATGATGCTCTAGTATTTATATGCCTGTTATTACTATTATCTGTATATGTTCACCTGTGACATCTGACACCAGTATCTAGTATTTATATGCCTGCTATTACTGTTATCTGTATATGTTCACCAATGACATCTGACACTAGTATCGGTTATTTATTGATGATATATGCCTGTTGTTATATTTTATATTATCTGTTATCACTCTGCAAGTTCCCTGTTAGTATAGAATTCACAATGGGTTGAAATGATACATACCCGAACGGACTTTAGAATAGGAGAATTTCGTTATGGGTTGAAATGATAAACCCAAGCGATTTCATTTGAATTGAAATTGGGATTACGGGTCGAAATGATATCTACCCGTATATATATAAATTTCGGATTGAAATGATAAATATCCGTATCACTTAACCATATGATGTATATATACAGACACCGTTGGTCCATATATAAAATATTTTGAAAATGAATTTTATGGTTTTGGAAAGAAATATATGGTTTTAATAAATGTTGAGCCTTAAATTATTTAATTTAAATTAGGATGGATTTAATACTTATGAGATGTTTAAGTATAAAAATTATATTTCAAAATAGATTCTGGTAATAATTCGAATAAGTTAAGGTTGGAAAGATAATTTATTAATTAAAAAAATTTGAGACTTATTGAAAATTGAGATTTAAGATATGATTTATATCTTGGGTTTTATTTAAATAATTTAATGAATAATTCTTGCTTAAATAAATTTGAGAAAATATTTAGTAAAAATGAAATATAGGGCTAGTTAGATGATATTGGGTTTATTAAGTGAATATTCCCTGATTAAATAATAATGAAGTTAAATCAAGAGCTATATGAAACTGTTAAATCTAACTTTGGAAATGTTGAGTATTAAAGCTTTGAAATATATTGAAAAATAAATGGTATATTTAGAACTGAATTAAATTGATGAATTGAGCTTTGAATAAATTTGAATTTGGAATTTGAAGTTGATTTGAATCGATTTGCTAGACTTGAGGAAATTAAATACTTTACTTTTTAAATCATTTAATATATATATATACTATTTTGGAAAATGGATACATTTGAAATGAAATGATATTTGGGTTTTGAAGTATAAATTAAATTGAAATGACCATGGTGTTATAATGTATATCTCCACCTTGTAGATAGTTCTGAAGATCCTTAGAGGATGGTTATCCCAAACATCCTTTAAGTTACTTGTATTTCAGTTGATATTTCACTTGAGTTGGATTTATTTATATAAGAATGTTAATCCTGACTCGAGTGTTTTGTGTTTGCTTTACGCTCGGGTCAGACCGAGTGAAACAGCATTTGAGACTCACCTTTGGAGTTTGGAGCTTCGTTTGGAGACCCAACCATCGATTCAGCTTTCAGCTTTCCAGTTGATTTCTTCAGAGAGGTCGTCTATTCGTACTGAAGACTTCACTGCATTTGAGATATTCTGTTGTATTTTATTTCTAACTCTGATGTTTATATAGTAGCTTCATGAACTACTATTTTATCTATTCCGCTGCGTATTATTGTATTACTCTGTGTCTGTGATTCTGTGATTGATTTATTTACTGCATATGCTGAGTTTTGCCAAATTTTAAATTAACAATCTGATATTTTGAACTATTCGAGTCAGACATGTGTGGATTATTGTCGATTTGAATGGTCCAAAATAGCGGGTCGTTACATAATGAATATGAATTTGAGTTATATAAAAAAAATTACAGGATTAAAAATTGTGAAGTTATAAAATGAATCTATGTTGTAAAATAAAGGATTTATAAGTAATTTACTTATAAATTAAATTTTTGATATAAAACTGAGTTGTAAAGGAATGGTTAATAAAGTAATTTTTATAAATTTAAGTCTTTATAAATAGGAATAGGAATAGAATTTATAAACGTTGTTTATAAATCCGATACCGACTTATTTTGATAAGTAAATTTTTATAACTTTTTAAATGAAGTATATTCACGATTTTGGACAGTGAATATATTATTGAAAAAAATGGACATGTTTTGGGAAAGTGATATTTTAAAACGAAGTTAATTGTTTTAAAGATGTTTAAAAAGGCATTGAATATCGAAACCATAGATTTCAACATTCATTGTTGAAATAGACGTTTTCGAATAAAAGGAAATAGTGGACTATAACACTATTGTTATAGTAAATGATTTCCGAAAGGAAATGTTTTGTATAGTATTGGGATTTATACTTCTATCTAAATTTCGAATCCCTATACTAGTGATTTTGAGTAGTCGTAACGATGTTTTACGTAACATTCGTTTTAACTCAAATAAATGTGTGAACGAGAATGATTTCCTTAAAGATGAAATATATACTTAATTTTGATTAAAGTATATCGAATATTTTCAAATGTTGAAAATAAATGGATTTGTGAATAATTTATTTTTAAATAAGTATGGAAATGTTTTTCCAAATATGAAATGTTGTGAATATATTCCGTAAGGGATAAATGATTTGAAATTCATTTTCGAAGTCGAAGTTGAAAAGTTAAATGAGAAATTTGAACAATTTGTTCAATTTGAAATTTTTCAAAAAGATTGAATCGTTAAGTTAAATTGAGTTTAACTTCGACACCAAAGACAATATAAGATGAGTTTTTGAATTTCAGATGATGATTTGGATTGTATGTCTAACATTGTGAATTGATGACATAGCAATTGATCTCTATTAAATATATATCTGTTGGTGGCGGAGAATTTATTCTCTTAGCTTAACACCCTTCTCTGAGACGTATGAGCTCAGAGGTTATATATCGATAGACATCAATTCTGTGTTGAGAATTGACGATGTAACGTGAAATCCAAATCGAATGTGAAAGTCGATAATAAATGGAATTATGAATAGGAATTGGGTTTGAGATAACCTTAAATTTTCAAATCGACTTAGAGGAAATTTTTGAAATCCTCTATTTGTTATGGATATAGGATATGTAGGTTTTCAGAACTTATATATATATATGAATGCGTTAAATTTGAAAACCGTTAGTTTAGAAAGTCATTGTTATGGAAATCTTATGTAAGCTTACATGGATATGATATGTACGAAATGTGAAATGAAGTACTACATATATATGATATTATGTTTTCTAAACTGAGGATATGGAAAAGTACCTTCCATTTATATTTGGAGAAGGTATTGGAACTCGTGAAGAGTGTCCATTTGAAATTCGTAGCTACGTAGAATTTTCCATAAGTTAGAATGTCCATTTGGACTAGAATCCCTCGTGATGGGATCATGTTGATTGATGTTAGCGTAATTTGAGGGGCGAGATGCCCACAGTTACAAGCGATTCCACTGGGATAGTGGCGCAACAGCCGAGTAAACTGCAATCTAAGCGCCAAAGCGAAATTCGAGGGGCGAGATGCCTACGGTTACAAGCGATTCTACTGGGATAGTAGCGTAACCGCCGTGTGAACCGCGATCTATGGCAACAACCATGGCGAAATTTAAGAGATGTGAAATCTACAGATTACGAGCTATTCTACTGGGATAGTAGCTTAACCGCCGGGTAACTGTAATCCATGGGGGAACGTGCTTTCCATATCCATTTTTGAAAAAGAATTTTTAAAGTATTTTCACTAGGAGTTGAAGCAAGTATATTTAGTACTTGGAGATTATTAGTCCTGCGCCTGGCCAACGTATGCCTAATGGTTGTAAGAACGACAATAGACTTGTTAAATTTCGAGTTAGCAAGTATTTTCAAACTTTAAATGGCAAATCAATAGTTTGAAATTAGAATTACATAATTCCTACCTAATAAACTAAGGAAGAAGATCTTTAAAATGTTTTGAAAGTCCACAGCTTTGGAAGAGATATATTATATAAATCTCTAACATGAAGAATTTTAAGTTTGAATCTGAGTTTGTAAGTCGAAAATTTGGTAAAAGACTTTTGCGTTTTGATTGTAGAAATCAATGAACAAAGCTAGTGTGAACAAATCATGAATATAGAGTTCACTCTATATTTATTTATTTTTAATAAGTATTGAGCTTGGAAAAAAAAAATTTAGTAGGGTATAAATATTAATGAAATTTTAACAACCTTTCCTTTTCGTGGACGAAAAGTTTTAAGAAGGGGAGATTGTAACGACCCTGAAATTTTAATAATTCAAATTGAAAATATTTAATGAATTTTAAATATTTGAAAGATGAATTGAATCGAATTTCAAATTATCAGGATAAATTGGGCGATTAAATTTTAGAATTTAATCTATTGAAAATTGAATTTGAATTGAATCGGGATTCATAAATAATGTAAAGGTGTAACGACCCGACATTTTGGACCATTCGCATCCATTATAAGTGTATAGGAAGACACTCATGCCGGAGTTGAATTGCTCAAAATACCGCGTTGTTAATTTAAATTTGGCAAAACTGAACATATACAATAAATAAATAATCACAGATCACAGACACAGAGTAATAAGTGCAGCGGAAATAAAAGAGATAGTAGTTCATGAAGCTACTATATAAATGTATAAGTTACATCAGAGTTAAACCAGATACAATGGAAGAGTAATATGATACATCAGATACAAATCAGAATACATCACTGGAATCATCGAATACTGAAGCAGAATAGATGGCTGGATCTTCAAGCAAAGCTCCAACTCCAAAGGTGAGTCTCGAATACTGGTACACTCAGTCTGACCCGAGCGTAAAGCAAAAACACAAGACACTCGGGTCAGGATTAACATTCTTATATTAATAAATCCAACTCAAGTGAAATAGCAATTGAAATACAAGTAACTCAAAGGATGTTTGGAATAACCATCCTTTAAGGATCCGTTAAACTATCTACTATGTAGTAGTGTACGATAAGTAGATAATGTCTATCAGTAATATAAAAAGATATCAAAATAGCGTTAAGTCATGGCCCATTCCACCCTTAACACATTTTTATTCCCAAAAGCATATACAAGACCGTAGTTTCCCCAAAACCGGAAGTCACCAGAGGGCAATCCATATACTAAAGGTACAAATCAAAATCGTAGTGGTCGCGTATAAATGGAATACAAGTATGACAAGGCACATGAGGCAATACCCAAGGTAGTGATACTACCGTTCGCCTGATCCGGACTGGTGAGAACGCAACGCCGCAGCGCCCGCAACACCGTGAAACAACACTCCCAAAATCAAGGGTGCACCAATCGACAACAAGTATAAGTAGTTCGAAGAAGTGTGTCCACTTGAGGTAGCTAATCCTCCATTGGCCCGGCACAGCTCCTGTTTTAGTCATTTCCAATTTGACACAAGTGTCAAGGCTATCCATTATCGTTCTCTTTCTTCAGTCAACACGTACATCATTCCAACCACTTCATTCTGGATCATCACTCCATGTATAGTTATTAAAGTGGTTTTCGGTTTAGATATAGAGTATATCCATAACCGAATTCCGGTCTCTTTAATAACTTCCGTAATTATTTCACCGATTGGTCGTTTATTTATTTCAAAACCAAATCAATTTCAATTTCAAATAGAATTTATAAACCAATATTTCATTTGTCTTTCTAAACCAATTTCCAATATTTACGTTTCAAAACTTCCAAATTCACAATTTCAAAATCTTATAATTCAATTTCAATCTTTATTTAGAACAATTCAAATATTGATTCAAGTTCGCAACAAGTTTCATTCTGAAATCATTTAAATAAATTTCATTTAACATTCAAATCAATTTAAACTCATTTATCGATTTCATTCAATATTCATTAAGTAAATTTGCCATTCAAAACAATTTCTATTAAATTTCCAATTCATTAAATCAATTCTTGAGTTCACTTCATTAAATCAAAATTTACAATTCTGAATTAAATTAAATTCGTCAAATCAAATTCTTTCAATTACAAGTCTTACATTAATTCCAAAAATATCACATTTTCATTTCTTGTTAAAGAAATTCCATTTCACTTATTTACTTACTTGAATAATTTTCCAAAACTTAATTAATAAAGAAACTCAGTTTTAGTTATTACGAAGTAAAAATTTACTTATTCAAAAGTTCAATTTTCCTTAATAAAGAATTCAATTCAATTTAATCATTAAATAATTCAATCTTATTTAATTATTAGATAATTCAAAACTTAATTATTAAATAATTTCAAAGTTTAATAATTTCAAACTTAATTATAATTTCAAACTTAATTATTAAATCATTTCAAAGTTTAATAATTTCAAACTCAATTATAATTTCAAACTTAATCCAATCATTTCTCAAATAAAACAACATTCTTTCATCAATTGCATTGTTAATATTTTGTTTCAGATTATTCAATATTAACATTTTCCTTTCATTAAAATTCAAATTTCAACTTCATTTCAAAACCATAATATTTATTCAAATAAAATCCTTATTTTATCTTCAAATCAAATTATTGACCAATCGGTTTTATTTAATTTTCTTTCCTAGGTCAAAGTTCAATTTGGGTATTTATCATTTCAACCCGATTCCAATTCAATTCAAAAATCAAAGCATAGCAAAGGGAACTTGCAGTGTGATAACTGGGATGGTGTCAAAGTAAATAAACAAGCAACAACAATCAATATCAATCCAATAATCAATTCAAATAATCCCGAAATAACCGAATTAATTCGCATTGTTATTTGTACGAATTAATATAATTATTTCTAAAATCTACACTATCATTTCATGTAGATTAAAGATTATTACATTACGGTTTTCACTTGTCATTCAATTTCAATTTTTACACTACAACAATTAATCCAATATACGTCGATGGTTTAAAGTGTGATTATCGCTATTCTATATGTCAATTAATTTAACAATTAAAAGAGGTCATATTCAACTAATCAAATTTAACATATAAATCAGTTTCAAAATCGTTAACTATCCTATATCCATTTCAATTTGGCATACTATTTATCATTTAACACTAACAGTTTAATGTCCAATATAAACATCAACAATCAATCAATTATCAACCAAAACTAGATTATCATTTCATAATTAACAGTTAATGGTGTAAGATGTCATAAGTAAACTGATACAGGTGATAGCATATAAAACAGTGTAAATAACTCACAACAGCATATTTCAATTGTCGTTTCAATTGAAATCAAATTTAATAAATAAAAGAACGTTAATCGTGAGTGAGTGCTCACCTTTCGTGGCTAGAGAATACAGAAGATGACACGGATGCGCGCACTGATATGGACGCTGAATTTTCATTACGAATCCAAGCAAAACAAAATCGGCACGAATCGGATGAATAGGGCTGATGAGTAGAGATCGATGAAAATAGATCAGAAATAGCTTGATGTAGTTCGAGACAAAAATATATATTATTCTAACACATTATTTTCTCAAAAAACATATATATCTTACCAAACTTTCCTATATACCACTGTAATATATAGCTTAATAATATATACAAAACACTGTATTCAAAACATTGTGTTCCAATATATATATAAGAGTATTAGTATAAAATATATACCCAGCTAGACATACATATATACAATACTAGTTTCATTTAGCAATATAACACTCATAGTTTAAATCAACCCTTATGCACTATATTTTAATACATGTTGTCTGTTTAAATCAACTAGCCTATAACACTCATAGTTTAAATCAACTAGCCTATATTAAATCAAATATGCACACGTCCCCCCTTCAAATCAATACATACGAATCTACATAACAGCAAGTGCCACCTAAACTAACCCATATACTAAAGTCTTGTATAACTAAACATGTTTATACCCTACTTTATAATATAACATAAATAATTCTTCTCGTCGATATGGTGTAAATAAACCAAAGTAAACATATTATAACCAATATGAACTACGAACAGAGCAAAAATAAAACTGTTGACACTTAGACATGGCATCTATATACCTCAGCATGAATACTTAATATCTAGTACTATATTATAATTCCAATCTTGACATATATTTTATATATAAGCATACACTATTATCATTATTGCATACATATATGCAGACAATCGTTATCAAATATGCTTTTATTATGGACAGAACCTATACACTCTGTACACATATATACACTACTCAACAATATAAATCAAACCAAGTAAAACTTACATAATTTATCCCTATGTATGCAACACAGACACTTACCACATAACCCAAATAAGGATACAAACAGTCTTGGGTATATAAATAATAGAATATGTATAACACATATAGCTTGTATATATATATATATAAAAGTAAACAAGAAACTGGTTTTTATATAAAGGTATGTAAATATATATGTAACTTATACTTACGCAAGAAGGAAAATGAAGAGGTGGAGTAGACGTGCTCAGAATTGAAGAAATGGTGACGGGTGACGACGGAGGCGCTCAAAGCGGAAGGAGATCGCGTGGAGTCATCGGCCGGTGGTGGTGACACAGGTTGCGGCTCACGTGGTGGGAGCTGCGGGCTTTGGAGGTGGTGACTGAGAACTTGAATGCTTTTGCTTTTGTTCATTTCAAATCAGGTGAGTAACATTACTATTTCTAAAAGTTTAGGTTATGAATAAGATTGCATGTTAAATTCTTGTGATAAATATGTATTGTTTGTATGTACAAGTTAAATTTGTTGTGAGAACAATGGATGAATTGTATGCATGTATGATATTGTTCCCTGTTCTGTTTTGTTGCCCAGACTCCAGGATTTCTTTTAAATCTCTTACTAATTGATCTAGTTCTTGTTAGGACTAAACTTATAAACAAAAGTTGTTGATTATCATAGAAGAATGTTTAAAAATTTTAGTTAAGTCAAACTTTAAACCAAGTATCTCTGTAAACCAAAACAACAAGTGCATGAATATAAAAGTAAAAACTCAAATATTGTAAATTGCTATTCCAGGTTTATAAATTAAATACATAAGCAAAAACATGCTTTTTAGCATTGAAATCATAATTTTTAGTTTAGTAATAAAGGAGCAGTTCTAGTTTTAACAAAAAGTGGAAACTTGGGTTTTTCTGGTGATCTATTGATATGGACGGGTCGGAATTCTTCTTGTGGGTAGAGGAGTGTTAACCCCCTTTCGACTCACGACCTAGCAGGAAACGAGTTAAGGTGCATACCGACTTAAGAAGTATGCTGACTTAGGATGCTGGCTAACCTAAGGTGCTTGCCGACTTAAGAAGCCTACCGACCTAGCAAATTGTGAGTTAACGAGAGCTTCCGACTTAACAGATTGCCGACCTATGAGAACTTGCGACCTTCCGAGTTAAAGAGTATACTGACTCAATAAGTCACAACATAAGGAAGCGTACGACCTAATAAAAGACGACTTAAGGTAATCCACTACTAAGAGGAGCTGCCGATCTAAAATGACTACCGACTTAAGGAAGCCAACCGATTTAACAAAGTGCGAGTTAGCAGGGCCTGCCGAGTTAACAAACTACCGATTTAAGATTGCACGTTAACTCTGCTCCGACCTAACAACACTGAGATACCTTATACACCTTTACCTCGTCACCGGCTTACCTTAAGTCTTCAGCGACTTAGGACTTAAGCGTAAAACCAGAAGAGGAGGTGAACTACTAGGGAAGTGTTGAAACTGATAAACCGGCTATGACCTATTGTAAGTCGGCAGCGACCTATCATAAGTCGGCAGCGACTTATACTAAGTCGGCGACGACTTAAGACTTAGGAAAATTTCCAGAGTCCAAATCAGCTCCTATAAATACCCCACCACTTCCAACATGAAAGGGACTTTTTTGGCCATTCATTTCTCCAAGCGCCGTTACGCTGTCGAAGCCTCCTCTCATTCAGCAATCAAAAATCTTTAAGCATTCGAGACACTACAACAATCTTCGAGAAGAGCTCCTAACATCCAACACGGATTCGTCGAGTTTCATCATCAAAGATCGAGCTAGTAGTCAAAAGTGCTTTCATGATCAAGTTGTATCGTTTTTAGAAAGATATTGTATCGAATTGTAACCGAATCAGCAATAAAAGACTATAAAGTGGATGTAGGCTCAATTACGGGTCGAACCACTATAAATCTGTTGTTCATTTACTGCTTTTCTGCTATTTTCAGCTCATATTCTGTTCCCGTACCAACGGGTGGTGCTTTCACGATTCTATTACACACACCGGGTGTTAGCGTTCACTTTTTACCGTTAACATTTTGGTGCTTTCACTGAGAATTGAACTCAAGCGATCATCCACCGTTGCTTCGCAAAGATTCATAAAAAGAACCTCTCTTAAAAAACCAGATCTGAGATAATGGCTCCTGGAAGAAGAGGTAGACCCGTCAGATCCGGAAATGCTCACGAAGGGACTTTCGCTTCCCCAACAACAGGTCGAGCAACTCCAACCATTGGAGTCACCAGGGCTGAATTGGATGACGCAGTTTCTGGATTATACCAACAAATTGAAACTCAAAATGCTTTGATGATGGATAGAATAACTGCCCTGCTTGGGGCAAATCGTCAACCAGAAAACCATCAAACCACCCTTCCTGAAACGCCACCTTTCCAAGCTGATGGTTCTAGGCCGCAACCAACTTGTCAAGAACATATGCCCGGGCAAACTTCCGAGGGAAGAACTGGTGCTTGCCCGGAGGTGTCTTTGAACAATAAAGAGTACCTGTCTGAAATGGTTGGCCGCATCATGAAAGAGAGCATGCAAAGGGAAGAGGATGAGGCTGACTGGGGATTTGCGCCAAGCAGAACTCCGTTTACTGAAAGGATCCTGAGAGCAGAATTCCCAAGAAAATTTGCACCTCCTACTGTCCAAGCCTATAGGGGAACCACTGACCCTAATCATTTCCTATACAAATACGATTGGCATATGACCGGTGCAAGAGCATCAGACGAGATCAAGTGTCGGTACTTTCCGGTATACCTGGAAGGTGTGGCTTTACTTTGGTTCACAAAGCTTCCAGTTCGGTCTGTAGATAAGTTCTCCGACTTAACACAAAAGTTTAAGGAACAGTTCAGATTGTATGCTTCAAAAGCTAAGGATATAATGTCACTGTCTAACCTTGAACAAGCGCCCGGAGAATCAATCAAATCTTTCTTGAGCCGTTTCAATATAGCTTTAGCCGAAGTAGAAAATGCGGAACCACGCATGATCCTGACTTATTTGATGCGAGCCATTGATAAATCGAGTAAATTTGGAATATGGCTAAAAATGAAGGAACCGAACTCACTTGGTAAATTCTATAAAAAGGCCGACGAGTTTATTCGCCTTGAAAACCTTTCTACGACGTCAAAGGTGGTTGCTGCCCAAACTAATAACAACAGTGTCCCATCTAAGAAAAGAGAATCTGAAAGTCAGAAAAGGGAGAATGAAGGAGGAAAGAACCAGGGAAATGAAAAGAAACCTCGCCGCTTTAATTCTTCAGATTATACCCCTTTAACTGATACACCAAGAAATATCTATTTTGCAACAAAAGACGTTGTCCAGTATCCTAAGCCACCTGAGATGACGAAAGGTGCAAAGAGTAATGGAAAATTCTGCCAATTTCACAATCAACCTGGCCATGACACTGACCAATGTCGCCAGTTAAAGAAAGTGATTGAAGAATTGTTGGAACAAGGTAAACTCCAACAATACGTTAAGAAAAGCGGAGTCAATCCAACCTCATTCACTCGGGATCAACAACATCCTACCCATCAATCCGATTCTCACAACAACACTGCAGTGGAAGATTCAGAAAAGCTTGTCATTAATGCTATCACAGGGGGACCATACCCAGCAAGCAGAAGATGGGATGACTACTAATTACCCACTAAACTGCGACTGGGGCATCTCTCACTTTCTTTGGCATAAAAATCCAAAAGCTATGAATCAAGCATAAATGGAAATCCAGCTTGGAGATTCTGAAACAATAATAACTAGCATTCATTTTTTACTTAACAGCATTGCTTGAATTTGTAAAGATAATAATGGATGTGTAACTTCTGCATTGTAAACCGCTGAGAAATCAGCGTGACTCAATAATGAAAAACTATGCATTGTGTTTTCTATTATAAAATGCCTGTTATATTTCGATGTGTAAATACTCTAAATGTATTGCTAAAATATCGATCTAATACTGCAGGTCATTAAAGCAAAGCTCACCCATCGCAAAGCTAAGCGAGCCTTACAAATCATTTATTAAAGCAAATTTCAAGCAACAAAAAATTTCAAACTCAAATCCCATACAAGAGGAACTTCACATAAAAAGTTGACGGCTCCACTATGTCAAGCCCTTGTTAACTGGTTGCGATCTTTGATATAAAAAGGCATCCAACCAAATAACTTGCGTTTACTCTGTGGAGTCATTCAACAGTGAAGTCTACTTCTTCGGATAAAGCAATTTACTTGCAAAAGAAAGGAACACGCGCTTGGAAATGATGATAAAGGATCGCAGATTGGCGGATGATGATACAACATGAGCGGGCAAACATGGAAGCAGCCAAAGGGAGGTATGCTTCTCAACAGGAAAGCAGGTAGATCCACTAAAGGGATACCTTCCCAAGCAGAAGGAATAAGACCCTCGCTAACTGATTGTGATGCATCCGATCAGGCAGCTTGTATCCATCCCATGGATCTACTTGCCCCTAAGACGCAACCTTCCTGGCACACCAACCAACTGATGCTCCTTCCCAAGGGTCAACAAAGCCCTCTAACGAGGCACGCCAATAAATGGGAGTGCTTTACTCAATCAAAAAGATCGGTGGGACTACCAAAGGGGCACCTTGTTAGTTAATTGCGATCGTTTGTGCAAGCAAACATCCAATCAAACAACTTGCGTTCGCCCCGTAGACCTCTGACCATGAGAAAGTAACTTCCAGGCAATCACAAGCACAAGCCCTTTTCGGAGGCACCAGCCCTCTTCGGAGGCACAAGCCATCTTCGGAGGCAAAAGCCCTCTTCGGAGGCAAAAGCCCTTTTCGGAGGCACAAGCCCTCTTCGGAGGCACAAGCCATCTTCGAAGGTAAAAGCCCTTTTCGGAGGCACATTTCACCAGGGTAAAAGTGCAAAATGCTTCTCTTCGGAGACCCACTTCACCCGAGTAGAAATACACAAATTGCTTCTCTTCGGAGACCAAAATCAAGACTTCTTTGGAAGCACAAGACCTCTTCGGAGGCACACCAATACCCCACAAAGCATAATGCTACTCTTCGGAGTCCACATGCTACTCTTCAAAAATACCAAAATAAAGCCCTCCTTAGAGGCACATTTCGGTTCTTAAGGAAGACCTACTTGTTCATCTTAAAAAAAAAAAAAAAAAAAACTCTTCCCCAGAAATCGAAGTGCTAAGTAATATCTTCTTCTGAGATTCGCTTTACCACGTAGGAGAATTCACTTCTCAAAAACATGAAGTAAACATCTCCGAAGGTTGAAGCGTGAAAAACTTATCCGAAAATGAGACACGCTCTGTTTAAGTAGAATAATCATTCCCTCAAAGATGGAATAATTATTCTATAGAAAATAAGAGTACAGGTCTCGCTAAAAGCGAAAGATATTGTAAAGCACTTGTGGTATAGGGGAAATATCATATGATACGGCTACAACAATAAAAAGCAGTATTCAAGCAACATACCACAAGCACATAACAATATCACGCGAAAAAGCTGTGGAATAAATGCATTCTTAAACACAAACAAAAAGTTTGTACAAGTGAAAAGAATCATTTGTTCTACACTAAAAGTAAAAAACAAATGCATTCTCACATACACAAGAGTTTGTACAAGTAAAATAATTGATTTATTTAGCACTACAAAAATTCTTTACATGTGTAGATATCTCGAACAAGCAAAAGCGGGGACCGGTACCCGCACAATCCCCGGTCAATACATGCAAAGAGCAAAAATAATAAGTAGAAAATCCAGCTTGATTATTCCTTCTTCTCACCACCCTTGGAGCTCTTTCCCGGCTTAATGATTAGCTTTTGAAGTCGTTGTGAACGGGCAGGGGCAGAAGGAGAAAGCGGTACAGCCGGATCAACTACTGCTTCCTCTTCAGTGGAAGTCTTCTTCTTTTTCCTTATAGCACGCTTCCCCTTCCTCTTTGAAGAAGACTCGCTCCCCGGAGTAGCAAGCAATGTTGAAAGCTTCGTATCGTCGTCAAGAGACCGCTCCGGGGTCTTCTCGATGTCTTCAAAATCCTCCGCCTTCTGTTCCTAAAAGCAGCCGGATCATCCAAGCCTTGAAGAGCTTCGATTTTCTCTGCCTGTGATCCCGGTTGGGAAGCAGAAGGAGGAGTAATTTGGGAAGACGGAGGAACGACAATCGAAGGAGTGAAAGCTTGTGTAGTGCTTGGTGCCTCCGCTGTAGAAGAAAAGAAGATAAAATCAGCATCCCCCGAAAATAAAGAAGGCATCGGTTCATCAAAGTTTAAGTAACAAGTAAGAAGGTCATCGAATTCGGCTAAGTCAAATGACTGGTTCATTAGACCCGAGACGACACCAAGAGTACCTGGAGGAGTTGGCTTTGCAAGATCCACCTCAAACTTCTCGGCTTCAGTATCATCCAGTGCCTCATCTTCAGTAGGAGTAGTTACAGTCTCCTGGGCAACTTTAGCTAGATGTAAAGAATGAGAGCTGGAGTCCATAATATTAACGTCGGCTGAAGTGGAACTATGAACGGGGGCAGTTAAAGGAGCTATTTCTTTTGGAGGCTCTTCTCCCGTTGTTTCAGCTCGTACTTTGGCGAGTTGCTCCCTCCCCTTAACAAGAGCAGCACGATCCTCATCATTGAGATAGCGCTCCTCAAGTTCCAACTCATTATAGCCGGCTCCGCCAAGCATATCCATTGCGACTTCCCACACTTCAGCCAATGTAATTCCATAATCAGGGCCAAGAAAAGAGAGGCTTCCACGACCAAGAACGCTGTGTAAATAAAAGTCGAATAAGGTAGAGCTGATGTCTGCTTTCGTCGCCTCATGTGATTGCTCAGCCGCTTCCTTTTCGGCAATGGCAGCAACCCGGCCAGCGGTAGCCTCATCACGCTCTGCCTCAACTTTAGCAAGTTGAGACTTTAGTAACTCAATCTCTACGTTCTGAGAGGTGACTTTTTCCCACAAATCGGTGTTTTCTGTGCGGTATTTCTCAGTAATATGCTGTTCAGCGGCAAGCTTCATTTCAACATCTCTCTGTGCAGCATGTGCATCCCGCACTTGTTTTTGAAAGACTTCTTCTTTTTGAGTATGAGATGCGGAAGAGGAGGCAAGATCTTCCTTAAGTTTTTTAACCTCGGACTCAAGTTTTGCATAACCATCAGCAATATTTGTCATCTCGAGATTATACTGTTTGCAAATTTTGTCCCATTCTGCCTTGTCGTTTTCCATAGTCAGCATTGCCTCAAGGTTTGCACGATTAACCCTTTGGAGTTCATCGACAAGCTTCTGCCACTGCGACATCCTCTCAATATTAAGCCTAACTGCGTCAAGACTGCTAAGCATGTCTGACTTATCAATCGGAACTATGTCCAAGTCAAAGCGCACCCCTTTTAGGCACCAATTCGGAAAACGACTCTGAAGTGTTGGGGGGCCGTCCTTGACTTGATATTGCGGCCTGTTAATGATAGTCTGAATATCAGATTTCTTCAGAGGAGGAGAGCTAGCCAGAATATCAGAAGGAATGGGAGCGTCAGTTTTTTCAGAAATTTCAGACGCGTCAACCGGTTTAGATCGTTTGCTCGGTTCATCGGCGATCTGAGTTTTTCCTTTATCATCGTAAGACTTCCGCTTATGAGAGTAGTCACTCCTATGCGAAGAGTCATATCGCTCAGCATCTTTCCTTCTTTGCCACTGATCATAATCCCGCTTCTCCTGGGCTTTCCTTCGAGCCCTCTCTTCATCTGTTTCTTTTGGGGTATCAAGATACTTCCTAAAGTCATAGGTGCCGCGGCCTCCATGGTACTTGAATGAGTCATAATATGAACCTGTACGTCCCATTGGAGAACCTGAAAGCAAAAAAGGAGTAAAGTTTAGAAATTTCCAGGAAAAAGAAGATAAATGCTTATAAGTGCCGAAAAATCCTAAGTGTGTGTGGCGTGCAAACTACATGCGTCAAATTACAGACCACGCTTTAATGAGGAAACAGAGACGATTGGCGTAGTAGGCATCTGGGTTTGTTTAAGGGTAGAAGTCGCCTCGACAACGAGAGAAGTCGCTTTTTGATTGCTATCCCCGAAAAGCTCTTGAGAAGTTATCATGATATCACTCAAGCCATCGAAGGTGTCATCGCCCAAGTGTTCAGCAGACTTCTCCTTCTCAACTTCCACATCAATTGATTTTTCAGAAACTCGAGGATTCTCTTCTTCCTCAATAATTGGGGGAAGTGCCGACTTGCCAGCTAACCCTACAACATCAGTGGATCCGGAACACTTTATCAAAGCAGCATTCATGACAGGTGTTTCTGATACAGCTTCTTCCGCAGAAACTGGGACATTCGACGCCTCTGCTTGAGAGCCCGAAGCAGCCGACGTTTCCGCATCGGAACTAGGAATTTCATGAATTCGAGTCGACTGGAAGGGTGTAGAAGCCCAAATTGGTGCAAAAGCTCATCATCTAATAGAAACTGGATACTCCTCTCCTCTACAGGCACCGCCATAAGCCTCTCAAAAGTCACTTTGTGACTGAGATTTTTAGAAGTAGGAGGAAGTGCTGAAAAGGAAAAAAGAGCGAAGTTAGCACTTGATAACCCGGACTTTGGTAAGTTTGAAAGAACATAAGAAACAAATGCAAGTGATCTTACTCCCTATTCTCCAAATAGCATAAAACCCAGGAGGACATCGAACATAGAAGAACGGGCTCAGGAAACTATGAACACTTTCAGGGAGACCGGTGATCAACTTACGATTTCTCGCACTCCTTACGACTATGATGGAGGGGTGATCTTTATTTTTGGCAAAAGTACAAAGATAGCGAATTTCTCCGAAGGTAGGAAAGCGGCCCAGCGTTCTCCTAAAAAGCACGCATAGTCCCAGCAAGATGGCATAGCCATTGGGATGTAACTGAAAAGGGGAAATAGATAGTTGGAGAAGAAGTTCTCGAATGCAGTCATTGAATGGGGGGATAGCTCCGCTCGAGCACATTTGGCGGTTAACTGCGACAAAGCCACGGGGCGGCCTGTCAGCAGTATCATTTATTTCGGGAAGCAAAGCGTCAGCTTCAGCAATGCCAAACTGGATGCATAGTTGACGAAAGGCTTTATGGCTCAAAGTAGTAGGAGTCCTCTCTGGAGGATCGTTTAGCGGGATAGCAACTGGAAATACATCTTCAGCTTGCTCTGTTCCTTCTTGTGGAGAAGACATTCTACACAATCAGCTGAATGTTCAAATGTGAAGGTGCACGTTCCCTAAAAGTGTGAAGTGTTGTGCAAAAACTGATGAAAATAAAAGACAAGCATAACTGGAATTAAATTAGTTAACAATCAATCGATTATGTTGGAACCTGCCTTCTTCGATTTTAATGTGACAACTATATATTTCAAACTATATACTATGATAACAAATATTCTTGCAGGAATCCACAAAGAAAAGCTATTATCATATCGTCAACAAACAAAGCTCAAAGATATTGATTATTATTTCCGGTTAGATATTTTTGTACAATCTCTGATATGATGATAACACACACACACAAATAGTTTTTTGGAAAACATGTTCTACAAATATAAAATATCTTTTTATAGACATAAAAGTATTTTCAAAAGTTTCTCAAGTTCAGAATCACTAAAATAAAGAAGAGGAACAAATCAGTACAAATTCAGACATCTGTCACTTTTATTTAGCCATCTGTCATAAAAACAGACGTCTGTCACTTTAATACAGACGTCTGTCATAAAAACAGACGTCTAAATTAAATGAACAGACGTCTAAACTCACAGAAATTTGTTTCTTCTGCCTATTTGACTGTTTAAACTTACTTAGCCATCTGTCACTTTTTCTCAGACATCTGAACTTGACGAACTGAAGCATCTCTTCATGAAAATTCAAATTTTGAAGAGTTGTCTTCTTCACCAACAGTTGCACTCCTTCTAATAGTTGCAACTATTGAATTAAAACTATTCAATACTATAAATAGAGATGAAAATCCACTATTTCAATAACGAATTCTTTCTATCTATACTTGCTTTGTATTATCATAATCACAAGCGATTTTCAATCTATACTTCCTATCTTTGCACATTCAAATCATCATATCAAGAAGATTATAGGAAGGGTGTACTACATTGACTATATTCGTGTTATTCAAAGAACACACAAAGTCTAGAAACAATTTACCAAATTGTATTTAAAGTCCTATTCGGTTGCTTAGGCGGAAAAGTCCTATTCGGTTGCTTAGGCGGAAAAGTCCTGTTCGGTTGCTCAGGCGGTGTAATACCTGTTCCTCCGGGTTAAGTGAGGGTTATTCGAGAAATTCCAGAAGCAGTCTGGGACTGGACGTAGAACGAGAAGTTCGAACCAGTATAAAAATCCCTGGTGTCATTTTTATTATTGCCATTTACTATTATTTATAATTCCGCACTTGCTAGTCGTAGTTTAACTATATTATCGATCCATATAGACTTTCATTTGGTATCAGAGCCTGGGATTCTAGAGATCGTAACAACATCCTAGAATAAATGGCTACAAAGAGATCTAGTCAAGGCAATAAGAAGAGGAAAAGCAATAAAGAAGAATCAAAGGAGCAAACAAACAAATGCTTCATAGCTAAACTCAGATCACAATCGGTATGTTCAGATTCTTTATATAAAGATCTTCTGTTAGCACATGACGAATTATTAAAAGATTGTAAAACTTTGATGAAAGTTAATACAATTGCTTTAGCTAAGTTAAAAGATTGTGAGCAAGAAATTTCAAATTTAAAAGAGGAAAATAAATTTTTTGTAAAACAAACTAAATGTTTTGAAAATACCGTCGAAGAACTTGTTTTACAAAAAGATTTCCTACAAAAAGAAAATGAGCAGTTAGAAGATAAAAACAATGATCTTTTGGAGGAAACCAATGTTTTGCAAAATAAAAATATTTTTTTGGAAAATTCTTTAAATAATTCTAGTTCTTTAATTTTGTCTCTTGAAAAAGAGAATGAAGCTTTAATTAAAAAGAATTTAGAATTATCTAAAGAATGTGAGATTTTAAAAGTTAATAATAATATTTTTCAAAAAAAGGTTTGTGATTCTAAAGCTAATTTTGAAAGATTAAATACAAAAATCATAAATTTTAACAAAGGTAAAGATATCTTATCTTCCTTAGTTACAAATTCAAAAGCTCACAATGATAAAAGTGGTTTAGGATATAATAAAATTGATCGTAGAAATAGCACTAGATATGCTTTCATGTATAGTAAAAATGTTAGTGCTAGTACTAAATTTCGAGTAAAATCTAAATCCAATTTTTATAGAAATTCAAATACTGCTATGACCAATAATTTTTATAATTTCTCTAGAAGTACAAAATCATTGACTAGAAATATGAATAAAAATTATCTAAGTATTTGGGTTCCTGTTAATTGGAAAAATAGAGAAAAATACATTGATGGTTATTTTGATATGGTAGTCAATAATGAAAATTATATTTATAAAGGATCAACCACACCCAAATGGGTATGGTTTCCTAAGACCTAACCCCCCGGACCCTAACATAATAAGTGGGTACCGAAAATGATTATTATTTTTTGCAGGTACTCAAAGAAACAAAAGGAAAAGGATAGATTTTGGAATTTTAAAGAATGTTCCATACGTTTAATAGAATTACGTGCTTACAATGAAATATGGACTTCAGCAAATATGGTAAAATCTATTTTATTTTTCCTTCATAATTAATAATGAGTTTATCTCGTTATTTACAAGATATTATACTTAGGGGTAGATGTTATACATAAGGGGACCATTAAACATATTAATATTATTCAAAAACTAAAAATCAGACAAACAGACGTCTGATAGTTATTAACAGACGTCTGTATACCTATTTTTTGTTTGAGCCGTCTGAACATTTTGTCACAGACGTCTGTCCTCAAAAATAGACGTCTGCTACAAAAATTTAGACGTCTGAATTTAGTTCAAAATTTTTTTACTCTCTGGTTCAATTTTAGACCTCTGAGCCGTCTGAAAAAATCTTTTAGACGTCTGTCATCATACTTAGCCGTCTAATATAATTTTTTAGACGTCTAAATCTATTAATTTTTTCAATCTTTTTTATTTTCTACAGAACATCAGACGTCTGTTATGTGACTTAAGTAATTTATTCTTATGTTCTGTATCTTTTTATAAATATGTATTTCTGTCCTATATCACTGTTTCTCTTTGTTTAGTATATTAAGATGTGGAACCTGTTCAAACATATGTTCAAATCTGTTTTTATACTCCAAATATTCTGACTCTTGCACAACAAAATTTTATCATTGGTATGTTCTGAACAAAGTTCATATTGCTATTCAACAATGTGTTTTATCATCACATTTCTAACAAAACCCCTTACAAATTCCTTTTTGTTAATGACAAAGGGGGAGAAATATTAATCATTCTGCTATATAATATGGTCATGTTGACAGGGGGAGCAAAAGGTATGGTTTATACTAACCGTTGAATTATATAGTTGTCATCATCAAAAAGGGGGAGAATGTTGGAACCTGCCTTCTTCGATTTTAATGTGACAACTATATATTTCAAACTATATACTATGATAACAAATATTCTTGCAGGAATCCACAAAGAAAAGCTATTATCATATCGTCAACAAACAAAGCTCAAAGATATTGATTATTATTTCCGGTTAGATATTTTTGTACAATCTCTGATATGATGATAACACACACACACAAATAGTTTTTTGGAAAACATGTTCTACAAATATAAAATATCTTTTTATAGACATAAAAGTATTTTCAAAAGTTTCTCAAGTTCAGAATCACTAAAATAAAGAAGAGGAACAAATCAGTACAAATTCAGACATCTGTCACTTTTATTTAGCCATCTGTCATAAAAACAGACGTCTGTCACTTTAATACAGACGTCTGTCATAAAAACAGACGTCTAAATTAAATGAACAGACGTCTAAACTCATAGAAATTTGTTTCTTCTGCCTATTTGACTGTTTAAACTTACTTAGCCATCTGTCACTTTTTCTCAGACATCTGAACTTGACGAACTGAAGCATCTCTTCATGAAAATTCAAATTTTGAAGAGTTGTCTTCTTCACCAACAGTTGCACTCCTTCTAATAGTTGCAACTATTGAATTAAAACTATTCAATACTATAAATAGAGATGAAAATCCACTATTTCAATAACGAATTCTTTCTATCTATACTTGCTTTGTATTATCATAATCACAAGCGATTTTCAATCTATACTTCCTATCTTTGCACATTCAAATCATCATATCAAGAAGATTATAGGAAGGGTGTACTACATTGACTATATTCGTGTTATTCAAAGAACACACAAAGTCTAGAAACAATTTACCAAATTGTATTTAAAGTCCTATTCGGTTGCTTAGGCGGAAAAGTCCTATTCGGTTGCTTAGGCGGAAAAGTCCTGTTCGGTTGCTCAGGCGGTGTAATACCTGTTCCTCCAGGTTAAGTGAGGGTTATTCGAGAAATTCCAGAAGCAGTCTGGGACTGGACGTAGAACGAGAAGTTCGAACCAGTATAAAAATCCCTGGTGTCATTTTTATTATTGCCATTTACTATTATTTATAATTCCGCACTTGCTAGTCGTAGTTTAACTATATTATCGATCCATATAGACTTTCAGATTATAGAATTTCAGAATTTGTCAATGATCAAGTGCAGTGTTAATACAGACAAGTCTGTTTCATTTGACTATTATGGTTTTGTTTTAATACTTCACTTGAATTGGTTATTGTACAGCATCTCGTTCATATTCATTTAATTTAACTTTCTCGTTATCAACTAATCTGTCATTCGATGTGGGCAATCAATGGCAGTATATTCGTCCCAGTTTTCTGCAGATGTTGTATTTAACAAGTCATTAGCATTGGAGATAATCTGTAAAGAAGTGTAAACAGTTCAAAGTTCGAGTCAATGCAGATATGCCAAGTTCTAACTCAGATGCGACCTAAAAGCCTTGTTGTAAAAAAATAAGTCACTGAAATCATTCGAAGTTCTAGGTCGGTCACGACCTAATATAAGAAGCTGCGAGATAAGTTAAGTCGGGCTGTATGCGGAGGAAGAGGTCTCAAGACAAGATGGCATGAATTTCTAAGTCCTAGCTCGGCCGCGACCTAAGGCTTATGTCGGAGGATAGTTAAGTCGCAAGAAAAATTGGATTGTTGAGACAGTTAGGTCGTAGGAATTGTTAAACAGGACAGGTTATTAGATCATGAATGTTCTAAGTCGTCTCAAGCCATTTCTCCTCTCCACCAAAAATTTCACCTCCTTTCACCAAACAACCAACTCGAAATTCACCAACCCAATAACCCGTTAACACCAACATCGTAAAATCCACTATCCTCTTCGTGAGATCCATCGTTCCCTTCATGCCACCAAGTCACTGGAACAACAATTCAACACATCTCCGATCTGTCATAAACCCAACCTACTGTCATGTGTCCGTGAATCACATCAACAATCAGTGACGACCAAAAATTGATCACAGCACAATTCAAAGTGGAGCACGACGTATGATACCGATTTGGGGTTCGGAGGTTAGAATTCATGGTTCAATGGCTAACATGAAATGGAAAAGGGTCGGAAACGCTTACGCAATTAGATAGCAAGGGTGAATCGCCGGGTGATGAACTTGAATTCGTATTTGGAATCGAAGAACTCTGTTAATGGCGGCACAAGAAGTTGGAACAGGTGAAGGAAGAGAAGGGACGACTTAAGCTATTTATAATCTGGGACAGTGAAATTTGAATCGACATGTCCGACCTACGACTCATCTTAAGTCGGTCACGATCTAACACACTTTAAGATGCGAGCTAAGGAAATCGAAGCACACGACCTACGAATTAGGCGCGTACTTCGAGGGGCAAATGTTAACCCCCTTTCGACTCACGACCTAGCAGGAGCCGAGTTAAGGTGCATACCGACTTAAGAAGTATGCTGACTTAGGATGCTGGCTGACCTAAGGTGCTTGCCGACTTAAGAAGCCTACCGACCTAGCAAATTGTGAGTTAACGAGAGCTTCCGACTTAACAGATTGCCGACCTATGAGAACTTGCGACCTTCCGAGTTAAAGAGTATACTGACTCAACAAGTCACAACATAAGGAAGCGTACGACCTAATAAAAGACGACTTAAGGTAATCCACTACTAAGAGGAGCTGCCGGTCTAAAATGACTACCGACTTAAGGAAGCCAACCGATTTAACAAAGTGCAAGTTAGCAGGGCCTGCCGAGTTAACAAACTACCGATTTAAGATTGCACGTTAACTCTGCTCCGACCTAACAACACTGAGATACCTTATACACCTTTACCTCGTCACCGGCTTACCTTAAGTCTTCAACGACTTAGGACTTAAGCGTAAAACCAGAAGAGGAGGTGAACTACTAGGGAAGTGTTGAAACTGATAAACCGGCTATGACCTATTGTAAGTCGGCAGCGACCTATCATAAGTCGGCAGCGACTTATACTAAGTCGGCGACGACTTAAGACTTAGGAAAATTTCCAGAGTCCAAATCAGCTCCTATAAATACCCCACCACTTCCAACATGAAAGGGACTTTTTTGGCCATTCATTTCTCCAAGCGCCGTTACGCTGTCGAAGCCTCCTCTCATTCAGCAATCAAAAATCTTTAAGCATTCGAGACACTACAACAATCTTCGAGAAGAGCTCCTAACATCCAACACGGATTCGTCGAGTTTCATCATCAAAGATCGAGCTAGTAGTCAAGAGTGCTTTCATGATCAAGTTGTATCGTTTTTAGAAAGATATTGTATCAAATTGTAACCGAATCAGCAATAAAAGACTATAAAGTGGACGTAGGCTCAATTACGGGCCGAACCACTATAAATCTGTTGTTCATTTACTGGTTTTCTGCTATTTTCAGCTCATATTCTGTTCCCGTACCAACGGGTGGTGCTTTCACGATTCTATTACACACATCGGGTGTTAGCGTTCACTTTTTACCGTTAACAAGGAGTAATCAGAGAAGCTTGGAAAAATAGAGGATGGTGATGCAAATCATTTTGATAGATGTGGTGGTGGTTTCTTTTCTGTAGCCCTAGTTTTAACTAAGCAATTTATTTGGGTCGGAATGGCCTGTTGTGATATCCCGGAAATTTGGCAATATCAATTTAATAATCTTTATTAATAATTAAATTGATTTGTTGAATTATTTTATAAATTGATGAGTTTATTCATTTTAAAAAGCTAATAATATTTTAAATTGGCAAGTTTAATTCTTTTGGAAAACTAATAACATTTTAATATTGGAAATATTTATTTATATCTTTTCTAACAATTTTAAATTGGGAAGATTTATCTATCTAAAACTAATATAAGTGTTTATATTTATAATGTATATATATATATAGGTATATATATTATAAATAGGGAGTCTTTAATTTAATAAAAGGATAAGTTATCAAATTATAATATATATGAATATATATATATTGTTATTTGAAGTTATGTATTAAAATTCAATATGATAATTATCAAGCTAATGTTAAAAATATTTTCCATTTAGGATATATATATTTGTATATATTGAAATGGAAAGGATATTGAATTTGAATTTTATAAAGTATTTCCAAACTTTAATCTTTATATAATTTGTAATTTGGAAATTTGTAATTTGACTTAATACTTTTGAAAATGATATTTATAATTTAAATAACAAGAATAATTTCTTATTTAAAAATATATATCTAAGCTTAAGTTTAAATAAGGTTTAAATTTAAAAGTTTATTGTTTTAATAATCTTTTCTCTTTTAAAATTCAATTGTTTTTTTTACATTCTTTCCTTTTTAAAAATTTCAAATTGGTTTGTAAAAATATATATGTAGTTAAACTAAATTTCTCAAGCATATATAAGTATGTACATTTAAGATGATCAAAACATAAGTAATTTATAATTGTTTACATAAATTCACATTTGTATATATATGTAAAAATCTAAAAGCTTATTTATTAAAGATAAATACATTTTATATACATGTAAATATTTTATAAATACAAAGGTATGACTTAAGTAGATTAATTAAAAACAAGAATGTACACTTGTTAGCATATTAGAGTGGTGTGAAGACATTTGTAAGAAAATAAGTAATTTGTAATTTAAATAGCATATGTGTAAGTTAACTAAAAGGGACAAGTGGCTTTATCTATTTTCTTTTCTCCAAGTTGTAAAAATTTATGTAAGAAGAAATCTGTTTTCATTTTTCAGTTTAAAATTTTCTTTTCTTCAAATTCTTTCTCCACTAAGAACAATTCGAATCTAAATATTCAAAGAAGAATGAAAAACCTGAAATCAAAATAGAAACCTGGAAACCAAATTCAAAGAAGATGTAAATCTGGAATTCTCAAATACAAATCAGTCTGGAAAATCTGGGGATTTAACTGCAAATCAAAAGAAGATCAAATCAGTTTCAAACCTATCAATTAGTAACCAAAGATCAACAGCAAGAATCAAATTGCAAGTTTTTAATTCAACAAAGCAAAAGAAATTAAGTTCAAAAATCAACATGCAGATGATAATTCAAAAGCCTGGAAAACAGCTTCTATTCTCTGTTCTTTGAGGTGAGTAAACATAAGTTTTAAAAACAGTTTAAATTGGATTTCAGTTAGATGATTTTGAATGAAAATATCCTGTTATCTGAAATGCTGGAATTAAATGTATGCATGCTTGTATATGAGAGTTTGATTTCCTGTATAGATATAATTTAGTCTCTGTTTAGTGATAATAGACATGATCTCTTAATCAAACCATTATTTCATCATTTAATCACTGTTAGCCCTTGATTTGTGAATAAAAGATGTTTAAAATCATATGATATCATTATTGAAAATAAGTTGTGAAACTTTTATAAAATATTTGACTTGAAATTTTATAAACAGCAGTAAAATATAAATTTGGTCAAAAATTGATTAATTTAATTTTAAGTTTGAATTGCATAATTGAATTCCTAATGCTAAATCATGAATTTTAAGATATGGATCATGATTTCTAGTTGGGTAATTAAAGAGAATTTTGGGATTTTCTGTTTTGGGCATTTTGGTCGATTCACGGCGAACAACGGCGAAGTTGGGGACGTGTTTGAGCTCGAAGGTGGAGGGGGAATGGAGATCATAGGAAAAATAAATTGGGAATTTATTTAGATTCGAGTTGGCCAATAATTGATGGATTAGGGTTTAACACCCTGTGTTTTGTCGTTGATGTCATTTGATCTTCGCGGCGATGAGGGGCTATCGGAGTCCATCGCGAGTGGTTCTGGAGGTACGGAAGGTTGCGACGTGGCCTAGGGAAGGATCGCGTGTCATCTCGAGGCAAGGATCATCGGCGGCAACAAATTTTCTGATGATATTAGGTTCAGGCAGTTGGGTTCGATGATCATTTTTCGAATACTCGATCGAACGAGTTTTCTGGGTATAGCGTTGTGTTGCGGAGGTCGTTTGCGAAGTGTCGGAGGTTGGAGCAGGATTCATCGCCGATCAACGTGGTCGTGCACGTTAACGTGCACGTTTGTGCACGAGCTCGTTCGTGTGCAAGTTTGGAAGCAGGCGACTTTGGTTTCGGGGAAGAAAGGAACTACTCGAGGAGATCTCGTGATTTTTGTCAAGAGACTCGAAGCAGGAAGCTTAGTTGAGTGACTCGATAATTACTTCGAGAATTCTAAAGTTTTTCTCGGGTTTTGGTAGGAATGGGTTTTTAAGAATTATTCAGGAATGTTTTAAAAGTTTTAACAAAAGAAACTTTGTTTCTATGGTATTCCGGAGTTTTAAAAACAAGGATAAAACAAGATTTTTACTTTTAAAACTAATTTGTTTTCTAGAAAAAATGTTTAAACAAGTCTTAGTAATTTAAATAAATAAGTTTAAAAAAAAATAGGAAGTGGATTTAAAAATGATCTTTGTATTTAAAATTTATTTAATAACTTTGAATGGTTTCAAGAGTTATAAGGAAGAAATTAAATGTTGTAATTGTTTAATTATAATAAATATTTTTATCTTAAGAAATTAAGATTTGATTTATTAAAAGAAATTAATGTGTGAAATTCATAAGAATAATTCATTTATTTTAAATAATTTAAGAATAGATAATAATTTAATTAAGATAAATGATTTTCTTAATTAAGATCTTTAAGTATAAGGAGTTAAGAAATTATTTAATTCAATTTAAATAATTAGTTAAATAATTAACTAAGTAGTTAATTAATGATTAACTTAAGATAATCATTTATAAATTAATTAAGTATAATTACTTGTTGAAGTAATTAAGGAATAATTACTGAATATAATTAAGTAAAGATAAAATATTTAATAAAGTAATTAGAGGATAATTATTTTATTAAATGAAAATGATTAAGAGTTAATCACTTGTTATTAATTTAATAATTTATTAAATTAATTAAAGGATTAGATTAATCAAAGACGATTAATAATTGTGGTTTAATTAAGGTTAATTAATAATGTAATTAATTATTTATGAAGGTAATTAATTAAAGTAATTAATTAATAGAAGTAATTAAAGGAAGTTAATTACTGGATTAGATTAATCAAAGATGATTAATAATTATGGATTAATTAAGAATAATTACTTAATGTAATTAATAAATAATTAAAGATATAATTAGAGATCATTAATTTATAATTAATGATGTAATTAAGAGTTAATTAATTAAGATTAATTAATCAAATGATAACTAATTAATTATAATTAATTAAGGATTAAAGTAATTGATTATAATTAATTGATTTATGAAGTAATTAAAGGTTAATTACTGTATTTAATTAAGAATAATTAATTTGTGAAATTAATTAAAGATAATTACTCAAATGTAATTAAAGTATAATTAATCAAGGTGATTAATTAAAATGGATAATTAGAGAAGATTAATTAATTTATTTGTAATTAATTAATGATTATATAAGAAAGATTTATAATGATAAGAAATTAATTTAATTTACTTTAAATTAATTAAGAGATGAAGTAATTAATTTAATTCACTTTAAATTAATTAAAGATAGAGATAGTTAATTTAATTCATTTTAAATTAACTATGTTGTGATTAAGTAAATCATTGCTTATATAGGAATGAATGACATTGATTGTCTTGAATGAATGTATCTCAGAAATGAGATAAGATGTTGTGTAGTATGAATGCTTGGTTGCATTATGATGGTAATATAGATTAACTATTGTGATGTTGATATGGATTACCTATTTGGTTATGAATCATCTGTTTAAATGATAATGTGATTATCAATTGTGATTTGTGAATTATCTATCTGAATGAATATAGATAAGTTAAATTGTTTAAACCTTTAAACAACTTGGCCTTAAAAGATACGTTTTGGATTTCGATGAGACCGGGATCGGGTTTGCTACATTACAACATGATAGGGGGTTCTCGCTTCGCGGTTTGGTGGCGAACGGGAGACTCTTACCCCTACATGTCCCATTGAGGGGTTGGTTGCGAGTCGAGAGGCTGGCCGTAAAAGCAAATTCGAGGTATCACTGTATGCCACGGTGGGTCTGGGATGGTTGCAAAGCCTACCAGTCGCCACTGGCTCGTCCCGTTACAGTTGGTATCAGAGCGGTAGGTTGAGTGAATACCTAGGCTCTGGAGTGGTGTCTATCTTGAGAGTGCGTATTTGTAATTTTTATATAACTATATATATATTTATTCTACCTATTTATTGGGTTACCTGTTCGGGTTTTCCAATATGAGTTATAAAGGTAGATAAGGTGGTAGTGTGTGTAACACAATTACCAATGGTTGGAGTTTGAATGTTGAGGTTGGAAGTGTATTTGTCGAGACTATAGACCCAATACTGTCTTGAGTGAGCTTTGTTGTGGTGTAAGGATTTCATCGATCTCCGAAGGAAACTGTTTAAGTTCGGAGTTTATCTTTGAAGTTGGATGAATAGAGTAGATCTATTGGATGAGCTGAAGCGAGTGATGGTATTTTGGCAACCTCAGGAAGTAATAGCTGTATGGTGAGACGCGGTGACTATGGACGTTTCTGAAGATGTTTCTTCTGAAGCAAGTTTGAAGAAGTGAGTCTGTTCAGGTGTTGTGGCTGAGTCCAGTGGGGTGTTTCTGTTTGGTTTGAGGTCCGAGTTTCTCGAAGAGCTTTGTTTTGAGAAGTCTTTGGCATCTGTGGCAGCAGTGCAGCTCGGAGTGTTTTGTGTGTTAGCAGGAAGTTTCTGGCTGAGCAGTTTTTCTGAAGGTAAAGTCCAGAAGCAACAGAGTGAATCCATTTCTTCGATGAATTGGATGGTTAAGTGTAAGCTGTTCTGATTATGAAGAGAGAACAGTTATCTTTGGAAATTAGGCCGGGCTGATCGCAAAAGTGACTTGCGATTGTTAGAGTGTTCTTTTGGGTTATTGGAGATTGAGATTCCGTATCGACTTAGTTCGTGGAGTTACCGGTGGTTCAGTTAGTAGAAGGATGTCTCCGAGAGAAGAATTTGGTGAAGCAACTCAAGATTCTTTGGAGAAGGATTGATCACACCTAATTTTCTGAAGGGAATTCTACTGGGATGTCTTTGACCAAATGGAAGGGTTCGCTAAGATTTTATGGTATGGTGAACTGTGGATGATCAAGTTTGTGCTCGAGTTTCTCCGACGGCATTCTCATCTGTTCAAGATCAGAGTTGTGCAGCGAAAGCAAGATAGCAGCTATTCTAGAGTAGGAGCAACCGAGAGTTGTAATTTTCTTGGAGTAAAGGATTCCTATAGGAAATTCAAGTGTAACTCTAAGTATGAAGAATTTTTCAGGATTTGGAGGTAAGGTTGTCAAGTGCAACTGTTTGGCTAATTCAGATAGGAGAAGTAGTTCGAAGTACTCTAATGATTGTGGAGTAGAGTTGTGTTCTAGATTTTGGTGTATTTTGGAAGAACCATTTTGTTGAGTAGGATCTGGAAATTGGTTTGATGTGGGTTTAGTCTGTTTCAAGAGGCATCAGCAAGAGTTAAGCTGATCAGGAAGGATGAAGTGACTCAGGATCGTCAAAGGAGTTATGCAGTTAAGAATTGATGGAATTTGGAATTTGAAGTTGAAATTGGATATTGCTTAAGTTTTCTCCGATCAAAGGAGATATAAGATTTAGTAAGATTGGAGAGTAAGCTCCGGAAGTATTATGAGATTTTTTTTCTGTGTTCTCTGGAAATTAGATTCCCAGGATTGAGTTGCCAGTTCGGATAACTGGAATTCATTTTATTTCACATATCTATGAGGAATATGTGTATGATTCATCGAGTGATGGAATCAGCAGTTCAGAAGGATTTGGTAGTTGGGATAGTTTTGAGTTTAGTCTGATATCTTGTTCAGATTTGTAGGATCAGATGGGAAGGAGTTCTAGATTATTGTAGATAGTTAGTTAAGATCCTATAGAACGAGTATCCCGGTATATATATATATATATACTTGGGGAAACTCGAGGAAATTCTATCCAGAATTTGTTTGGATAGTTAAATTTGTTTGATTAATATGGTTGCTATGATTGATAATGAATGATTGATTTGTATGGTTGCAGTTTAAAATTAAAAAATTTGCTGGGTTATTAAATTATCTTTGCTTTTAAATTTCGGGGACGAAATTATTTTAAGGGGGGAGGAATGTGATATCCCGGAAATTTGGCAATATCAATTTAATAATCTTTATTAATAATTAAATTGATTTGTTGAATTATTTTATAAATTGATGAGTTTATTCATTTTAAAAAGCTAATAATATTTTAAATTGGCAAGTTTAATTCTTTTGGAAAACTAATAACATTTTAATATTGGAAATATTTATTTATATCTTTTCTAACAATTTTAAATTGGGAAGATTTATCTTTCTAAAACTAATATAAGTGTTTATATTTATAATGTATATATATATAGGTATATATATTATAAATAGGGAGTCTTTAATTTAATAAAAGGATAAGTTATCAAATTATAATATATATGAATATATATATATTGTTATTTGAAGTTATGTATTAAAATTCAATATGATAATTATCAAGCTAATGTTAAAAATATTTTCCATTTAGGATATATATATTTGTATATATTGAAATGGAAAGGATATTGAATTTGAATTTTATAAAGTATTTCCAAACTTTAATCTTTATATAATTTGTAATTTGGAAATTTGTAATTTGACTTAATACTTTTGAAAATGATATTTATAATTTAAATAACAAGAATAATTTCTTATTTAAAAATATATATCTAAGCTTAAGTTTAAATAAGGTTTAAATTTAAAAGTTTATTGTTTTAATAATCTATTCTCTTTTAAAATTCAATTGTTTTTTTTTACATTCTTTCCTTTTTAAAAATTTCAAATTGGTTTGTAAAAATATATATGTAGTTAAACTAAATTTCTCAAGCATATATAAGTATGTACATTTAATATGATCAAAACATAAGTAATTTATAATTGTTTACATAAATTCACATTTGTATATATATGTAAAAATCTAAAAGCTTATTTATTAAAGATAAATACATTTTATATACATGTAAATATTTTATAAATACAAAGGTATGACTTAAGTAGATTAATTAAAAACAAGAATGTACACTTGTTAGCATATTAGAGTGGTGTGAAGACATTTGTAAGAAAATAAGTAATTTGTAATTTAAATAGCATATGTGTAAGTTAACTAAAAGGGACAAGTGGCTTTATCTATTTTCTTTTCTCCAAGTTGTAAAAATTTATGTAAGAAGAAATCTGTTTTCATTTTTCAGTTTAAAATTTTCTTTTCTTCAAATTCTTTCTCCACTAAGAACAATTCGAATCTAAATATTCAAAGAAGAATGAAAAACCTGAAATCAAAATAGAAACCTGGAAACCAAATTCAAAGAAGATGTAAATCTGGAATTCTCAAATACAAATCAGTCTGGAAAATCTGGGGATTTAACTGCAAATCAAAAGAAGATCAAATCAGTTTCAAACCTATCAATTAGTAACCAAAGATCAACAGCAAGAATCAAATTGCAAGTTTTTAATTCAACAAAGCAAAAGAAATTAAGTTCAAAAATCAACATGCAGATGATAATTCAAAAGCCTGGAAAACAGCTTCTATTCTCTGTTCTTTGAGGTGAGTAAACATAAGTTTTAAAAACAGTTTAAATTGGATTTCAGTTAGATGATTTTGAATGAAAATATCCTGTTATCTGAAATGCTGGAATTAAATGTATGCATGCTTGTATATGAGAGTTTGATTTCCTGTATAGATATAATTTAGTCTCTGTTTAGTGATAATAGACATGATCTCTTAATCAAACCATTATTTCATCATTTAATCACTGTTAGCCCTTGATTTGTGAATAAAAGATGTTTAAAATCATATGATATCATTATTGAAAATAAGTTGTGAAACTTTTATAAAATATTTGACTTGAAATTTTATAAACAGCAGTAAAATATAAATTTGGTCAAAAATTGATTAATTTAATTTTAAGTTTGAATTGCATAATTGAATTCCTAATGCTAAATCATGAATTTTAAGATATGGATCATGATTTCTAGTTGGGTAATTAAAGAGAATTTTGGGATTTTCTGTTTTGGGCATTTTGGTCGATTCACGGCGAACAACGGCGAAGTTGGGGACGTGTTTGAGCTCGAAGGTGGAGGGGGCAATGGAGATCATAGGAAAAATAAATTGGGAATTTATTTAGATTCGAGTTGGCCAATAATTGATGGATTAGGGTTTAACACCCTGTGTTTTGTCGTTGATGTTCATTTGATCTTCGCGGCGATGAGGGGCTATCGGAGTCCATCGCGAGTGGTTCTGGAGGTACGGAAGGTTGCGACGTGGCCTAGGGAAGGATCGCGTGTCATCTCGAGGCAAGGATCATCGGCGGCAACAAATTTTCTGATGATATTAGGTTCAGGCAGTTGGGTTCGATGATCATTTTTCGAATACTCGATCGAACGAGTTTTGTCACGACCCGACTTCCTACGCCCAGGAAGACGTATCGTTTTGAATAAAAGAAAGAGGTGAGAAAGTAGAAAAGAAAGAGAAGAAGAAGAAACAACAACAGAATCTCAACAGCGGAACGAATAAAATATAATATATCACATAAATATCATATACATCTGAGTACACAGATAATACAACACATACTAGACAGTTATAAACACCTGTCTAGTTAATACAACTCACACATCACAGAGATACAACACAGCGGAAATACAGAAATAATCACTGACACAGCGAAATCACTATATATCTATAGGCTGAAGCCTCCTGCTCCATTGCTCCTCCAGAATTCGTCAAAGCTAACCTGAATCCCTTGGCTACCCGTAAAAATTTGGGTACCCGAGAGTTTATGAAAAACAGAAATAAACTTCGGGTCAGACATGGGTCTGGTATGAGTAACCGGTTAAAGTTGTTTAACTTTGAAAATCATTTGAAAACAAAGGTATCACGTAAGACTCCCCACAAATAAACACGGGTAAGTTTTTACCTTACGCTAACCAAAACATTTTATAGGAAATCCAGTGATATTATAATAGTGTCTAGGGTTTTCAAGTAAATAGAAAATAGCCGAAATTGTTACATTCATTAAATTCCAGCATACTAGGTTTACAATCAAAACCGTAAGATCTCGTAGGGAAATTCGGATTTCCAACAATGGCTGGGCTACTGGGGTACCGCCCGTCACAGTACGTGGCCTAGATCACCGTACCGAGGACCCACCCTAAGTCCCCTGCAACACAAAGCCGGACCCGTTCCATACTGAACAGTTCCAAACAAGACAACCCCAGCAGTTGTTGCAATCAACTGCCCACACAATCGAATATAAAGGGACATCTAGACAGGAGTATATCTTGCTCTCAAGTGGGTGCTACCCACGAAGCTTTGCTGCACCTCCCCTGTTTTAGCCATTCCCGGTTGATGAGGCTTGAGGTCACGATTACCTGAATAGAACTCATCACTTAGAATGCTCATCGTCCACCTGACGATGTGCTGAAAGCATTCAATCCATACAAGTTCGTTCCGGGTTCGAACGAAACCGAAGGCATTATCTCGTTACACTCATATTGGAATCACCCTCAGAGTTAACGACAATAACCCTTGCACTCTGAATCACCATCTCGAATCTATAAGTACTATCACCGTCAAACTCATTACGGAATCACCCACAGAGTTATACTGACGTATAGTCCTTATACCTCGAGTCTTCACTTGCTCCATTTGCATTTTACGACCTAACGTTAATTTGGATCGATGTGGTTTTCGGGTCTCCAGACCTGGAATCCCGGTATACGGAAACCCGATCCCGGTCTCATCGAAATCCAAACCGTGTCTTTTAAGGCCAAGTTGTTTTAAAGTTTAAAACAATTCAATTAAATTATCTATATCAACACAGATAGATAAATCACAATATCACAGATGGATGATCATATATCAGCATATATGAACAACTATATCATCATCACACAATCGATCAAACATCCATATCACAACAGATATTACTGATCTCATATCTGAGATCACAACCAATCAATAAATGGGATATCAATCAATCATCATACATAAGCAAGGATTACTAATCACATCGTTGATAATTAATTTAAAACGAATTAAATTAATTACCTTATCCTTTAATTAATTTAAAATAAATTAAATCAATTACTTCATCATTATTAAACTTGCTTATATTTCTATTAATTAATTATCACTAAATTAATTAATCACCATCCCATTATTCCATTTAATTAATCATCCCTGATTAATTTCCCTTAATTACATTAAAGAAATTATCCTTTAAATTATTTCCCAGATTAATTATTTTTAATCACAGATAGAAATAAATCTTTACATTACCATATTTATTAATTAAATAAAGTTAATTATATTATTTAATTTATTACATTAATAAATCTTTTCATTTATTCATTATACTAGATGAATCCATTTTTAATTCCAACATTTATTACATTAATAATTGGTCTCAAATTACATTTCCAATTTCATTATATCAAAGAAATTAATTTCTAGTTAAACCCAAACATTAATCACTCTTGATTAATCAACATATAGTAATTAACTTCCTTAATTACTTTATTAATTACACTCCATAATTAATTATCTCAAATTAATCCTTTGATAAATCTTACAAAGTAGTGATACTGAAATTACTTCGTTATTAAACAACATTTCGTTAATTACATTCTGTAATTATCCATCAATTACTTCTCTAAGCAATTGTGCTTATCCCATCTTAAATTTGATTTATTACTTAATTAATTCTCACTTAATAATTACACTCAAACCATTCTAATACTGACTATTAAATCAATTGATCTAATTAACAATTAATAATTTATTTTATTGATCAATTATAAAATAATCTAGTTTAAGACCTTCATTTAATTTCACATCTACCATAATTAACTTACATAAATTATTATTATTAATAAATTTAAATAACCATCTATTAATTAATGAAAGTCTTGTCTATGATTTTAATATCATATTAATCTCTTAATCCATTATTTTAACTTCAATTCATATTTTTAAACTTATAATTACAAAGTGACTTCTTAATTCATTTAAACTAAATAAATATTTAAACTTGTAATTACAAATTTAATTAATATAGATTATTTATTTTCACTCTAATTTCTTAATAGTTAAAGAAATGTAAAACTTAAATCTTTGTTTTACTTAAAGAAGAATTCAATTTCAAAATTGGTTTAAATTCCACTTCCAACATTTATTTCATTTTCTTTGAACTTCATTTAAAATACCAGTTTAAAACTAATCGCTAATCATTTTTACAACTAATTTTTTTAACGCTTAAATTACAAATTTAAAAATACTTTGCTATGAAGTTTTAGATCAAAATCCTTTTTAAATTCAAATATTTGAATTTATTTAAAATATTTAAATTTAAACTTTCCTTTCATTTCAAAATCTGGATTTAAATCATTTACTTTAACTCAGTTTTAGCCTTGGTTTCAAATTTAAACTTAAAGATTTAAAATCTGGAAACTTGTCACTGACCCGAGTTCCCATCAGATTTGCTTCGAGAAAAATTCAAATATACCCGAGCCAAACCAAAGTTTACCCGAGTGAAACTCGAGTTATATTGGCTACTGTCAAAACTGAGAATTTGACTTACCCGAGACTTCCTTAATTTACTTCGAGTAAAAACACGAAAACACCCGAGTAAAACATAAGTTTCCCGAGTAACTCCCCTCGTTTTCTTCCAGTTGCAATTTCACCAGCCTGACAACCGTGGTGCACGTGTACAACCTAGATCGCCATCTCCGGCCAACACTTCATCGACGAGCACGTCGACTTTCGCCTCAACATTAATCTCCAATCGTCTGAATTTTGAATTAACTACCTAAACACGATTCGAACAAAATTTCAAATCCTGGAACACAACACCGTTCCCTCTCGAGACCTGTCAACTCGCCGTGCTCTGAGCCTCGACCATCATACAGTCTACAACTCCGGCATCGTCTTCCTCTACCCGTCAACCCCCTCCTCCCTGGAACTCGCTGCGCTCGATCGCCTCTGGTCATCAAACGAGACCAAAATACAACTATAGCATAAACTAGGTCTTCCCAAGAAAAACCACTGCCGCATCTTCCTTGTTGAATTCCATCACCACCACCCATTTTTCCTAGTATCTACGCTCACTCCTCCATCCACCAGAAGAGCCCCGACCTCTCCAGTTACCCAGAATGATCAGAAAAACCTCAATTTCCCATATTCGTTCAAACCCAAACTGCACCCTCAATACTCCACTAAAAATTGTGATTCTTGTTTTAAAAATCAAGTTTTTATTTATGCTTTTAATTTATGAAACTGAATTACAAGATTAACATGCTTGGATTTTGGCGAAAATTATCATGCACTGATATATTTATGTTTCCAGTGACAACATCAAATCTTTTAACTTACTTAAACTTTAAATAACTTGAGATGTTTAACAACTTTATTTTTACAAACTTCATTCCATCAAATACTTAGTTGATGATGAGTATTAAAATAAAGGGTTGTGCCTGGGAAAATCAAAGAAACAGAACAGCAAATAGAAGTAACAGACATATCACATATATTACTCATAGCAACATGAAATACTTATTTAACTCAACTTAAAAACAAGCAACCATATTTAGATTTTAAGTTTATAAAAGGTTACTCACCAAAATTTGCAGAGAGAAGAACAGAGCAGGGTTATCTTTTGAAAACAGTTTGAAACTTTGAAATCTGAAAAATATGTTTCCCACTTTAAATCTTCCTGTCCATCCTTTGCCTTTGTTTAATTGCTTGGTATTTTGTTGAAGCTTGTTTAAGATTTAAAATAGAGTTTCATTTTGTAATTGCTTTGCTCGAATTGGAAATGAGAAAGATGATATGGGAAAGAATATTTGACAGGCTGAAGTATGAAATGGTTTATAGGGTTGGTATTTTATTTTATTTTTCTTGTAATGGTCAGAGATATTTTGTGAAGTATGGAGGCTGGAAACAACATTTTATACACTCGAATGACCCTAGGTTGGCTGCAAGAAATGGAGCATTAATTGTTATGTACTTTATGGTTTGTTTATTCATACTTATCTCATATTTTACTCTTGCCTGTGACTTCAACAACAAGCTACAACATTCATATTTTATAGTTTGCTTTGCTTTGATCTTTCTTATCTCGTTCCCAGGCCTGCCTATCTGCATTCGACATCAGTTTCTATGCCATCCCATACAAGCTTTTGGACTAGGCAGCTCATATTTAAAAGCTGGAAATTTCTTATGTATTCTATTTCTTGTTTATATTTTGAATTGTGATAAAAAAAATAATATTGTTTTCCATTGTTCACTTGCCTTTGATTCTTTTCTTTGTTCAACTTGTTATGTTTACTTGTCTGTAAAGATGGTAATTGAATGTTGTTTAAGATGTTTAATACATTTGTTTCATTGTAAATTTATATATTTATTTCTAGTTTACATACTTATGTTTATAGATGTTTCATTTTATTTTTATGTTTATAACATTTGAACTTAAACCATTAATATATATAATTTACTTTTGTTATTTCATTTTTAAAACTTAATTATAAAATATTACATTTATTTATACTATTTCATACTATTTCCAAAACAAAAGTTTACCAAAAATATTAAAATAATAAAACATATCTTTATTTATAAATTTTCAAAATAGATCTTGTCTATTTACAGTGTATACAGATATATATATATATATAGATTATAAACAGAAAACAATTTACCAGCTTTTAAAATATGAAATATCAGTCAAATATTTATTTAAAAGAAAATTATTAAATCATTTCAAATTTTATTCACAATTATTGTCAAATCAATTTAATTTTTTATCACAGATTATTAAATTGATATTGCCAAAATTTCCGGGATGTCACAAGTTTTCTGGGTATAGCGTTGTGTTGCGGAGGTCGTTTGCGAAGTGTCGGAGGTTGGAGCAGGATTCATCGCCGATCAACGTGGTCGTGCACGTTAACGTGCACGTTTGTGCACGAGCTCGTTCGTGTGCAAGTTTGGAAGCAGGCGACTTTGGTTTCGGGGAAGAAAGGAACTACTCGAGGAGATCTCGTGATTTTTGTCAAGAGACTCGAAGCAGGAAGCTTAGTTGAGTGACTCGATAATTACTTCGAGAATTCTAAAGTTTTTCTCGGGTTTTGGTAGGAATGGGGTTTTAAGAATTATTCAGGAATGTTTTAAAAGTTTTAACAAAAGAAACTTTGTTTCTATGGTATTCCGGAGTTTTAAAAACAAGGATAAAACAAGATTTTTACTTTTAAAACTAATTTGTTTTCTAGAAAAATTGTTTAAACAAGTCTTAGTAATTTAAATAAATAAGTTTAAAAAAAAATAGGAAGTGGATTTAAAAATGATCTTTGTATTTAAAATTTATTTAATAACTTTGAATGGTTTCAAGAGTTATAAGGAAGAAATTAAATGTTGTAATTGTTTAATTATAATAAAGATTTTTATCTTAAGAAATTAAGATTTGATTTATTAAAAGAAATTAATGTGTGAAATTCATAAGGATAATTCATTTATTTTAAATAATTTAAGAATAGATAATAATTTAATTAAGATAAATGATTTTCTTAATTAAGATCTTTAAGTATAAGGAGTTAAGAAATTATTTAATTCAATTTAAATAATTAGTTAAATAATTAACTAAGTAGTTAATTAATGATTAACTTAAGATAATCATTTATAAATTAATTAAGTATAATTACTTGTTGAAGTAATTAAGGAATAATTACTGAATATAATTAAGTAAAGATAAAATATTTAATAAAGTAATTAGAGGATAATTATTTTATTAAATGAAAATGATTAAGAGTTAATCACTTGTTATTAATTTAATAATTTATTAAATTAATTAAAGGATTAGATTAATCAAAGACGATTAATAATTGTGGTTTAATTAAGGTTAATTAATAATGTAATTAATTATTTATGAAGGTAATTAATTAAAGTAATTAATTAATAGAAGTAATTAAAGGAAGTTAATTACTGGATTAGATTAATCAAAGATGATTAATAATTATGGATTAATTAAGAATAATTACTTAATGTAATTAATAAATAATTAAAGATATAATTAGAGATCATTAATTTATAATTAATGATGTAATTAAGAGTTAATTAATTAAGATTAATTAATCAAATGATAACTAATTAATTATAATTAATTAAGGATTAAAGTAATTGATTATAATTAATTGATTTATGAAGTAATTAAAGGTTAATTACTGTATTTAATTAAGAATAATTAATTTGTGAAATTAATTAAAGATAATTACTCAAATGTAATTAAAGTATAATTAATCAAGGTGATTAATTAAAATGGATAATTAGAGAAGATTAATTAATTTATTTGTAATTAATTAATGATTATATAAGAAAGATTTATAATGATAAGAAATTAATTTAATTTACTTTAAATTAATTAAGAGATGAAGTAATTAATTTAATTCACTTTAAATTAATTAAAGATAGAGATAGTTAATTTAATTCATTTTAAATTAACTATGTTGTGATTAAGTAAATCATTGCTTATATAGGAATGAATGACATTGATTGTCTTGAATGAATGTATCTCAGAAATGAGATAAGATGTTGTGTAGTATGAATGCTTGGTTGCATTATGATGGTAATATAGATTAACTATTGTGATGTTGATATGGATTACCTATTTGGTTATGAATCATCTGTTTAAATGATAATGTGATTATCAATTGTGATTTGTGAATTATCTATCTGAATGAATATAGATAAGTTAAATTGTTTAAACCTTTAAACAACTTGGCCTTAAAAGATACGTTTTGGATTTCGATGAGACCGGGATCGGGTTTCCGTATACCGGTATTCCAGGTCTGGAGACCCGAATACCACATCGATCCAAATTAACGATAGGTCGTGAATCTCAAGTGAAGATGAAGATTTAGAGTGCAAGGGTTATTGTCGTTAACTCTGAGGGTGATTCCAAAACGAGTGTAACGAGATAATGCCTTCGGTTTCGTTCGAACCCGGAACGAACTTGTATGGATTGAATGCTTTCAGCACATCGTCAGGCGGACGATGAGCATTCTAAGTGATATGTTCTGATTAAAGGTAATCGTAACCTCTGTAACGACCCATAAATTTTGAATGGTTTTAATAGCGTAGTTAATTGAAGTTTTGAGAAATTTTAAAACAATAAAATTTGAAATTAAAAATTTATTATTTGGAATACGTCTATTTTAATATAGCAACTGGTAAATTTTCGTCTGATAATATTAAAGTTTATTTTCCGGTAAAATTTCATTTCAAATCAAACCGGTTAATAACAGTGAATTTGAAAGTTTTCCGAAACCAAAATATGTCAACAGGAGAAAATTTATTCAGATCATTCTGAATCAGACTGCAAATTCGTTTTTCCAAATTTGGACTTCTACTGCTCCGTTTATCTTAATTCTGGCAAAATAGCAGCATTTCTGGTACCGATTATCGACTTTCGATCGGATGATCGTACCACTAGTATCTGTATACCGTTTTGATCGTCTCGTCACGCTGATCACCGCGGTATATTTATTTTTGTATTTTGAAGTCCGATACACGACGGGAACAATCAAACTATATATTGTATGGGTACCAAAATTCGTGACTTTTGATTTCCTTCTTTCAAATTTGAACCGTTGGCCACAATAGTAAATTGCTTTGAATACTTCAACTGAATCAATGCGAGATTGCTGCCATTCTTTTCCCTTCCGGTTGATTTTTCAATTATTTCGTACGTTTCTCTCTACCTAAAATATTTCGATCGGCATTTCAGATCTTCCTCAAATCTCGTTCTACCCTGCTTCTTCAAAATTCTGCCTTTAGATCTATATATTTTTTTTCCTCTCAAATTTTTCCCCCACCTCCATTTTCTTATTCTTTCCCTAACACTGCAATTCGTTCACAGCCGAAGGCCTCCCACCACCACACTCGGTCTCCTTCCCCACTAACCGGCCTTCCTTCCCACCAACCAAAACCACCTCCGCCCAGTCAGCTAACCCGCAGCCCTTGCCGTTCACCCACACACGCACTCCAACACCGAGCTGCATCTCCTCCCCTCTACTTCCAGATCCACTTCCGCCCGTGACAACCCATCACCGAACCAGCCCCACGTCCTCCCTCCGAACCATTAGCCTCCCATCCATGCATAGCTAATCCACCGACCTAGGCTACTCATGCCTGACCCAAGACGAACCTCCACCAGAACCCATCTCGGCCTCAAACTCTGGCCGCGAGCCCAGCCTGGCCTCACCCGATGTCACCCACCACCAACCGCTCCTCTACTAACCCCGCCAACAACTCCGACCCGACCACCCATCGCTGCCGTGACCACCTCCGCCTGGCATCAGCGCTGACCTGCTCTCTCTTCCTCCCCTCGCGCAGCTCTTCTCCTTTTCTCTCTCTCTCTGGCCAATGCTTATTTATATAAAGGTATGTATGGGTTTATATATATACATATGTATTTTATATAAATGTTTATTTTATGTATATAAATTTACAGAAGTTGTAAATGATTTGTTCGGTTGTTTATTTTAAGTTTTATACTATCATCGGTAGGTATATTTTATACTTAGGTGTTTGATAACCTACATATATTGCTTAGGTAAATCATGTAATATATCATCCATAGACTTTAACACTTTTCTTTACTGTTAGTCATACGTGTTATATATATTTGTGCATATTTGCCTCACTGTTACTAATTGCCGAAAGGAAGTTATATGAGTGTTATAGTACTACATATATTTGTTGTTTATGAAAGTTAGACATATATAAATATGTACATATATATAGTTTGATAAAATTTGTAACCTGCTTTGTATTTAAACAGATTCTCGTAGTATTAATATATATTGGTTTAAATTATAGTTTTAGATGATGTTATTTTTATATATATATAATTTGGATTTGTCGAAGCCTGTATATAAGTATTTGTTGCTCGATAAGTATATATATAAAAGTGGATTTTGTTAGTTAAATATTTAATTCAAACTGACTTTTACATTTATATATTATATAGGAGCTGTTAAGTCTGCATATTTGATACATTAGTCTTGGTTCATTTATTCCATTTTTATGCGTACATTTTGCACACATTTTTGTTTATATAAATTTAGTTGATGTCAGTATACTTAGGTCAGCTTGCATATTTCTACTGAGAGTTATACATTGCACATGTTTTAGTGACAGAGAACCATGTGCATACATTATTGTATATAGCGTCTGGGTATGTGGTTGTATTCTGCATTGTACATTTAGTTGTAATAGTACACGGTGTCTGCATATAGTCTATTCAAATTTTTTTTGTTTCGTATAGAGGATTGGTTATATAGATAGAGTACACTGTAAAAATAGAGTGAGATATGGTAGAACATACTAAATAGTTTTGTGTGTCAGTATTGATTTATGTATATATGTACGTTTTTATGTATTGTATTGCATATATTTGAGGTTATTGGTTAGTTGTTATAGTGTCAGTTTAGGTAACAATTTCAAAAGTTAAAGTATATAAATATTTATTTAACAGTTTCGTTTTTTATTTTTATTTTTAATATACAAAAGTTTACATTCCAGTCTTATACACATTATGTCATATGTATTTGTTTATTTAAAACCTTGTTTTAAATCGATATATACATACTTACATATATATCTATATAAAAATACCCATACCATTGATCGTCATCAATCCAGTTCTAATTTGATTTCATCCATTTCTATTTATCAGCTTGCCCATCAAATTCATGGCCATCTATCTTTGTTTTGAGATTCGTGCCTGGATTTCGTAACCTATCTCAGTTTCGTTCACCTCTAACCTCGAAAGGTGAGCAATCACTCACGATTAACGTTCTTTTATTTATTAAATCTGATTTCAATTGAAACGACAGTTGAAATATGCTGCTGTTAGTTAATTACATTGTTATATATGCTATTATCTATAACTGTTCACCTGTGACATCTGACACCAGTATCTAGTATTTATATGCCTGTTATTACTATTATCTGTATATGTTCACCTATGACATCTGACACCTGTTATTTATATTGATGATATATGCCTGTTGTTATATTTTATATTATCTGTTATCACTCTGCAAGTTCCCTGTTAGTATAGAATTCACTATGGGTTGAAATGATACATACCCGAACGGACTTTAGAATAGGAGAAAATCGTTATGGGTTGAAATGATAAACCCAAGCGATTTCAATTGAATTGAAATTGGGATTACGGGTCGAAATGATATCTACCCGTATATATTTAAATTTCGGATTGAAATGATAAATATCCGTATCACTTAACCATATGATGTATGTATACAGACACCGTCGGTCCATATATATATAAATATTTTGAAAAATGAATTCTATGGTTTCAGAAAGAAATATATGGTTTTAATAAATGTTGAGCCTTAAATTATTTAATTTAAAATTAGGATGGATTTAATACATATGATATGTTTAAGTATAAAAATTATATTTCAAAATAGATTTTGGTAATAATTTGAATAAGTTAAGATTGGGAAGGTAATTTGAATTTAGTTGAAATTGTATTCAATAAAGAATTTTATTTAATTAAACCGATTTGAAACTCATTGAAATTGAGATGTAAGATATGATTATAACTTGAGTTTGATTTATAAGTAATTTAATGAATATTTTGTTGTTTAAAATAAAGTTTAAGGAAATATTTAGTAAAAATGAAATGTAAGGCTAGTTAGATGATATTGAGTTTATTAAGTGAATATTCCCTGATAAAAAAAAAATATGAAGTTAAATCAAGAGCTATATGGAACTGTTAAATCTAACTTTGGAAAAATGTTGAGTATTAAAGCTTTGAAATATATTGAAAAATAAATGGTATATTTAGAACTGAATTAAATTGATGAATTGAGCTTTGAATAAATTTGAATTTGGAATTTGAAGTTGATTTGAATCGATTTGCCTGACTTGAGGAAATTAAATACTTTGATTTTAAATTATTTAACCTATATAGATATATACTAATTTGGAAAATAGATATATTTGAAATGAAATGATATTTTGGTTTTGAAGTATAAATTAATTTGGAATGACCATGGTGTTATAGTGTATATTTCCACCTCGTAGATAGTTCTGAAGATCCTTAGAGGATGGTTATCCCAAACATCCTTTAAGTTACTTGTATTTCAGTTGGTATTTCACTTGAGTTGGATTTATTGATATAAGAATGTTAATCCTGACTCGAGTGTTTTGTGTTTTGCTTTACGCTCGGGTCAGACCGAGTGATACAGCATTTGAGACTCACCCTTGGAGTTTGGAGCTTCCTTTGGAGATCCAACTATCGCCTCAGCTTTCAGCTCTTCTAGTTGATTTGTTCAGAGAAGTCATCTGTTGTACGGGAGACTTCACTGCATTTGAGATATTCTGTTGTATTTTATTTCTAACTCTGATGTTTATATAGTAGCTTCATGAACTACTATTTTATCTATTCCGCTGCGTATTATTGTATTACTCTGTGTCTGTGATTCTGTGATTGATTTATTTACCGCATATGCTGAGTTTTTGCCAAATTTAAATTAACAATCTGATATTTTGAATTATTCAATTCTGACATGTGTGGATTTATTGTCGGTTTGAATGGTCCAAAATAGCGGGTCGTTACAGTTGGTATCAGAGCCAGGTTCTAGGCAAAACCTAGCATATATAGTAAATTTATTTACAGAATCACTTTCGTTCGAGTTTGAATTTCTTCCTTTTGACTCGATTTCCTTTGAACTTGGAACGTTCCTTGCGGTTCCAAAATTCATTCTTGTCTCTCCCTATTTGTATTCTTTTGATTCTGGAGTATCCCATAACTCCACTTCGAATGATCTCTATAAGAATAGGCGATCCCACCAATCTTTGGATGATTCGTAAAGGGGTGAAACTCCTTTACAATTGGCATTGATTCACCGGAGATTTATATATTCCTCGGTTTAGATGCTGCTATCTCTTGTTATGTCGAATTCTATCTCTGGCGATCGAATGTCGATTTGCCTTAGATTTCCGCATCGATTATATTCTTGAAGTCACGGTTGACCCGGTTAAGGTCGCCCGCGATTTATATAACTGTATCGATCTATTGATTTGTAATTAATTATCTCTTTTTCATTCGAACTTATCTTCGAATCAGAAATCCTAATCGATTAGAGTCCCTCTAATTTGAATCTCTATCTTTGTTTGAAATCCATTCTTAAGTCATCCTTTGAAATCGGGTTTGTTTATATTTTAGAAATTGTTTTCTAAACCGAAATTATTATTTTGATAAGTATGATTATATTCTATATATAAAAGTGAAATGTTTTTGATAAAGATTATAAACCCTTTAAAATTAGAATTTGAGGTTTCGAAAGGATCTGTAATTTTGAAAAAATTATATAAGAAATTTGATTTATCTAAAAATGATTTATAACTGAAGGATTTTAAAAGTGAAATTCGAGAATTGAACTCCGGTATTTTGAAATTGGTTTTAAGATTTTGAAATATATTATAACAATAATATGATTTAAAAGTATTTTCTGAATAAGAAATGTTTCAAATGATTTTAATGAGTTTCGAATGATTTCGAAGAAATTTCAAAAGAAGTTTGAGAAAATAGAAGTCCAGAACTCACTTATGTCGCTGGAAAATAATTTCGGTGATGAGTGCACGCATCATCGACATTGATTTTCGAGTTTCAGAGTGAGGGATAGGCCACTTAAATAGCTTTGCTATGCAAGTGATTTTGCGAAACCAATTTTGATTCCAAATTCCGAAGTAAGATTTGATATTCAAAGTATATATATGTATATATATTTGAAATGATTTGAAGTAAACCGGTGTTCATTCCTTGAGTTTCGGATTTGATATAATCCCATATATTAAAATTGATTTACTGATTTGTTGATTTCCAACTCTTGAATTTGAAAATGATTTCTTCAACTATTTCGAAGGTTCGAGCACTTCCAAATCAAGTTTAACTTTTCAAAAGCTAAATTTTTGAAAAGCATGAATTATTTGATAAAGTGTATAAATTTGTTTGAATGTTTAAGTATGAAGTAATATGATTTAAATAAGTTGAAACTGTTTTGTTAAGTAAATGAATAAGGCTATTTTGAAATTTAGATTTGAAATGTTTTGAAAAGAATTTGGTCTTCAATATATTTTGAATAAAATTTAGTTAAATGTTTTAACTGGGTAACATCTTTATGAAACTATATATTTAACAAGCCGGAATAAATATATAATTCGTGCGTATGCTGTTTTATTCGCATAATTAATTTGATCCAGGTTTGAGTACACAAGTTCGAGGTGGATTACACCATTTCGTGTTAGGATTTTTCATTCGATTCTTAAGGGCGAATATTTGATATAGATTTTTGGGCTAAATTCTAGAATTCTCTATCATAGTATATGGCTATGCAAGGAGACTGATGGCTTCTAGTCGAGAAACCATATCGAAGTCCGCATTAGGGAAGTCGAATGGACAATACTAGTTCGAAAGCGAACTTGTGTGATCGAACGAGCGATCAAAATGTGATTTTGCGAAATGATGGCGTATGTATACCTTATATTCTATTATCATTGATATATTTTGACGCTGAAATTGAAAGCTGTCGGGTTAGAATATCTTTGCTTACTAAAAGAAAATTTCCAAAATAAATTACAAAGATATATAACCCATAAAAGCAAAGATATTCAATCTCATATGGCTCTTGATACAGCGAAACTTATTTTTGGAAAATTTGATCCTTATATAAGATGGACCTTAGGTAATATAAGATGATTTTGAAAACCATTTGATTTTGGAAATGAATTGGTTGACTTAAATTATTGATTTGGAAATTTGAATTTATTTTCAAAATCTATTATTTTGGAACTTTGAAGCTAAAGATAATTAATTTGAGAAGAAATAATTTGGTGAAATTGTATATGATTTTGAAATTGAACTGATATTGAAACAAATTGAAATCTGAGAAACTTATATTACCAAACACTTGATTTGGGAGTTGTCGAACTTATATAAAATTGATTTGTATGAGTATGAAATTGATTCGAAACTATAGATTTGAAAAGGTACTCAACTTGAAAGTGAAATCTTATATAATTGAAGTCTATATAAGTATGATTTGATATACTATTGATTTTGGAAAAGTATTTGATTTGAAAATTTAATCTTATATATAATGGATTTTATATAAGTACGATATTTGAAAGTGATTTGAAAAGGTACTATATGATACATATTTTCGAAGTAAAGATATGGGAAGTGCCTTCTGCTTGATATCCGATTTGTGGCCACATCTTGGATTCATTCTATCGATATTATTCTCTCTGATTTTTGGTTTTCCGGATATGATACTCGAGTGTCCTTCGAATTCCATGGCGTTACCCATGGTCTTATCGTTCTCTCGTGACTGCACAGCGCAACTGCCTGGCTGAGTCTTGCCTAGGGGTACGGATTGTTTCCTGGGGGATCCAGGCGTAACCATTGTGTATCCTGCAATCTGTGTAGGTCGCGAATAGTAGCGCAAATGCTTGGCTGAGTCTTGCCTGGGGGTACGGATTGTTTCCTGGGGGATCCAGGCGTAACCATTGTGTATCCTGCATTCTACTAGTCATCATGGCGTAACTCGCAGGGCTGAGAAAGCTTACGGATATGGATTGTTTCCTGGGGCACCCAGGCGTAACCATTGTGTATCTGCGAACCATGGTTAGACAAAGGTTTTGTTCGTTTTGTTGTTTGGATTGTACTTTCCATATCTGTTTTAAAAAAAAAGTTTTTCCAGTATTTTCACTGGGTGTTGAAACAGGTCTACCAAGTACCTGGAGAATTCTAGTTTTGCGCCTGATCAACGCACTACCAGAGTCTACAGGAACAAGGATAAACTTGTTGAAACATCGAGTTATAAAAGTATTTTCGAAATGAAATTTGTTTCGTTATAAAAAAAAATATTCTATTATAAAAGTATTTCTAACAAAGAAATTTTGTATTGACATTCGAAATTGAAATTCTAATGGTTTGAATTAATTATTCATGCCCGATTCTATTCATTTGAATCTACCTTATCTGCTCAGCCTTATTTATTTACCTATATTCTGTTTTCCAGGTCCTCCTTCTTTTCCTTGTTGACTATAACATATTTAAAGTTAATGATTATTGATTTATTAATAATATTTGAAAAAGTATTTTAGATAGAATTAATAAATTTATGATCATGGATTTAATAGCTTCTTTGTAAATATAAGTAATAACGTAAATAATTGTTTTCAAATGGTTTTCATATATTTATAAAGGTGTTATTTAAACCTATAAATGATACTTACAAAGGAAACAAGAAATTTTACAAATGAGTTTGAAAAAAATATTAAGGTATTAAAAATAATTGAATTGTAAATGAAGTCTTCAAATGAATATTTCAAGTAAAGTTTCAAATTAATTGTTTAATCTTGACTATCAATCTTTTTCCTTCCTGGTTGTTTCTATTCTCCTACCTCCTTCCTTTTCGGGGACGAAAAGTTTTGAGTGGGGGAGAGTGTAACGACCCATAAATTTTGAATGGTTTTAATAGCGTAGTTAATTGAAGTTTTGAGAAATTTTAAAACAATAAAATTTGAAATTAAAAATTTATTATTTGGAATACGTCTATTTTAATATAGCAACTGGTAAATTTTCGTCTGATAATATTAAAGTTTATTTTCCGGTAAAATTTCATTTCAAATCAAACCGGTTAATAACAGTGAATTTGAAAGTTTTCCGAAACCAAAATATGTCAACAGGAGAAAATTTATTCAGATCATTCTGAATCAGACTGCAAATTCGTTTTTCCAAATTTGGACTTCTACTGCTCCGTTTATCTTAATTCTGGCAAAATAGCAGCATTTCTGGTACCGATTATCGACTTTCGATCGGATGATCGTACCACTAGTATCTGTATACCGTTTTGATCGTCTCGTCACGCTGATCACCGCGGTATATTTATTTTTGTATTTTGAAGTCCGATACACGACGGGAACAATCAAACTATATATTGTATGGGTACCAAAATTCGTGACTTTTGATTTCCTTCTTTCAAATTTGAACCGTTGGCCACAATAGTAAATTGCTTTGAATACTTCAACTGAATCAATGCGAGATTGCTGCCATTCTTTTCCCTTCCGGTTGATTTTTCAATTATTTCGTACGTTTCTCTCTACCTAAAATATTTCGATCGGCATTTCAGATCTTCCTCAAATCTCGTTCTACCCTGCTTCTTCAAAATTCTGCCTTTAGATCTATATATTTTTTTTTCCTCTCAAATTTTTCCCCCACCTCCATTTTCTTATTCTTTCCCTAACACTGCAATTCGTTCACAGCCGAAGGCCTCCCACCACCACACTCGGTCTCCTTCCCCACTAACCGGCCTTCCTTCCCACCAACCAAAACCACCTCCGCCCAGTCAGCTAACCCGCAGCCCTTGCCGTTCACCCACACACGCACTCCAACACCGAGCTGCATCTCCTCCCCTCTACTTCCAGATCCACTTCCGCCCGTGACAACCCATCACCGAACCAGCCCCACGTCCTCCCTCCGAACCATTAGCCTCCCATCCATGCATAGCTAATCCACCGACCTAGGCTACTCATGCCTGACCCAAGACGAACCTCCACCAGAACCCATCTCGGCCTCAAACTCTGGCCGCGAGCCCAGCCTGGCCTCACCCGATGTCACCCACCACCAACCGCTCCTCTACTAACCCCGCCAACAACTCCGACCCGACCACCCATCGCTGCCGTGACCACCTCCGCCTGGCATCAGCGCTGACCTGCTCTCTCTTCCTCCCCTCGCGCAGCTCTTCTCCTTTTCTCTCTCTCTCTCGCCAATGCTTATTTATATAAAGGTATGTATGGGTTTATATATATACATATGTATTTTATATAAATGTTTATTTTATGTATATAAATTTACAGAAGTTGTAAATGATTTGTTCGGTTGTTTATTTTAAGTTTTATACTATCATCGGTAGGTATATTTTATACTTAGGTGTTTGATAACCTACATATATTGCTTAGGTAAATCATGTAATATATCATCCATAGACTTTAACACTTTTCTTTACTGTTAGTCATACGTGTTATATATATTTGTGCATATTTGCCTCACTGTTACTAATTGCCGAAAGGAAGTTATATGAGTGTTATAGTACTACATATATTTGTTGTTTATGAAAGTTAGACATATATAAATATGTACATATATATAGTTTGATAAAATTTGTAACCTGCTTTGTATTTAAACAGATTCTCGTAGTATTAATATATATTGGTTTAAATTATAGTTTTAGATGATGTTATTTTTATATATATATAATTTGGATTTGTCGAAGCCTGTATATAAGTATTTGTTGCTCGATAAGTATATATATAAAAGTGGATTTTGTTAGTTAAATATTTAATTCAAACTGACTTTTACATTTATATATTATATAGGAGCTGTTAAGTCTGCATATTTGATACATTAGTCTTGGTTCATTTATTCCATTTTTATGCGTACATTTTGCACACATTTTTGTTTATATAAATTTAGTTGATGTCAGTATACTTAGGTCAGCTTGCATATTTCTACTGAGAGTTATACATTGCACATGTTTTAGTGACAGAGAACCATGTGCATACATTATTGTATATAGCGTCTGGGTATGTGGTTGTATTCTGCATTGTACATTTAGTTGTAATAGTACACGGTGTCTGCATATAGTCTATTCAAATTTTTTTTGTTTCGTATAGAGGATTGGTTATATAGATAGAGTACACTGTAAAAATAGAGTGAGATATGGTAGAACATACTAAATAGTTTTGTGTGTCAGTATTGATTTATGTATATATGTACGTTTTTATGTATTGTATTGCATATATTTGAGGTTATTGGTTAGTTGTTATAGTGTCAGTTTAGGTAACAATTTCAAAAGTTAAAGTATATAAATATTTATTTAACAGTTTCGTTTTTTTATTTATTTTTAATATACAAAAGTTTACATTCCAGTCTTATACACATTATGTCATATGTATTTGTTTATTTAAAACCTTGTTTTAAATCGATATATACATACTTACATATATATCTATATAAAAATACCCATACCATTGATCGTCATCAATCCAGTTCTAATTTGATTTCATCCATTTCTATTTATCAGCTTGCCCATCAAATTCATGGCCATCTATCTTTGTTTTGAGATTCGTGCCTGGATTTCGTAACCTATCTCAGTTTCGTTCACCTCTAACCTCGAAAGGTGAGCAATCACTCACGATTAACGTTCTTTTATTTATTAAATCTGATTTCAATTGAAACGACAGTTGAAATATGCTGCTGTTAGTTAATTACATTGTTATATATGCTATTATCTATAACTGTTCACCTGTGACATCTGACACCAGTATCTAGTATTTATATGCCTGTTATTACTATTATCTGTATATGTTCACCTATGACATCTGACACCTGTTATTTATATTGATGATATATGCCTGTTGTTATATTTTATATTATCTGTTATCACTCTGCAAGTTCCCTGTTAGTATAGAATTCACTATGGGTTGAAATGATACATACCCGAACGGACTTTAGAATAGGAGAAAATCGTTATGGGTTGAAATGATAAACCCAAGCGATTTCAATTGAATTGAAATTGGGATTACGGGTCGAAATGATATCTACCCGTATATATTTAAATTTCGGATTGAAATGATAAATATCCGTATCACTTAACCATATGATGTATGTATACAGACACCGTCGGTCCATATATATATAAATATTTTGAAAAATGAATTCTATGGTTTCAGAAAGAAATATATGGTTTTAATAAATGTTGAGCCTTAAATTATTTAATTTAAAATTAGGATGGATTTAATACATATGATATGTTTAAGTATAAAAATTATATTTCAAAATAGATTTTGGTAATAATTTGAATAAGTTAAGATTGGGAAGGTAATTTGAATTTAGTTGAAATTGTATTCAATAAAGAATTTTATTTAATTAAACCGATTTGAAACTCATTGAAATTGAGATGTAAGATATGATTATAACTTGAGTTTGATTTATAAGTAATTTAATGAATATTTTGTTGTTTAAAATAAAGTTTAAGGAAATATTTAGTAAAAATGAAATGTAAGGCTAGTTAGATGATATTGAGTTTATTAAGTGAATATTCCCTGATAAAAAAAAATATGAAGTTAAATCAAGAGCTATATGGAACTGTTAAATCTAACTTTGGAAAAATGTTGAGTATTAAAGCTTTGAAATATATTGAAAAATAAATGGTATATTTAGAACTGAATTAAATTGATGAATTGAGCTTTGAATAAATTTGAATTTGGAATTTGAAGTTGATTTGAATCGATTTGCCTGACTTGAGGAAATTAAATACTTTGATTTTAAATTATTTAACCTATATAGATATATACTAATTTGGAAAATAGATATATTTGAAATGAAATGATATTTTGGTTTTGAAGTATAAATTAATTTGGAATGACCATGGTGTTATAGTGTATATTTCCACCTCGTAGATAGTTCTGAAGATCCTTAGAGGATGGTTATCCCAAACATCCTTTAAGTTACTTGTATTTCAGTTGGTATTTCACTTGAGTTGGATTTATTGATATAAGAATGTTAATCCTGACTCGAGTGTTTTGTGTTTTGCTTTACGCTCGGGTCAGACCGAGTGATACAGCATTTGAGACTCACCCTTGGAGTTTGGAGCTTCCTTTGGAGATCCAACTATCGCCTCAGCTTTCAGCTCTTCTAGTTGATTTGTTCAGAGAAGTCATCTGTTGTACGGGAGACTTCACTGCATTTGAGATATTCTGTTGTATTTTATTTCTAACTCTGATGTTTATATAGTAGCTTCATGAACTACTATTTTATCTATTCCACTGCGTATTATTGTATTACTCTGTGTCTGTGATTCTGTGATTGATTTATTTACCGCATATGCTGAGTTTTTGCCAAATTTAAATTAACAATCTGATATTTTGAATTATTCAATTCTGACATGTGTGGATTTATTGTCGGTTTGAATGGTCCAAAATAGCGGGTCGTTACAACCTCAAGCCTCATCAACCGGGAATGGCTAAAACAGGGGAGGTGCAGCAAGGCTTCGTGGGTAGCGCCCACTGAGAGCAAGATAGATCCCTGTCTAGAGGTCCCTTTCTATATTTCGGCTTAGTGGTAGTTGGAACTGCAGCCAACTACGGGATTGTCTTGTTCGGGATTATCCAGTAAGGGATGGTTCCGGCTTTGTGTTGCAGGGGAGCGGGCATACTCCTCGGTACGGTGATCTAGGCCACGTACTGTGACGGGCGGTACCCCAGTAGCCCTGCCATTGATGGAAACCCATTCTTCCTACGAGACCCTACGGTTTTGATTGTATAACCCACTTTGTGGCTAGTATGCTGGAATTTAATAATGTAACAATTTCAGCTATATGAGTATTTATTTGAAAACCCTAGACCCTATTATAATACAATCGGATTTCCTATCAAATGTTTTAGTTAGCGTAAGGTAAAAACTTACCCATGTTTATGTGTGGGAAGTCTTACGTGATACTTTTGTTTTCAAAGGTTTTAAAAGTTAAGCAATTTAAACCGTTTACTCACACCAGACCCATGTCTGACCCAAGTGTTTATTTTCTAGTTTTATTAAACTCTTGGGTACTCAATATTGTATTGAGTAGTCGAGAGATTCAGGTTAATCTTGACGAATACTGGAGGAGCTGTGGAGTAGGAGGCTTCAGTGTGTAGATATATAGAGTTTCCGCTGTGTTTGTATTAGTCTGTATTGTACTGATGTACTTGTGTTGTATAATAGACAGAAGTTTATAACTGTCTATTCTGTGATGTATAAATTGTGTACTCTGATGTATATGATACTATGTAATATCTTATGTGATAATATATTTCTCGTTCCGTTGTGAGATTTCTGATGTGTTGTTGTTCTTTCTTCTTTTCTTTTCTTCTTCTATCCCTTTCTTTCTTCATAATGATGCGACTTTCTGGGCAAAGAAAGTCGGGTCGTCACACCTGTAGAGATGATCGAGTTCAATTTGGCTTTAGGTGTTGAAAGTTTGGTCGTAGGCGAGGCTATGGCCGGAGGTGGAAGTTCTTTGGTGGACGGAGCGCCGTGGGGGAAGTGTTGACAGGTTTGGGTGAAATGGGTAGTTCCTGTTCCAGGTTTTGGATTTAGGCTCGATTTTGAATTCGTCTTAGTTTAGATGTTCGAGTGATCGTAGTTTGGTTGGTGGATGATCGCCGACGTGTTGGAGTCGTCATCGATGATCGGAGCTCTGGCAATGGGGTGTGCACGTGCACGCGATCGAATATCTGGGTAAGTCTGGGTTAACAGAGGAGTGGAGCTCGCGTTTTCTCGGGGTCGTTACAGTGGCAGTGGGTTGTTAGGCGTAGGAGGGGAGGATGAGAGGAAGCGTGGGCTGCACGTGGAGTCAGCTGCAAAAAAAGAAGGCTGTTCCGGTGGTTCGGCCAGTGGTGGGGTGCTTTGGGTCTCGGCCGTTAGTTTGGATGGTGGTGTCACTGGGTCGGCGATCCGCAGGCTGGTGAGTGAGGAGATGTTCGGCTAAGGAGTAAAGCGGTGTAGAGGTGGTTCGAGAGGGAGAGCGTGGATAGAGGGGTCGGAGCTGAGGCGGAGGGTGGTGCTCTGACGCAGCTGTGGTGGTCGAGTGGAGCTTCGGTCAGGGCTCGGAAAGAAAACGACAGCCGTGAAGGAAGAGTGGGAAAATTTTGAACAATTGGTTCATGCTATACGTGCTGGGAATATATATTTTCTTCAAAATGAAATGAACAGAGAAGACGAGGAATGAAACCATAGAACATGAAACGAACGAATCAAATGTAAAGTGAAATAGTAGATATATTGAACAGATGGGATAGAAACAGTCAAGCGTAAATTCAGGGAATATTAATGATGGCAAATGGCTGTTTGCTTTCTTTTTCCCAACCGCTGTAAAATTTGAATGGTCACACGAATTTAAAGTTAGAATGGTACCGATATGGTAGGCGTTACGCAATTGCAACGTACAACGGAACTCCAAATTTGACAATCGAACATACCGTAGAGATCAGCACGACGAGCCGATCAAAACGGTATATAGAAATCAGTGGTACGATTGAATTATAAAAATTCGAATTTCTAATAGCGGAAAATGCAAGAAAAACGCTGATAAATAAGATCGACGGAGCCAAAGATGTCCGAATTTGGAAAAACGACCAACTGAAATCTTGCTCAGAAGATGGTTTAGAATTTTTCTATGTTAAAATATTTAGGTTTCGGAAATATTTTATTTTCATCGCTTTTTAACTGATTAAATTGAAGTGAATTTACGCGTGAAATAAACTTTCATATTTTCGGACGAAAATTTACCAATCGCTATGTTTAACTAGACGTATTCCAAATATTAAATTTTTATTTCAAAATTTTATCGTTTAAAAATTCAAAAAATTTCAACTAATTACGTTATTAAAACAGTTGAAATTTACGGGTCGTTACACTCTCCCCCACTCAAAACTTTTCGTCCCCGAAAAGGAACGAGGTAGGAGAATAGAAACAACCAGAAAGAAAAACAGATTTGAAATACAAAATAATAATTAATTTAAACCATATAAATTCAAATTTAAATTAACTGATATTCAACAATTGATTTAATCCATTTGATTTCACTAAAATCACCATTTGATTTCACTAAAATCAATCTCAACTATTTCTATATTCATTATCTTATTATCCAATTATCTTCAATTTACAATTTCTAAAACTATAAATTTGAATAGACTTTTATTATAATCATATTTTTTAGCAATTTAAATTCTTCTTTATTCCAAATTATTGTTAAATTTATTCTACTTAATATATCTTATCACATATATTTAACCCATATAAATTAATTTAAACCATAGAGGTTTCGATTTAAATTAATTTACATCTATTAATTTCTTTTAAATTCAAGGTATTTTCATATGTTGATCAAATTCCAATTTATTAATTCTTTCAAAACAAATTTATTAATTCTTTCAAAACAAATTTATTTCATTATTAACTGAGTTTACTTATTATCCTATCTAACTCTATTAACATCTTTATAATTAAAATTTAGTGTATAACATTTATTATAAACACTCAAATTTTATTTATAAATTCAATTTATCTTATATATTATCCAATTACATATTCAACTTCTGAATGATTTAGGTAAGTTGTATTAGAATGCAGTTGAACAATATACAATGAAAATTTCCCAATTCAATTATTCAAGTTTAAATATTTATTCCAAATTTTGGTTTTATTTATAATTAAAATCATCGTTTAACAAAATTTAAGAATTAGATTTCCGATTAACACTAAACAATTTAGAGATATATCTAATATTATTTATATCAAATCAAATTAAATTTTAAGATAAGGTACTTATATATATGTAAGACAAAATATACTGAAGAAATTCAAATCAAAATATTTTTCAAAACAAAATCGTAGCAAAGCTACAAAATGGTTTCTCCACTTCAAAACTCGAAAATGAATGTCGATGATGCGGCCGCCATCACCGAAATTATTTTCCAACGACAAAGAGAAGAGCACTGATTTCAACATTTTAAAAATTCTTTGAAAACGATTTCTATTCGAAAAATACTTCCAATAATATATACTTTAAAATTATAAAATCAAAGTTCGAAATCACCGGAAACTAAATTCTCAAATTTCTGAATCAAATTCATTTCAAATTTCAAATCAATTTATAACCAAGTTTATGAATTCATTTATTTATATTATGCAATAGTCAATGGTTTACAAAACAATAAATGAAAATCAAATATTATTATTTCAGACAAAAAATTCATTAAAAAATTTATTTCAAAAAACTTATATTTATATATAATATAATCATTCAAAACTATTTTGTTTATCAAATTTGAAAACAACATTTTAATATAAATTTAGAAATACATTTCTTTGCTCGACGATACAGGAATGGATTTTCAAAATAAGGATAGGGATTCAAATTTGATGGACTTAAATCAAAGAGAAATTTGATTCGAATCTAGGTTTGAAACCAAGATGAGATAATTAAATAACAAAATAAGGCGATGGATAAATTTATATAAGTCGTGGGCAACCTTAACCGGGTCAACCGTGACTTCAAGAATAAGATCATTGCTGGATTCCGAGGTAAATCAACACTCGATCTCAAGAGATGAATTCAGGTATAGCAGTGAATAGATAACATCGTAAACCGAGGATACAAAAATCTCCGGTAAATCGATGCCTATTATAAAGGAGTTTACTCCTTTACGAATTATTCGAAGATTGGCGAAACCGCCGATCTATTATAAAGATCATTCAAGGTGGAGTTATGTGATGCTCCAGAATTGAAAGGAGACGAATGGTGAAGGACACGAATGAAATTTCGGAACCGAGGGGAACGTTCCAAAATTCAAAGGAATTGAGTCAAGGGAAGAGATTGAAACTCGAATGAGAGTGATTCTGTAAATATATTTACCCTATATGCTAAGTTTTGCCTAGAGCTACCAAAGCTCTGATACCAACTGTAACGACCCGACATTTTGGACCATTCGCATCCATTATAAGTGTATAGGAAGACACTCATGCCGGAGTTGAATTGCTCAAAATACCGCGTTGTTAATTTAAATTTGGCAAAACTGAACATATACAGTAAATAAAAAATCACAGATCACAGACACAGAGTAATAAGTGCAGCGGAAATAAAAGAGATAGTAGTTCATGAAGCTACTATATAAATGTATAAGTTACATCAGAGTTAAACCAGAAACAACGGAAGAGTAATATGATACATCAGATACAAATCAGAATACATCACTGGAATCATCGAATACTGAAGCAGAATAGATGGCTGGATCTTCAAGCAAAGCTCCAACTCCAAAGGTGAGTCTTCAATACTGGTACACTCAGTCTGACCCGAGCGTAAAGCAAAAACACAAGACACTCGAGTCAGGATTAACATTCTTATATTAATAAATCCAACTCAAGTGAAATAGCAATTGAAATACAAGTAACTCAAAGGATGTTTGTAATAACCATCCTTTAAGGATCCGTTAAACTATCTACTATGTAGTAGTGTACGATAAGTAGATAATGTCTATCAATAATATAAAAAGATATCAAAATAGCGTTAAGTCATGGCCCATTCCACCCTTAACACATTTTTATTCCCAAAAGCATATACAAGACCGTAGTTTCCCCAAAACCGGAAGTCACCAGAGGGCAATCCATATACTAAAGGTACAAATCAAAATCGTAGTGGTCGCGTATAATTGGAATACAAGTATGACAAGGCACATGAGGCAATACCCAAGGTAGTGATACTACCGTTCGCCTGATCCGGACTGGTGAGAACGCAACGCCGCAGCGCCCGCAACACCGTGAAACAACACTCCCAAAATCAAGGGTGCACCAATCGACAACAAGTATAAGTAGTTCGAAGAAGTTTGTCCACTTGAGGTAGCTAATCCTCCATTGGCCCGGAACAGCTCCTGTTTTAGTCATTTCCAATTTGACATAAGTGTCAAGGCTATCCATTATCGTTCTCTTTCTTCAGTCAACACGTACATCATTCCAACCACTTCATTCTGGATCATCACTCCACGTATAGTTATTAAAGTGGTTTTCGGTTTAGATAGAGAGTATATCCATAACCGAATTCCGGTCTCTTTAATAACTTCCGTAATTATTTCACCGATTGGTCGTTTATTTATTTCAAAACCAAATCAATTTCAATTTCAAATAGAATTTATAAACCAATATTTCATTTGTCTTTCTAAACCAATTTCCAATATTTACGTTTCAAAACTTCCAAATTCACAATTTCAAAATCTTATAATTCAATTTCAATCTTTATTTAGAACAATTCAAATATTGATTCAAGTTCGCAACAAGTTTCATTCTGAAATCATTTAAATAAATTTCATTTAACATTCAAATCAATTTAAACTCATTTATCGATTTCATTCAATATTCATTAAGTAAATTTGCCATTCAAAACAATTTCTATTAAATTTCCAATTCATTAAATTAATTCTTGAGTTCACTTCATTAAATCAAAATTTACAATTCTGAATTAAATTAAATTCGTCAAATCATATTCTTTCAATTACAAGTCTTACATTAATTCCAAAAATATCACATTTTCATTTCTTGTTAAAGAAATTCCATTTCACTTATTTACTTACTTGAATAATTTTCCAAAACTTAATTAATAAAGAAACTCAATTTTAGTTATTACGAAGTAAAAATTTACTTATTCAAAAGTTCAATTTTCCTTAATAAAGAATTCAATTCAATTTAATCATTAAATAATTCAATCTTATTTAATTATTAGATAATTCAAAACTTAATTATTAAATAATTTCAAAGTTTAATAATTTCAAACTTAATTATAATTTCAAACTTAATTATTAAATCATTTCAAAGTTTAATAATTTCAAACTCAATTATAATTTCAAACTTAATCCAATCATTTCTCAAATTAAACAACATTCTTTCATCAATTGCATTGTTAATATTTTGTTTCAGATTATTCAATATTAACATTTTCCTTTCATTAAAATTCAAATTTCAACTTCATTTCAAAACCATAATATTTATTCAAATAAAATCCTTATTTTATCTTCAAATCAAATTATTGACCAATCGGTTTTATTTAATTTTCTTTCCTAGGTCAAAGTTCAATTTGGGTATTTATCATTTCAACCCGATTCCAATTCAATTCAAAAATCAAAGCATAGCAAAGGGAACTTGCAGTGTGATAACTGGGATGGTGTCAAATTAAATAAACAAGCAACAACAATCAATATCAATCCAATAATCAATTCAAATAATCCCGAAATAACCGAATTAATTCGCATTGTTATTTGTACGAATTAATATAATTATTTCTAGAATCTACACTATCATTTCATGTAGATTAAAGATTATTACATTACGGTTTTCACTTGTCAATCAATTTCAATTTTTACACTACAACAATTAATCCAATATACGTCGATGGTTTAAAGTGTAATTATCGCTATTCTATATGTCAATTAATTTAACAATTAAAAGAGGTCATATTCAACTAATCAAATTTAACATATAAATCAGTTTCAAAATCGTTAACTATCCTATATCCATTTCAATTTGGCATACTATTTATCATTTAACACTAACAGTTTAATGTCCAATATAAACATCAACAATCAATCAATTATCAACCAAAAATAGATTATCATTTCATAATTAACAGTTAATGGTGTAAGATGTCATAAGTAAACTGATACAGGTGATAGCATATAAAACAGTGTAAATAACTAACAACAGCATATTTCAATTGTCGTTTCAATTGAAATCAAATTTAATAAATAAAAGAACGTTAATCGTGAGTGAGTGCTCACCTTTCGTGGCTAGAGAATACAGAAGATGACACGGATGCGCGCACTGATATGGACGTTGAATTTTCATTACGAATCCAAGCAAAACAAAATCGGCACGAATCGGACGAACAGGGCTGATGAGTAGAGATCGATGAAAATAGATCAGAAATAGCTTGATGTAGTTCGAGACAAAAATATATATTATTCTAACACATTATTTTCTCAAAAAAACATATATATCTTACCAAACTTTCCTATATACCACTGTAATATATAGCTTAATAATATATACAAAACACTGTATTCAAAACATTGTGTTCCAATATATATATAAGAGTATTAGTATAAAATATATACCCAGCTAGACATACATATATACAATACTAGTTTCATTTAGCAATATAACACTCATAGTTTAAATCAACCCTTATGCACTATATTTTAATACATGTTGTCTGTTTAAATCAACTAGCCTATAACACTCATAGTTTAAATCAACTAGCCTATATTAAATCAAATATGCACACGTCCCCCCTTCAAATCAATACATACGAATCTACATAACAGCAAGTGCCACCTAAACTAACCCATATACTAAAGTCTTGTATAACTAAACATGTTTATACCCTACTTTATAATATAACATAAATAATTCTTCTCGTCGATATGGTGTAAATAAACCAAAGTAAACATATTATAACCAATATGAACTACGAACAGAGCAAAAATAAAACTGTTGACACTTAGACATGGCATCTATATACCTCAGCATGAATACTTAATATCTAGTACTATATTATAATTCCAATCTTGACATATATTTTATATATAAGCATACACTATTATCATTATTGTATACATATATGCAGACAATCGTTATCAAATATGCTTTTATTATGGACAGAACCTATACACTCTGTACACATATATACACTACTCTGAAAGTGTGTATGCTTGTGCACACTAATTACGGATCATGTAATATGGACTAATATATGCGGAATGTTATTTACAATTGCTATATAAGTAAATATTCAATAAACTAACTATATAGCAATTCACAGATATAGAATAGTAAAAGCAGTAAACAGTAAAAATCACACCAGGGATTTTTTTACTGGTTCAGACCTCCCGTCCTACGTCCAGTCCCAGACTTCTATCTGGATTTCACTACCAACTACCTCGCTTCACCCGGAGGAACAGGTTTATAACACCCGAACGGGATTTCGTGCCTCTTACAACACCGAGGACTTCAACAAAAATAAATATTATTGTTGTTGACAACTTGTGCTCTTGATAACACGGATTTGTCACTTGTAGTACACCCTTCCTATAATCTTATCCTCAAAATATGTGAATGATGTTTGTGAAGATTGAAGGAAGTATATTACTTATTTGAATCAAAAGATATGAAATAATTTCAATGATTCAATAAGCAATTTGAAGTAGAGAGCTTTTAGAATGCAAGAGTATTTAGAATTTAAGATCAGAATTTTAAAGCAAAGAATTGTTGTTTTTCAATCAATGATTTAGATATGTTTATATAGGGAATAAATGGTTGTAACTCTTTGTGAAGAGTAGCCACTAACAGATGTGATCATTGATGAAAGGAAAGAGAAGCAACCATTGAAGAAATAAGTGTCTTTTGGAAAAGGTTGCTTTCTGTTTAAAAACGGTCGACAGGTCAAAAATGACCAGTAGACAAAATTTCAAATATATAGACGTTATGTGCATGTGTGCACGTTCATTGTGCAATTTACACAGGAACGGTCGACCGCTTGGTTTTGGACCGGTCGACCGGTCGCTGTTAAATTGCACAGTGAATGTGCAATGTCATCCAAAACGTTTATACATCGATTCTTTTGAGATGCATGATTATTTTGAGGATAGATTTTAACATAACTAATACTACTAACATACCAAATAATCAACCTCTAATGTATGAAGCTCGTTGTATCTCAATGAATGACTTCTTTTTGACGATCACGGTTTATCCCTTTGTCAGAAATCAAAACTATATAAAAAACTTGACTCAACATTCTCCCCCTTTTTGATTGATGACAACATAGTTATGAATCTCCCCCTGTATATGATCTCCCCCTGAGATTGTGCCTGTAACTCTATATTTTCCTGCATATATACTGTTAGCACAATTTTCTCCCCCTTTGTCATCGACAAAAAGGAGTTTAATAAAATAGAGGATATAAATTATATAATCCAGAGTATAAGCAAAATAAGACTACTACCATAGATCAAGAGTTTAGAGTCACATAATATGATAATGCCAAGGAGTCTAGTACGAATTAAAATGCGACACTATTTAGTACAAGTGCCAGATAATGTCTTAAAGCAAGAACTAAAGTCATAATTTACACAATAATAGTAGATAAAGACATAGACTAAAAGGATTCAATCTGACTCTGTCTCACCCTCCTCTTCTTCTTCTTCTTCAACAAGCTGAGATTTTCCGTATCCACGTCCATGACTCGTTCCCGAGCTTGTACCCTCTTCCGAGGATGTCCAAGCAAAAGTAGGAGGAGCTGGGCGCTTGCCAGGGTCTTGAGTTGGCATGGATGAGGATGATGCTCCACATGATATTGCTTCCCATATAGAACTGAAGAACGACTTAAGTTTGTTAAATCGTTTATCCATTTTGGTGTCCATGCGCTTAAGTCGGGCTTCGAGAAGAAATTGATTTTGAGCAATAGTGTTAAGTGATTATTTTGTTGAGGAAGATGATCTTAAAAGTTTAACTTCTCCAGGTTTAGATCGGGATGAACGGGAGGAAGCCTCTCTATGTCCTTGGTCTTTCCATTGTTCAAAAGGCATAATATTGAAGTATGGAGCTGGAAGCTTCATTCTTGTAATCGAAGCTTTGTTGATGGCTTTTGGTTTGGAAATAGAAGACTTTGGTGGTTCAATGCCACAATCGAGCAAGAGTCGCATAATATACTCGTTATAAAACAAGTGTGGTCTAGAGCTATCATTTACTTTCAAGATCTCATCAAAGATCATACCAATCCAGTTTGTACGAATACCCCCATAAATTGCGTATAATGCCTTGAAATTTTCTTTATAGACGGCATCAAAATTTCCAATTCTTGGGAAAAGGGAGTGCATAAGAGTATGATGAAGAATTCTTGCAGACGGCCGTAAACCAATAGACTTAGTGCTATCCTTGTCATCTTCAGTAAATTGATGACTAATTTGATTACGGACATGAATATTGCAAAAGTCATTTGAGAATTTTTCACCAATAAACCTAGAACCAAGAACATTTGCCATCCTATCACATGAGATAAACACTTCTTTGCCACATACAACAGACCAAAGACAATAATTGGGATTTGCTGGTTTGTTTTTCTCTAAATTTAGATTAGCATAGTGTAACGACCCGTAAATTTCAACTGTTTCAATAACGTAATTAGTTGAAATTTTGTAAAAGTTTAAACGATAAAATTTTGAAATAAAAATTTTATATTTGGAATACGTCTAGTTAAACATAGCAACTGGTAAATTTTCGTCCGAAAATATGAAAGTTTATTTCGCGCGTAAATTCACTTCAATTTAATCAGTTAAAAAGCGTTGAAAATAAAATGTTTCCGAAAGCTAAACATTTTTACATAGAAAAATTCTAAACCATCTTCTGAGCAAGATGTCAGTTTGTCGTTTTTCCAAATTCGGACATCTTTGGCTCCGTCGATCTTATTTTTCAGTGTTTTTCTTGCATTTTCCGCCGGTAGAAAAATTCAAATTTTTATAATTCAATCGTACCACTGATATCTTTATACTGTTGTGATCGTCTCGTCATGCTGATCTCCACAGTATATTCTTTGTGAATTTCGACGTTCGATGAACGGCGAAAATCTGTAAACGTTGGACCGTGCCGGTACCATTTTTGAAGCCTTTTGTTTCTTGTGCCTTTTCAAATCTCCAACCGTATAACAGGCTGTAATTGCTTTATAAAATTCTGGAACAGCTTTTGACCTTTCACATTTGCATTTATATTTTAACTCTTTTCGTGTACCCATTGCCTTTCCATTTCTCGGAATAAACAAATTTTATAAAATGTCTTCGTGTTTATACTGGTTGGAGAAACAGCTTGCACCTATTCATTTTTCTACCTGATCCTGTTCTTTCATCTTCCCAGAGCCTTAATTATGTATGTCATCTTCATGCCATTCAAAACAAAAGAAAATTTTGTTTAGACAATCCAAAAACCTTACCTGCTCTTTCCTCTCTCCCTCACGCAAGCTCCATACTCCATGTGACCACACACTCTTACCCACTTGGCCACCACATTACCAACCTCGGCCATAGCCTTCCCTTTCCCCACGTCCCTTGGCCGAGAGCCACCCAAAACCGCACCTTTCCTCCAACCCTGCCACGTCAGCCATCGGCAGCGCACCCTAGCCTTTCCGTCACCACTCCAAGCGGCCACCATTCTTCACCAAGGCCAAACCCACTCCTCCACCTATCCACGCATCCGCCACCATTCGTCCTTCCTCATGTCAGCACCCCTTCAACTCGGCCCGAGCCACTCTACAATGCTTTTTCCAAACCACCCTAAGCCCGCGCATCACCATCCCCTCCCGTGTGCTCACTCGCCCAACCAACATCAAAATCTTCCCTCCTCCCTCTAGCCTGATGTCGAGCTGTCTCCTCTCCAGTGGCCAAGGCCATGCTATCAACCTCCCATCATCGAAAGCAGCTCCTCTGTGCCAGCCTCTACCTACCGAGCCTCTCACTTCAATGGTTTTCCACTCTCTCAAAAATCTTGCCTGTTTTGTATATAAGCATGTAAGTGTTTGTTATATATAAGTATATATATTAAAGCTTGTGGTCTATATAACTTTATATGTATTACTTATTTATCGTTTTTGGTAGTGGACATACCAATGACATATTGAGCTTGCGTATGACAAATGCTTTATATACATGCAATTTTTTGTATGGGATGAAAGCAAATAAGAGCTTATTGTGTTTGATGTCTTAGTTTTCTACGTTTCATGTACTTGAATCTTTGAATAGTTGTAGTTTGACCATCTTTTGTCATATTTTTCTAGACAAACGACTTTGATCTGATCAAAGTCTTGAGATTGTTGAAGTTAAAAAAAAAAATATGCTTATATATGTAAACCTGTATACATTTATTTACTGAATGTTATATATATTATTAGTTAAATAAGTTATGTAAGTAATAATAGATTTGTTTATCTAAATTTTTCTTCTGTGTATATGGATATATAAAGTAGATATATATTACAAAGTTTTAAATTTAAGGGTTAAACATGTAAGTAATGCTTGAAGACTGTTCGTTACAAATGAATCCTCTCATTTTTCTCACAGCCTGCCACAATGCCATGCGCCTATCTATAGTTTAGGTATTGTATTTGTTAGTCAAGTCTTGTTATCTGTTAATCAATTTTATAAGTTTGTATAAAATTTGCAGTGTTAGTTATATAAGCTTCTAGTACCTAAATTGTAATATAGTAGGGGATGTATAATTCAAAGCTTTAAAATGTGCGCTTACTGTATAACAAATTTGAGTAGGCTTATAGCTTGAAGTTGGACCTGTTATTATTTTTAAACACTATTATATATAAAAAAAATGTATATATATTTGATTGGAAACGCATCTTATGTGCAATATTGCTGCTGGCAGCATATTTTATTTTAAAGGACTCTGATATAAATTGTATATATAATTTACATAAGATGTACAGAAACTATTGTCTATATATTTGATGGTAAGGTTACATAAATTGCATAGAGCGTTTATCTTCATAAGATTTGGGAGCGTAGAAAAAAAAGAGGAAAAGAGAGATGTCTGTTTATTGAATACAATTTTGCCGAGCTTTATATTATGTGTAGTTGTCTCATTAAATATTATTTCTTATGAGCGTAAGATATTCTTTTTATAGGCCTGAGTATGGGTTCTAAAATTTAAATCATATGCGTGAGTACATATCTGCATATATATACGGGTATACATTCTGTGATATCCCGGAAAATTGAGCAATATCAATTTAATAATCTGTTAAATAATTAAATTGATATTGATGATCTTTGATAATAAATTTGAATAAATTTAATAATCTAATTAAATAAATATTTAATTAGTGAATTTTATCTTTTAAGGGTTAATAAAATATTTTCTATTTATAATATATATATAATTGTATATATTGTAAATAGATGAGCTTTGGTTTGAAATATAATAAATAAATAAATCTTGTTTTCTAAATTATATTTTGGAAATTTTGATTTAAAACAATTTTGAGTTTTTCAAAGATATTTAATAAATAACTATATAGTTTAAAATACATATTATTAATGTTTAATTGTTAAAATAGATTTTTAGCTTAAGTTCAAATTTAAATGAAGAGTTTGTTTTATTTTCTTTTTAGAATATTACTTGATATATATGATTTAAAAATAGAAGTTTAAATACAATTTACATATGGTATTAATTCATTTAATAATAGAAGTAATTTATAATCTCTTTTATAAATTATTTAAAATAGTTAAATTTGAAATTTTCAAATAATAATTATAATACTTTGTTTTTATAAACATAAATAGATTTTTAAGGAAATAGAATTGTTGTTTTCAAAATTTAATGTGTTATTATATGCATATATATATAACTTGATTTTTTATTTGGATTCTTTTTAAATTAAATATGAATTTGGATTTATAATAGAAATTAAAAGGATAAACATTTTAAAAAAAAATATTTGAATAAGCTTTTATAATTAGTTTTGTTTCTTTAACTTAATTTATATATAGATAAGTATTTAAATAAATAAAGAAAAAGGTCTTTTATTCACTTTTAAAATAAATGAAAATAAGTAAAATACAAATGTCATCATATTAAAGCTTAAAGTAACATGTGTTAAGTCATGAATTAAGCAATGAGACAAGTGTCATTTAATTTTAGTTTTCTTTTATTTTTATTTACATATAATTTCAGCCTTTATATAAACAAATCCTTTTCCATTCTATTCTTTTTCTATTCTCTTCAAACTTAAGAAACTTCAGCTATAACAAACTCTTCTCAAAACAAAATCTGTGAGTAACACTCCTCAAAACCAAGAATTAAATTCAAATCAAAACCTGTAATCATTTTCCAAAATCAAAAACCATTAGCCTGCCTCTTCTTCAAACCTGGATTTTCAAAACCAGAGATCATCAAAGAAATTTCTTCTCTGTTTTAAAAAAAGGCAAAATCATTTCAGCTTGCATGCAATTCTTTCCAACCTGAGATGCAGACAGAAGCAAGTAGAAATTCATCTGTAAATTCAAGTCTCAATAACAAGAATTCAAGTTTTCAAATCAAAGCCTGCATTCATCTTCAACCTGAGATGAACCAGCCTGCATGCAACTGCAGTTTTAAATAAAGCCTGTTTCTTTTCAAACCTGGAAATTAAAGAAGTTTACATCTTTTTCAAACAAGCATACATGCGGTTTTCAAAGGCAAAAGCATATCAAGTTTAAAAGTATCATAAGCTTTTCAAAATGGTGCTCTGTTCTCTGCTTTATTTTCTGGTGAGTAAACTTTCTTTTTAAAAACAGTTTATTTTGGATTTAACTCTAATACATAAGATAATATTGGTTTGGTATGAAAGTTCTTCAGTTTGAATTTATTTAAATTGATATATATGTTGTGTGAGCATGCCTGTTTATATATATAAGGATCCTGTTCTCTGTTTTATAATCTTAAACATTTGAATTTAAAAACAGCTTTAAACTTATGTTTATGCTTAAATGTTGTGATGAATCTCTGTTAAAATATGCTTGCATGTTTATTTTAAGTAGAATTGAGTGTAAATGATGTGTGCATGTCTGGGTTCAAGAACATATATTTCTGTTCATAGTTTACAGGTTTCAAAACCTGTTCAAAATCCATATCTTCTCATGCAATAAGATTTAGGTGATGATCTTTAAATGAAATATGTTTATAAAATAAAGATCTAAGTTTTAAAAATAATCTCAAGTGTTAAAGTTGAATATTTATTTCAACAATGGGAGATTACAGTGAAAATCATTTAAAATCAGAAAATCAAGTAGTAAGATTTCATGTTTAAAGTATAAAAACAGATTCGTGGTGAAAAATAATGATTTTTAATATAGAATTGGTGATTTTTAAGATTAGGGTAGTAGATAATTTCTGTGATGATCAAATTTGGGGTATTTGTCGATTTCCGACGATCTATGATGAATGAGGTGTCGTGATTGATCGTGATGGAAGCTGGTAGGAAGGAGATTACAGGAAAAATAGGGATTGGATTAATAGATGAACGTGGCGACTAGTCGGAGACATAGTAGGGTTTAAAAACTGTTTTTGGTCGGGGTGGTTGTCGAGGTAATCTCGACATCAATAGTTCACCGGAGGTGATCGCAAGGAGTGAAATCTACGCTAGGGTTCGTGACGCGGCTCTGAACGTGGCGGAAGAATTTTCGGTGGACGAGATCGTCGTGGCGAGCTATTTCCGGTGATCTAACTTTTGGTTCCAGGGGTACTCGATGGTTCGATTTCGTTTTACGTCGATGTTGACGAAGTTGAGTGGTCGAGAAGTTAGTGGAGATCGTAGTCGACTTAACGAAGGTTACGGCGGAGGTCGGAGCTCTGGCGATGGTGCGTGCACGTGCACGTGTGCACGGTGATGTCTGGATTTGTTTGGATGAGGGAAGATGCAGTTTTCTCGGGTCGATCTTGAGTTGTTTGCGTGTGTGACTCGAAGGGAAGAAAGGACACGAGTAATCTCGGGGATAGCTCGGGGTTTTTAGTTGTTTTGCTCGAGCCTGTTTTGATAAGCTAACCAGTTTTTAAAATTTTGTAAAAGCATGAACAGTTTTTATAAAAAAGCAAAATGTTTTAAACTTAAGATCTTAAGTTAATGGTAATTAATTCCAAGGGTTTATTAAATAAGATTTTAATGATAATCAAGAAAACTAATTAAGATAAACAATTTATCTTTTAATTAATTTGAGTCTTGGGTAATTGAAGATTAATTAATTAAATGAAGGTAATTAAAGAGTAATTAATTAATTAATTAGTAATGAATAGTTAATGAATGTAATTAAGATAAGGATCGTTAACTAATGATTTGGGATAATTAATTAATATAATTAATTTAAGATAATTAATTAATTTAGGATAATTACTTTGAAACTGATTAAGTATAACTACTTAATATAATTAATAAAGTATAATTACTTAGTATAAGTAATTAGCAGTTAATAAATGAATGTAATTAATAAAAGGATAATTACTTAATGAAAGTAATTAGAGTTAATTAATGGAAGTAATAAAAGGTTAATTTCTTAAAAAGGAAGTAATTAAGGAATTAATTACTTAATGTAATTAATTTAGTTTAAATGTAATTTGTTTAAGTTAATTAATTAAGTTTAATTAATTTAAACATTTGATGATTTGATAAATAATTATTTAATTTAATAAATGGATTGTAATTACTTAGTTAAGTAATTATTGATAATTACTGGATGTAATTAATGGAAGATGATTTAAGGTTAAGAAAGGAATTTGGATTAAATTACTTTTTGTAATTAATCAAGGATTAATTAAAGATAATTAATTAAGGAGTAATTAATTTACGTAATGAAGTAATTAAGGGGAGTTAATTACTAGATGAGATTAATCAAGAGTGATTAATAAATGTTGTTTAATTAAAGGTAATTACTTAATGTAATTAATTTAATTAAGTAATTAATAATTAAGTTGTAATTAAGGATCATTAATTAATATAATTAATGATGTAATTAAGATTAATTAATTAAGTATAATTAATAAATGAAGTGATTAATCAATGTAATTAATTAAGGATTAATGTAATTAATTTTAGTTGATTAAGTTAATTAATTTTAGTTAATTAATTAATGAAGTAATTAAAGGTTAATTACAATAAGTGGTTAAGGATAATTAATTTAAGTAATTAATTGAGAATAAATTACTTGAATGTAATCAAAAGACAATTAATCAAGATGATTAATTGAAATGAATTGTTAGAGGATAATTAATTAATCGATTGTAATTAATTAATGGTTAAGTAAGAAGGATTTATAAAATGAAGTAATTAATTTAATTCATTTTAAATTAATTAGAAATGGTATAAATCATTACTTAAGAATGGATGATAATATTGAATGCTTTGCATTGATTGATATCTCTGATGAGATATATGCTGTATGATATGGATGTTAGTTGAATTGTATGGATTATCTGATAATGTTGATTATCTGTTGGAAATTATCTTTCTTTGTGTATAAAGATAATGAATTGAATTGTTTTAACCTTTAAAACAACTTGGCCTTAAAAGATACGCTTTGGATTTCGATGAGACCGGGATCGGGTTTCCGTATACCGGATTTCCAGGTCTGGAGACCCGAATACCACATCGATCCAAATTTACGATAGGTCGTAAATCAAGTGAAGATGAAGATTTAGAGTGCAAGGGTTATTGTCGTTAACTCTGAGGGTGATTCCAAAACGAGTGTAACGAGATAATGCCTTCGGTTTCGTTCGAACCCGGAACGAACTTGTATGGATTGAATGCTTTCAACACATCGTCAGGTGGACGATGAGCATTCTAAGTGATGTGTTCTTTTCTAAGGTAATCGTGACCTCAAGCCTCACAAACCGGGAATGGCTAAAACAGGGGAGGTGCAGCAAGGTTAGTGGGTAGCACCCAAGTAGGACAAGATTACCTCTGTCTAGAAGTCCCTTCTTATTTCGGCTTAGTGTGTGCGGTTGCTGATCCCAACCGTGAGGTATCTTGTGCGGGAATTATCCAGTAAGGGATGTTCCGACCTTGTGTTGCAGGGGATTGGGAGTGATCCTCGGTACGGTGATCTAGGCCACGTACTGTGACGGGCGGTACCCCAGTAGCCCTGCCATTGTATGGAATCCAAACTCCAATAAGTGCCGTACGTATTAGTTGTGCCCAACTATGTTGGAATGTGAGATGTAAGCATTTCAGCTATTTCTGTATTTTACTTGAAAACCCTAGACCCTATTATAATACAATCGAATTTCCTATCAAATGTTTTGGTTAGCGTAAGGTAAAAACTTACCCATGTTTATGTGTGGGAAGTCTTACGTGATACCTTTTCTTTCAAAAGGTTTTGAAGTTAAGCAAGTTTAACCTGTTACTCACACCAGACCCATGTCTGACCCAAGTTGTTTATTTCTGTTTTATAAACTCTTGGGTACTCAAATTTTTACGAGTAGCCAAGGGATTCAGGTTAGCCTTGACGAATTGTGGAGGAGCAATGGAGCAGGAGGCTTCGGCGTTGTAGATAGATAGTAGTTTCCGCTGTGTTGATTTTGTATTGATCTCTGTATTGTATTGAGATGTAATAACTAGACAGATGTTTATAACTGTCTAATATATGATGTGAATCTGTGTAACTCTGATAAGTATTGTATATGATACTATGTAATAGTTTTGTGATATATTATATTTTGTTCGTTTCCGCTGTGAGTATTTGCATGTTTTCTTTCTCTTTCTCTTCTTTTCTACTTCTCACCCCTTTCTTTCTTATTAGCGATACGACTTTCTATGGAGAGAAAGTCGTGGTCGTTACAGTGGTATCAGAGATTAGGCTGGCGATAACCTTGGCTCTGGTGGGAATTTTGAGAGTATTAATAGATATGAGCGCGTATTTGTTAGTGAATATAAAATTGTTTTATATTGTGTTGATTGATTTATTGAGTAGTTTATGGATTCTGGTCGATGTGTGGGACGCCACAACATTGATAGGGATCTCTAAACACTTGTATAGAACAATTCGACACAATATTGTTTTAAAGAGGTAAATGAAATAATTTTACCCAGAAATAATTTCTATATAAAAAGTATCATTTTAAATATATATATATTTCTACCTATTTGTTGGGTTACCTGTTCGAGTTTTCCAATATAAGTTATAAAGGTAGATGGGGTAGTGATGTGTGAAACACAATTACCAATAGTTGGAGTTTGAATGTTTGAGGTTGGAAGTGTATCTGTCGAGACTGTAGACCTAATACCGTCTCGAGTAAGCTTTGCTATGGTAAAGGATTTCATCGATCTCCGAAGGAAACTGTAATGGTTCGGAGTTTATCTTTGAAGTTTGGATGAGTAAAGTTGGATCTGTCGGTTGAACAGAAGCGAGTGATGGTACCTTGATACCTCAGGTAATAGTAGCTGTATGATGAGATACAGTGACGATGGATGTTCCCGAAGATGTTTTCTTTGGAACAGGATTAAGGAAGTGTGAATGCTTCGGTGTTGTGGTTGAGTTCAGCATGAAGTTTCTGCTTTGGTTTGAAGTTCGAGTTTCTCGAAGATCTTTGGAGTAGGAAGACCTTGACATCAGTGTCAGCAGTGCAGCTCGGAGTATTCTGTGATGGCAGGAAGTTTTCTGGATGAGCAGTTTTTCTAGAAGTGAAGTTCAGAAGCAGCAGAGTGGATCCATTTCTTCGATAAATTGGATAAATAAGTGTAAGCTGTTCTGATTGGTAAAGAGAGAACAGTCTGTTTGGAATTAGGATGGGTTGATCGCAAAAGTGACTTGCGATTGTCTGAGTGTTCTCTTGGGTTGTCAAAATTTTTCTGGATGTCTTCAGAGAAGTCAGAAGTTTGTCCGCATCTGAAGGTTGAGTTTTCTTATCGACTGGATTCCAGGAGTGATACCGGTGATTCAGTCTAGTGGAAGGATGTTTCCTAGAGATGGAGTTGGTGAAGCAGCTCAAGTTTTGCTGGAGTATCTGAGTTTATTTATGGATCCGTGAACCTTATTTCTGGAGTGAGTTGTCCAGTCTGTGCTTGTGTTCTACCTCAGATCAGAGTTGAGCAGCGAAATCAGTTTGGAGTGTATCTCTGGATAGGAGAAGTAAGTTTGGAATCTACGGATAATTGTGAAGTAGAGTTATGTTTGGATCTCGTCTGTGTTCTGATTGGGATAAGTATTTGGTCTTCAGGATTGAATTGTCAGTTTGGATAACTAGAATTCGTTGTGTTTTACGTATCTCTGAGGGAGTACGTGTATGATCTATCGTTGATTTTGGAATCAGCAGTTCAGGAGGTTTGGTAGTTGAGTCAGACTCGTCTATAGTCTGATATCCTGTTTAGTTTTATAGATCTAGATGAGTAGGAACTCCGTAGCTTCGTAGTTTAGATTGTTTGTAGAGCAAGTATCCCGATATATATATATACTTGGGGAAACTCGGGAAATTTTATCCAGAATTTTGTCTGGATAATTAGAATTGTTTGATTGGATGATTGTTTGCTATGGTTGCTAGCATATGGATGATAGTAGATGCTTGTGTTTTGAATTTAAAATCTTTAATAAGATTATTAAATTACCTTTGTTTAAATTTCGTGGACGAAATTATTTTAAGGGGGGAGGAATGTGATATCCCGGAAAATTGAGCAATATCAATTTAATAATCTGTTAAATAATTAAATTGATATTGATGATCTTTGATAATAAATTTGAATAAATTTAATAATCTAATTAAATAAATATTTAATTAGTGAATTTTATCTTTTAAGGGTTAATAAAATATTTTCTATTTATAATATATATATAATTGTATATATTGTAAATAGATGAGCTTTGGTTTGAAATATAATAAATAAATAAATCTTGTTTTCTAAATTATATTTTGGAAATTTTGATTTAAAACAATTTTGAGTTTTTCAAAGATATTTAATAAATAACTATATAGTTTAAAATACATATTATTAATGTTTAATTGTTAAAATAGATTTTTAGCTTAAGTTCAAATTTAAATGAAGAGTTTGTTTTATTTTCTTTTTAGAATATTACTTGATATATATGATTTAAAAATAGAAGTTTAAATACAATTTACATATGGTATTAATTCATTTAATAATAGAAGTAATTTATAATCTCTTTTATAAATTATTTAAAATAGTTAAATTTGAAATTTTCAAATAATAATTATAATACTTTGTTTTTATAAACATAAATAGATTTTTAAGGAAATAGAATTGTTGTTTTCAAAATTTAATGTGTTATTATATGCATATATATATAACTTGATTTTTTATTTGGATTCTTTTTAAATTAAATATGAATTTGGATTTATAATAGAAATTAAAAGGATAAACATTTTAAAAAAAAAATATTTGAATAAGCTTTTATAATTAGTTTTGTTTCTTTAACTTAATTTATATATAGATAAGTATTTAAATAAATAAAGAAAAAGGTCTTTTATTCACTTTTAAAATAAATGAAAATAAGTAAAATACAAATGTCATCATATTAAAGCTTAAAGTAACATGTGTTAAGTCATGAATTAAGCAATGAGACAAGTGTCATTTAATTTTAGTTTTCTTTTATTTTTATTTACATATAATTTCAGCCTTTATATAAACAAATCCTTTTCCATTCTATTCTTTTTCTATTCTCTTCAAACTTAAGAAACTTCAGCTATAACAAACTCTTCTCAAAACAAAATCTGTGAGTAACACTCCTCAAAACCAAGAATTAAATTCAAATCAAAACCTGTAATCATTTTCCAAAATCAAAAACCATTAGCCTGCCTCTTCTTCAAACCTGGATTTTCAAAACCAGAGATCATCAAAGAAATTTCTTCTCTGTTTTAAAAAAAGGCAAAATCATTTCAGCTTGCATGCAATTCTTTCCAACCTGAGATGCAGACAGAAGCAAGTAGAAATTCATCTGTAAATTCAAGTCTCAATAACAAGAATTCAAGTTTTCAAATCAAAGCCTGCATTCATCTTCAACCTGAGATGAACCAGCCTGCATGCAACTGCAGTTTTAAATAAAGCCTGTTTCTTTTCAAACCTGGAAATTAAAGAAGTTTACATCTTTTTCAAACAAGCATACATGCGGTTTTCAAAGGCAAAAGCATATCAAGTTTAAAAGTATCATAAGCTTTTCAAAATGGTGCTCTGTTCTCTGCTTTATTTTCTGGTGAGTAAACTTTCTTTTTAAAAACAGTTTATTTTGGATTTAACTCTAATACATAAGATAATATTGGTTTGGTATGAAAGTTCTTCAGTTTGAATTTATTTAAATTGATATATATGTTGTGTGAGCATGCCTGTTTATATATATAAGGATCCTGTTCTCTGTTTTATAATCTTAAACATTTGAATTTAAAAACAGCTTTAAACTTATGTTTATGCTTAAATGTTGTGATGAATCTCTGTTAAAATATGCTTGCATGTTTATTTTAAGTAGAATTGAGTGTAAATGATGTGTGCATGTCTGGGTTCAAGAACATATATTTCTGTTCATAGTTTACAGGTTTCAAAACCTGTTCAAAATCCATATCTTCTCATGCAATAAGATTTAGGTGATGATCTTTAAATGAAATATGTTTATAAAATAAAGATCTAAGTTTTAAAAATAATCTCAAGTGTTAAAGTTGAATATTTATTTCAACAATGGGAGATTACAGTGAAAATCATTTAAAATCAGAAAATCAAGTAGTAAGATTTCATGTTTAAAGTATAAAAACAGATTCGTGGTGAAAAATAATGATTTTTAATATAGAATTGGTGATTTTTAAGATTAGGGTAGTAGATAATTTCTGTGATGATCAAATTTGGGGTATTTGTCGATTTCCGACGATCTATGATGAATGAGGTGTCGTGATTGATCGTGATGGAAGCTGGTAGGAAGGAGATTACAGGAAAAATAGGGATTGGATTAATAGATGAACGTGGCGACTAGTCGGAGACATAGTAGGGTTTAAAAACTGTTTTTGGTCGGGGTGGTTGTCGAGGTAATCTCGACATCAATAGTTCACCGGAGGTGATCGCAAGGAGTGAAATCTACGCTAGGGTTCGTGACGTGGCTCTGAACGTGGCGGAAGAATTTTCGGTGGACGAGATCGTCGTGGCGAGCTATTTCCGGTGATCTAACTTTTGGTTCCAGGGGTACTCGATGGTTCGATTTCGTTTTACGTCGATGTTGACGAAGTTGAGTGGTCGAGAAGTTAGTGGAGATCGTAGTCGACTTAACGAAGGTTACGGCGGAGGTCGGAGCTCTGGCGATGGTGCGTGCACGTGCACGTGTGCACGGTGATGTCTGGATTTGTTTGGATGAGGGAAGATGCAGTTTTCTCGGGTCGATCTTGAGTTGTTTGCGTGTGTGACTCGAAGGGAAGAAAGGACACGAGTAATCTCGGGGATAGCTCGGGGTTTTTAGTTGTTTTGCTCGAGCCTGTTTTGATAAGCTAACCAGTTTTTAAAATTTTGTAAAAGCATGAACAGTTTTTATAAAAAAGCAAAATGTTTTAAACTTAAGATCTTAAGTTAATGGTAATTAATTCCAAGGGTTTATTAAATAAGATTTTAATGATAATCAAGAAAACTAATTAAGATAAACAATTTATCTTTTAATTAATTTGAGTCTTGGGTAATTGAAGATTAATTAATTAAATGAAGGTAATTAAAGAGTAATTAATTAATTAATTAGTAATGAATAGTTAATGAATGTAATTAAGATAAGGATCGTTAACTAATGATTTGGGATAATTAATTAATATAATTAATTTAAGATAATTAATTAATTTAGGATAATTACTTTGAAACTGATTAAGTATAACTACTTAATATAATTAATAAAGTATAATTACTTAGTATAAGTAATTAGCAGTTAATAAATGAATGTAATTAATAAAAGGATAATTACTTAATGAAAGTAATTAGAGTTAATTAATGGAAGTAATAAAAGGTTAATTTCTTAAAAAGGAAGTAATTAAGGAATTAATTACTTAATGTAATTAATTTAGTTTAAATGTAATTTGTTTAAGTTAATTAATTAAGTTTAATTAATTTAAACATTTGATGATTTGATAAATAATTATTTAATTTAATAAATGGATTGTAATTACTTAGTTAAGTAATTATTGATAATTACTGGATGTAATTAATGGAAGATGATTTAAGGTTAAGAAAGGAATTTGGATTAAATTACTTTTTGTAATTAATCAAGGATTAATTAAAGATAATTAATTAAGGAGTAATTAATTTACGTAATGAAGTAATTAAGGGGAGTTAATTACTAGATGAGATTAATCAAGAGTGATTAATAAATGTTGTTTAATTAAAGGTAATTACTTAATGTAATTAATTTAATTAAGTAATTAATAATTAAGTTGTAATTAAGGATCATTAATTAATATAATTAATGATGTAATTAAGATTAATTAATTAAGTATAATTAATAAATGAAGTGATTAATCAATGTAATTAATTAAGGATTAATGTAATTAATTTTAGTTGATTAAGTTAATTAATTTTAGTTAATTAATTAATGAAGTAATTAAAGGTTAATTACAATAAGTGGTTAAGGATAATTAATTTAAGTAATTAATTGAGAATAAATTACTTGAATGTAATCAAAAGACAATTAATCAAGATGATTAATTGAAATGAATTGTTAGAGGATAATTAATTAATCGATTGTAATTAATTAATGGTTAAGTAAGAAGGATTTATAAAATGAAGTAATTAATTTAATTCATTTTAAATTAATTAGAAATGGTATAAATCATTACTTAAGAATGGATGATAATATTGAATGCTTTGCATTGATTGATATCTCTGATGAGATATATGCTGTATGATATGGATGTTAGTTGAATTGTATGGATTATCTGATAATGTTGATTATCTGTTGGAAATTATCTTTCTTTGTGTATAAAGATAATGAATTGAATTGTTTTAACCTTTAAAACAACTTGGCCTTAAAAGATACGCTTTGGATTTCGATGAGACCGGGATCGGGTTTCCGTATACCGGATTTCCAGGTCTGGAGACCCGAATACCACATCGATCCAAATTTACGATAGGTCGTAAATCAAGTGAAGATGAAGATTTAGAGTGCAAGGGTTATTGTCGTTAACTCTGAGGGTGATTCCAAAACGAGTGTAACGAGATAATGCCTTCGGTTTCGTTCGAACCCGGAACGAACTTGTATGGATTGAATGCTTTCAACACATCGTCAGGTGGACGATGAGCATTCTAAGTGATGTGTTCTTTTCTAAGGTAATCGTGACCTCAAGCCTCACAAACCGGGAATGGCTAAAACAGGGGAGGTGCAGCAAGGTTAGTGGGTAGCACCCAAGTAGGACAAGATTACCTCTGTCTAGAAGTCCCTTCTTATTTCGGCTTAGTGTGTGCGGTTGCTGATCCCAACCGTGAGGTATCTTGTGCGGGAATTATCCAGTAAGGGATGTTCCGACCTTGTGTTGCAGGGGATTGGGAGTGATCCTCGGTACGGTGATCTAGGCCACGTACTGTGACGGGCGGTACCCCAGTAGCCCTGCCATTGTATGGAATCCAAACTCCAATAAGTGCCGTACGTATTAGTTGTGCCCAACTATGTTGGAATGTGAGATGTAAGCATTTCAGCTATTTCTGTATTTTACTTGAAAACCCTAGACCCTATTATAATACAATCGAATTTCCTATCAAATGTTTTGGTTAGCGTAAGGTAAAAACTTACCCATGTTTATGTGTGGGAAGTCTTACGTGATACCTTTTCTTTCAAAAGGTTTTGAAGTTAAGCAAGTTTAACCTGTTACTCACACCAGACCCATGTCTGACCCAAGTTGTTTATTTCTGTTTTATAAACTCTTGGGTACTCAAATTTTTACGAGTAGCCAAGGGATTCAGGTTAGCCTTGACGAATTGTGGAGGAGCAATGGAGCAGGAGGCTTCGGCGTTGTAGATAGATAGTAGTTTCCGCTGTGTTGATTTTGTATTGATCTCTGTATTGTATTGAGATGTAATAACTAGACAGATGTTTATAACTGTCTAATATATGATGTGAATCTGTGTAACTCTGATAAGTATTGTATATGATACTATGTAATAGTTTTGTGATATATTATATTTTGTTCGTTTCCGCTGTGAGTATTTGCATGTTTTCTTTCTCTTTCTCTTCTTTTCTACTTCTCACCCCTTTCTTTCTTATTAGCGATACGACTTTCTATGGAGAGAAAGTCGTGGTCGTTACACATTCAGAGCTTTATACGTTTGTATTAGTTATGATATATATATAGGTGTATATTTTGGTTATAAGATGTTAGTCTGCATAGGTACAGAGTTTGGTAAGTTCAAAGATATGTTACGTTTTGTTGATTGGAAAGCAAAGTTATTTGTTTATAAGGTCAGTTCTTTTTGTTGCCATTATAATAAAAACTGTCATAAAAGTATATATAGTTGATTTATAAATGTTTATATTGCAGTCTCGGATATGTCAAAATATATTTTATAAGTATGGGATTAAATATATATTTGAAGTTAAAATACATGTTTTAAATTGATTTTAGAAAATAATATATATATTTAGTTCAATTTATATCTAATGGTTCTAATTCGTTTTCATCAATTCTTATCTATCAGCTTCGTCCGTTGAACTCGTGCCCATCTTATTTCGCTTTGGAATTCGTGTTTGGATCCACCATTCGCTTCGATTCTCGTTCATCTCTCTAGCCTCGGAAGGTGAGCACTCACTCACGATTAACGTTCTTTTATTTATTAAATTTTATTTCAATTGAAATGACAATTGAAATATGCTGCTGTTAGTTAATTACACTGTTATATATGTTATTGCCTGTATCAGTTCACCTGTGACATCTGACACCATTATCTGTTAATTATTTATGCGATGATAATACAGTTTGGCTGATAATTGATTGATTGTTTGATGTTTATATTGGACGTTAAATTGTTAATGATGTAAGTGATAAATAATTTGAAATTTAAATTGACGTAGGATAGTTAGATTTGATATATGTGTTAAATTTGATTAAATGACATTGTATATTATGACCCCTTTAACTGTTGAATTTATCGATACATAGGATTTGTTTAATTACACTTTGAACCACTGAATGTATGTTGTTAAATTGATGATGTATGAAATTGTAAATAGATGACAAGTAAAACTGTAATGTAATAATCTTTAATCTGCATGAAATGATAGTGTAGATTCTAGAAATAATTATATTAATTTGTACAAATAACAATGCGAATTAATACGGTTATTTCGGGATTATTTGAATTGATTATTGGATTGATATTGATTGTTGTTATTGCTTGTTTATTTACTTTGACACCATCCCAGTTATCACACTGCAAGTTCCCTTTGATATGTTTTGATTTTGAATTGAATTGGAATCGGGTTGAAATGATAAATACCCAAATTGAATTTTTACCTAGGATAGGAAATTAAATAAAACCCGATTGGTCAATAATTTGATTTAAAAATAAAATGAAGATTTTATTTGAATAAATAATATGGTTTTGAAATGAAGTTGGAAATTGAATTTAATGAAATTTAAACGTGAGTATTTAATAATCTGAAATGAAATATTAATAAAGAAATTGATGAAAGAAGGTTGTTTAATTTGAGAAATGATTGAATTAAGTTTGAAATTATAATTAAGTTTGAAATTATTAAACTTTGAAATTATTTAATAATTAAGTTTTGAATTATTTAATAATTAAATAAGATTGAATTATTTAATGATTGAATTGAATTGAAATTCTTTAATAAGAAAAATTGAATTTTTGAATAAGTAAATTTTACTTCGTAAATAATTGAAATTGAGTTTCTTTATTAATTAAGTTTTGGAAAATTATTTAAGAAAGTAAATAAGTGAAATAGAATTTCTTTAAACAAGAAATGAAAATGCGATATTTTGGAATTAATGTAAGACTTGAAATTTAAAGAATTGATTTGATGAATTTAATTTAATTCAAAATTGTAAGTTTTGATATAATGAAGTTGAACTTAAAAATTGATTTAATGAATTGGAAATTTAATAGAAATTGTTTGAATGATAAAGTATCTTAACGAATATTGAATGAAATCGATAAATGAATTTAAATTGATTTGAATGTTGAATTAAATTAATTTAAATGATTTTCGGAATGAAACTTATATACGAACTTGAATCAATATTTGAATTGTTTAAAATTGAAATTGAAATTTAATTATAAGATTTTGAAAGCATGAATTTGGAAGTTTTGAAACGTAATTTTGGAAATTGATTTCGAAAGACAAATGAAATGTTGATTTACGAATTCTATTTGAAATTGAAATTGATTTGGTTTTGAAATAAACACACGACCAATCGGTGTAATAATTACGAAAGTTATTAAAGAGACCGGAATTCGGTTATGGATATACTCTCTATCTAAACCGAAAACCACTTTAATAACTATACGCGAAGTGATGATCCAGAATGAAGTGGTTGGAATGATGTCGTGTTGACTGAAGAAAGAGAACGATAATGGATAGCCTTGACACTTGTGTCAAATTGGAAATGACTAAAACAGGAGCTGTGCCGGGCCAATGGAGGATTGATACCTCAAGTGGACACACTTCTTCGAACTACTTATACTTGTTGTCGATTGGTGCACCCTTGATTTTGGGAGTGTTGTTTCACGGTGTTGCGGGCGCTGCGGCGTTGCGTTCTCACCAGCCCGGATCAGGCGAACGGTAGTATCACTACCTTGGGTATAGCCTCATGTGCCTTGTCATACTTGTATTCCATTTATGCGCGACCACTACGATTTTGATTTGTACCTTTAGTATATGTATTGCCCTCTGGTGACTTCTGGTTTTGGGGAAACTACGGTCTTGTATATGCTTTTGGGAATAAAAATGTGTTAAGGGTGGAATGGGCCATGACTTAACGCTATTTTGATATCTTTTTATATTACTGATAGACATTATCTACTTATCGTACACTACTACATAGTAGATAGTTTAACGGATCCTTAAAGGATGGTTATTCCAAACATCCTTTGAGTTACTTGTATTTCAATTGCTATTTCACTTGAGTTGGATTTATTAATATAAGAATGTTAATCCTGACTCGAGTGTCTTGTGTTTTTGCTTCACGCTCGGGTCAGACTGAGTAGTTCAGCTTTCGAGACTCACCTTTGGAGTTGGAGCTTCGCTTGGAGATCCAGCTATCTATCCAGCTTTCAGATATTCGATGATTCCAGTGATGTATTCTGCTTTGTATCTGATGTATTATATTACTCTTCCGTTGTATCTGGTTTAACTCTGATGTATTTTATATATTCATATAGTAGCTTCATGAACTACTATCTCTTTTATTTCCGCTGCAGTTATTACTCTGTGTCTGTGATCTGTGATTATTTATTTATTGTATATGTTCAGTTTTGCCAAATTTAAATTAACAACGCAGTATTTTGAGCAATTCAACTCCGGCATGAGTGTCTACCTATACACTTATAATGGATGCGAATGGTCCAAAATATCGGGTCGTTACAGTTGGTATCAGAGCTTTGGTAGCTCTAGGCAAAACTTAACATATAGGGTAAAATGTATTTATAGAATCACTCTCATTCGAGTTTCAATCTCTTCCCTTGACTCAATTCCTTTGAATTTTGGAACGTTCCCTCGGTTCCGAAATTCATTCTTGCCCTTCACTATTTGTCTTCTTTCAATCTTGGAGCACCCCATAACTCTGTTCTGAATGTTATCTATAATAGATCGGCGGTCTCGCCAATCTTCGAATGATTCGTAAATGATTAAACTCCTTTACGATAGGAATTGATTTACCGGAGATTTCTGTATCCTCGGTTTACGATGCTATCTATTCTCTGCTATAACTGAATTCTATCTCTTGAGATCGAGTGTTGATTTACCTCGGAATTCAGCATCGATCTTATTCTTGAAGTTACGGACGACCCAGTTAAGGTTGCCTGTGAATTAAATAAACTCATCCATCTCTCGATTGTGATAATTGAATTATCTTATCTTCTGTTTCAAACTTATTTTCGAATCAAAATTCTCTTTGTTTTGAACCCATCAAATTTGAAACCCTATCCTTATTTTGAAAATTCATCCCTGTATCATCGAGCAAAGAAATGTATTTGTAAATAAATATTAAATGTTTTATATACTGTGTTGTTTGAGTTGTTGATGTGATTTGGGTTTCCGATCGATTCGTCTGATCAGCGCTATCGATAGGATCTCCAAAACACTTGAGCAGAGCAAACTGACACAACATTGTTTTCAAATTTAGTAAATAAAATAGTTTTGTATGATTATCTTATATATAAATATAAGTTTTCTGAAATTAAATTGTTAATGAATGTGTTGCCTGAAAATAATAATATTTGATTTTCATTTATTGTTTTGCAAACCATTGATTTTCCAACTTATAAATAAATGGAAATTATAAACTTGGTTTATAAATTGATTTTGTAAATTTAAAATGAATTTAAATCAAGAATTTAAGAATTTAATTTCCGAAATTTCAAACCTTGGTTTTAAAAGTTTTAAAATGTATTATCTAAAGTATTTTCGAATAAAAATCGTTTTCAAAGAATTTTTAAAATGTTGAAATCAGTGTTCTTCTCTTTGTCGCTGGAAAATAATTTCGGTGATGGCGGCCGCATCATTGACTTTCATTTTCGAGTTTCGAAGTGGAGAAACCATTCTGTAGCTTTGCTACGGTTTTGTTTTGAAAATATTTTGATTTGAACTTCTTCAATATATTTTGATTTACATATATATAGGTATCTTATTTTAAAATTTAATTTGATATGATATAAATACATTATATATATCTCTAAATTGTTTAAAGTTAATCGGAAATCTAATTCTTAAATTTTGTTAAAAGATGATTGTAATTATAAATAAAACCAAATTTTGGAATAAATATTTAACTTGAATAATTGAATTGGGAAAATTTTATTGTATATTATTCAACTGCATTCTAATACAATTTACCTAAATCATTCAAAGGTTGAATATGTAATTGGATAATATATAAGATAAATTGAATTTGTAAATAAAATTTGAGTGTTTATAATAAATGTTATACACTAAAATTTTGATTATAAAGATGTTAATAGAGTTAGATAGGATAATAAGTAAAACTCAGTTAATAATGAAATAAATTTGTTTTGAATGAATTAATAAATTGAAATTTGATCAACATATGAAAATACCTTGAATTTAAAAGAAATCAATAGATGTAAATTAATTTAAATCGAAACTTTTATGTTTTAAATTAATTTATATGGGTTAAATATATGTGAGAAGATATATTAAGTGGAATAAAGTTAATAATAGTTTGTAATAAAGAAGAATTTAAAATTGTTGAAGAAAATATGATTATAATAAAAGACTATTCAAATTTATGGTTTTAGAAATTGAAAATTTAGGATAATTGGATAATAAGATAATGAATTTAAAAAATATTTGAGATTGATTTTGGTGAAATCAAATAGATTAAATCAATTATTGAATATCAATTAATTTAAATTTGAATTTATATGGCTTAAATTAATTGTAATTTTGTATTTCAAATCTGTTTTCTTTTGGTTGTTTCTATTCTCCTACCTCGTTCCTTTTCGGGGATGAAAAGTTTTGAGTGGGGGAGAGTGTAACGACCCGTAAATTTCAACTGTTTCAATAACGTAATTAGTTGAAATTTTGTAAAATTTTAAACGATAAAATTTTGAAATAAAAATTTTATATTTGGAATACGTCTAGTTAAACATAGCAACTGGTAAATTTTCGTCCGAAAATATGAAAGTTTATTTCGCGCGTAAATTCACTTCAATTTAATCAGTTAAAAAGCGTTGAAAATAAAATGTTTCCGAAAGCTAAACATTTTTACATAGAAAAATTCTAAACCATCTTCTGAGCAAGATGTCAGTTTGTCGTTTTTCCAAATTCGGACATCTTTGGCTCCGTCGATCTTATTTTTCAGTGTTTTTCTTGTATTTTCCGCCGGTAGAAAAATTCAAATTTTTATAATTCAATCGTACCACTGATATCATTATACTGTTGTGATCGTCTCGTCATGCTGATCTCCACAGTATATTCTTTGTGAATTTCGACGTTCGATGAACGTCGAAAATCTGTAAACGTTGGACCGTGCCGGTACCATTTTTGAAGCCTTTTGTTTCTTGTGCCTTTTCAAATCTCCAACCGTATAACAGGCTGTAATTGCTTTATAAAATTCTGGAACAGCTTTTGACCTTTCACATTTGCATTTATATTTTAACTCTTTTCGTGTACCCATTGCCTTTCCATTTCTCGGAATAAACAAATTTTATAAAATGTCTTCGTGTTTATACTGGTTGGAGAAACAGCTTGCACCTATTCATTTTTCTACCTGATCTTGTTCTTTCATCTTCCCAGAGCCTTAATTATGTATGTCATCTTCATGCCATTCAAAACAAAAGAAAATTTTGTTTACACAATCCAAAAACCTTACCTGCTCTTTCCTCTCTCCCTCACGCAAGCTCCATACTCCATGTGACCACACACTCTTACCCACTTGGCCACCACATTACCAACCTCGGCCATAGCCTTCCCTTTCCCCACGTCCCTTGGCCGAGAGCCACCCAAAACCGCACCTTTCCTCCAACCCTGCCACGTCAGCCATCGGCAGCGCACCCTAGCCTTTCCGTCACCACTCCAAGCGGCCACCATTCTTCACCAAGGCCAAACCCACTCCTCCACCTATCCACGCATCCGCCACCATTCGTCCTTCCTCATGTCAGCACCCCTTCAACTCGGCCCGAGCCACTCTTCCATGCTTTTTCCAAACCACCCTAAGCCCGCGCATCACCATCCCCTCCCGTGTGCTCACTCGCCCAACCAACATCAAAATCTTCCCTCCTCCCTCTAGCCTGATGTCGAGCTGTCTCCTCTCCAGTGGCCAAGGCCATGCTATCAACCTCCCATCATCGAAAGCAGCTCCTCTGTGCCAGCCTCTACCTACCGAGCCTCTCACTTCAATGGTTTTCCACTCTCTCAAAAATCTTGCCTGTTTTGTATATAAGCATGTAAGTTTTTGTTATATATAAGTATATATATTAAAGCTTGTGGTCTATATAACTTTATATGTATTACTTATTTATCGTTTTTGGTAGTGGACATACCAATGACATATTGAGCTTGCGTATGACAAATGCTTTATATACATGCAATTTTTTGTATGGGATGAAAGCAAATAAGAGCTTATTGTGTTTGATGTCTTAGTTTTCTACGTTTCATGTACTTGAATCTTTGAATAGTTGTAGTTTGACCATCTTTTGTCATATTTTTCTAGACAAACGACTTTGATCTGATCAAAGTCTTGAGATTGTTGAAGTTAAAAAAAAAAAATGCTTATATATGTAAACCTGTATACATTTATTTACTGAATGTTATATATATTATTAGTTAAATAAGTTATGTAAGTAATAATAGATTTGTTTATCTAAATTTTTCTTCTGTGTATATGGATATATAAAGTAGATATATATATTACAAAGTTTTAAATTTAAGGGTTAAACATGTAAGTAATGCTTGAAGACTGTTCGTTACAAATGAATCCTCTCATTTTTCTCACAGCCTGCCACAATGCCATGCGCCTATCTATAGTTTAGGTATTGTATTTGTTAGTCAAGTCTTGTTATCTGTTAATCAATTTTATAAGTTTGTATAAAATTTGCAGTGTTAGTTATATAAGCTTCTAGTACCTAAATTGTAATATAGTAGGGGATGTATAATTCAAAGCTTTAAAATGTGCGCTTACTGTATAACAAATTTGAGTAGGCTTATAGCTTGAAGTTGGACCTGTTATTATTTTTAAACACTATTATATATAAAAAAAAATGTATATATATTTGATTGGAAACGCATCTTATGTGCAATATTGCTGCTGGCAGCATATTTTATTTTAAAGGACTCTGATATAAATTGTATATATAATTTACATAAGATGTACAGAAACTATTGTCTATATATTTGATGGTAAGGTTACATAAATTGCATAGAGCGTTTATCTTCATAAGATTTGGGAGCGTAGAAAAAAAAAGAGGAAAAGAGAGATGTCTGTTTATTGAATACAATTTTGCCGAGCTTTATATTATGTGTAGTTGTCTCATTAAATATTATTTCTTATGAGCGTGAGATATTCTTTTTATAGGCCTGAGTATGGCTTCTAAAATTTAAATCATATGCGTGAGTACATATCTGCATATATATACGGGTATACATTCAGAGCTTTATACGTTTGTATTAGTTATGATATATATAGGTGTATATTTTGGTTATAAGATGTTAGTCTGCATAGGTACAGAGTTTGGTAAGTTCAAAGATATGTTACGTTTTGTTGATTGGAAAGCAAAGTTATTTGTTTATAAGGTCAGTTCTTTTTGTTGCCATTATAATAAAAACTGTCATAAAAGTATATATAGTTGATATATAAATGTTTATATTGCAGTCTCGGATATGTCAAAATATATTTTATAAGTATGGGATTAAATATATATTTGAAGTTAAAATACATGTTTTAAATTGATTTTAGAAAATAATATATATATTTAGTTCAATTTATATCTAATGGTTCTAATTCGTTTTCATCAATTCTTATCTATCAGCTTCGTCCGTTGAACTCGTGCCCATCTTATTTCGCTTTGGAATTCGTGTTTGGATCCACCATTCGCTTCCATTCTCGTTCATCTCTCTAGCCTCGGAAGGTGAGCACTCACTCACGATTAACGTTCTTTTATTTATTAAATTTTATTTCAATTGAAATGACAATTGAAATATGCTGCTGTTAGTTAATTACACTGTTATATATGTTATTGCCTGTATCAGTTCACCTGTGACATCTGACACCATTATCTGTTAATTATTTATGCGATGATAATACAGTTTGGTTGATAATTGATTGATTGTTTGATGTTTATATTGGACGTTAAATTGTTAATGATGTAAGTGATAAATAATTTGAATTTGAAATTGACGTAGGATAGTTAGATTTGATATATGTGTTAAATTTGATTAAATGACATTGTATATTATGACCCCTTTAACTGTTGAATTTATCGATACATAGGATTTGTTTAATTACACTTTGAACCACTGAATGTATGTTGTTAAATTGATGATGTATGAAATTGTAAATAGATGACAAGTAAAACTGTAATGTAATAATCTTTAATCTGCATGAAATGATAGTGTAGATTCTAGAAATAATTATATTAATTTGTACAAATAACAATGCGAATTAATACGGTTATTTCGGGATTATTTGAATTGATTATTGGATTGATATTGATTGTTGTTATTGCTTGTTTATTTACTTTGACACCATCCCAGTTATCACACTGCAAGTTCCCTTTGATATGTTTTGATTTTGAATTGAATTGGAATCGGGTTGAAATGATAAATACCCAAATTGAATTTTTACCTAGGATAGGAAATTAAATAAAACCCGATTGGTCAATAATTTGATTTAAAAATAAAATGAAGATTTTATTTGAATAAATAATATGGTTTTGAAATGAAGTTGGAAATTGAATTTAATGAAATTTAAACGTGAGTATTTAATAATCTGAAATGAAATATTAATAAAGAAATTGATGAAAGAAGGTTGTTTAATTTGAGAAATGATTGAATTAAGTTTGAAATTATAATTAAGTTTGAAATTATTAAACTTTGAAATTATTTAATAATTAAGTTTTGAATTATTTAATAATTAAATAAGATTGAATTATTTAATGATTGAATTGAATTGAAATTCTTTAATAAGAAAAATTGAATTTTTGAATAAGTAAATTTTACTTCGTAAATAATTGAAATTGAGTTTCTTTATTAATTAAGTTTTGGAAAATTATTTAAGAAAGTAAATAAGTGAAATAGAGTTTCTTTAAACAAGAAATGAAAATGCGATATTTTGGAATTAATGTAAGACTTGAAATTTAAAGAATTGATTTGATGAATTTAATTTAATTCAAAATTGTAAGTTTTGATATAATGAAGTTGAACTTAAAAATTGATTTAATGAATTGGAAATTTAATAGAAATTGTTTGAATGATAAAGTATCTTAACGAATATTGAATGAAATCGATAAATGAATTTAAATTGATTTGAATGTTGAATTAAATTAATTTAAATGATTTTCGGAATGAAACTTATATACGAACTTGAATCAATATTTGAATTGTTTAAAATTGAAATTGAAATTTAATTATAAGATTTTGAAAGCATGAATTTGGAAGTTTTGAAACGTAATTTTGGAAATTGATTTCGAAAGACAAATGAAATGTTGATTTACGAATTCTATTTGAAATTGAAATTGATTTGGTTTTGAAATAAACACACGACCAATCGGTGTAATAATTACGAAAGTTATTAAAGAGACCGGAATTCGGTTATGGATATACTCTCTATCTAAACCGAAAACCACTTTAATAACTATACGCGAAGTGATGATCCAGAATGAAGTGGTTGGAATGATGTCGTGTTGACTGAAGAAAGAGAACGATAATGGATAGCCTTGACACTTGTGTCAAATTGGAAATGACTAAAACAGGAGCTGTGCCGGGCCAATGGAGGATTGATACCTCAAGTGGACACACTTCTTCGAACTACTTATACTTGTTGTCGATTGGTGCACCCTTGATTTTGGGAGTGTTGTTTCACGGTGTTGCGGGCGCTGCGGCGTTGCGTTCTCACCAGCCCGGATCAGGCGAACGGTAGTATCACTACCTTGGGTATAGCCTCATGTGCCTTGTCATACTTGTATTCCATTTATGCGCGACCACTACGATTTTGATTTGTACCTTTAGTATATGTATTGCCCTCTGGTGACTTCCGGTTTTGGGGAAACTACGGTCTTGTATATGCTTTTGGGAATAAAAATTTGTTAAGGGTGGAATGGGCCATGACTTAACGCTATTTTGATATCTTTTTATATTACTGATAGACATTATCTACTTATCGTACACTACTACATAGTAGATAGTTTAACGGATCCTTAAAGGATGGTTATTCCAAACATCCTTTGAGTTACTTGTATTTCAATTGCTATTTCACTTGAGTTGGATTTATTAATATAAGAATGTTAATCCTGACTCGAGTGTCTTGTGTTTTTGCTTCACGCTCGGGTCAGACTGAGTAGTTCAGCTTTCGAGACTCACCTTTGGAGTTGGAGCTTCGCTTGGAGATCCAGCTATCTATCCAGCTTTCAGATATTCGATGATTCCAGTGATGTATTCTGCTTTGTATCTGATGTATCATATTACTCTTCCGTTGTATCTGGTTTAACTCTGATGTATTTTATATATTCATATAGTAGCTTCATGAACTACTATCTCTTTTATTTCCGCTGCACTTATTACTCTGTGTCTGTGATCTGTGATTATTTATTTATTGTATATGTTCAGTTTTGCCAAATTTAAATTAACAACGCGGTATTTTGAGCAATTCAACTCCGGCATGAGTGTCTACCTATACACTTATAATGGATGCGAATGGTCCAAAATATCGGGTCGTTACAGTTGGTATCAGAGCTTTGGTAGCTCTAGGCAAAACTTAACATATAGGGTAAAATGTATTTACAGAATCACTCTCATTCGAGTTTCAATCTCTTCCCTTGACTCAATTCCTTTGAATTTTGGAACGTTCCCTCGGTTCCGAAATTCATTCTTGCCCTTCACTATTTGTCTTCTTTCAATCTTGGAGCACCCCATAACTCCGTTCTGAATGTTATCTATAATAGATCGGCGGTCTCACCAATCTTCGAATGATTCGTAAATGATTAAACTCCTTTACGATAGGCATTGATTTACCGGAGATTTCTGTATCCTCGGTTTACGATGCTATCTATTCTCTGCTATAACTGAATTCTATCTCTTGAGATCGAGTGTTGATTTACCTCGGAATTCAGCATCGATCTTATTCTTGAAGTTACGGACGACCCAGTTAAGGTTGCCCGTGAATTAAATAAACTCATCCATCTCTCGATTGTGATAATTGAATTATCTTATCTTCTGTTTCAAACTTATTTTCGAATCAAAATTCTCTTTGTTTTGAACCCATCAAATTTGAAACCCTATCCTTATTTTGAAAATTCATCCCTGTATCATCGAGCAAAGAAATGTATTTGTAAATAAATATTAAATGTTTTATATACTGTGTTGTTTGAGTTGTTGATGTGATTTGGGTTTCCGATCGATTCGTCTGATCAGCGCTATCGATAGGATCTCCAAAACACTTGAGCAGAGCAAACTGACACAACATTGTTTTCAAATTTAGTAAATAAAATAGTTTTGTATGATTATCTTATATATAAATATAAGTTTTCTGAAATTAAATTGTTAATGAATGTGTTGCCTGAAAATAATAATATTTGATTTTCATTTATTGTTTTGCAAACCATTGATTTTCCAACTTATAAATAAATGGAAATTATAAACTTGGTTTATAAATTGATTTTGTAAATTTAAAATGAATTTAAATCAAGAATTTAAGAATTTAATTTCCGAAATTTCAAACCTTGGTTTTAAAAGTTTTAAAATGTATTATCTAAAGTATTTTCGAATAGAAATCATTTTCAAAGAATTTTTAAAATGTTGAAATCAGTGTTCTTCTCTTTGTCGCTGGAAAATAATTTCGGTGATGGCGGCCGCATCATTGACTTTCATTTTCGAGTTTCGAAGTGGAGAAACCATTCTGTAGCTTTGCTACGGTTTTGTTTTGAAAATATTTTGATTTGAACTTCTTCAATATATTTTGATTTACATATATATAGGTATCTTATTTTAAAATTTAATTTGATATGATATAAATACATTATATATATCTCTAAATTGTTTAAAGTTAATCGGAAATCTAATTCTTAAATTTTGTTAAAAGATGATTGTAATTATAAATAAAACCAAATTTTGGAATAAATATTTAACTTGAATAATTGAATTGGGAAAATTTTATTGTATATTATTCAACTGCATTCTAATACAATTTACCTAAATCATTCAAAGGTTGAATATGTAATTGGATAATATATAAGATAAATTGAATTTGTAAATAAAATTTGAGTGTTTATAATAAATGTTATACACTAAAATTTTGATTATAAAGATGTTAATAGAGTTAGATAGGATAATAAGTAAAACTCAGTTAATAATGAAATAAATTTGTTTTGAATGAATTAATAAATTGAAATTTGATCAACATATGAAAATACCTTGAATTTAAAAGAAATCAATAGATGTAAATTAATTTAAATCGAAACTTTTATGTTTTAAATTAATTTATATGGGTTAAATATATGTGAGAAGATATATTAAGTGGAATAAAGTTAATAATAGTTTGTAATAAAGAAGAATTTAAAATTGTTGAAGAAAATATGATTATAATAAAAGACTATTCAAATTTATGGTTTTAGAAATTGAAAATTTAGGATAATTGGATAATAAGATAATGAATTTAAAAAATATTTGAGATTGATTTTGGTGAAATCAAATAGATTAAATCAATTATTGAATATCAATTAATTTAAATTTGAATTTATATGGCTTAAATTAATTGTAATTTTGTATTTCAAATCTGTTTTCTTTTGGTTGTTTCTATTCTCCTACCTCGTTCCTTTTCGGGGACGAAAAGTTTTGAGTGGGGGAGAGTGTAACGACCCGTAAATTTCAACTGTTTCAATAACGTAATTAGTTGAAATTTTGTAAAATTTTAAACGATAAAATTTTGAAATAAAAATTTTATATTTGGAATACGTCTAGCTAAACATAGCAACTGGTAAATTTTCGTCCGAAAATATGAAAGTTTATTTCGCGCGTAAATTCACTTCAATTTAATCAGTTAAAAAGCGTTGAAAATAAAATGTTTCCGAAAGCTAAACATTTTTACATAGAAAAATTCTAAACCATCTTCTGAGCAAGATGTCAGTTTGTCGTTTTTCCAAATTCGGACATCTTTGGCTCCATCGATCTTATTTTTCAGTGTTTTTCTTGTATTTTCCGCCGGTAGAAAAATTCAAATTTTTATAATTCAATCATACCACTGATATCTTTATACTGTTGTGATCGTCTCGTCATGCTGATCTCCACAGTATATTCTTTGTGAATTTCGACGTTCGATGAACGGCGAAAATCTGTAAACGTTGGACCTTGCCGGTACCATTTTTGAAGCCTTTTGTTTCTTGTGCCTTTTCAAATCTCCAACCGTATAACAGGCTGTAATTGCTTTATAAAATTCTGGAATAGCTTTTGACCTTTCACATTTGCATTTATATTTTAACTCTTTTCGTGTACCCATTGCCTTTCCATTTCTCGGAATAAACAAATTTTATAAAATGTCTTCGTGTTTATACTGGTTGGAGAAACAGCTTGCACCTATTCATTTTTCTACCTGATCCTGTTCTTTCATCTTCCCAGAGCCTTAATTATGTATGTCATCTTCATGCCATTCAAAACAAAAGAAAATTTTGTTTACACAATCCAAAAACCTTACCTGCTCTTTCCTCTCTCCCTCACGCAAGCTCCATACTCCATGTGACCACACACTCTTACCCACTTGGCCACCACATTACCAACCTCGGCCATAGCCTTCCCTTTCCCCACGTCCCTTGGCCGAGAGCCACCCAAAACCGCACCTTTCCTCCAACCCTGCCACGTCAGCCATCGGCAGCGCACCCTAGCCTTTCCGTCACCACTCCAAGCGGCCACCATTCTTCACCAAGGCCAAACCCACTCCTCCACCTATCCACGCATCCGCCACCATTCGTCCTTCCTCATGTCAGCACCCCTTCAACTCGGCCCGAGCCACTCTTTCACGCTTTTTCCAAACCACCCTAAGCCCGCGCATCACCATCCCCTCCCGTGTGCTCACTCGCCTAACCAACATCAAAATCTTCCCTCTTCCCTCTAGCCTGATGTCGAGCTGTCTCCTCTCCAGTGGCCAAGGCCATGCTATCAACCTCCCATCATCGAAAGCAGCTCCTCTGTGCCAGCCTCTACCTACCGAGCCTCTTACTTCAATGGTTTTCCACTCTCTCAAAAATCTTGCCTGTTTTGTATATAAGCATGTAAGTGTTTGTTATATATAAGTATATATATTAAAGTTTGTGGTCTATATAACTTTATATGTATTACTTATTTATCGTTTTTGGTAGTGGACATACCAATGACATATTGAGCTTGCGTATGACAAATGCTTTATATACATGCAATTTTTTGTATGGGATGAAAGCAAATAAGAGCTTATTGTGTTTGATGTCTTAGTTTTCTACGTTTCATGTACTTGAATCTTTGAATAGTTGTAGTTTGACCATCTTTTGTCATATTTTTCTAGACAAACGACTTTGATCTGATCAAAGTCTTGAGATTGTTGAAGTTAAAAAAAAAAAATATGCTTATATATGTAAACCTGTATACATTTATTTACTGAATGTTATATATATTATTAGTTAAATAAGTTATGTAAGTAATAATAGATTTGTTTATCTAAATTTTTCTTCTGTGTATATGGATATATAAAGTAGATATATATATTACAAAGTTTTAAATTTAAGGGTTAAACATGTAAGTAATGCTTGAAGACTGTTCGTTACAAATGAATCCTCTCATTTTTCTCACAGCCTGCCACAATGCCATGCGCCTATCTATAGTTTAGGTATTGTATTTGTTAGTCAAGTCTTGTTATCTGTTAATCAATTTTATAAGTTTGTATAAAATTTGCAGTGTTAGTTATATAAGCTTCTAGTACCTAAATTGTAATATAGTAGGGGATGTATAATTCAAAGCTTTAAAATATGCGCTTACTGTATAACAAATTTGAGTAGGCTTATAGCTTGAAGTTGGACCTGTTATTATTTTTAAACACTATTATATATAAAAAAATGTATATATATTTGATTGGAAACGCATCTTATGTGCAATATTGCTGCTGGCAGCATATTTTATTTTAAAGGACTCTGATATAAATTGTATATATAATTTACATAAGATGTACAGAAACTATTGTCTATATATTTGATGGTAAGGTTACATAAATTGCATAGAGCGTTTATCTTCATAAGATTTGGGAGCGTAGAAAAAAAAAGAGGAAAAGAGAGATGTCTGTTTATTGAATACAATTTTGCCGAGCTTTATATTATGTGTAGTTGTCTCATTAAATATTATTTCTTATGAGCGTAAGATATTCTTTTTATAGGCCTGAGTATGGGTTCTAAAATTTAAATCATATGCGTGAGTACATATCTGCATATATATACGGGTATACATTCAGAGCTTTATACGTTTGTATTAGTTATGATATATATAGGTGTATATTTTGGTTATAAGATGTTAGTCTGCATAGGTACAGAGTTTGGTAAGTTCAAAGATATGTTACGTTTTGTTGATTGGAAAGCAAAGTTATTTGTTTATAAGGTCAGTTCTTTTTGTTGCCATTATAATAAAAACTGTCATAAAAGTATATATAGTTGATATATAAATGTTTATATTGCAGTCTCGGATACGTCAAAATATATTTTATAAGTATGGGATTAAATATATATTTGAAGTTAAAATACATGTTTTAAATTGATTTTAGAAAATAATATATATATTTAGTTCAATTTATATCTAATGGTTCTAATTCGTTTTCATCAATTCTTATCTATCAGCTTCGTCCGTTGAACTCGTGCCCATCTTATTTCGCTTTGGAATTCGTGTTTGGATCCACCATTCGCTTCCATTCTCGTTCATCTCTCTAGCCTCGGAAGGTGAGCACTCACTCACGATTAACGTTCTTTTATTTATTAAATTTTATTTCAATTGAAATGACAATTGAAATATGCTGCTGTTAGTTAATTACACTGTTATATATGTTATTGCCTGTATCAGTTCACCTGTGACATCTGACACCATTATCTGTTAATTATTTATGCGATGATAATACAGTTTGGCTGATAATTGATTGATTGTTTGATGTTTATATTGGACGTTAAATTGTTAATGATGTAAGTGATAAATAATTTGAAATTGAAATTGACGTAGGATAGTTAGATTTGATATATGTGTTAAATTTGATTAAATGACATTGTATATTATGACCCCTTTAACTGTTGAATTTATCGATACATAGGATTTGTTTAATTACACTTTGAAACACTGAATGTATGTTGTTAAATTGATGATGTATGAAATTGTAAATAGATGACAAGTAAAACTGTAATGTAATAATCTTTAATCTGCATGAAATGATAGTGTAGATTCTAGAAATAATTATATTAATTTGTACAAATAACAATGCGAATTAATACGGTTATTTCGGGATTATTTGAATTGATTATTGGATTGATATTGATTGTTGTTATTGCTTGTTTATTTACTTTGACACCATCCCAGTTATCACACTGCAAGTTCCCTTTGATATGTTTTGATTTTGAATTGAATTGGAATCGGGTTGAAATGATAAATACCCAAATTGAATTTTTACCTAGGATAGGAAATTAAATAAAACCCGATTGGTCAATAATTTGATTTAAAAATAAAATGAAGATTTTATTTGAATAAATAATATGGTTTTGAAATGAAGTTGGAAATTGAATTTAATGAAATTTAAACGTGAGTATTTAATAATCTGAAATGAAATATTAATAAAGAAATTGATGAAAGAAGGTTGTTTAATTTGAGAAATGATTGAATTAAGTTTGAAATTATAATTAAGTTTGAAATTATTAAACTTTGAAATTATTTAATAATTAAGTTTTGAATTATTTAATAATTAAATAAGATTGAATTATTTAATGATTGAATTGAATTGAAATTCTTTAATAAGAAAAATTGAATTTTTGAATAAGTAAATTTTACTTCGTAAATAATTGAAATTGAGTTTCTTTATTAATTAAGTTTTGGAAAATTATTTAAGAAAGTAAATAAGTGAAATAGAATTTCTTTAAACAAGAAATGAAAATGCGATATTTTGGAATTAATGTAAGACTTGAAATTTAAAGAATTGATTTGATGAATTTAATTTAATTCAAAATTGTAAGTTTTGATATAATGAAGTTGAACTTAAAAATTGATTTAATGAATTGGAAATTTAATAGAAATTGTTTGAATGATAAAGTATCTTAACGAATATTGAATGAAATCGATAAATGAATTTAAATTGATTTGAATGTTGAATTAAATTAATTTAAATGATTTTCGGAATGAAACTTATATACGAACTTGAATCAATATTTGAATTGTTTAAAATTGAAATTGAAATTTAATTATAAGATTTTGAAAGCATGAATTTGGAAGTTTTGAAACGTAATTTTGGAAATTGATTTCGAAAGACAAATGAAATGTTGATTTACGAATTCTATTTGAAATTGAAATTGATTTGGTTTTGAAATAAACACACGACCAATCGGTGTAATAATTACGAAAGTTATTAAAGAGACCGGAATTCGGTTATGGATATACTCTCTATCTAAACCGAAAACCACTTTAATAACTATACGCGAAGTGATGATCCAGAATGAAGTGGTTGGAATGATGTCGTGTTGACTGAAGAAAGAGAACGATAATGGATAGCCTTGACACTTGTGTCAAATTGGAAATGACTAAAACAGGAGCTGTGCCGGGCCAATGGAGGATTGATACCTCAAGTGGACACACTTCTTCGAACTACTTATACTTGTTGTCGATTGGTGCACCCTTGATTTTGGGAGTGTTGTTTCACGGTGTTGCGGGCGCTGCGGCGTTGCGTTCTCACCAGCCCGGATCAGGCGAACGGTAGTATCACTACCTTGGGTATAGCCTCATGTGCCTTGTCATACTTGTATTCCATTTATGCGCGACCACTACGATTTTGATTTGTACCTTTAGTATATGTATTGCCCTCTGGTTACTTCCGGTTTTGGGGAAACTACGGTCTTGTATATGCTTTTGGGAATAAAAATGTGTTAAGGGTGGAATGGGCCATGACTTAACGCTATTTTGATATCTTTTTATATTACTGATAGACATTATCTACTTATCGTACACTACTACATAGTAGATAGTTTAACGGATCCTTAAAGGATGGTTATTCCAAACATCCTTTGAGTTACTTGTATTTCAATTGCTATTTCACTTGAGTTGGATTTATTAATATAAGAATGTTAATCCTGACTCGAGTGTCTTGTGTTTTTGCTTCACGCTCGGGTCAGACTGAGTAGTTCAGCTTTCGAGACTCACCTTTGGAGTTGGAGCTTCGCTTGGAGATCCAGCTATCTATCCAGCTTTCAGATATTCGATGATTCCAGTGATGTATTCTGCTTTGTATCTGATGTATCATATTACTCTTCCGTTGTATCTGGTTTAACTCTGATGTATTTTATATATTCATATAGTAGCTTCATGAACTACTATCTCTTTTATTTTTGCTGCACTTATTACTCTGTGTCTGTGATCTGTGATTATTTATTTATTGTATATGTTCAGTTTTGCCAAATTTAAATTAACAACGCGGTATTTTGAGCAATTCAACTCCGGCATGAGTGTCTACCTATACACTTATAATGGATGCGAATGGTCCAAAATATCGGGTCGTTACACATAGAATAACTTGATCATGACATGGTTAATTTCCACATTGTTTTGATCATAGTCAATTAGGTTTTCAATGTCGGCATCCTTTGCTAAATCTAAAATACGATAACTAGAGAAATCTGAGAATTTAACAAACGAACCCGGATGGATAGTAAAATCTTTCATTTCATTCCACCTTTTGAGTGAAATTGGATCTACAAGCCATTTCTTGATAGAGAGATCAATGGGTTGTGTCTCTGAGGTAGAAGCTTGCTTAAATTTCTTTTGTTGAGGAGCCATTAGGGATAAGTTTGAAGAAAGAAATTTAATAAGAGAATGTAGGGTTTCTTGGATTTGGGGGAAGAAGGCTGGTTATGAAGTAAAAAAAAAGAGAGATAGGGGAAAAAAGTGAACGGAAGGTATATTAAAAAACAGGATATACGTAACCGGTCGACCGGTGAAAATGGGGCGGTCGACCGTTTTTATCCAGAGAGCAAAACGGTCGACCGGTCCATTTTTCCTTGTCGACCGGTGCTGTTCTGTATCACAGTTCAGCCTGTTTTTAATATATTTTGACCTATAAATTTTATATCACTCTTATTATAATATTTAAATGTTTTTAAAAGAGTGATTACAACAATACAATATATATATATATATAAAAAAAATAAAAAAAAATTAATGAAGAGTGGGAGAAGGAAGATCGGTTGAATCTTCGTTAATATCATCAATGCGAGCCTTCCAAGATGACCATTTTTCAGTTGCCCCTTCATTCTGAGCATAGTTTCTGTCCCATGAGTTTGGGGTTCTAGAAGATGAAGGTGCATTTGGCATCGGCTCATGAACATCTCGTTTGTTTGATCCACAGAAGAAGAATGCCATTCTTTCTAAAATAGATAATCGTGCCGAAGTCTGCTGTTGTTCATGATGAAGCTGTTGTTGTCCATAATGAAGCTGACGTTGAAGATCTATTTGATGTTTTTGATAGTGATGAATTTCATCAATCTTCTCTTTGGTATGAGGAGAATAGAATAGCACTTTCTTTGCCCTTTTTGATTTAGGCGTACTTCCAGGTGTACGAGAGCATTGATGATGGCACTTTGGTTTATATTTTGGTATTTCAGGAGAAAGATATTCTTCTGATTCAGAACTTGTAATGGAAATGTGAGTTTTTTGAGCACACTCATCACAAATATGTGCCATAGAAAATTTTGTATTTATGATTAGATAAGGGAAGATGAATAAAACAAATGTTTTTGACAGCTTATATAGACAGTTCTTATATATAAGCCTATGATTAAGAGTGAAAAGAGGAATTTGATGGTGTAAAATAATCAGAGGCTCAAATTTAAAAATAGCTTAAAATAGCTATAGTTAAAAAAAAGAATAATCAAACGAAAGAACTTAACATCAGTAATTATTAGACAAGGTCTTTTAAAGAAATTAAACCAAGCTCTCTTCGTAATTTAATAAAACTAGATTCGAGCAAAGGCTTAGTAAAAATGTCCGCTAATTGATTATCAGTTTGGACATATTCAAGACATATATTTCCTTTTTCAATATTATCTCTAAGGAAATGATGACGGATATCAATATGCTTGGTTCTAGAATGATTCACTGGATTTTTAGAAAGATTTATAGCACTCGTGTTATCACAGTATATAATAGAATTTGATAAATGAATATCAAAATCTTGAAGTGTTTGTTGCATATATAATACTTGAGTACAAGCGAGAGCCGCTGATATATATTCGGCCTCACATGTTGATAGTGAAACACAATTCTGTTTCTTACTAAACCAAGAGACAAGTGATTTTCCAATAAAATGGCACGTACCACTTGTACTCTTTCTATCCGTTCGAGAACCTCCAAAATCAGCATCACTATATGAAACTAATTCGAATGGACATTCTGTTGGATAAAAAAGACCGAAATCTTTTGTATTATTGAGATAACGAATTATACGCTTCACTGCTCGTAAATGCGATTCCTTTGGATTTGCTTGAAAACGAGCACATAGACAAACACTCATCATTATATCTGGACGACTAGCTGAAAGATAAAGAAGAGAACCAATCATGCTTCGATATAATTTCTGGTCAACACTCTTACCATTATCATCTTTTTCAAGATGTGTAGTTGTACTCATAGGAGTTGGTTTACCAGATGTATTTTCTAATCCGAAGCGCTTGATAAGATTTCCGCAGTATTTTTCTTGATTAATAAAAATACCATTCGGAAGTTGTTTGATTTGAAGTCCAAGAAAGTATGACAGTTCTCCCATATGAGACATTTCGAATTCTTTGGTCATAATACTTGCAAATTCCTTACAGAGTTTATCATTTGTTGAACCAAAGATGATGTCGTCTACATATATCTGAATAACTAGAATATCCTTTTGAGAATGTTTGATAAACAAAGTTTGATCGACTCTGCCTATTTGAAATCCTGAGTCAATAAGATAGCTACATAATCGTTCATACCAAGCACGAGGTGCTTGTTTTAAACCATAAAGAGCTTTCTTTAGTTTGAACACATGGTCAGGATATTTTTCATGTACAAACAAAGGAGGTTGTTCGACATATACATTTTCTTTGATAAATCCATTAAGAAATGCACTTTTGACATCCATCTGATAAAGTTTGAAATTATGGTGACAAGCAAAAGATAATAGGATTCTAATAGCTTCTAGTCGAGCAACTGGTGCAAAAGTTTCTTCATAATCGATACCTTCTTCCTGATTATATCCCTGTGCTACTAACCTTGCTTTATTTCTGGTGATATTCCCTTGTTCATCAGCCTTATTTTTATAGACCCATTTAGTACCAATCACTGACTGATCAGTTGGTCTTGGAACAAGTTCCCAGACGTCATTGCGCATGAACTGATTTAGTTCTTCTTGCATGGCAATGATCCAATATTCGTCGGTAGCTGCTTCTTTAGGATTCTTAGGTTCGATATTTGATAGAAACGCAACATGTCCCATTTGATGTAATTGACTCCTAGTTCTTACTTGTGAGTCGACCTCCCCAATTACATTTTGAACCGGATGGTGTCTCAATAATCTTGGAGGGGAACGTATTTCACAAGCTGGTTGTTGTTGAGAAGTATTTTCAACAATATTTTCAGAGTCAGAGTCATAATTTGTGATGATAGGAGTGTCAGAAAGTATAGTTTCGTCATCATCAGATTTTGGTTGAGAGGGCTGAAAGATTTCATCGAAGGAAACATGAAGAGATTCCTCAATAGTTTTGGTTCGTTTATTGAAAATACGATATGCCTTGCTTCTTTCCGAATAACCGACAAATATACCTTCATCAGCTTTCGGATCAAACTTCCCGAGATGGTCTTTCGTATTTAAAATGAAACATTTTGAACCAAATACTTTGAAGTAAGATATATTTGGCTTCCTTTCGTTAAATAATTCATAAGATGTATTCTTGGTGAGTGGTCGAATGGACACACGATTCAAAACATAACACGCAGTGGCGACGGCTTCTGCCCAGAAATGTTTTGGTAAAGTAGATCCATTTAATAGCGTTCTTGCACATTCTTGTAATGTTCGATTTTTTCGTTCTACAACTCCGTTTTGTTGTGGAGTTCTAGGAAACGAAAAATTGTGGTTAATACCTTTCTTTGTACAAAAATGTTCAAATTCGTTATTTTCGAATTCACCACCATGATCACTCCTTATTTTTTTAACTTTTAGCCCTTTCGACTTTTGAATTCTTTTGACGAAAGATTTAAAATGTTCAAAAGTGTCACTCTTGTTTTTCAGGAAAATAGACCATGTATACCGAGAATAGTCATCAACTATTACAAATACATATCGATTATGGTTTATCGACTGAACCTATGTTGGTCCGAATAAATCCATATGTAGTAACTCAAGTGGTTGTAATGTTGATATGACTTTCTTGGATTTAAAAGATGATTTGGTTAATTTTCCTAATTGACATGCATCACAGATATTGTTAACCTTAAAACTCATTTTGGGTAATCCTCTAACTAGATTGTTTTTGGCTAGCTTGTCAATAGTTCTGAAGTTTATATGACAGAAGTGTTTGTGCCATAGCCATGGATCATTATCATTAGCTATAAGACACATATCTGAGTTATGATTAATATTCATATTCAGAATATATATATATTTCTGTCTCTATAACCTTCGAAAATTAAATTATGATCTTTATCTAGAATACTACACTTATTATTTGAAAAAGAAATTGTAAAACCCTTGTCACATAATTGACTGATACTAAGTAAATTGTGTTTTAAATTTCTAACTAGCATGACATTTGTAATAAGAGGTAAGTTAGATGTACCGCAATTGCTCACATCGCCTTTGCCGATGATATAGCCTTTTGAATTATCTCCAAAAGTGACGGAGCCACCATCTGAGTATGTAATATTTGTTAATAAGCTCTTGTCTCCAGTCATGTGCTTCGAGCAACCACTGTCCAATATCCACTTTCCTCTTTTCTTAAGTGGGACCTGCAAAAAATAAAATTAAGTCCATGGTACCCACTTTTTATGGGGTCCTAAGAGTTAGGTCTTAGGAGTCCAAACCCATACGGGTCCGGTATCCCCTTTATATATATAATTAGTATTAAGATGCACAGTATTCATGAAATTCTGAATATATTTATTCCTAATCAAATTGTTATTTGTTTTAGGAACCCATATTTTGATAGTCTTGACAACTTTCTTCTGAAATTTCACAACTGATTTTGGTTTGGAATATAATAAACTAAGATTTTTCATAGCTCCAGTATTTTGTACTTTCTTTTTCCTTTCATTACCAAGATGTTTCTTGGTTTCTTGTTTCCTATATCCCAAACCTTGTTTATTTGAAACAGATTGTGAACTTTCAATGATTTTTGTCAAATTTTCTCGACCTTTGTTAAAGTTAGAAACATTTTGAGTTATGTCATCTAACTTAGTTTGTAAGCTCGCCTTTTCTAGGTCCAGATTTTTGACTTTTGCCTTAAGCTCATGATTTTCAATAGTGAGAGCATCATTTTTCCTTTTTGAGTTTCAATTTCTTGACTCAAAAGAGATAATTGAGAGTCAACATTAGATGATGATTCTTGAAGTTTTTCAAGTTCTTCTTCTAATATTTTCTTCTCGTCTTTTAACATATCTCGTTCAAACTCTGCTCTACTCAAATCTGCTTTGGCTACTTTTAATTGACGTTTTATGTCTTTATATTTGACTATTAATTCAGAATTTATATCAAGTAATTCATCAAATGTAGGAATTTGTACCTCATCTTCTGTTGCCATAAAACAAACATTAGCTTGTTCATTCTCCTGATCACTTTCACTTTCAGATGAGGATGAGTCTGAATCATCCTATGTTACTGAGAAGGCTCGTTTCTTTGACTTGTCCTTCTTATGTTTGAATTTATCATTTTCTGACTTCTTCTTTTGTTCTGGACAATCCTTCTGCATGTGCCCCTTTTTGTGACAGTTGAAACATTCTATAGTAGATGAAGATGGTTTGTTTGATCCAGATTTCCTTTTGTTGTAACGACTGGCTTTTCGATATTTTAGGAATTTTTTGAATCCTTTTGCAATGAATGCCAAATCTTCATCTTCAGAATCTGATTCATTTTCATCTTTCTCAGCATGAAATGCTACATTTTTCTTTTCTTCTTTCTGTTCTTTTCTAGCCTGCAAATTTGCTTCATAGGACATTAAATTTCCTATCAATTCATCTGGCTTCATGATGGAAAGGTCATTAGCTTCTTCAATTGCTAATACTTTTCCTTCCCATTCATTAGTCAGAGAATGTAGGACTGTTGAAACAACATCAAAATCTGAATATTTTTGTCCTAATCCGATAAGTGCATGATGAATAGTTTGAAACCTTGAATACATATCATTGATTGTCTCATTTGGTTTCATTTTAAAATTTTGAAACTGACTCTTCAGCATGGCTATTTTGGCTTGTTTAACCTTGTTAGTACCTTCATGAGTGGTTTTCAGCGTTTGCCAAATTTGATATGCAGTAGTGTAGATACTAACACGGTTATATTCATTTTGGTCTAATGCACAAAACAACATATTTATTGCCTTTGCATTTACGGCTGCTGCCGTTTTCTCAGCCGTTGTCCATTCTGAATATTCAGTTGTTGGATTTACTATTTCTTTTTGAGTAGCATTCCAAGCATCATAACTATTTGATTGCATGAAAAATGACATACGTGTAGCCCAATAGCTATAGTTGAGACCATTAAAGAATGGAGGTCTTTGTGTTGATTGACCTTCCGTGTAAGTGCTAGTGCTAGTGCTTGCGTTATTTGCCATATTACAAGAATATATCAAATAACGGTGTTACGGTTATATGATAACCTTGCTTTGATACCAAATGAAAGTGTGTATGCTTGTGCACACTAATTACGGATCGTGTAATATGGACTACTATATGCGGAATGTTATTTACAATTGCTATATAAGTAAATATTCAATAAACTAACTATATAGCAATTCACAGATATAGAATAGTAAAAGCAGTAAACAGTAAAAATCACACCAGGGATTTTTATACTGGTTCAGACCTCCCGTCCTACGTCCAGTCCCAGACTTCTATCTGGATTTCACTACCAACTACCTCGCTTCACCCGGAGGAACAGGTTTATAACACCCGAACGGGATTTCGTGCCTCTTACAACACCGAGGACTTCAACAAAAATAAATATTATTGTTGTTGACAACTTGTGCTCTTGATAACACGGATTTGTCACTTGTAGTACACCCTTCCTATAATCTTATCCTCAAAATATGTGAATGATGTTTGTGAAGATTGAAGGAAGTATATTACTTATTTGAATCAAAAGATATGAAATAATTTCAATGATTCAATAAGCAATTTGAAGTAGAGAGCTTTTAGAATGCAAGAGTATTTAGAATTTAAGATCAGAATTTTAAAGCAAAGAATTGTTGTTTTTCAATCAATGATTTAGATATGTTTATATAGGGAATAAATGGTTGTAACTCTTTGTGAAGAGTAGCCACTAACAGATGTGATCATTGATGAAAGGAAAGAGAAGCAACCATTGAAGAAATAAGTGTCTTTTGGAAAAGGTTGCTTTCTGTTTAAAAACGGTCGACAGGTCAAAAATGACCAGTAGACAAAATTTCAAATATATAGACGTTATGTGCATGTGTGCACGTTCATTGTGCAATTTACACAGGAACGGTCGACCGCTTGGTTTTGGACCGGTCGACCGGTCGCTGTTAAATTGCACAGTGAATGTGCAATGTCATCCAAAACGTTTATACATCGATTCTTTTGAGATGCATGATTATTTTGAGGATAGATTTTAACATAACTAATACTACTAACATACCAAATAATCAACCTCTAATGTATGAAGCTCGTTGTATCTCAATGAATGACTTCTTTTTGACGATCACGGTTTATCCCTTTGTCAAAAATCAAAACTATATAAAAAACTTGACTCAACATACTCAACAATATAAATCAAACCAAGTAAAACTTACATAATTTATCCCTATGTATGCAACACAGACACTTACCACATAACCCAAATAAGGATACAAACAGTCTTGGGTATATAAATAATAGAATATGTATAACACATATAGCTTGTATATATATATATATATATATATAAGTAAACAAGAAACTGGTTTTTATATAAAGGTATGTAAATATATATGTAACTTATACTTACGCAAGAAGGAAAATGAAGAGGTGGAGTAGACGTGCTCGGAATTGAAGAAATGGTGACGGGTGACGACGGAGGCGCTCAAAGCGGAAGGAGATCGCGTGGAGTCATCGGCCGGTGGTGGTGACACAGGTTGCGGCTCACGTGGTGGGAGCTGCGGGCTTTGGAGGTGGTGGCAGTGGGTTGTTAGGCGTAGGAGGGGAGGATGAGAGGAAGCGTGGGCTGCACGTGGAGTCAGCTTCAAAAAAAGAAGGCTGTTCCGGTGGTTCGGCCAGTGGTGGGGTGCTTTGGGTCTCGGCCATTAGTTTGGATGGTGGTGTCACTGGGTCGGCGATCCGCAGGCTGGTGAGTGAGGAGATGTTCGGCTAAGGAGTAAAGCGGTGTAGAGGTGGTTCGAGAGGGAGAGCGTGGATAGAGGGTTCGGAGCTGAGGCGGAGGGTGGTGCTCTGACGCAGCTGTGGTGGTCGAGTGGAGCTTCGGTCAGGGCTCGGAAAGAAAACGACAGCCGTGAAGGAAGAGTGGGAAAAATTTGAACAATTGGTTCATGCTATACGTGCTAGGAATATATATTTTCTTCAAAATGAAATGAACAGAGAAGACGAGGAATGAAACCATAGAACATGAAACGAACGAATCAAATGTAAAGTGAAATAGTAGATATATTGAACAGATGGGATAGAAACAGTCAAGCGTAAATTCAGGGAATATTAATGATGGCAAATGGCTGTTTGCTTTCTTTTTCCCAACCGCTGTAAAATTTGAATGGTCACACGAATTTAAAGTTAGAATGGTACCGATATGGTAGGCGTTACGCAATTGCAACGTACAAAGGAACTCCGAATTTGACAATCGAACATACCGTAGAGATCAGCACGACGAGCCGATCAAAACGGTATATAGAAATCAGTGGTACGATTGAATTATAAAAATTCGAATTTCTAATAGCGGAAAATGCAAGAAAAACGCTGATAAATAAGATCGACGGAGCCAAAGATGTCCGAATTTGGAAAAACGACAAACTGAAATCTTGCTCAGAAGATGGTTTAGAATTTTTCTATGTTAAAATATTTAGGTTTCGGAAATATTTTATTTTCATCGCTTTTTAACTGATTAAATTGAAGTGAATTTACGCGCGAAATAAACTTTCATATTTTCGGACGAAAATTTACCAGTCGCTATGTTTAACTAGACGTATTCCAAATATTAGGAAATTTGTGAAATCCTCTATTTGTTATGGATATAGGATATGTAGGTTTTCAGAACTTATATATATATATATATGAATGCGGTAAATTTGAAAACCGTTAGTTTAGAAAGTCATTGTTATGGAAATCTTATGTAAGCTTACATGGATATGATATGTACGAAATGTGAAATGAAGTACTACATATATATGATATTATGTTTTCTAAACTGAGGATATGGAAAAGTACCTTCCATTTATAATTGGAGAAGGTATTGGAACTCGTGAAGAGTGTCCATTTGAAATTCGTAGCTACGTAGAATTTTCCATAAGTTAGAATGTCTATTTGGACTAGAATCCCTCGTGATGGGATCATGTTGATTGATGTTAGCGTAATTTGAGGGGCGAGATGCCCACAGTTACAAGCGATTCCACTGGGATAGTGGCACAACCGCCGAGTAAGCTGCAATCTAAGCGCCAAAGCGAAATTCGAGGGGCGAGATGCCTACGGTTACAAGCGATTCTACTGGGATAGTAGCGTAACCGCCGTGTGAACCGCGATCTATGGCAACAACCATGGCGAAATTTAAGAGATGTGAAATCTACAGATTACGAGCGATTCTACTGGGATAGTAGCGTAACCGCCGGGTAACTGTAATCCATGGGGGAACGTGCTTTCCATATCCATTTTTGAAAAAGAATTTTTAATGTATTTTCACTGGGAGTTGAAGCAAGTATATTTAGTACTTGGAGATTTTTAGTCCTGCGCCTGGCCAGCGTATGCCTAATGGTTGTAAGAATGACAATAGACTTGTTAAATTTCGAGTTAGCAAGTATTTTCAAACTTTAAATGGCAAATCAATAGTTTGAAATTAGAATTACATAATTCCTACCTAATAAACAAAGGAAGAAGATCTTTAAAATGTTTTGAAAGTCCACAGCTTTGGAAGAGATATATTATATAAATCTCTAACATGAAGAATTTTAAGTTTGAATCTGAGTTTGTAAGTCGAAAATTTGGAAAAGACTTTTGCGTTTTGATTGTAGAAATCAATGAACAAAGCTAGTGTGAACAAATCATGAATATAGAGTTCACTCTATATTTATTTATTTTTAATAAGTATTGAGCTTGGAAAAAAATAATTTAGTAGGGTATAAATATTAATGAAATTTTAACAACCTTTCCTTTTCGTGGACGAAAAGTTTTAAGAAGGGGAGATTGTAACGACCCTGAAATTTTAATAATTCAAATTGAAAATATTTAATGAATTTTAAATATTTGAAAGATGAATTGACTCGAATTTCAAATTATCAGGATAAATTGGGCGATTAAATTTTAGAATTTAATCTATTGAAAATTGAATTTGAATTGAATCGGGATTCATAAATAATGTAAAGGAGTTTGTCAATCGATTAAAATTCTTTTATAAATTTTGTTAGGTGTTAAGAGTTTAACGGGCTTCAATTGAATGTTGGCCCATGTTTGATATTGGTGCCGTGATTAAGTATACCTGTTTTCCCTTTACCCCATTCATTATCTTCAAACCCTAAACCTAAAATCTTACGAAGAAAAATAATGGTGGCTTCAAAATTTTCGTTCGTTCGCTCATCTCCTTCGTTCACCGTTCGTTCAACAAACTAGAGCCCGATCCCCTATTCGATATTATCTTCGGCCCCGACTTCCTTTTGGCTTGTGAATATGGTGGCTCATCTGGAATTAGGGCTTTGTCCTTGTTTGTTCCACTGGCAAATTTAAGCTTTGACTTCGTCGACTTTCGTGGCGTTTTGGAAATCGAGGCTTCGACTTTCGTTCGTCTTCGTCTCGCTCGCGGCTGCCTCTTCGAAAAAGGTGAGTGGTTTCCCCCCTCACATCTAATTCGACTATCAAACGATTTCTGATTTGTTTAAGTTTTGTTTACTTGGACCTTGTTCGAATTCGTATATTTTTTTGTGACTTTGGGTTTCACTGTTTGGTTTGGTGAATTTCTGGTGATTTCGGGTTGACTTCGATTTTGGTGAAACTATAAACTTGTTCGTTTTTTTGGGGTTTCTTGACTTGTTCGAATTCGTTCTATGTTGTTAATTTTGCTTTGTCACTTGATTTAGTGAATGAAATTTCATGACTTTGTATTATAGTCAGTTGGTTTGTTTGGCATTTTTTTTTGTTGACATGTATTTGCTCAGACTGTTTTTCGTCTCACTTGTTGGCTTCGGCATCGACTTTGATCTGTAGTTGGCTTCGGCATCGACTTTGATCTGTAGTTGCCTTAGGCTGCACACTTGGTTTTATGATGTTGATCTTGTTCGATTTTTGCCATATTATCCACTGCCTCTAGTAGCACTTTGATATGGTGCAGCTTTTGAATCATCCCTTACCTGTCGAATTTGCATATATGTTTACTGTTCGATGAAGATATGTTTACTATACATTCATGTTCTGTTCACTTGGCCATTTGTATACATACATTCATGTATGTATACAGATGTATTTTCACTGTTGCATCCATTAGACTTTGCATTTGTTTGCATTTATATGCATTCTTGAAGACTTTGACTATCCTATATGCCTACTGTCATGTTGGGGCATTTGCCTGTTTTTTTTTGTGTGGCCAGTTGCATCGAGTTGGTCTTGTCTGCACTCACTACTGTCTTGCAATTTGCATTCCATTCTGTTGCACTGAGTCTTGATATCACTTGAACCTTAGTGTAGTTGTTGCTTTTGGTTCATTATTTGCATCACTGGTCTTTGATGTTTGGACAGACCTGGACTTTGATGTTGTTATGGTTTATTTTGTTAGTCGAGTTTCCTACATGTGCTCTTGTAGTCGAGTCTGCACATGTGTATTTTGTAGCAGTTTGGTCTAGCACTTGTATTTAATCTGGATTCTTTTGGAGTCCAGTTCCACTCTGGTTTATGATCGATTTCTGAGATAGTTTTGACTTGTTTCAGTTTGAAGATTTGTCTGGTTACAGAACTATTTCTTGTTTCTGGTCTTGAAGGTGCACTGTTACACTATCATCTGGTTGCATTTGTCTTTGTTAGAATCTTGAAGTAGTCTTCATTGTTGCATTCTTTTGCTTTGAGCATGTTGTCTGTAGATGCTTGGTGCATTCATGTATATTGGTTCAGATTTGTACTGAACTTATTTTTGGTCTGCACTCTGTAATCTTGAGTTGTATTTGTGAATTTCACGGTTTCTTGAAAATCTGGCAATGTCTGCATGCTCATTGGTCATTTCTGATTTCTATTTGTATGAGCTTGATCATGTATTATCCACTGGTCATTTGCAGTTACCATCATTCCAGTCTGGTTCATTACTGGTTCATTTGGACTTGAAACACTTCATATGTGTGCATGCTTGCTGTAGTAACTTGAGTTTCTGGACTTGTTTATTCATCATTGTTGCCAGGTAGATTGATGTCTGCACTGTAGATCTATGTATGTATATATGTGTTGTCCTTGTAGTCTTCATTTCACCTTGAACCTGTAGTTGCTTCTTGTCTGCATTGATGATTTTGCTTCCTTGACTTGGTCTTGAGTTTGGTCATTTGAACATTACTGAGTTGCTTGTGTATACTTGTATTGCATTGCTTCATGTTGCTCTCTGCATACTTGAACTGTCATTGTTTCACTTGTTCATACGCATGTGTTCACTTGATCACTTCCAGTTATACTGCTATTTGTATTTCAGTGCTTCATGTTGTAGCTTGACCATTTCATAGTAGTTACTTGCAGTTTTACATTGTAGCCTTGATTCACTGTTGCATTTGTTGTTGTGGCCATGTTGAAATTGTGCATGTTCATATATACTCCTGGTTTCATTGTATGACATAAGTTGGTCTGCATTTAGTAGTTGAGCCAATGTTGTGGACCGAGAAATTCATTTTGATGTTCACCTGTCATCACTGGTTCAAGTGTAGTAGTACTTCTTGTACTCTGATTGCTCTATCCTTGATGTTTCTTTTGTTCTGATTCATTGATTCGTTTCATATTTCGTATGTCGTATTGGCGAGGCCGTAAACATTAGCGTGTACGGCAGCCAATCAAAACTTGATGTTTTGCTGTTTCTAAAATTTTTTTATGTTGAAAATTCAAAATATTTTGAATCGTATTTTGATTTGGTTTAAATTGATAATTTTTGTTGTTAATCGCCGTTTTCGGCATTTCCATTCTTTTCTAAATCATCTTCATTTAGAAATCTTTGCATCTATCTATGTTGATGTTTTAAATCTGCTGATTTATTGTTTAACACTGTTTAGTGTTAAAATTTTCGTTATCCGATTTCTTTGTTAAAAGGATTGGATAGACGGGAATTATTTTGACTGTCGTCTATTTGATTATTACTGCTTTTATGCACTAATAACTGGTTTGAATTAGACTGACCTGTGTATTATTTTCTTTTGAATGTAATACTCGGGTCAGACCGAGTATTTTTACAGCTTGAAGATTTCAGGCAGCGAAGTTAGAGAGAGAGAGTAAAGAATCACTTAAGCTTTCAAGAGAATTGTATTTTAAGATATTCCGCTGTATTAGTTAAATACATTGTATAAACTCTGATGTATGTATTCAAAAAGATTTATAGTAATGAAATATTATTCTGTGTTTCTGTGGCTGATTCTGTTTAAACTCTATAAACTAAATAACAATCCGTCTTTTTGAACGTTTCGAGTTGGTTTAATTACCGACTGGAGGCGGTCAGAAAGGGGGAATGTTACAGAGTGGTATCAGAGCTTTGGTTTACACAAAGCTTAGTTTATGGTGTTTAATATGAATAGTTACTAAAAACACTTTAAAGAAAACGTTTTTCAAACTTAAAGAAGTATAAAATTGTTTTTGAAATTAAGAAGTATTTTGAAAATTCAAATCCTTTACGGAAATTTCCCTCTCTAAATTTTGGTTTACGATTGTTTTTCTTCGGTAAAGTCTTCTTAGATTTGAGTCCTAATCATTCGAAAAACCATTGTCGAATTTCTGAGACGTATGAAATAAAGATTTTTAACTTAAGAAGTTAAATTGAATTGAGTTAGCATTAATAAATATATGATTTGAAATTTAACTAAAGGAAGTTAAATAAATTGAACTTGATTTGATAAATTATTGAGACGAAAAGTTAAACTTGAAAGATAAGTGATTATATAATATGAATTGGGAAGTTTAAATTAATAAGTTGTATAACTTATAAAATGAGAAAATTTAAATCAAACCAATTGTTAAAATGGTTAAACAGTTTTGTTAAGTAAAACAAAATCTGAATTTTGAATAGGGATATGAATTTGACTTTAGCAAAAGTTAAATAAGAGAATTTTTGAAATAAAATCTAAGTTAAGTTAAGTAAAATAGAATTTCAAATAACTTAGAGCCGAACTTAAGCTGTATAGTGAAAATAAATGCAAGTGAAGATAAAATGAAATATAGCTTAAGTAATGTTGAATGAGGTTGAATTTGATATCAAAATGAATTAATAAAGTGAAGTAATGAATATGAATTTGAGTTATATAAAAAAAATTACAGGATTAGAAATTGTGAAGTTATAAAATGAATCTATGTTGTAAAATAAAGGATTTATAAGTAATTTACTTATAAATTAAATTTTTGATATAAAACTGAGTTGTAAAGGAATGGTTAATAAAGTAATTTTTATAAATTTAAGTCTTTATAAATAGGAATAGGAGTAGAATTTATAAACGTTGTTTATAAATCCGAAACCGACTTATTTTGATAAGTAAATTTTTATAACTTGTTAAATGAAGTATATTCACGATTTTGGACAGTGAATATATTATTGAATAAAATGGACATGTTTTGGGAAAGTGATATTTTAAAACGAAGTTAATTGTTTTAAAGATGTTTAAAAAGGCATTGAATATCGAAACCATAGATTTCAACATTCATTGTTGAAATAGACGTTTTCGAATAAAAGGAAATAGTGGACTATAACACTATTGTTATAGTAAATGATTTCCGAAAGGAAATGTTTTGTATAGTATTGGGATTTATACATCTATCTAAATTTCGAATCCCTATACTAGTGATTTTGAGTTGTCGTAACGATGTTTTACGTAACATTCGTTTTAACTCAAATAAATGTGTGAACGAGAATGATTTCCTTAAAGATGAAATATATACTTAATTTTGATTAAAGTATATCGAATATTTTCAAATGTTGAAAATAAATGGATTTGTTAATTACTTATTTTTAAATAAGTATGGAAATGTTTTTCCAAATATGAAATGTTGTGAATATATTCCGTAAGGGATAAATGATTTGAAATTCATTTTCGAAGTCGAAGTTGAAAAGTTAAATGAGAAATTTGAACAATTTGTTCAATTTGAAATTTTTCAAAAAGATTGAATCGTTAAGTTAAATTGAGTTTAACTTCGACACCAAAGACAATATAAGATGAGTTTTTGAATTTCAGATGATGATTTGGATTGTATGTCTAACATTGTGAATTGATGACATAGCAATTGATCTCTATTAAATATATATCTGTTGGTGGTGGAGAATTATTCTCTTAGCTTAACACCCTTCTCTGAGACGTACGAGCTCAGAGGTTATATATCGATAGACATCAATTCTGTGTTGAGAATTGACGATGTAACGTGAAATCCAAATCGAATGTGAAAGTCGATAATAAATGGAATTATGAATAGGAATTGGGTTTGAGATAACCTTAAATTTTCAAATCGACTTAGAGGAAATTTTTGAAATCCTCTATTTGTTATGGATATAGGATATGTAGGTTTTCAGAACTTATATATATATATGAATGCGGTAAATTTGAAAACAGTTAGTTTAGAAAGTCATTGTTATGGAAATCTTATGTAAGCTTACATGGATATGATATGTACGAAATGTGAAATGAAGTACTACATATATATGATATTATGTTTTCTAAACTGAGGATATGGAAAAGTACCTTCCATTTATATTTGGAGAAGGTATTGGAACTCGTGAAGAGTGTCCATTTGAAATTCGTAGCTACGTAGAATTTTCCATAAGTTAGAATGTCCATTTGGACTAGAATCCCTCGTGATGGGATCAGGTTGATTGATGTTAGCGTAATTTGAGGGGCGAGATGCCCACAGTTACAAGCGATTCCACTGGGATAGTGGCGCAACCGCCGAGTAAACTGCAATCTAAGCGCCAAAGCGAAATTCGAGGGGCGAGATGCCTACGGTTACAAGCGATTCTACTGGGATAGTAGCGTAACCGCCGTGTGAACCGCGATCTATGGCAACAACCATGGAGAAATTTAAGAGATGTGAAATCTACAGATTACGAGCGATTCTACTGGGATAGTAGCGTAACCGCCGGGTAACTGTAATCCATGGGGGAACGTGCTTTCCATATCCATTTTTGAAAAAGAATTTTTAAAGTATTTTCACTGGGAGTTGAAGCAAGTATATTTAGTACTTGGAGATTTTTAGTCCTGCGCCTGGCCAGCGTATGCCTAATGGTTGTAAGAATGACAATAGACTTGTTAAATTTCGAGTTAGCAAGTATTTTCAAACTTTAAATGGCAAATCAATAGTTTGAAATTAGAATTACATAATTCCTACCTAATAAACTAAGGAAGAAGATCTTTAAAATGTTTTGAAAGTCCACAGCTTTGGAAGAGATATATTATATAAATCTCTAACATGAAGAATTTTAAGTTTGAATCTGAGTTTGTAAGTCGAAAATTTGGTAAAAGACTTTTGCGTTTTGATTGTAGAAATCAATGAACAAAGCTAGTGTGAACAAATCATGAATATAGAGTTCACTCTATATTTATTTATTTTTAATAAGTATTGAGCTTGGAAAAAAAAAATTTAGTAGGGTATAAATATTAATGAAATTTTAACAACCTTTCCTTTTCGTGGATGAAAAGTTTTAAGAAGGGGAGATTGTAACGACCCTGAAATTTTAATAATTCAAATTGAAAATATTTAATGAATTTTAAATATTTGAAAGATGAATTGACTCGAATTTCAAATTATCAGGATAAATTGGGCGATTAAATTTTAGAATTTAATCTATTGAAAATTGAATTTGAATTGAATCGGGATTCATAAATAATGTAAAGGAGTTTGTCAATCGATTAAAATTCTTTTATAAATTTTGTTAGGTGTTAAGAGTTTAACGGGCTTCAATTGAATGTTGGCCCACGTTTGATATTGGTGCCGTGATTAAGTATACCCGTTTTCCCTTTACCCCATTCATTATCTTCAAACCCTAAACCTAAAATCGAACGAAGAAAAATAATGGCGGCTTCAAAATTTTCGTTCGTTCGCTCATCTCCTTCGTTCACCGTTCGTTCAACAAACTAGAGCCCGATCCCCTATTCGATATTATCTTCGGCCCCGACTTCCTTTTGGCTTGTGAATATGGTGGCTCGTCTGGAATTAGGGCTTTGTCCTTGTTTGTTCCACTGGCAAATTTAAGCTTTGACTTCGTCGACTTTCGTGGCGTTTTGGAAATCGAGGCTTCGACTTTCGTTCGTCTTCGTCTCGCTCGCAGCTGCCTCTTCGAAAAAGGTGAGTGGTTTCCCCCCTCACATCTAATTCGACTATCAAACGATTTCTGATTTGTTTAAGTTTTGTTTACTTGGACCTTGTTCGAATTTGTATATTTTTTTGTGACTTTGGGTTTCACTGTTTGGTTTGGTGAATTTCTGGTGATTTCGGGTTGACTTCGATTTTGGTGAAACTATAAACTTGTTCGTTTTTTTTGGGGTTTCTTGACTTGTTCGAATTCGTTCTATGTTGTTAATTTGCTTTGTCACTTGATTTAGTGAATGAAATTTCATGACTTTGTATTATAGTCAGTTGGTTTGTTTGGCATTTTTTTTGTTGACATGTATTTGCTCAGACTGTTTTTCGTCTCACTTGTTGGCTTCGGCATCGACTTTGATCTGTAGTTGCCTTAGGCTGCACACTTGGTTTTGTGATGTTGATCTTGTTCGATTTTTGCCATATTATCCACTGCCTCTAGTAGCACTTTGATATGGTGCAGCTTTTGAATCATCCCTTACCTGTCGAATTTGCATATATGTTTACTGTTCGATGAAGATATGTTTACTATACATTCATGTTCTGTTCACTTGGCCATTTGTATACATACATTCATGTACGTATACAAATGTATTTTCACTGTTGCATCCATTAGACTTTGCATTTGTTTGCATTTATATGCATTCTTGAAGACTTTGACTATCCTATATGCCTACTGTCATGTTGGGGCATTTGCCTGTTTTTTTTTTTGTGTGGCCAGTTGCATCGAGTTGGTCTTGTCTGCACTCACTACTGTCTTGCAATTTGCATTCCATTCTGTTGCACTGAGTCGTGATATCACTTGAACCTTAGTGTAGTTGTTGCTTTTGGTTCATTATTTGCATCACTGGTCTTTGATGTTTGGAAAGACCTGGACTTTGATGTTGTTATGGTTTAGTTTGTTAGTCGAGTTGCCTACATGTGCTCTTGTAGTCGAGTCTGCACATGTGTATTTTGTAGCAGTTTGGTCTAGCACTTGTAATTAATATGGATTCTTTTGGAGTCCAGTTCCACTCTGGTTTATGTCTGATTTCTGAGACAGTTTTGACTTGTTTCAGTTTGAAGATTTGTCTGGTTACAGAAGTATTTCTTGTTTCTGGTCTTGATGGTGCACTGTTACACTATCTTCTGGTTGCATTTGTCTTTGTTAGAATCTTGAAGTAGTCTTCATTATTGCATTCTTTTGCTTTGAGCATGTTGTCTGTAGATGCTTGGTGCATTCATGTATATTGGTTCAGATTTGTACTGAACTTATTTTTGGTCTGCACTCTGTAATCTTGAGTTGTATTTGTGAATTTCATGGTTTCTTGAAAATCTGGCAATGTCTGCATGCTCATTGGTCATTTCTGATTTCTATTTGTATGAGCTTGATCATGTATTATCCACTGGTCATTTGCAGTTACCATCATTCCAGTCTGGTTCATTACTGGTTCATTTGGACTTGAAACACTTCATATGTGTGCATGCTTGCTGTAGTAACTTGAGTTTCTGGACTTGTTTATTCATCATTGTTGCCAGGTAGATTGATGTCTGCACTGTAGATCTATGTATGTATATATGTGTTGTCCTTGTAGTCTTCATTTCACCTTGAACCTGTAGTTGCTTCTTGTCTGCATTGATGATTTTGCTTCCTTGACTTGGTCTTGAGTTTGGTCATTTGAACATTACTGAGTTGCTTGTGTATACTTGTATTGCATTGCTTCATGTTGCTCTCTGCATACTTGAACTGTCATTGTTTCACTTGTTCATACGCATGTGTTCACTTGATCACTTCCAGTTATACTGCTATTTGTATTTCAGTGCTTCATGTTGTAGCTTGACCATTTCATAGTAGTTACTTGCAGTTTTACATTGTAGCCTTGATTCACTGTTGCATTTGTTGTTGTGGCCATGTTGAAATTGTGCATGTTCATATATACTCCTGGTTTCATTGTATGACATAAGTTGGTTTGCATTTAGTAGTTGAGCCAATGTTGTGGACCGAGAAATTCATTTTGATGTTCACCTGTCATCACTAGTTCAAGTGTAGTAGTACTTCTTGTACTCTGATTGCTCTATCCTTGATGTTTCTTTTGTTCTGATTCATTGATTCGTTTCATATTTCGTATGTCGTATTGGCGAGGCCGTAAACATTAGCGTGTACGGCAGCCAATCAAAACTTGATGTTTTGCTGTTTCTAAAATTGTTTTATGTTGAAAATTCAAAATATTTTGAATCGTATTTTGATTTGGTTTAAATTGATAATTTTTGTTGTTAATCGCCATTTTCGGCATTTCCATTCTTTTCTAAATCATCTTCATTTAGAAATCTTTGCATCTATCTCTGTTGATGTTTTAAATCTGCTGATTTATTGTTTAACACTGTTTAGTGTTAAAATTTTCGTTATCTGATTTCTTTGTTAAAAGGATTGGATAGACGGGAATTATTTTGACTGTCGTCTATTTGATTATTACTGCTTTTATGCACTAATAACTGGTTTGAATTAGACTGACCTGTGTATTATTTTCTTTTGAATGTAATACTCGGGTCAGACCGAGTATTTTTACAGCTTGAAGATTTCGGGCAGCGAAGTTAGAGAGAGAGAGTAAAGAATCACTTAAGCTTTCAAGAGAATTGTATTTTAAGATATTCCGCTGTATCAGTTAAATACATTGTATAAACTCTGATGTATGTATTCAAAAAGATTTATAGTAATGAAATATTATTATTCTGTGTTTCTGTGGCTGATTCTGTTTAAACTCTATAAACTAAATAATAATCCGTCTTTTTGAACGTTTCGAGTTGGTTTAATTACCGATTGGAGGCGGTCAGAAAGGGGGAATGTTACATTTTATCATATAGGTTTGTAATATATATTTATCAAATATTTGTTAGTTATATATATATAAAGTTGGGACTGCTGTACTTACATATATTATAGGCTGATTTATATATTTGATTTAACATTGCTTGTTGCGTCACTTGTGTACATGTACTGTGTATATATTATTCAATTTATGAAAGTGTACCTTTTAAAAATATAAATAGATCTGTTTATATATGTATATATTGATTTTAAATGGCATATATATTGTTATATGGTTATATACAAGTTCGCTTATACTATTTATCTTCATAAATCCAGTTCTGATCTGATATCGTCAATTTCAAATTTCCAGCTTCGATTTGTTCGTCGAATTCATGTCCATCGTGCTTTGCTTCAAAATTCATGCTCAGATTCGTAACTCATCTCGTTCTCGTCATCTCTAGCTCTAAAAGTGAGTTTTATCACTCTAGATATATGTACTTATATTATTGTGAAATGATGATAAGTGAATCTATATAAATTGATATGTTATTCATACATGCCTGTGATATATTATTTGATGTTAAATGATGTTTATATACCTGTTACATTACCTGATATGTTATTATATGTTATACTGTTCATTTATCTACTGATTCTCACACTTCAAGTTCCCTATCACTATGGGTTGAAATGATATATACCCGAACGGACATTAGAATAAGGAAAAATCATTATGGGCTGAAATGATAGGCTTGAGTGATTTTATTGTAATTTATTTGACTTGGGATTGCGGGTTTGAAATGATAGAACCCGGATTTTTCGTTTTTAAATTACGGATTGAAACGATACATATCCGTATCACTTGACCTAGGTTAGAAAATATTATACAAGCCCATGGTTATATTTTTAAATAATATTTTCCAAAAAATAATTAAGTATTTTGAATGTTTTAAATTTATGAAATTTGAGCTAAAGGATTTGATTTAAATGACTTAAATATAAGAAGATGTTGGTTTTCTATAAGTTAGAATTTTATAAGTCAATAAGTGGCTTTAATGAAATTTTAAAGATGTGTTGGTTTTAAATTGAATCTAAAGACATTTATTGATGGTAAATAACTTAATAATTGAATCTGACTTAATATGGAAGGTTTAAATCTAACCTAGTAATTGTTATGAATTTTACTTTATGAAACGGACATGTTTTGTGTAATAAATAATGTATTTTGAACTGATAAAATGGAATACAGTTTTAATTGGATATTTTGTAATAAAATGTATTTAACTAGAAATCATAGTTAATTGATGTCTAAATGAATAGATCTAAAAGAAAACGATTTGATTGTTATATTAACTATGATAAAATATTCCTTTGTGAAATGTTAGGTTTTGTAAAATAAATAGTGATGATTTTTAAATGGAAAAATGTTGCTTTAATTATGACTTAACTTGGAAATTTGGTTTTAAATGAAAACTTTTTAAGTTAAGTAACTAAAGGGAAATTAAAATTTTACTTGGAAAATGGGTATTTTAAAATAAAGTGTTAAGTTAATTGTTAAAGGAAAAGTTGAGAAAATAATTTACTTTTGACTTAATGAATGAATTATTGTTTAAATTGGATATTTACCTATTAAGTGTTTATTTTATTGAATCATAAGTTAAGATATCCGAATGAATATTTTTGAAGCAAAAATATGATTTTTATAAGTTAAAATTACCAAATTTTAAGTTTTATTGTTTCTGAAATTTTTATAATAAAGCTGGAATTAATATTGGTAGCACTTCAGAAATGTTGTAGTCTTAAGACAGCATTTGTTAAGTGCTATCATTTCTGGAAATAGATTATAATTTGGAATAACCAGAGCTACTGCAGCACTTTGTAAGTGCTATTGCTGCTTAAAGTAAACTGTTTTGAAATAATAACTAAATATCTACTGCAACACTTGGTAAGTGCTGCTGTTTCTTAAACTAAACTGTTTTGAACTTCTAATACCTACTGTAGCACTTTATAAGTGCTGCAGTTTCTGAATTTGACAATGTTTTGAAATATTACTAATATATCTACTGTAACACTTTATAAGTGTTGTTGTTAGCTGAAAATACAATGTTTTGGAAATTATATAATTAAATGAATGATCTTTGAAATGCTATAACTTTGGTAATGAATATTATTTTAAGGGCGTTATGATTTTTCTAAACATTATGATTTCCAAGTAGTAACATTTCAAAAGGGTTTTGATTTCAAAGTATTATGGTTTCAAAGTGTTTGGTTACAAAGGTGTTATAACTTTGAAAGTACTATGATTTTGGAAATGAATTTATTTGAAATAATATTTAATTAAGAATTGTTTTAAATATATTGAATTGCAATTTAAGATTTAAGAATATGGCTTTATAAAGTGGTTTTGGTTTAAGATGATTTAAAAGGAATATTTCAAGTTTAAATAAATTGAAAGAAATATTCAGTGATTGGAAATTTATGTTTATTCAAATGATATTTTGGTTTTGAAGTATAAACTAGTTTTGAATATGATATTTTGGTTTTGAAGTATAAACTAGTTTTGAAATGGATATGATATTTGGTTTTGAAGTATAAATTATTTTGAAATAAATATCCATGGGTTATAATAACGTTTGGTTGTTAAAGAGACCGGGATCAGATATGGGCATACTCTCTATCGAGACCGAAAACCACTTTGACAACCATGTACGCGGTGGAAATTCCAGAATGAAGTAGGATGGTGGCAACGATCCTATTGAGGTATGAACGTGGACCAGGCTCCCGTGAGTTGGCATAAGGTGGCTAAAACAGGAGCGATTGATGGGCCAATGAGGTAGCACCTCTGATCGGACGCATTTCTTCGATACTATTCTATTACTTTGTGATTTATTTGGTGGCCACCCTTCGATTTTTGATTTGGGAATGTGTTACGAGGTGGGTGGTAGTGGATGCTATGCGTTTCCACCAGCCCAGATGCGTAATTGGTATATCTACCCTAGCATTGCCTAGTTGTGCCGTGTCACCTACCATATCGAGCTTTACTACGAGTTGGGTTTTGTGCCGTAGCCTTTGGAGTATTGAGGGTTGCTCCCGATCTGGGGGTATGCTAATACTGGATAGACTACTGGGACTATTATGTGTTAAGGTGGAAAATGTAAAGCCTTAACGCTATTTAAAAGTAAGTTTATTTTATTATTAGACATTATTATAATAGCGAATATTACTACATAGTAGATAGTTTAACGGATCCTTAAAGAATGGGTGATCCTAAGCATTCTTTAAGTTACTTGTACTTTTCTATTACAGTTCACTTGAGTTGGTTTACATTGTATAAGTATGTATGTCCTGACTCGAGTGTTTTGTGTTTTGTTTTACGCTCGGGTCAGACTGAGTGATACAGCATTCCAGACTCACCTTTGGAGTTGGAGTTTTTCTAGGAGATCCAACTATCTATTTCGCTTTCAGTTATCCAGTTGATTCCAGTGATGTATTCTGATGAAGCGCGATCTGCTAACTGTTCAGATTTGAGCCGTTCCAGGATATTAGGTCGCTCACGACCTAGTGAAGTTTTAGGTCGCTCACGACCTAGTGAAGTTTCAGGTCGTTCATGACCTAGTGAAGGTCGTTTCCGAGCTAATGAGATCAGTGTTAAGGAAGGCAACAAGCAATTGAACGTGCTAAGTGAACAAGCATTAGGTCGCTCCGATCTAACGAGTATGGGCTGGAACGAGATACGACCTAAGTTAGGTCGCGGAGAGAAGGTACGACCTATGTTAGGTTATGGAAGCGGGTTACGACCTAAGTTAGGTCACGGAGAGGAGGTACGACCCATGTTAGGTTGCGAGGCAGGGTTACGACTTATGTTAGGTCGTGGAAGCGGGTTACGATCTATGTTAAGTCGCTGAAGCTTATGCCGCCTGGAATTCTGGAATCGCATGAAGTGTTAGGTCGTTAACGACCTATACTAGGTCGCTGATGGAGGCTGATGTATTGTAATATGTAAGTCGTAGGTCGCGTGTGTTGTTTTTAGGTCGGATATTTTGTGATGTAAGCGTGAGTTGTAAACTTGTTTGCTTTTAAGTCGCATTGTTTTTTAGGTCGTAGGTCGTTGTTTTTGTTAGGTCGTTGCCGACCTAAGTGTTGTCCAGAATTGAGTCGTGTTGAGTTGTAACTTCTATAAATAGCGACGTGCATTTGTAAAGTTTAGTTGATTTTGAATAAAAACTTTTGTTTGTTAGCTTTGTGCTTTCATTAAATTGGTAGTTGAGTGTAATCTCCTATCTCCTCTTTCAGCATTCGAGTGCGCTCGGATCAACGATCGTAGAAGCCAATTCACGGTATCAAGTGCGCTTGATCAACGTCTGAAGAATTGCAGATCTTCTTTCACGGTATCGTGCGCGATCAACGTGACGAAGATAGCTAGAATTCGGTATCTTCGGATCAACGAATTTGGACCATTCAGTATTCTTCATTCCATCGATTGCTACTTTCACTGAATCATCATTTTGTTATTCCGCTGCTGCATCATTTGGTATCAGAGCTAGACTTAGCCAATCATAGCTAAGCCGAGTCTTGGAGCCAATATTCTATCGAAGAGTTAGTGGAGGCAAGCTACATCATGCAAAGCCGAGCTAAGAGAAGTGATAGAGCTGAGAGTTTGAAGTTGAAGGTCGTACATCATTTGGTATCATTTTGAAAGTCCAAGCCGAGAATTGAAGTGTTTGTGAAGTTTCAAATCATGCCGCCAAGAAGAGCTAATCGCCATCAGAATGTTGAAGCTTTGTATAGAAGAGAAGAAGCTGATGAGATGGAGCAAAGAATAAACGAAAACTTTAGCGAGAAGCTTAATGAAGGGATTGGTCGATTAGAGAAGATGATGTTGGAGATGAATCAAAATCGGAGAAGGGTTTCACCTGAATCTAACCATGGAGGAAGTAGAGTTTCACCACATTCCAATCAAGAGAGAAGTGTCGATAATGATCATAGAAGCGTGAGTCGAGATTGTTATAGAAATGATGATGGTCGAAGTAATGAGAGGAATGTGAATGATCGTGATCGGAGGAATGTAGATAGAAGGGATGTTGGTGGAAGACACGATGGTAGTAGAGATGTTGGTGGTCAGGATCGACATCGATATACATCAGATTTCGAGGAGGAGTTTGATGGGGGTAGTGTTCATGGACGAGGATGAGGTATAGGGAGAAATCATTCGGAGTATGATCACAAGTGGGAGTCTGGGATGAAAACTGAAATACCAGAATTCAAGGGAGGTATGCAGGCCGAGGAATTTCTTGATTGGTTAGCTTATGTTGAGGAAATATTTGACTTCAAGGAGGTTCTGGAGGATCGTAAAGTGAAGTTGGTTGCTACTAGGTTGAGGGGGAGAGCTATGGCATGGTGGCAGCAAACCAAACTTACTAGAGAATGGATGGGGAAGTCAAAGATTGTTGCTTGGGAAAAGATGAAGAAATTGATGAAGGCTACTTTCTTACCCTACAATTACCAATCATTAATGTATCAGAGATTACAAAACCTGAGGCAAGGGACGAAAGCGGTTACTGATTATGCAGATGAGTTCTACCAATTGATTGCTCGAAATGACATTATGGAAACAGAAGAACAATTGACCACTAGGTTTGTGGGTGGACTTAGAAAACAGATCCAGGATATGGTAAATATGTTCGACCCTAGATCTGTGGCAGAAGCACATCAAAAGGCGTTGGCTTGGGAGAAACAAAGAAGACGTGGGGGAGGTGTGTTTCCAAGTTTTACAGGGCAGAATAAACGAGCGGGTAGTAGTTCTAATGTTCCTAAGGCATCGAATAAGCCTGTTATTCATGAAGTGGTTAAGCCAAAGGTCAACACTAATTTCAAATGCTATAATTGTCAAGAAGTGGGACACAAGAGCAGCGAATGTCCGAAACCGATGAAGAGAACTATGATTGCTGAGGTAGAGGAAGATGAGGTAGAGGCTGACTGTTCTAATTCACTACATGATGAGGAGGAAGAGAATGTGTAAGGAGATGAAGGGTATTCATTGATGATGAAGAGGTCGTGTTTAACACCAAAACAGGAGGAGGAAACTAGCTGGTTGAGGAGTAACATCTTTCAATCAACATGTACTATCTTGGGAAGGGTTTGCAAGTTTGTCATCGATGCGGGGAGCTATGATAATATTATCTCTACAGAAGCTGTGAAGAAGTTATCATTGAAGACAGAGAAGCATCCGAAACCTTACAAGTTAGCTTGGTTGAGGAAAGGTGGGGAGGTGAAAGTTGGACGAAGAGCTTGTATGAATTTTTCGATTGGGAAGAAATACAAAGATGAAATTTGGTGTGATGTTGTGGACATGGACGTATGTCATCTGTTGTTGGGGAGACCATGGCAATATGATAGGGCTGTGCAACATGATGGTCGTACTAACAGTTATAGTTTCATGTTTGAGGGTACTAAAATCACTTTAATTCCTAAGATGCGACAACAAGAAGAAAACAAGTTGGAGGAGATTGAAGAGATGAAAACGTTGTTAACTTTGAAGGAGTTTGTTAAGGAGGTAGAAGAGGAGCCTGAAGTATTCTTGTTGATTGGACGTGAGAGTCATGAAGTGGTTGAGATTCCTGAAGAAGTGAAACCAGTGCTGGGAGAGTTTGATGATGTATTTCCTGAGGAGCTACCAACGGAGTTACCGCCGTTGAGAGACATTCAACATCAAATTGATCTTGTTCCAGGAGCTGCGTTACCTCATAGACCACACTACAGAATGAGTCCAAAAGAACATGAGGAGTTGAGAAGGCAGGTGGAAGAATTGCTTGAACAGGGGCGTGTGCAGGAAAGTTTAAGTCCATGTGCTGTACCAGCATTGTTAGTACCGAAGAAGGATGGGACGTGGAGGATGTGCACTGATAGTCGGGCACTCAATAAAATAACTGTCAGATACAGATTTCCGATGCCGAGGCTTGATGATTTGTTGGATCAGTTGAGCGGGGCTACTATCTTTTCGAAGATTGATTTGAAAAGTGGTTATCATCAAATTCGTATAAGACCAGGGGATGAGTGGAAGACAACATTCAAGACGAGAGAAGGATTATATGAATGGTTGGTCATGCTGTTTGGTCTTTCGAATGCACCTATTACATTCATGCGGGTAATGAATCAGATCTTTAGACCATTTATCGGGAAATTCGTGGTGGTGTATTTTGATGATATACTGATATATAGTAGAAGCGCAGAAGAGCACTTGCAACATCTGAGAGAAGTATTGATGGTACTACGACAGGAACAATTTTATGCTACAATGAAGAAATGCGTGTTCATGATGCATAGTGTTTTATTTTTGGGGTATGTTATATCGGGAGGAGGTATACAGGTGGATCAGAATAAAGTTGAAGCAATCAGGAATTGGCCACAACCCAAGACGATTACAGAAATTAGAAGCTTTCATGGTTTGGCATCATTCTACCGAAGATTTATTCCGCACTTCAGTAGCGTGATGGCTCCAGTTACTGATTGTATGAAAGGGAAACAATTTTCATGGACGGAGGAAGCAGGATTGGCTTTTGAGAGAATCAAAGGACTTTTGACGACGGCACCGACTCTAGTGTTGCCGAATTTTCAATTGTTGTTTGAATTACATACTGATGCATCGAAGGTTGGAATTGGAGGGGTATTGAGTCAGAAAGGACGTCCTATTGCATATTTCAGTGAGAAGTTATCAGGAGCAAAGATGAGATATAATACTTACGATGTGGAATTTTATGCTATTGTGCAAGCTGTGAAACATTGGAGGCATTATTTGTTTCATAAAGAATTTGTTTTATATACTGATCATAAAGCATTGAAGCATATGCAGGGACAGGACAAGATTGCGGCAAGGCATGCTTCGTGGATTGCATACTTACAACAATTTACATTTGTGGTGAAGCATAAGTCGGGAATTACGAATCGAGTGGCAGATGCATTAAGTCGAAGGAATCATGTGTTGACTACAATGAAGGTAGAGGTGACAGGTTTGGACGTATTGCCAGATTTGTTTGTTGATGATCCTTACTTTGCTAAAATCATAGATGAAGTCAATGAAGGAAAGACTGATGAGTATGTGTTAGTGGATGGTTTCCTATTCAAGGGGAACAGACTGTGTATACCAGAGGGCAGTTTACGAATGAAGATTGTGAAAGAGTTACATGAGGAAGGTCATGTGGGGAGAGATCGTACATTACAGTTGATTTCGCAATCATATTTTTGGCCTACTATAAGAAAGGAAGTTGAACGATTTGTGGAGAGATGTCATATTTGTCAAGTTTCCAAAGGGAAAGCGACGAATGTGGGATTCTATATGCCATTACCTGTGCCTATTAAACCGTGGGGTGATATCAGCATGGATTTTGTTTTCGGTTTGCCTAGAACTCAGCGAGGAAATGATTCTATATTTGTTGTGGTAGATAGATTTTCCAAGATGGCACATTTTATCGCTTGCAAGAAGACAACTGATGTCGTCCGTGTTGCTCAGTTATTCTTTAAAGAGGTGTATCGATTACATGGGTTACCTGAATCTATCATTTCAGATCGGGATACTAGATTTCTAAGCCAATTTTGGTTAAGTTTGTGGAAGATGGTTGGAACGAAGCTGAATTTTAGTAGCGCTTATCATCCGCAAACAGATGGGTAAACGGAAGTGGTAAACAGATCATTGGGAAATTTGTTGCGATGTCTTGTGCAGGATAACTTAAAGAGTTGGGATATGAAATTATGTCAGGCAAAGTTTGCACATAATCACGCTATTAACCGTAGTACGGGTTTCAGTCCGTTTCAAGTTGTATACTCAGCAAGTCCAAAGGGTCCATTGGATTTGACAATAGTGCCATATCAGAAGGGAGTTGTTAAGCGGGCTAGTGATTTTGTGACTGAGTTGCAGGAATGCCACAAAACTGTTCATGAACGATTGCTTACATCAAACGAGAAGTTTAAACAACTGGCGGATAAGAAGCGAAGGAATGTGAATTTCAGAGAAGGTGATTTGGTTTACGCCGTGTTGACAAAAGATCGTTTTTCAGTAGGAACGTACAATAAGCTGAAAGCACGAAAAATCGGTCCAGTGGAAATTTTGAAGAAAATCAATGAGAATGCATATCAGTTGAGATTGTCGGATGATGTTCATACTTCTGATGTTTTCAATGTCAAATATTTGATTCCGTATCATGGAGATGAGATTGTTGTGGAAGAGGAAAGTGCAAATTCGAGGTCGAATTTTTGTCAACAGGGGAGGATGATGCAGCGCGATCTGCTAACTGTTCAGATTTGAGTCGTTCCAGGATTTTAGGTCACTCACGACCTAGTGAAGTTTTAGGTCGCTCACGACCTAGTGAAGTTTTAGGTCGTTCACGACCTAGTGAAGGTCGTTTCCGAGCTAATGAGATCAGTGTTAAGGAAGGCAACAAGTAAATGAACGAGCTAAGTGAACAAGCATTAGGTCGCTCCGATCTAACGAGTATGGACTGGAACGAGATACGACCTAAGTTAGGTCGCGGAGAGAAGGTACGACCTATATTAGGTTATGGAAGTGGGTTACGACCTAAGTTAGGTCGCGGAGAGGAGGTGTAACGACCCGATATTTTCAACCATTCGCATCCACACATGTCGGACTTGAATTGCTCAAAATATCGCGTTGTAAATAAAAATTTGGCAAACTCATCATTTACAGTAAATAAAAAATCACAGATCACAGACACAGAGTAATATAATGCAGCGGAAGTAAAGGAGATAGTAGTCCATGAAGCTACTATATAAATACATCAGAGTTAATTAAGATACAATAGGAATACCAAGATACAACAGGAGTAACAGTATGAAAATCAGGTACAACTGGAATCAACTGGATAACAAAATGAATAGATATCTGGATCTTCAAAGTAAAACTCCAGCTCCGAAGGTGAGTCTCTAATGCTGTATCACTCAGTCTGACCCGAGCGTAAAGCAAAACACAAAACACTCGAGTCAGGACATACATACTTATATAATGTAAACCAACTCAAGTGAATTGTAATAAAGGTACAAGTAACTTAAAGAATGCTTGGGATCGCCCATTCTTTAAGGATCCGTTAAACTATTTACTATGTAGTAATATTCGCTATTATAATAGTGTCTAAATAATTAAAGTATAATCATATAGAAAATAGCGTTAAGGGGATGGAGAACCTTAACGCGGTCGGATCTTAAAATCATAATCGTAGTAAAGCTCGATATGGTAGGTGACACGGCACAACTAGGCAATGCCAGGGTAGATATACCAATTACGCACACGGACTGATGGATACGCATAGCAGCCACTACCGTTCCACCTCGAACAACACTCCCAAATCGGATGATGGCCATCTAATCAATCACAAGTAAGAGTATAATATCGAAGAAATGTGTCCGAGAAGAGGTGCTACCTCACTGGTCCGAGATCGCTCCTGTTTTAGCCACATTATGCCAACACACGGGAGTTGGGTCCACGTAACATACCTTAAGAACGTCGCCACCATCCTACTTCATTCTGGAATCTCCACCGCGTACACGGTTGTCAAAGTGGTTTTCGGTATCGACAGAGAGTATGTCCATATCCGATCCCGGTCTCTTTGCCAACCAATCGTTATTATAACCCGTGGTTATAAATTTCAAAATAGTTTATGTTTCAAATCAAAATACATCCTTTAAACCATTTCACAATCATATCATTTATTTCAAACTAATACATACTTTCAAACCCAAAACATATCTATTCAAAACCAATTCAAAAATATATCATTTCCATTTCAAAACCAATTCAGTAATATATCATTTCGATAAAACCCAAATTTCAAAAATCACTGAATATTTCCTTTAATTTATTAAACTTGAAATCTTCCTTTAAATTATCATAGCATTTTGGTAATGTAACCTTAAGGAATCATAGCATTTTTGGAATGTAATACTTTCCAATTTAATATTTTATATAATCAAAGTATTTATATACTTACAAATTTTTAACATGGTCATTTTATCATAGCCTTATAGTTAAATAAACTTTGTTACTGTACTATCCAATTTAATGCTGAAATTCTTATGTTAAGTTAAGAGTACCTTATTAACTTACATTATCATTACAATAAAGAAACTTTATTATTTTAGTCATTAAATATGTCATTTACATTAATTAAAACTTACATATTAAATGTACTTTTTAACTTACATTTCTATTACAGTAAAGAGCATTTATCGTTTAATCAATATTACACTAATTAAACTTACATTATCAAATGTACGTTTTAATTTACGTTTTATTACAAAAAGGGCATTTATTATTTTAAATCAATATTACACAAATTAAGACTTACATGTTTCTTTCATTAATTAAGACTTTACATGTTTCTTTCAGTAAGTAAAACTTTACATATTTCTTTCATTAATTAGAACTTTACACGTCTCTTTCATAAATTAAAACTTTACATATTTCTTTCATTAATTAGAACTTTACACGTCTCTTTCATAAATTAAAACTTTACATATTTCTTTCATTAATTAGAACTTTACACGTTTCTTTCATAATTAAAACTTTATATATTTCTTTCATTAATTAGAACTTTACACGTCTCTTTCATAAATTAAAACTTTACATATTTCTTTCATTAATTAGAACTTTACACGTTTCTTTCATAATTAAAACTTTACATATTTCTTTCATTAATTAGAACTTTACACGTTTCTTTCATAAATTAAAACTTTACATATTTCTTTCATTAATTAGAACTTTACACGTCTCTTTCATAAATTAAAACTTTACATATTTCTTTCATTAATTAGAACTTTACACGTCTCTTTCATAAATTAAAACTTTACATATTTCTTTCATTAATTAGAACTTTACACGTTTCTTTCATAAATTAAAACTTTACATATTCTTTCATTAATTAAAACTTTGCACGTTTCTTTCATAAATAAAACTTTACATTTTTCTTTCATTAATTAGAAATTTACACGTTCTTTCATAAATTAAAACTTTACATATTCTTTCATTAATTAGAACTTTACACGTTTCTTTCATAAATTAAAACTTTACATATTTCTTTCATTAATTAGAACTTTACACGTTTCTTTCATAATTAAAACTTTACATATTCTTTCATTAATTAGAACTTTACACGTTTCTTTCATAATTAAAACTTTACATATTTCTAAATTAGTTTATATTTCCAATCACAAATTTCCATTTATTTATTTAACATTTTTAATACATATGAAATCATTTTTCACTTTATTAAATCATTTTAAAAACAAAATTAAAATTAAAATATCAAAATTTACATTTTCAAAATACTTAAAACTTCTAGAAAACTTATAAAATAACCATGGGTCTTTATAATATTTTCTAACCTAGGTCAAGTGATACGGATAATATATCATTTCAATCCGTAATTTACAAAGAAAAATCCGGGTTCTATCATTTCAAACCCGCAATCCTAAGTTAAATAAAATAAATAAAAATCGCTTAGGCTTGTCATTTCAGCCCATAACGATCTTTCCCTATTCTAAAGTCCGTTCGGGTATGTATCATTTCAACCCATAGTGATTCTATTCTACAGGGAACTTGCAGTGTGAGAACAGAATATAAATAAACAGTAAAATAAAATAAAATATAACAGATGATGTAACATGCATATAAACAGTATTTAATATTATATAAATATATCACAGGCATGTATAACATAATATAATTATTTCTACACTTTCACTAGCTATCTATTCACAATAATATAAGTATGAATGTCAGGTGTGATTACTCACCTTTTTACGCTGAAGTTTGCAAAGCAAACACACAAACAAAAATCCGAAAAGCACGAAAGCACGACTTAACACAATTCTGATTTGAATGGATGGAGAGCCAAGATATTGATCTTGTATATAACAAATACACAAATCATAGGAATAAGATTCAACACAACAAAAGATGAATTAAACTATGCAATTACGAATCAAAGAACATAACCTTGCTTTCAACCACCAAGTGGGCTTTGCCATGGTCTAATAGTGAGGAGGAGGTTATGTTGTGGTGGTGGAGGGTGAGCTATGCAAGGAGAAAACAAAAGGAAATAAAAAGAAAATAAAATAAAAGTGGAAAAAAAAGAGAGAAGGAAGCCATGGAAATAACCTAGAGCTTGTTGTATTTTCTTCACGCAAATGAAAATGAGAGGATGAGAACTTGTACGTGAATAAGAAATAAAAAGAAGGCGGCTAGGGTTTCAAGAGATTTGAATGGCTAAGATGTAGGGTTTAGAAAATGAAAGGCTAGCAAATAAAAAGGCTAGTGAATGAATGGGATTTATTTCCTATTTAATAAAAGAAACTTACTGCAAAATATTTCAATCAGAAGAGGCAAAATGAGGAACTGAGATATTGAGAAGATTTTTATGTGATTTGATAGAGTAAATGCTAGGAAAACAAAGAGACAAGAAATAAAGAGAAAAAAACTTATACATATATTATTCCTAAATGCAAGTGAAATATGTGAATCATAATGGGAAATAAATTTTGTACGTGTATGGAAAAAGGAAATACACGGCTATAGAAGAGAGAAAAAAAAGAGCTAAGGAGTTATGAATGCTAAGGAAACGGAAAGGCATAAGTTAAGGAGAAAAAACGTACAATATATTTTATTTTTAAATGCAAATGAAAAATGAGAGATGGGAAATAAATTTTGTACGTGAATTATGAAGTGGAGTGGATGGCAAGAAAAGATTTTGAACGGCTAAAGAGGAGTAAATGATAGAAAAACAAAAAGGCTAGGAAATAAAAGGTAAGAAATAAGGAGAAAGAAACACACATACATACATACATATATATATATATATATGTATGTATATATATATATATATATATATGATTCTTAAATGCAATTGAAAAGAGGATATTTTGAGATGTTTGTACATGATTAATAAGAGCAATTCACGGCTATGAACGGTGAATGGCTAGGGTAAGTAATAAAGAGGGTAGGTAAATAAAAAGGCAAGCATTAAAGAAATGTAACGCATGTCTCCTTGATTTCTTCCAAGCCTTTTATGAAAAGATATACACACAAGTGAAATTCAATAAATAAAGTTTAGATAAATAAAATAGAAAAATAAAATAAAATAACATAGAAAATAAAAATATAGAAACGCACATAGAAAACTAGAAATTGAAATACAGTAAATAACTGCGTGTAAAAATGCTGTAATTTATCTGATTGAAAAAGTATAACTCAGAATTTAACGAAACAAAAAGCAGAACAGATATCATAAAAATATCCTGCTTCAAAGAAAAAGATTAAAATTTGAAATTCAAATTTTTTTTTATATTTAAACTGAAAATTCAGATTTTGACCAAAATATAAAATTTTCAAAAATCGTTTATTTATTGCATTTGGAAAATAAATTACAAACAAATTCCAAACTTACATTGGAATAATTCTAAAAATTCACTTTTAAATGATTTAAAAAATCAAAATTTCAAATAAAAAATTAATTAAAAATATTCACAAAATTATGGGTTGTTACACTCTCCCCCACTCAAAACTTTTCGTCCACGAAAAGGAACGAGGCATGGAAAATATAGACAACAGATAGAATGAGATAGAACCAAGACAATATAAAGAAAAAGAAGATTGAAATTATACCTGGTAACAGTCGTTACAGGTAATTCAACAAGATGGAGATGATCTTCCCCAGATCCTCTTAAATCAAGGACACAAGCACGAAGAAGATTCTTGAAATTTTTCCAAAACAGACTGGTAAAGGTATTTTGGGAGGAAGAACTACAAATCGAACTTTAGGAGATAAGATCAATTTGGAATTCAATTCCCCGCTTAGGATGCAAGAGAATAGGAACAACCGAAGGATAAGAGATTGGAAAATAAAATAAGATGATAAATTTTAAAACCATAAAATTTTCAACTTAAATTAAGAATTGATTTCATCCATTTGATTTTTCCTAAGTTAATTAAATCTTATCTATTTATAATTTCATTATCTTATCACCCAATTAACCATTTCTAAAATCGTGAATTTGAGATCATTTTTATACTCAAAATTTTATTCAATAAGTTTCATGCTTCTTTATTCCAGATGGTTATTACATTTATTCCACTTAATATATGTCTAATCACATATATTAAGTATACTTACACTTATTATGACTTACTCCAATTTATTCATAAGTTCCTTTAACATCACTTTATGCTGTATATTATTCAATTAACTTTTTATTCTATTTACCATTATTAATCCTTTATAACTAAAATTTAAGTGTATAACATTTATTATGACCACTCAAATTTTATTTATAAAATATCCTTTATATTGTGTGTTCTCTAATTACATATTTAACTTTTAATAATTTAGGTAAGTTATATTGGAATGCAAGAGAATATTACACAAATAAAATTTCTTAACTCAATTATCCAAGCTTCAATATTTATTCAAATTTTGATTTCCTTTTATAATTGAAATTATCCTTTAAGATAAAATTTAAGAATTAGATTTCCGATTAACTTCAAACTATTATAGAGATAATTAAATATACACAATATATATCAAATCAACTCTTAAATCACATATATTATAAATCAAGTCATAATTAGAAAGCCAAATCAATTTAATTCTCCAAAGAAAAACTGTAGCAAAACTACAGAATGGTCTCTTCGCTTCGAAACTCGAAAATGAATGTCGATGATGCTGCAGTCATCACCGAAATTATTTCCCAGCGACAAAGAAAAGAACACTGATTTACAAATTAAAATCCTTTGAAACAATTTCTACGAATTACCTTTAAATAATATATCCTTTTAAAACTTTCAAAACAAAGTTCAAAATCATCGGAAATTAAATTCTCACATTCTTGATTTAAATTCATTTAAATTTCCAAATTAATTTATAACCATGTTTAATTATTTAGATATGAAACTAAAGCCAATGATTATAAAATACATACAAAGTTAAATATTATTTCTTAACACCCAATTCCATTAATTATCAAAAATTTAGAAAATTAACCTTATACATATTATAATTATACAAAATTTATCCATCTACTAAATTAAAAAAAAAACATATTGTGTCAGTTTGTTCTGTTCAAGTGTTATGGAGATCCTATCGATAGCGTTAATCAAAAGAACCGATCGGAAACCCAAATCAACATCAACAACTCAAACAACACAATATATAAAACATCTTTAAAATATAAAAAAATTGAAATACAAGATTAATTTTTCAAAATAAGGATAGGGAATCAAATTGATGGACTCAAATTAAAGAGATTTTTTTTTAGACAAATTGGAGGCAAAGATAAGACGATTAAATAACATAATAGAAAGATGGGTAAGCCTATACATATCGCGGGCAACCTTAACCAGGTCAACCGTGACTTAATGAATAAGATCGATGTGGATTTTCTGGGGTAAATCTACATTCGATCTCAAGAGATAGAATTCAGGCATAGAAAAAGATAGTAGCATCGTAAACCAAGGATACAGAAGTCTTCGGTGAATCTATGCTTTTTGTAAAGAAGTTTCACACCTTTACAAGTAATTAGAATATTGGCGGGACCGCCAATTTATTAGAAAGATTATTCGGAGTGGAGTTATGGGACACTCCAGAATCAAGAAGACACGAATAGGGGAGGACAAGAATGGACTTCAGAACTGAAGGGAATGTTCCAAAATTCAAAGGAAACCGAATCGAAGATGAAGGAATTCAAGCTCGAACGAAAGCGATTCTGTAATTAAATTTACTCTATATGCTGAGTTTGCCTAAAACCAGAGCTCTGATACCAACTGTAACGACCCGATATTTTCAACCATTCGCATCCACACATGTCGGACTTGAATTGCTCAAAATACCGCGTTGTAAATAAAAATTTGGCAAACTCATCATTTACAGTAAATAAAAAATCACAGATCACAGACACAGAGTAATATAATGCAGCGGAAGTAAAGGAGATAGTAGTCCATGAAGCTACTATATAAATACATCAGAGTTAATTAAGATACAATAGGAATACCAAGATACAACAGGAGTAACAGTATGAAAATCAGGTACAACTGAAATCAACTGGATAACAAAATGAATAGATATCTGGATCTTCAAAGGAAAACTCCAGCTCCGAAGGTGAGTCTCTAATGCTGTATCACTCAGTCTGACCCGAGCGTAAAGCAAAACACAAAACACTCGAGTCAGGACATACATACTTATATAATGTAAACCAACTCAAGTGAACTGTAATAAAGGTACAAGTAACTTAAAGAATGCTTGGGATCACCCATTCTTTAAGGATCCGTTAAACTATTTACTATGTAGTAATATTCGCTATTATAATAGTGTCTAAATAAGTAAAGTATAATCATATAGAAAATAGCGTTAAGGGGATGGAGAACCTTAACGCGGTCGGATCTTAAAATCATAATCGTAGTAAAGCTCAATATGGTAGGTGACACGGCACAACTAGGCAATGCCAGGGTAGATATACCAATTACGCACACGGACTGATGTATACGCATAGCAGCCACTACCGTTCCACCTCGAACAACACTCCCAAATCGGAGGATGGCCATCTAATCAATCACAAGTAAGAGTATAATATCGAAGAAATGTGTCCGAGAAGAGGTGCTACCTCACTGGTCCGAGATCGCTCCTATTTTAGCCACCTTATGCCAACTCACGGGAGTTGGGTCCACGTAACATACCTTAAGAACGTCGCCACCATCCTACTTCATTCTGGAATCTCCACCGCATACACGGTTGTCAAAGTGGTTTTCGGTATCGATAGAGAGTATGTCCATATCCGATCCCGGTCTCTTTGCCAACCAATCGTTATTATAACCCGTGGTTATAAATTTCAAAATAGTTTATGTTTCAAATCAAAATACATCCTTTAAACCATTTCATAATCATAACATTTATTTCAAACTAATACATACTTTCAAACCCAAAACATATATATTCAAAACCAATTCAAAAATATATCATTTCCATTTCAAAACCAATTCAGTAATATATCATTTCGATAAAACCCAAATTTCAAAAATCACTGAATATTTCCTTTAATTTATTAAACTTGAAATCTTCCTTTAAATTACCATAGCATTTTGGTAATGTAACCTTAAGGAATCATAGCATTTTTGGAATGTAATACTTTCCAATTTAATATTTTATATAATCAAATATTTATATACTTACAAATTTTTAACATGGTCATTTTATCATAGCCTTATAGTTAAATAAACTTTGTTACTGTAATATCCAATTTAATGCTGAAATTCTTATGTTAAGTTAAGAGTACCTTATTAACTTACATTATCATTACAATAAAGAAACTTTATTATTTTAGTCATTAAAATATGTCATTTACATTAATTAAAACTTACATATTAAATGTACTTTTTAACTTACATTTCTATTATAGTAAAGAGCATTTATCGTTTAATCAATATTACACTAATTAAACTTACATTATCAAATGTACGTTTTAATTTACGTTTTATTACAAAAAGGGCATTTATTATTTTAAATCAATATTACACAAATTAAGACTTACATGTTTCTTTCATTAATTAAGACTTTACATGTTTCTTTCAGTAAGTAAAACTTTACATATTTCTTTCATTAATTAGAACTTTACACGTCTCTTTCATAAATTAAAACTTTACATATTTCTTTCATTAATTAGAACTTTACACGTTTCTTTCATAATTAAAACTTTACATATTTCTTTCATTAATTAGAACTTTACACGTCTCTTTCATAAATTAAAACTTTACATATTTCTTTCATTAATTAGAACTTTACACGTTTCTTTCATAATTAAAACTTTACATATTTCTTTCATTAATTAGAACTTAACACGTTTCTTTCATAATTAAAACTTTACATATTTCTTTCATTAATTAGAACTTTACACGTTTCTTTCATAAATTAAAACTTTACATATTTCTTTCATTAATTAGAACTTTACACGTCTCTTTCATAAATTAAAACTTTACATATTTCTTTCATTAATTAGAACTTTACACGTTTCTTTCATAAATTAAAACTTTACATATTATTTCATTAATTAAAACTTTGCACGTTTCTTTCATAAATAAAACTTTACATATTTCTTTCATTAATTAGAACTTTACACGTTTCTTTCATAAATTAAAACTTTACATATTCTTTCATTTATTAGAACTTTACACGTTTCTTTCATAATTAAAACTTTACATATTTCTTTCATTAATTAGAACTTTACACGTTTCTTTCATAAATTAAAACTTTACATATTTCTTTCATTAATTAGAACTTTGCACGTTTCTTTCATAATTAAAACTTTACATATTCTTTCATTAATTAGAACTTTACACGTTTCTTTCATAATTAAAACTTTACATATTTCTAAATTAGTTTATATTTCCAATCACAAATTTCCATTTATTTATTTAACATTTTTAATACATATGAAATCATTTTTCACTTTATTAAATCATTTTAAAAACAAAATTAAAATTAAAATATCAAAATTTACATTTTCAAAATACCTAAAACTTCCAGAAAACTTATAAAATAACCACGGATCTGTATAATATTTTCTAACCTAGGTCAAGTGATACGGATAATATATCATTTCAATCCGTAATTTACAAAGAAAAATCCGAGTTCTATCATTTCAAACCCGCAATCCCAAGTTAAATAAAATAAATAAAAATCGCTTAGGCTTGTCATTTCAGCCCATAACGATCTTTCCCTATTCTAAAGTCCGTTCGGGTATGTATCATTTCAACCCATAGTGATTCTATTCTACAGGGAACTTGCAGTGTGAGAACAGAATATAAATAAACAGTAAAATAAAATAAAATATAACAGATGATGTAACAGACATATAAACAGTATTTAATATCATATAAATATATCACAGGCATGTATAACATAATATAATTATTTCTACACTTTCACTTGCTATCAATTCACAATAATATAAGTATGAATGTCAGGTGTGATTACTCACCTTTTTACGCTGAAGTTTGCAAAGCAAACACACAAACAAAAATCCGGAAAGCACGAAAGCACGACTAGACACAATTCTGATTTGAATGGATGGAGAGCCAAGATATTGATCTTGTATATAACAAATACACAAATCATAAGAATAAGATTCAACACAACAAAAGATGAATTAAACTATGCAATTACGAATCAAAGAACATAACCTTGCTTTCAACCACCAAGTGGGCTTTGCCATGGTCTAATAGTGAGGAGGAGGTTATGTTGTGGTGGTGGAGGCTGAGCTATGCAAGGAGAAAACAAAAGGAAAAAAAAGGAAATAAAATAAAAGTGGAAAAAAAGAGAGAAGGAAGCCATGGAAATAACCTAGAGCTTGTTGTATTTTCTTCATGCAAATGAAAATGAGAGGATGAGAACTTGTACGTGAATAAGAAATAAAAAGAAGGCGGCTAGGGTTTCAAGAGATTTGAATGGCTAAGATGTAGGGTTTAGAAAATGAAAGGCTAGCAAATAAAAAGGCTAGTGAATGAGTGGGATTTATTTCCTATTTAATAAAAGAAACTTACTGTAAAATATTTCAATCAGAAGAGGCAAAATGAGGAACTGAGATATTGAGAAGATTTTTATGTGATTTGATAGAGTAAATGCTAGGAAAACAAAGAGACAAGAAATAAAGAGAAAAAAACTTATACATATATTATTCCTAAATGCAAGTGAAATATGTGAATCATAATGGGAAATAAATTTTGTACGTGTATGGAAAAAGGAAATACACGGCTATAGAAGAGAGAAAAAAAAGAGCTAAGGAGTTATGAATGCTAAGGAAACGGAAAGGCATAAGTTAAGGAGAAAAAACGTACAATATATTTTATTTTTAAATACAAATGAAAAATGAGAGATGGGAAATAAATTTTGTACGTGAATTATAAAGTGGAGTGGATGGCAAGAAAAGATTTTGAACGGCTAAAGAGGAGTAAATGATAGAGAAACAAAAAGGCTAGGGAATAAAAGGTAAGAAATAAGGAGAAAGAAACACACATACATACATACATACATATATATATATGTATATATATATGATTCTTAAATGCAATTGAAAAGAGGATATTTTGCGATGTTTGTACATGATTAATAAGAGCAATTCACGGCTATGAACGGTGAATGGCTAGGGTAAGTAATAAAGAGGGTAGGTAAATAAAAAGGCAAGCATTAAAGAAATGTAACGCATGTCTCCTTGATTTCTTCCAAGCCTTTTATGAAAAGATATACATACAAGTGAAATTCAATAAATAAAGTTTAGACAAACAAAATAGAAAAATAAAATAAAATAACATAGAAAATAAAAATATAGAAACGCACATAGAAAACTAGAATTGAAATACAGTAAATAACTACGTGTAAAAATGCTGTAATTTATCTGATTTAAAAAGTATAACTCAGAATTTAACGAAACGAAAAGCAGAACAGATATCATAAATATATTCTGCTTCAAAGAAAAAGATTAAAATTTGAAATTCAATTTTTTTTATATATTTAAACTGAAAATTCAGATTTTGACCAAAATATAAAATTTTCAAAAATCGTTTATTTATTGCATTTGGAAAATAAATTACAAACAAATTCCAAACTTACATTGGAATAATTCTAAAAATTCTCTTTTAAATGATTTAAAATATCAAAATTTCAAATAAAAATTTAATTAAAAATATTCACAAAATTATGGGTTGTTATAGGAGGTACGACCCATGTTAGGTCGCGAGGCAGGGTTACGACTTATGTTAGGTCGTGGAGGCGGGTTACGATCTATGTTAGGTTGCTGAAGCTTATGCCGCATGGAATTCTGGAATCGAATGAAGTGTTAGGTCGTTAACGACCTATACTAGGTCGCTGATGGAGGCTGATGTATTGTAATATGTAAGTCGTAGGTCGCATGTGTTGTTTTTAGGTCGGATATTTTGTGATGTAAGCGTGAGTTGTAAACTTGTTTGCTTTTAAGTCGCATTGTTTTTTAGGTCGTAGGTCGTTGCCGACCTAAGTGTTGTCCAGAATTGAGTCGTGTTGAGTTGTAACTTCTATAAATAGCGACGTGTTGGTCATTTGTAAAGTTTAGTTGATTTTGAATAAAATCTTTTGTTTGTTAGCTTTGTGCTTTCATTAAATTGGTAGTTGAGTGTAATCTCCTATCTCCTCTTTCGGCATTCGAGTGCGCTCGGATCAACGATCGTAGAAGCCAATTCACGGTATCAAGTGCGCTTGATCAACGTCTGAAGAATTGCAGATCTTCTTTCACGGTATCGTGCGCGATCGTGACGAAGATAGCTAGAATTCGGTATCTTCGGATCAACGAATTTGGACCATTCAGTATTCTTCATTCCATCGATTGCAACTTTCACTGAATCATCATTTTGTTATTCCGCTGCTGCATCATTTGGTATCAGAGCTAGACTTAGCCAATCATAGCTAAGCCGAGTCATGGAGCCAATATTCTATCGAAGAGTTAGTGGAGGCGAGTGACATCATGCAAAGCCGAGCTAAGAGAAGTGATAGAGCCGAGAGTTTGAAGTTGAAGGTCGTACATCATTTGGTATCATTTTGAAAGTCTAAGCCGAGAATTGAAGTGTTTGTGAAGTTTCAAATCATGCCGCCAAGAAGAGCTAATCGCCATCAGAATGTTGAAGCTTTGTATAGAAGAGAAGAAGCTGATGAAATGGAGAAAAGAATAAACGAAAACTTTAGTGAGAAGCTTAATGAAGGGATTGGTCAATTAGAGAAGATGATGTTGGAGATGAATCAAAATCGGAGAAGGGTTTCACTTGAATCTAACCATGGAGGAAGTAGAGTTTCACCACATTCCAATCAAGAGAGAAGTGTCGATAATGATCATAGAAGCGTGAGTCGAGATTGTTATAGAAATGATGATGATCGAAGTCATGAGTGGAATGTGAATGATCGTGATCGGAGGAATGTAGATAGAAGGGATGTTGGTGGAAGACACGATGGTAGTAGAGATGTTGGTGGTCAGGATCGACATCGATATACATCAGATTTCGAGGAGGAGTTTGATGGGGGTAGTGTTCATGGACGAGGACGAGGTCAAGGGAGTAATCATTCGGAGTATGATCACAAGTGGGAGTCTGGGATGAAAACTGAAATACCGGAATTCAAGGGAGGTATGCAGGCCGAGGAATTTCTTGATTGGTTAGCTTATGTTGAGGAAATATTTGACTTCAAGGAGGTTCCGGAGGATCGTAAAGTGAAGTTGGTTGCTACTAGGTTGAGGGGGAGAGCTATGGCATGGTGGCAGCAAACCAAACTTACTAGAGAACGGATGGGGAAGTCAAAGATTGTTGCTTGGGAAAAGATGAAGAAATTGATGAAGGCTACTTTCTTACCCTATAATTACCAATCATTAATGTATCAGAGATTACAAAACCTGAGGCAAGGGACGAAAGCGGTTACTGATTATGCAGATGAGTTCTACCAATTGATTGCTCGAAATGAAATTATGGAAACAGAAGAACAATTGACCGCTAGGTTTGTGGGTGGACTTAGAACACAGATCCACCACTAATATCATGCCACTAGTATCGACTTTTGATCGGATTATCATGCCACTAATATCTGTATACCGTTTTGATTGTCTCGTCGTGCTAATCTTCGTAGTATATTCATTTCTGTATTTTGGGGTCCGATGCACGACGAAAGGATTGAACAGTTCGTTGTAAAGGTACCGAAATTTTGACTTTATATTTTCCTTTACGTTTCAAATCTGAAACGTGTTGTCCAATCAAATAATTTCCATTATTATTACATGAATTCAGCTTTTGATTTTTCTCTGATATTCGTATCTGACCTTTTATTTCCCATTTTTTCTAACTACTGGTTCATTAGAGAATATATGAAATACATCTATTTCATTCCAGAACTATTTCCTCCTCTCCTAAATTTTTTTTGCCGAGCCACTTGTTCTGGTCCATGCCATTCAACCTTCTCTCCCCTCCACTCGCCTACGCGATCTCTACCCCGGCCACTTCCACGTTCTTCCCTCATCAGCAGTTCGTCGAACGCTCTCCGCCCTCCTCCATTTTCCTCTTTCCTCTCTCTGTTTGAAACCGAGTTTCACCCGACCCCATCCATCACCATACAACCACCAGCCTTCGCCTATTTTCTTCTTCCCTCCATGGATGAGTTTTTCTATCGGGTATGTGAATATATATATATATATATGTATAGTTTGAATAAAATACTAGTTTATATATATTCATAAAGATTTATATATTATGTTTGTATGCTCATATAGGTTGCTGTACATATTTTGTAAAGGCTAAAATATATTAACTGTTGCGTATGAGATGCATATGAAACTATATAAGCTTCTGTTTTAAAATATTGTTGTTTTAAATATAGTTTGCAAAAGTATATATATATTATAAGTCGCTTACATTTTTCCTTTTTGCTTAGTTCAACCCTATATATATATTGTAATTCCCAAGTATATGTTAGTTTATATATATTTGAAATAAACAAAGGAAGAGTGTTTCGTTTCTTTTCGTTGGTAAATTATATAAATATGTAGGTATATTATAGAATTTTATTTGGTTGTTTATATACTATTGTACATATATGTAGCTTTATATAAGATTTAAAGACTATGTTAGTCTGTTGATATGTAAGTATGTTTCTATATATATGGTTCGATTTATATATTATATAAGTTACGTATAACATCAACTTTGGAACAGCCTTATAGATTATAAGCTATATAAGTTATAAATATAGATATTTTATCATATAGGTTTGTAATATATATTTATCAAATATTTGTTATATATATATATATAAAGTTAGGACTGCTGTACTTACATATATTATAGGCTAATTTATATATTTGATTTAACATTGCTTGGTGCGTCACATGTGTACATGTATTGTGTATATATTATTCGATTTCTGAAATTGTACATTTTAAAAATATAAATAGATCTGTTTATGTATGTATATATTGATTTTAAATGGCATATATATTGATATATATGGTTATATACAAGTTCGCTTATACTATTTATCTTCATCAATCCAGTTCTGATCTGATATCATCAATTTCAAATTTCCAGCTTCGATTTGTTCGTCGAATTCGTGTCCAACGTGCTTTGCTTCGAAATTCGTGCTCAGATTCGTAACTCATCTCGTTCTCGTCATCTCTAGCTCTAAAGGTGAGTTTTCTCACTCTAGACATATGTACTTATATTATTGTGAAATGATGACAAGTGAATCTGTATAAATTGATATGTTATTCATACATGCCTATGATATATTATTTGATGTTAAATGCTGTTTTTATACATGTTACATTACCTGATATGTTATTATATGTTATACTGTTCATTTATTTACTGATTCTCACACTGCAAGTTCCTCATCACTATGGGTTGAAATGATACATACCCGAACGGACATTAGAATAAGGAAAAATCATTATGGGCTGAAATGATAGGCTTGAGTGATTTTATTGTAATTTATTTGACTTGGGATTGTGGGTTTGAAATGATAGAACCCGGATTTTTCTTTTTTAAATTACGGATTGAAATGATACATATCTGTATCACTTGACCTAGGTTAGAAAATATTATACATGCCCATGGTTATATTTTTAAATAATATTTTCCTAAAAATTATTAAGTATTTTTGAATGTTTTAAATTTATGAAATTTGAGCTAAAGGATTTGATTTAAATGACTTAAATATAAGAAGATGTTGGTTTTTTATAAGTTAAAATTTTATAAGTCAATAAGTGGCTTTAATGAAATTTTAAAGATGTGTTGGTTTTAAATTGAACCTAAAGACATTTATTGATGATAAATAACTTAATAATTGAATCTGAATTAATATGGAAGTTTTAAATCTAACCTAGTAATTGTTATGAATTTTACTTTATGAAACAGACATGTTTTGTGTAATAAATAATGTATTTTGAACGGATAAAATGGAATACAGTTTTAATTGAACATTTTGTAATAAAATGTATTTAACTAGAAATCATAGTTAATTGATGTCTAAATGAATAGATCTAAAAGAAAAAGATTTGATTGTTATATTAACTATGATAAAATATTCCTTTTTGAAATGTTAGGTTTTGTAAAATAAATAGTGATGATTTTTAAATGGAAAAATGTAACTTTAATTATGACTTAACTTGGAAATTGGAAATTTGGTTTTAAATGAAAACTTTTAAGTTAAGTAAATAAAGGGAAATTAAAATTTTACTTGGAAAATGGGTATTTTAAAATAAAGTATTAAGTTATTTGTTAAAGTAAAAGTTGAGAAAATAATTTACTTTTGACTTAATGAATGAATTACTGCTTAAATTGGATATTTTCTTATTAAGTGTTTATTTTATTGAATCATAACTTAAGATATCTGAATGAATATTTTTGAAGCAAAAATATGATTTTTATAAGTTAAAATAACTAAATTTTAAGTTTTATTGTTTCTGAAATTTTTATAATGAAACTGGAATTAAATATTGGTAGCACTTCAGAAATGCTGTAGTCTTAAGACAACATTTGTTAAGTGCTGTCATTTCTGGAAATAGACTATAATTTGGAACAACCAAAAAGCTACTGCATCACTGTAACGACTCGGGGTTTTTGCACCGGTAAATTATCGTCATTAGACGATTTAATCAGCTGGCGAATTGTTTTTGGGAAATTTAATCTGTTGAAGATCTTTTAAATAATTTGTTAAGTGTTGGGGGGCTTTTTAAAATTGAATCTAGCCCATGTGTTATTTTGTTGCCGTGATAGTTATTCTTGCCGTTCGTTTTCCCCGATCCTATTTATTTCATTCGAAAACCCTAAATAAACGAAAAAGAAAAGGAATGGCGGCATCATGTTTATTCATCTTCGTCCCAAATTCGAATTAGGGCTTCGATAAAAGTGGGGCAGTCAACTTCGATTTGCTCGATCGAGAGATGGATCTCGTTGCTTGGTCGTCGAATAAAAGGTGAGTGATTTTTTCACTCACAATCTAATTCAAGTTCAGTACTATACTTCGACTGTTCGATTTCGTTTCAAAGTTGATGTTTTCTCCGACTTAATCAAATTCGTATACATTGATACTTGCTTCTCGAGTTGATTTTGAACTGTCGTTTTACGTGGTCATCACTGTTTCGAGTTTGATTTTGACGATATTGATTTCGTCTCTGTGATTTCGGCCGTTGCTTTGATTTTCGTTCGTACATATAAATTTGAATTCGACACTTACATATTTTATTTGACTGGTTCATTCTCGACTTCGATTTCATTTGGATTGAATGGTTGAGATGATTTCTGATTTGGTTGATTTTGGTTCCCCTGGTCATTACTGTGTCGAATTCTGGCATTTGACTTGATAATTTTACTTTGATAAATTACTGCTTGGGTTTTGACCCACGGCTTCTTCTCGGTTTTGATTTTTGCCTCTGAGAAATCGCTGCTTAAAATTCTCTGGCATTGGGTTTGATTCCACTTGACTTCGGTCACTTGATTTTTATGAAATCTCAGGTTTTCGGCCTGACCTTGATTGTGTAATATTGCTGGTGATATTTCGTTGATATAGATATGTATGTGTATTCATATATGTGCATACATGTATTCTTGTATTTGCATCTGCTTGTTGTTGTTTCTGGTTCATCTGTGTACTTCACCGAGCATTACTGCTTCCTTTGACCTTTTGTTCAGTGTTGCATCTGTCCATTCACTGAGCACATTTGTAGCCTTGGTCACTTGATGGTGGTATGTTTGGTTCACCTGAGTTTTGAGTCTGGTTCATGTAATTTGTGGTGTCATTCATTTGGTTCAGTATTATGTCACCTACTGTTCACTTGCACATTGTTGTATCTTTGGTGCAGTTGATATGTTGAGTCATTTTTGCATGTTGTCACTGTATGTCCCTTTGTGGTTTGGTGCCTTCTTGAATTTGTGTAGTCTTTCGTGAGCATGTAGACTTTTGGTTGGACTGTGCATTACACTTGAGTCTGCACTTGTATTGGCCAATGATGCATTCAGTTGTACATTGCCTTTGGTTTCACTACCCACTGCTGGTACATGCATTGACTACACATCTTCTCTTATTATTCACTTGTAGTTGAAGTATCCCTCGAGTTGTTAATTCATGTTAGCTGTCTCAACCATTTGAGGCAGTCTGCATATTTGATTATGTAGTATTGGGCATAAGTAAGGCCGCCTTTAAATTCTAGCAGCACTTAAGTTGATGATTAGACTTCGTGTAGTCTTTGATTCAGATTGCTTCTTTGTTCAGTGCTTATACATATATATATATATATATATATATATATATATATATATATTCACTGATATATAGGTCTTCATGTTGTATGTTTCTCTGTTGCAGTTTGCATTGTGCATCCATGTACTATGTTAGTTCATCACTTGTGTCCACTACTAACATGTACATACATGCTTGTATCAGTATTTTGCTGACATTGGCGTGACTGCCAATTCCTGTTGTGCAGTTCCTACCTGATTCATTGTAATTTGATTTTTGGGTTGTATAGTGTAACGACCCGATATTTTCAACCATTCGCATCCATTATAAGTGTATAGGTAGACACTCATGCCGGAGTTGAATTGCTCAAAATACCGCGTTGTAATTAAAATTTGGCAAATCTCAGAATATACAGTAAATAAATATAATCACAGATCACAGACACAGAGTAAAATAATGCAGCGGAAGTAAAAGAAATAGTAGTTCATGAAGCTACTATGTAAATATATCAGAGTTACATAAGATACAACAGAAGAAATAGAGTACAACAGAAGTATCAATAAGATAACCAAGTACAAGCTGAACAGAGCAACATAACTGAAGTAGATAGAAGAAGACTAGCAGATACTCTCCAGCGATTCAAATCTCCAGAAGGTGGAAATCCAAATCTGTGAATAACTCAGGCTGACCCGAGCGTAAAGCAAAACACAAAACACTCGAGTCAGGACAATATATACTTATATAATGTAAACCAACTCAAGTGAACTGTAATAAAGGTACAAGTAACTTAGAAGATGCTTGGGACCGCCCATCCTCTAAGGATCCGTTAAAATATCTACTATGTAGTAATATTCGCTATTATAATAGTGTCTAAATAAGTAAAGTATAATCATATCGGAAAATAGCGTTAAGGGGATGGAGAACCTTAACGCGGTCGGATCTTAAAATCATAATCGTAGTAAAGCTCGATATGGTAGGTGACACGGCACAACTAGGCAATGCCAAGGTAGATATACCAATTACGCACACGGACTGATGGATACGCATAGCAGCCACTACCGTTCCACCTCGAACAACATTCCCAAATCGGAGGATGGCCATCTAGTCAAATCACAAGTAAGAGTATAATATCGAAGAAATGTGTCCGAGAAGAGGTGCTACCTCACTGGTCCGAGATCGCTCCTGTTTTAGCCACCTTATGCCAACTCACGGGAGTTGGGTCCACGTAACATACCTTAAGAACGTCGCCACCATCCTACTTCATTCTGGAATCTCCACCGTGTAACGACCCTGAATTTTGAACAAATTAAATTGAGAATATTTAATTAATTTTAAATATTTGAACGATGATTTAATTTGAATCCCGAATATAACTTTGAATTTGACGATTAAATTTTAAAATTTAATCTATTGAATGCTGAATAAAATTTAAATCTTCAATTTAAAGCTAAAGAAAAATATTTCAAACGCTTGAAAAATTTATATTGATAACACTTAAGATAATAGAAGCTTCAGAATTGGAGTTTACATTTATTTGTTCAGTTTTGAAATTATATCGTTCGAATCGAATTTAAAAATAGCCGTCCGAGGCACAGTCTCGGAATTCGACGAAACCAGTTCCACTGGGTCCGTAATATTGAATTATTATCGGATTTCAACATTCGTATTTATCGGAGTTGATACGTGAGCATACGGTAAGCAAAAGCATTGAGATTTAATCGAATTCAAATTTAATTTTCAATTTTAAAATTCATCAACATCAGCCACCCTAAGTTTTCTAAGCAGACCTACTCTCTGTAAATCGCGTACTCCTGTCTCCCCTTCATCTCGTTTATACCTCACGCGAGAAATCATTTCGTTCAAATTAAAGCAAATGTCAGAACGAAGAAATAATCAATGGCCGCGTTTGAGAGTCGCGTTCCCTTTTCTTCTATTCTCGTATTCATTTCCTAAGGCCCAGGAATTCACGAAACAAAGAAAATCGAAACAAAGGAAAATGGCCGCATTCTCTTTCAAAATTCAAAAGCAAAAATCCAAACTGAACCCCTTTCGTTCATTTCTTCCCTCCATTCTCGAGATCTACTCGAGATCAACAACCAAATCGAAGTCGCAGCTTGGCACCGGAGGGCTTTGCAGGTCAAATTCGCGAGCATCGCAAAGCGTGGAGCAGGCGACTCGGTGGGCTATCGCGAGGTGATGGTGGTATTGGTCTTCGCTCGAGGCCGTGAGCGACGTGGGACCTCGAAGTGGAAAACAGGGTCGCAGTTCGAAGTCAAGGCGGCGACTCTGGTGATGCGTCGTGGGTGCTGGAAGCTAGGGGCCAGGTCGTGCTCGATTTGAGAATTCGTGATTGGTGGTGTGCGTGCTCGCGAGTTTGGAAAGTGGCGACGAAGTCGAAGTCGAGATCGACTAGGCGATTGCGACTGGAAGAGGCGAGCAGTGGTCTTGACTGGGAGGAGCTCGCGTGAACCTCTGCAGATTGAGGCAGTGTGTCGTCAGTCGTTGGGTGAGTAATCTTCGATCTATTTATGTTTTTATGCGTATCGATTTTGGGTCTCCAATTTTAGATATGAACTTAGAACATTTATTTTATTACTGGAAAAGAAATATATAGAAATATATTTTGTTATAAACTGTTTAAAACAGAAAATATATTGCAGGGAAGTATATCTGCTTGTGGTTTTCGATTTAATTCTAAAATTGTAAATATATATATTGGGATAAGATTTTTGAAGATGGAAATGTTTAAAATAGATTTGGTGAATAATTTGCTTATTCGGATTATTTTAAATACTAAAAGAAATTATTAAAGAGGAATTTATTTAAAAAGGGAGTTTAATTATTTAAATTAAATTTTAGTTAAAATGAGATTTATAAAAGAAAATTGGTTATTCGATTATCTCGAATATTGATAGATTGTATAAATTATGTATACAAGGTCAAACCGGGAAAACCAAATCAGGATTAAAGTGAATGGATGGCAAAATTAAAGCTAAGGTGAGATTTTTCTCACTCGATTGAAATGTGGAATTTTTGCAGTTATGATTGCTATTGGATGTGTGATATTAGATATAGTAGGATATATCTATTATATATAGCAATATATACATATTGGCATATGTATATATTAGATTGATGATTTCCCGCCTCGTATAGCGGATGAGACCCTATTGCGCCGTTAGTAAGCGGATTTTTATAAAACCTATATACCGCGATAATTCCGTACTGGAGCGGAATTGGTATTGTGCTAACGTCTTTGGATGTAGGGAAACAGGTTGGAGGGATCCAACTGGACCCCTCACATTGATTGAATTTATTTCTATTGTGATATGAATCTGTGAATGATTATAGTGATGCTATTAATCATATTGATATCTGGAAATTGTTTGAAAGCTAAAATTTAGCTGAATGGATGTTTGACATCATTGGATTCCAAAGATAAACGAAATTGAATTTTTGAGATTCAAGTAGAAAATTTCTAAGTGAATCAATTTGTTTGAAATTGAAGAAATTTTGAAGAAAAGAATTTAAAAGTATAAAAGCTGTTTTTATAATCTTATCGAATAAATTCCAGAATAAAGTGAAAATGCTAAATAAATGGATTTCATAAAACAGTGATTTTAAATTGAAGAAATTAATTTAAATTTGGATTTTTAAAATAGATTGAAAGAAAACGATTGAAATTTATTTTCTTAAAAAGGAATTTATTTAAAAGAAGATAAGTTGGAAATTCAGTTTGGAATTTAATTGGTAAATTGAAATAAGTTGTGAAATCAATGTAAAATGATTTCAATTTGAAGAATCCATTTCAAAACCGAATATTGAATAATTTGAGAAAAATAAGGAATTTATTTTAGTAGTGATTAATAAAATTTGAAATCAATCTGTAATTGATTTAATATTTAGAAATGAATTTTTGAGAAATCAATATGGAAATTTTATTCAAACGTTGAAAATAAAATTAGAAATCAATATTGAGATTGATTTGGTATTGAAGCTTTTATAAATAGAATTAAAATCTATAAAAGTTGTTATAAACCCAAAGTCACTTATTTTGATAAATTAAATATAGAAGTTGATAAAAGAAGGTTTATAAATCGAAGTTGTTATTAAAAGAGAAATAGAATTTATAAACGTGCTTATAAATTCGAAAATAGATTGAATGTGATAAATTTAATATAGAAGATTATTTAAGAAGATATATTCACGATTTTGAATAGCGAATTTTTATTGAAATAAAAATGTGTAGGAATGATTGAAATGGGGTTAAGTAAATTTTATTCACGATTTTGGACAGTGAATATATTATTGAACAAAATGGTTATGTTTGGGAAAGCGATATTATAAAGGAAGTTAATTGTTTTAAAAGATGTTTTAAAACGTGTGAACTATCGAAATCATAGATTTCAACATTTATTGTTGAAATAGACGTTTTCGAGAAATAAGGAAATGATGGACTATAACACTGTTGTTATAGTAAATGATTTCCGAAAGGAAATGGTTTTAATGTAGTATTGGGATTTACATATCTATCTAAATTTCGAATCCCTATACTAGTGATTTTGAGTCGTCGTAACGATGTTTTACGCAACATTCGTTTTGACTCAAATAGATGTTAAAATGTATGATTTCCTTAAAGAATGAATATATACTTAATATTGATTTAAGTATATTGAATATTTTCAAATGTTGAAAATAAATGATTTGGGAATTACTTATTATTAAATAAGTATGGGAATGTTTTCCAAAACGAAATGAAATGTTTTTGAGAATTTATCTTCTTAAAGATAAATCGAAAGTGAATTTTTGAAATCAATTGGAAATCGAATATCAGTAGGTATTTGAGAAATATAAATTCAATATGGAATTTATAAATGGAATGGGAAATTGTTTTAAAAATAAACGTTGATTTATTTTTAAAGTGTGGAAATTTTATATCTAGTAAAGATATTTTTGAAGATGAAATAATTTGGAAAATTATTTGGAATCTGATGATGTTGCGCACCTTTATTGATAGTTAAATAACCGACTATCAATAATTACCTTAAATAGGTATTTGTTGTGAATTGGATGAATTTGAATGCCACACTTATTTTTGAATAAGCGCTCACTATTCGGGTTAACCGGGAAAGGACCATGGGGTCGTATAACCCATTCCGAACATGTGATACGTCGTTATGAATCGCATTTGAAGACCGGTGTTGAAGACCGGATATTTTTGAAAACGGAAGGATTACCGTCGAGTTACTCTACATCGGCTGATCTCCGGTTTAGAGGTTTTTTTATCACCCTTAGTGACGGGAAATCCTGACGTGATTGAAAATTATCCGGAATTGCAAGGGCTTCGTGAGAAGTGCCTTCGGTTCTGTTCGATCCCGGAACAGACTTGTATGGATTGTGTGTCTGACGTTACAATTTGAGATATAAAGCTGATTTCTTTCAAATACATTTCTGTTGGTGGCGGAGAATTTATTCTCTTAGCTTAACACACTTCTCTGAGACGTACGAGCTCAGAGGTTATGTAGTTGAAATTCATCAGCGATATATCCCAATTTGGTAACGTGGCATACTGAGTGTTGCTGTGAAATGATCGGTGTTTGATCATTTGTGATATGATCAATTGTTTGATCTTATATCTTTGTGATCATAGGTTGATCATCTTGTTTGACCCGAAGCAGGGCTTTTTGAGAAAGCGTAGCTTTGTGGACGAGACTTCATCGAGCCTCACACCCCGGAAATGGTCGAAACAGGAAGGATGCGGCAAGGTTCTAGGGAGTAGCGCCCCTTAGTGTATGTCATTCCTTCTGGATAAAGGTGGTATCATGGTATGGAGCCCAGATACTTAACCTCTGTGGTTACCGCATTATTATTATCTATGTGGTTTGTTGGAAATCGGGGATCCTCGGGAAGATCGGTGACGATCGGGGGATGGCATACGCGTGTCAGTAGTTACCTATTTTTGCAGAGGTAACCCGGCCTTGTGTTGGCAGAGATCCGGTTAGGTTCTCGGGTCGTCTATTCCAGGGACGTACCCATCGTGGATAGGAAGTTCCTTAGCCTGACCATTTGTTGGAAATCCAAAGAAACAATACGATCTTGTACGGTTTTAGTTGTAGAACCTATCATTCACTTATGGTGGTCACCACTGTTTGGATGGTAGCTATAGTAGGCATAAGTGCGGAATGCCTATGCTGGCTAAGATTAATATTATACTTTCGAAATGTTTTCTACACTATGCACTAATAATAATATCAAAAAGAATTTGATTTTTTCGTAGTAAGCATCTTTGACTATCATAAGAAGAAATCTCCTCCAATTCTGCGTTTGCATTGTGTGTGTGGTGGGAGGTCTTATGGTAGTTTCATTTTCCCAAAAGCATTTCGAATTGACTTTAAAATTTACTGTTGTTGTTTTAAAGAATAACTATTTTACGATCTCACACCAGTCACCATGACTGACTCGGAGTTTATTGTTTCCCTTCTAAACTCTGGGTGCCCATCAATTTCCACACGGGCAGCCTAGAGTTATATTATCAGGATATTCTGGATATTCTGGAGCTTGGAGATAAGCTGGATGACGAGACGTGGTATTTGTATCTGATAGTATTTATTCCGCTGTATATTCTGTATGAGGACAAGTTTATATAACTGTCCATTGTTGTACTGAGTTGTATAGTGACTCTGATGATTGATGTATGTATAAACTGATATAGTTCTTTGTTTTAAAAGACTAGTGTTTATTTATTATATATTGTTCCGCTGCGATGTGTAAGATTCTGATATTGTTCTGTTTCTGTTGCTGTTCTGTTGTTCTCTTCTTCTTTCTTTCTTCTCTTTTTCTTCTATCTTCTTCTTCTTCTACTTTTTCTTTTTCTTAAAACCATAACTTTTCGGGTTTCCGGCATTCGATGGCTCAGCAGTCGATAAAGTGAGTATCGATGTTGAATTTTCGAAAGTCGAAAATTTTCGGGATGTTACAAAGTGGTATCAGAGCATATGGTTAAGCGACAACCCTGCTCTGTTGGGTGTTACTCATTAGAGATAGAGTCAGTAGTACTCTAGAATGAGTTGAGTGTAATAATAGATATGAGCGCGTATTTGTTATTTGAATATGAAATTGTTTTGTATTGTGTTGACCTATCGGTTGATTGTTTATGGATTCTGGTCGATGCAGTCTAGCTAACTGTAAATCGATAGGGGTTTCTAAACTCTAAACAAGATAAACCGACACAATATTGTTTTAAATAGGGTGAATGAAATAATTTTGCCCAAAACTATTTTTGTATATAAAAGAAATGATTTTCTGTAAATTATTACAGTATATGGTTGCATGGTTGTTAGGAAAGTGATAATATTGAAATGTTATCATTTTTATATGAAATTGAATAAGAAATTGAAATTGTAACTCCAAAGTTAAGAAATTAATCCATATACAAATGAAATTTGAGAATATAAATTATAAATGTGATTTGTAATTTGAAACGGAATTCCAGAGAAGTATTTGGAAATGTTTTGAAAAGGATTTGAAAATTTTGGAGATTTGAAAGTTTAAATCTTTTTAATTTGAAAAATGGATTTCGAAGGTTTTGGAAAGTATTTTAGAAAGATGAAAGCTCTAAACTCTTTTCGGTCGCTGGAAAATAACTTCGATGATGATCGCGACATCACCGGTGGTCGTTTTCGGGTTTCCAAAAGAGAAATTGCTGCCAAATGGTTTTAAATGGAAGTTGTTTGAAAAATTTGGATTTTGTTTTAGGAAATTCAAAGAATGATTTGGATTGTTTTCAAAAATGGCTTTGAAATGTTGAAAAGACTCTGGAATACTATAAAAAAAAAATTTATGAAATATTATCAAGTTGATAACTTATACAATTTGAAAGGTTGATAGAATAAATTTAACTTAAAGGATGAAGTTAAATGAATGTAAGTACAAGTGAATCAATTAAATGAAATTGAAGGTTGAAATTCATTTCGAATTCGTAAGCAAATGAATTGAATTGAATAATGTAAAACTTCATTTTGAATTGGTAAGTAAGACTGAATTGAATTTAGATTTGTGGAAAACAAAGTGAACTATTAAACTAAAAATTGGTAAGTGAAGCTAATTGAATGAAGTGAATAAGATTAAAACTGAATGTTAAACTTCTTTTGAATTTGGTAGTAAATGAAGTTGAAACCGAATTTGAATAAATAAATTGGAGTAGTAACAAATGAATTGGAATGAGAGTTCAAATTGAATGAAATAGATATATAACTTCAATAGTGAAGTAAAGATGATATAAGCAGTTTATATTGAAAATTTTGTAATCAAATTTGCAAAATGATTTGAATGTTGTAACTAGATATCATGGCTAGTAGATATACAGGTATAAAGGGATTGGAAATTTTATTTCACAGATAATTCGAATTGCTCGAAAAAGGTATGTATTTGAATTATAATATGAGTTTTTGATGATTTCTCTCTAGCCGCTTGGCTTTTTCTTTTTCTTTTTGAAATCTGAGAGTCCGTGGGGACGTTTTGTAGTCGTGCCGTATTAGCCGCGCAAAGGAGACGCTGGCGAAATTTTTCGAAAATTTAGGGCGTTAGAAAATTTTTGAGAAAATTTGAAAGTTTAAATTTGAAATTTGAATTTAAATTTGAGTTTTTAAGTAAAGCAATGTTGTTTGAAACCTATAATTGAAGTTGGAAAATTAGTTGAATGATAACGAATCTTTAGTAGAAGATTTGTTTTGAAAATTGATAAAACAATTTGGATTGTGAAAAATAGTAGACGAGTTAAGGACCTTTCTTTCCAACTTGTAATTTCGAGGACGAAATTCTTTTAAGGGGGGAAGTCTGTAACGACCCTGAATTTTGAACAAATTAAATTGAGAATATTTAATTAATTTTAAATATTTGAACGATGATTTAATTTGAATCCCGAATATAACTTTGAATTTGACGATTAAATTTTAAAATTTAATCTATTGAATGCTGAATAAAATTTAAATCTTCAATTTAAAGCTAAAGAAAAATATTTCAAACGCTTGAAAAATTTATATTGATAACACTGAAGATAATAGAAGCTTCAGAATTGGAGTTTACATTTATTTGTTCAGTTTTGAAATTATATCGTTCGAATCGAATTTAAAACTAGCCGTCCGAGGCACAGTCTCGGAATTCGACGAAACCAGTTCCACTGGGTCCGTAATATTGAATTATTATCGGATTTCAACTTTCGTATTTATCGGAGTTGATACGTGAGCATACGGTAAGCAAACGCGTTGAGATTTAATCGAATTCAAATTTAATTTTCAATTTTAAAATTCGTCAACATCAGCCACCCTAAGTTTTCTAAGCAGACCTACTCTCTGTAAATCGCGTACTCCTGTCTCCCCTTCATCTCGTTTATACCTCACGCGAGAAATCATTTCGTTCAAATTAAAGCAAATGTCAGAACGAAGAAATAATCAATGGCCGCGTTTGAGAGTCGTGTTCCCTTTTCTTCTATTCTCGTATTCATTTCCTAAGGCCCAGGAATTCACGAAACAAAGAAAATCGAAACAAAGGAAAATGGCCGCATTCTCTTTCAAAATTCAAAAGCAAAAATCCAAACTGAACCCCTTTCGTTCATTTCTTCCCTCCATTCTCGAGATCTACTCGAGATCAACAACCAAATCGAAGTCGCAGCTTGGCACCGGAGGGCTTCGCAGGTCAAATTCGCGAGCATCGCAAGGCATGGAGCAGGCGACTCGGTGGGCTATCGCGAGGTGATGGTGGTATTGGTCTTCGCTCGAGGCCGTGAGCGACGTGGGACCTCGAAGTGGAAAACAGGGTCGCAGTTCGAAGTCAAGGCGGCGACTCTGGTGATGCGTCGTGGGTGCTGGAAGCTAGGGGCCAGGTCGTGCTCGATTTGAGAATTCGTGATTGGTGGTGTGCGTGCTCGCGAGTTTGGAAAGTGGCGACGAAGTCAAAGTCGAGATCGACTAGGCGATTGCGACTGGAAGAGGCGAGCAGTGGTCTTGACTGGGAGGAGCTCGCGTGAACCTCTGCAGATTGAGGCAGTGTGTCGTCAGTCGTTGGGTGAGTAATCTTCGATCTATTTATGTTTTTATGCGTATCGATTTTGGGTCTCCAATTTTAGATATGAACTTAGAACATTTATTTTATTACTGGAAAAGAAATATATAGAAATATATTTTGTTATAAACTGTTTAAAACAGAAAATATATTGCAGGGAAGTATATCTGCTTGTGGTTTTCGATTTAATTCTAAAATTGTAAATATATATATTGGGATAAGATTTTTGAAGATGGAAATGTTTAAAATAGATTTGGTGAATAATTTGCTTATTCGGATTATTTTAAATACTAAAAGAAATTATTAAAGAGGAATTTATTTAAAAAGGGAGTTTAATTGTTTAAATTAAATTTTAGTTAAAATGAGATTTATAAAAGAAAATTGGTTATTCGATTATCTCGAATATTGATAGATTGTATAAATTATGTATACAAGGTCAAACCGGGAAAACCAAATCAGGATTAAAGTGAATGGATGGCAAAATTAAAGCTAAGGTGAGATTTTTCTCACTCGATTGAAATGTGGAATTTTTGCAGTTATGATTGCTATTGGATGTGTGATATTAGATATAGTATGATATATCTATTATATATAGCAATATATACATATTGGCATATGTATATATTGGATTGATGATTTCCCGCCTCGTATAGCGGATGAGACCCTATTGCGCCGTTAGTAAGCGGATTTTTATAAAACCTACATACCGCGATAATTCCGTACTGGAGCGGAATTGGTATTGTGCTAACGTCTTTGGATGCAGGGAAACAGGTTGGAGGGATCCAACTGGACCCCTCACATTGATTGAATTTATTTCTATTGTGATATGAATCTGTGAATGATTATAGTGATGCTATTAATCATATTGATATTTGGAAATTGTTTGAAAGCAAAAATTTAGCTGAATGGATGTTTGACATCAATGGATTCCAAAGATAAACGAAATTGAATTTTTGAGATTCAAGTAGAAAATTTCTAAGTGAATCAATTTGTTTGAAATTGAAGAAATTTTGAAGAAAAGAATTTAAAAGTATAAAAGCTGTTTTTATAATCTTATCGAATAAATTCCAGAATAAAGTGAAAATGCTAAATAAATGGATTTCATAAAACAGTGATTTTAAATTGAAGAAATTAATTTAAATTTGGATTTTTAAAATAGATTGAAAGAAAATGATTGAAATTTATTTTCTTAAAAAGGAATTTATTTAAAAGAAGATAAGTTGGAAATTCAGTTTGGAATTTAATTGGTAAATTGAAATAAGTTGTGAAATCAATGTAAAATGATTTCAATTTGAAGAATCCATTTCAAAACCGAATATTGAATAATTTGAGAAAAATAAGGAATTTATTTTAGTAGTGATAAATAAAATTTGAAATCAATCTGTAATTGATTTAATATTTAGAAATGAATTTTTGAGAAATTAATATGGAAATTTTATTCAAACGTTGAAAATAAAATTAGAAATCAATATTGAGATTGATTTGGTATTGAAGCTTTTATAAATAGAATTAAAATCTATAAAAGTTGTTATAAACCCAAAGTCACTTATTTTGATAAATTAAATATAGAAGTTGATAAAAGAAGGTTTATAAATCGAAGTTGTTATTAAAAGAGAAATAGAATTTATAAACGTGCTTATAAATTCGAAAATAGATTGAATGTGATAAATTTAATATAGAAGATTATTTAAGAAGATATATTCACGATTTTGAATAGCGAATTTTTATTGAAATAAAAATGTGTAGGAATGATTGAAATGGGGTTAAGTAAATTTTATTCACGATTTTGGACAGTGAATATATTATTGAACAAAATGGTTATGTTTGGGAAAGCGATATTATAAAGGAAGTTAATTGTTTTAAAAGATGTTTTAAAACGTGTGAACTATCGAAATCATAGATTTCAACATTTATTGTTGAAATAGACGTTTTCGAGAAATAAGGAAATGATGGACTATAACACTGTTGTTATAGTAAATGATTTCCGAAAGGAAATGGTTTTAATGTAGTATTGGGATTTACATATCTATCTAAATTTCGAATCCCTATACTAGTGATTTTGAGTCGTCGTAACGATGTTTTACGCAACATTCGTTTTGACTCAAATAGATGTTAAAATGTATGATTTCCTTAAAGAATGAATATATACTTAATATTGATTTAAGTATATTGAATATTTTCAAATGTTGAAAATAAATGATTTGGGAATTACTTATTATTAAATAAGTATGGGAATGTTTTCCAAAACGAAATGAAATGTTTTTGAGAATTTATCTTCTTAAAGATAAATCGAAAGTGAATTTTTGAAATCAATTGGAAATCGAATATCAGTAGGTATTTGAGAAATATAAATTCAATATGGAATTTATAAATGGAATGGGAAATTGTTTTAAAAATAAACGTTGATTTATTTTTAAAGTGTGGAAATTTTATATCTAGTAAAGATATTTTTGAAGATGAAATAATTTGGAAAATTATTTGGAATCTGATGATGTTGCGCACCTTTATTGATAGTTAAATAACCGACTATCAATAATTACCTTAAATAGGTATTTGTTGTGAATTGGATGAATTTGAATGCCACACTTATTTTTGAATAAGCGCTCACTATTCGGGTTAACCGGGAAAGGACCATGGGGTCGTATAACCCATTCCGAACATGTGATACGTCGTTATGAATCGCATTTGAAGACCGGTGTTGAAGACCGGATATTTTTGAAAACGGAAGGATTACCGTCGAGTTACTCTACATCGGCTGATCTCCGGTTTAGAGGTTTTTTTATCACCCTTAGTGACGGGAAATCCTGACGTGATTGAAAATTATCCGGAATTGCAAGGGCTTCGTGAGAAGTGCCTTCGGTTCTGTTCGATCCCGGAACAGACTTGTATGGATTGTGTGTCTGACGTTACAATTTGAGATATAAAGCTGATTTCTTTCAAATACATTTCTGTTGGTGGCGGAGAATTTATTCTCTTAGCTTAACACCCTTCTCTGAGACGTACGAGCTCAGAGGTTATGTAGTTGAAATTCATCAGCGATATATCCCAATTTGGTAACGTGGCATACTGAGTGTTGCTGTGAAATGATCGGTGTTTGATCATTTGTGATATGATCAATTGTTTGATCTTATATCTTTGTGATCATAGGTTGATCATCTTGTTTGACCCGAAGCAGGGCTTTTTGAGAAAGCGTAGCTTTGTGGACGAGACTTCATCGAGCCTCACACCCCGGAAATGGTCGAAACAGGAAGGATGCGGCAAGGTTCTAGGGAGTAGCGCCCCTTAGTGTATGTCATTCCTTCTGGATAAAGGTGGTATCATGGTATGGAGCCCAGATACTTAACCTCTGTGGTTACCGCATTATTATTATCTATGTGGTTTGTTGGAAATCGGGGATCCTCGGGAAGATCGGTGACGATCGGGGGATGGCATACGCGTGTCAGTAGTTACCTATTTTTGCAGAGGTAACCCGGCCTTGTGTTGGCAGAGATCCGGTTAGGTTCTCGGGTCGTCTATTCCAGGGACGTACCCATCGTGGATAGGAAGTTCCTTAGCCTGACCATTTGTTGGAAATCCAAAGAAACAATACGATCTTGTACGGTTTTAGTTGTAGAACCTATCATTCACTTATGGTGGTCACCACTGTTTGGATGGTAGCTATAGTAGGCATAAGTGCGGAATGCCTATGCTGGCTAAGATTAATATTATACTTTCGAAATGTTTTCTACACTATGCACTAATAATAATATCAAAAAGAATTTGATTTTTTCGTAGTAAGCATCTTTGACTATCATAAGAAGAAATCTCCTCCAATTCTGCGTTTGCATTGTGTGTGTGGTGGGAGGTCTTATGGTAGTTTCATTTTCCCAAAAGCATTTCGAATTGACTTTAAAATTTACTGTTGTTGTTTTAAAGAATAACTGTTTTACGATCTCACACCAGTCACCATGACTGACTCGGAGTTTATTGTTTCCCTTCTAAACTCTGGGTGCCCATCAATTTCCACACGGGCAGCCTAGAGTTATATTATTAGGATATTCTGGATATTCTGGAGCTTGGAGATAAGCTGGATGATGAGACGTAGTATTTGTATCTGATAGTATTTATTCCGCTGTATATTCTGTATGAGGACAAGTTTATATAACTGTCCATTGTTGTACTGAGTTGTATAGTGACTCTGATGATTGATGTATGTATAAACTGATATAGTTCTTTGTTTTAAAAGACTAGTGTTTATTTATTATATATTGTTCCGCTGCGATGTGTAAGATTCTGATATTGTTCTGTTTCTGTTGCTGTTCTGTTGTTCTCTTCTTCTTTCTTTCTTCTCTTTTTCTTCTATCTTCTTCTTCTACTACTTTTTCTTTTTCTTAAAACCATAACTTTTCGGGTTTCCGGCATTCGATGGCTCAGCAGTCGATAAAGTGAGTATCGATGTTGAATTTTCGAAAGTCGAAAATTTTCGGGATGTTACACACCGCGTACACGGTTGTCAAAGTGGTTTTCGGTATCGACAGAGAGTATGTCCATATCCGATCCCGGTCTCTTTGCCAACCAATCGTTATTATAACCCGTGGTTATAACTTTTAAAATAGTTTATGTTTCAAATCAAAATACATCCTTTAAACCATTTCAAAATCATATCATTTATTTCCAACTAATACATACTTTCAAACCCAAAACATATCTATTCAAAACCAATTCAAAAATATATCATTTCCATTTCAAAACCATTTCAATAATATATCATTTCAATAAAACCCAAATTTCAAAATCAATGAATATTTCCTTTAATTTATTAAACTTGAAATCTTCCTTTAAATTATCATAGCATTTTGGTAATGTAACCTTAAGTAATCATAGCATTTTTGGAATGTAATACTTTCCAATTTAACATTTTATATAATCAAAGTATTTATATACTTACAAATTTTTAACATGGTCATTTTATCATAGCCTTATAGTTAAATAAACTTTGTTACTGTAATATCCAATTTAATGCTGAAATTCTTATGTTAAGTTAAGAGTACCTTATTAACTTACATTATCATTACAATAAAGAAACTTTATTATTTTAGTCATTAAAATGTGTCATTTACATAAATTAAAACTTACATATTAAATGTACTTTTTAACTTACATTTCTATTACAGTAAAGAGCATTTATCATTTAATCAATATTACACTAATTAAACTTACATTATCAAATGTACGTTTTAATTTACGTTTTATTACAAAAAGGGCATTTATTATTTTATTCAATATTACACTGATTAAGACTTACATGTTTCTTTCATTAATTAAGACTTTACATGTTTCTTTCATAAATTAAAAACTTTACATATTCTTCCATAAATTAAAACTTTACATGTCTCTTTCATAAATTAAAACTCTACATATTTCTTTCATTAATTAGAACTTTACACGTTTCTTTCACAATAAATTTCTTATAATAAAATCCAATTTTCAACAATTTACTTAATAAGTTTAAGTGTAAAAGTTTCCAATTCTTCACATTTCAACAAATAAACTTAACATTTCAAATTTAAATTACCATTTCACAAATTTAACTAAATTTCCAATTTCATTTAATTAACTTAAACTTTTAATTAAAACCAAATTTCACATTTCCAAGTCAAGTTATATTTTAAAAGATCACTTTTAAACATTCATTTATTTAACCACTTGAATTCATAGAAAAATCAATAATACTTTAATAAATCACTTAAATTCAAATTTAATCAAATTATCATATTTACCATTTCCAAATAAAATTTAATATCCATTTTATTTATATAACTTAAATATCATTTTTAACCAAAATTCCAAAATACCAAATTTCCAACTTAAGTTATATTTAAAAAATCCAGTTAAACCTTTCATTAATTACATTTTTAACACATAGAAAAATCATAATTTCTTTATTTTAAAACATTTCAAAATCTATTTAAATCAAATTTCATAAATTTATAATTTTTAAAATACTTAAAAATATCCAAAACACTTTATAAAATAACCACGGGCCTGTATATAATTTTCTAACTTAGGTCAAGTGATACGGATATGTATCATTTCAATCCGTAGTTAAAAAAGAAAAATCCGGGTTCTATCATTTCAAACCCGCAATCCCAAGTTAAAATAAATTAAATAAAAATCGTTCAGGCCTATCATTTCAGCCCATAACGGTTTTTCCCTATTCTAAAGTCCGTTCGGGTATGTATCATTTCAACCCATAGTGATTCTAGTCTACAGGGAACTTGCAATGGTGATAACAGATATAAATAACAGAATAACATTAAATAACAGTAACATATGATATAATAGGTATAATAACAGGTGTGAACATCATATGATAATAATATAAGCATATAAAACTTGATAATATATTTCTACAGATTCGCATGGTGTCAATTTACTAGTTATATAGGTACATATTGTCTGGTGAGAATAACTCACCTTTTTATGCTGGAGATATCAATTAGAATGACACAACGGATCCAGAAGGCACGACCTTTGATTTGAGTGGAGAAAATAGCCAAGATATCATCTTGTAAACAATACCCAAACAAGACAAAACAATATAGCACATGAATATACTTAACATAAAACAATGTTGAACAAATTGAAATACAAAGCAATAAAGACAAGACTTTGCCTTTACCATTCAAATGCTTGACCATAGGGGATCAAGTGCTCAGCCATGATGTGTTTGGGCTCAGGTTAGCATCATATAGGTCAGGTTTAGCACACCTAAGCATGGCAACATGAAGTGATGTGAAGGGTAGGAGATGCAACATGAAGAATATCAATGGACAAGGCAAATAGGTGAAGTTTTGGTCACAACAAGGCTCGACTTGGTCATTGCTTGGCTCAGCCATGCATGGTACAGGTCTAGACAGTGGAGGGTGATGGTGCAGCAGCAGCCAAAGGTCATGTAGTTGCTGGTGGTGGTGGTTCTAGGGGTGGCCAAGGTGATAGATGAAGGTGGTGGTGAAGCATATGTGGTTTAGGCATTGTTTGGAAGGGTTTTTGTGCAATTTTGTGGTGCTAACTTAAATGGATGGGAATGGCTTGTCATGGTCAGTGGAGGAGGAGGAGGTGCTGCTGTAGATGGTGGTGGGGCTGAAGGTGGAGAGGATGGTGGAGATGAAGGTGGTAGAGGCAAAGCAAAGCTAGAAGAGGAGGAAGGCAAAATCAATGGAAATTGTGAAGTAAAGAAGAGATAAAGGAAAAAGATAAGAGGAGAATGGAAGCCATATTTTTTTTTAGGGTTTAGGAGTTTTGGAATTTCGTGAATGAGAGAAAAAAAAAGTGGCGGCTGAAGAAATGAGGAGATGTTGCCAATTGAATGAAAAGTTAGGTTAAAAAGTAGAAGGGTTAGAAAATAAAAGGGCCTTAGGAAGATAGAAAGTTTAAGGCCTTTCAAATTTCTTTAATTCATTTTTATAAGTTTATATTTCTGATAATAACAGAAATTCCAGTTAAAAATTCGAAAATTTGATAAAATATAAAAATATGTATAATATTTATTGATTATATAAAGTAGAATTAAGGAAAATAGTTAAAACAGTGAACTAGACTAGAAAATTTAGAAATTGAATAGAAAAAATTTTAGAAAATTCATATGAGCTTGCAATATATTTTTAAACATAAATAATATATAAAATAAAAATATATTCACAAAATAAATATTTAAAATTTAATTTACATATAATTTTTAATGAAGAAAATAGCAGAAAATAGGAAAACAGCCTTTAAAAATGAAAAATAAATACAGTAAATTTTGGAAAAATACTATTATCAATTTAAAAACATAAAAAGACAAAATATACATAAAAAACATATTAAAACAAAATATAAGAAAGAAAATATGATTTAGAAAAATTTAAAATAGGCAAAATTGCACAAATAAACAAATTATACTAAAAATTGAAATGTACATAACTTTTACATTTTAACTCCGTTTTCAACGAAACGAAAAGTAGTGTTCAAATTATTAAATCTATTTTCATAATAAAAGATAATATTTATTATTTCAAACTATTAAAAATTTAAACTTAAAAGTTAAAGTTTGACTATTGACCAAAATTCACATTTTCAGGAAATATTAAATTTAGTCATATTTGGAATTCTAATCCACATCAAAGTCAAAGTTTATATTTAAAATAACAAAATTTATTCTTTTCATAAATAAAGCTTTTGAATCTGGAAAAATCAAATAAAAAAAATATTTGAAAAATACAGGGTTGTTACACTCTCCCCCACTCAAAACTTTTCGTCCCCGAAAAGGAACGAGGTACGGGAAAGCACAGAAAAAGATAGAATGAAATAGAATTAAGACAAGATGATAAGACGATTGGAATTACACCTGATAATTATTATTATAGGTAAGTTTAACAAGATGGAGGTGATCAAATCAAGAATATAAGCACGAAAAAGATCCTCTAGAGTCTGAATCTCCCTTTCACTTGACCGACAGTCTATGAATGGAAAACAGTATTCAGATCCAGATGAGTAACAAAGATTATCATAGATTACAGAAAGATTTCTAAATAGACTGGTATAAGCAATAGCCTTCCCATTCTGTAACAAGATAAGGGAAATAAGGACAACCAAAAGATAGTTTGGAAAAAACAAAACCAGATAATAAATTTAAAACCATATTGCTTTGAAATCATAACAATTTAGGGATGTTTATCATTTGGAAATCACACTGCTAAAATCATAACACTTTGGACAAGTTATTCTTTTAAAAAAAAAAAACATAATACTTAGAAAATCATAACACCCTAAAAAAAGTAATCTTCATTTAAACCATTTTAATTCAAGGTCAAATAATATTCATTTTAAAGTTGTAACATTTCTAAGTTCATTTAATTATAAAAATTTCCAAAACATTGTATTTTCAAAAGAGTAGTACTTATAAAATGCTACAGTAGATATATTAATATTTCAAATCAGTTTAATTCCAGAAATATTTATTTGGATATCATTTAACTTATGACTTATTAAACAAACCTTATGAATGGAATATTCAAATCAAACTATAATTCATTTATTAAGTTAAAAGTTCACTATTTTAGTTAGCTCTTAATTTAACACATAACCTAACACTTTATTTAAAATACCCATTTCATAAATAGATATTCCTTTAATAAGTTACACTTAAAATTTCATTTGAAAACCAAATTCTCAATTATCAAATTTTAGTGATGTTAAAATACATTTTAACTATTTAAATCATAATTATTCATTTTTCAAGACATATCTATTTCATAAATAAAATATTTATCATAGCAAATATAACAATCAAATTTCTTTACACATTTATATTTAGACATCAATTAAACTATGAATTCAAGTTAAATAAACTTTATTACCAAAAGTCCAATTCAAATGTATTTTATTTTATCTATTCAAAGATACATTATTTATTATACAACATATTCATTTCAGGAAATAACCTTTATTAAAATTCCTAGGTTAGACTTAAGGTTCCATATTAAATCAAATTGATTATTAAGTTATTTAAATAAAATCTCTTTAAATTTCTTTTTCACTATTTACCTCTGTTAATCTTTTATAACTAAAATTTAAGTGTATAAAATCCTTTTTATATTGTATATATCCAATTACGTTGTTAACTTCTAAAAAAAATTAAGGTAAGTTATATTTGAATGCAATTGTAATATACAAATAAAACTATCCAATTCAATTATCTTAAGTTTGAATCATTTATCCAAAATTTTGATTTTTCTTTTTATAATTGAAATTATTCTTTAAGAAAAAAAATGTAAGAATTAAATTTCCGATTTCCTTCAAACCATTTAGAGATAAATAAATATATGTACATAATATGTCAAATCAATTTAAATCATTTATCTATATATATTATAAATCAAATCATATTTAGAAATTCAAATAAATTAAATCTTTCAAAACAAAGCTGTAGTAAGACTACAGAACGGTCTCTTCAGTTCAAAACTCGAAAATGAACGTCGATGATGCTGCAGTCATCACCGAAATTATTTTCCAGCGACAAAGAGAAGAGCACTTAATTTTTAAACTTTAAAAATCCTTTAGAGACAAATTTTTTATTCAAAAATACTTTAAATTATATCCTTTTAAAATTTTTAAACACAAGGTTTGAAATCCATCGGAAACTTGAATTCTCAAATTCTTCATTCAAATTCATTTCAGTTCCCAAATCAATTTATAAACAACTATTTATAAATTCATTTTTAGAACAATAAATGATAAATCAAGTATTATCATTTCAAATTATCAATTTAAATCAATTTATTAAGTTCCATAAATTTACTTATATATCAAAATTTTATTTCATTAACCAAATTTAAAATAATATCGTGTCAGTTTGTTCTGTTAAAGTGTTTTAGAAATCCTATCAATAGCGTTGATCAGACGAATCGATCGGAAATCCAAATCAACATCAACAACTCAAACAACACAACATATAAAACAAAACATAGATTTACAAGTACAATTCAAAATGTTTGGAGGTAGTTTAGAAACAAAAGACAAGATGGTTAAACAGAGTAGAGAGATGGGTAAGCTTAGATAAATCGCGGACAACCTTAACCGTGTCAACCGTGACTTAATGGATAAGATCAAATGTGGATTTTCTGGGGTAAATCTACCTTCGATCTCAAGAGATAGAGTTTGGAATAATAAAAGATATTAGCATCTAAACCAAGGATAAATATAAATCTCTGGTGAATCGATGCTGATTATAAAGGATTTTCACCCCTTTACAAGAAAATTAGAATATTGGCGAGACCGCCAATTTACTATAAAGATCATTCGAAGTGGGGTTATGTGATACTCCAAAATCAAAAGAAGATGAATAGTGAGGGACAAGAATGAATTTTGGAACCGCAGGGAACGTTCCAAAAATTCAAAGGAATTTTGAATCAAGAGGAAAAGATTCAAACTCGAACGAAAGTGATTCTGTAAATAAATCTACTCCATATGCTGAGTTTTGCCTCAAAGCCAAAGCTCCGATACCAACTGTAACGACCCAATATTTTCAACCATTCGCATCCATTATAAGTGTATAGGTAGACACTCATGCCGGAGTTGAATTGCTCAAAATACCGCGTTGTAATTAAAATTTGGCAAATCTCAGAATATACAGTAAATAAATATAATCACAGATCACAGACACAGAGTAAAATAATGCAGCGGAAGTAAAAGAAATAGTAGTTCATGAAGCTACTATGTAAATATATCAGAGTTACATAAGATACAACAGAAGAAATAGAGTACAACAGAAGTATCAATAAGATAACCAAGTACAAGCTGAACAGAGCAACATAACTGAAGTAGATAGAAGAAGACTAGCAGATAATCTCCAGCGATTCAAATCTCCAGAAGGTGGAAATCCAAATCTGTGAATAACTCAGGCTGACCCGAGCGTAAAGCAAAACACAAAACACTCGAGTCAGGACAATATATACTTATATAATGTAAACCAACTCAAGTGAACTGTAATAAAGGTACAAGTAACTTAGAAGATGCTTGGGACCGCCCATCCTCTAAGGATCCGTTAAAATATCTACTATGTTGTAATATTCGCTATTATAATAGTGTCTAAATAAGTAAAGTATAATCATATCGGAAAATAGCGTTAAGGGGATGGAGAACCTTAACGCGGTCGGATCTTAAAATCATAATCGTAGTAAAGCTCGATATGGTAGGTGACACGGCACAACTAGGCAATGCCAGGGTAGATATACCAATTACGCACACGGACTGATGGATACGCATAGTAGCCACTACCGTTCCACCTCGAACAACATTCCCAAATCGGAGGATGGCCATCTAGTCAAATCACAAGTAAGAGTATAATATCGAAGAAATGTGTCCGAGAAGAGGTGCTACCTCACTGGTCCGAGATCGCTCCTGTTTTAGCCACCTTATGCCAACTCACGGGAGTTGGGTCCACGTAACATACCTTAAGAACGTCGCCACCATCCTACTTCATTCTGGAATCTCCACCGCGTACACGGTTGTCAAAGTGGTTTTCTGTATCGACAGAGAGTATGTCCATATCCGATCCCGGTCTCTTTGCCAACCAATCGTTATTATAACCCGTGGTTATAACTTTTAAAATAGTTTATGTTTCAAATCAAAATACATCCTTTAAACCATTTCAAAATCATATCATTTATTTCAAACTAATACATACTTTCAAACCCAAAACATATCTATTCAATACCAATTCAAAAATATATCATTTCCATTTCAAAACCATTTCAATAATATATCATTTCAATAAAACCCAAATTTCAAAATCAATGAATATTTCCTTTAATTTATTAAACTTGAAATCTTCCTTTAAATTATCATAGCATTTTGGTAATGTAACCTTAAGTAATCATAGCATTTTTGGAATGTAATACTTTCCAATTTAACATTTTATATAATCAAAGTATTTATATACTTACAAATTTTTAACATGGTCATTTTATCATAGCCTTATAGTTAAATAAACTTTGTTACTGTAATATCCAATTTAATGCTGAAATTCTTATGTTAAGTTAAGAGTACCTTATTAACTTACATTATCATTACAATAAAGAAACTTTATTATTTTAGTCATTAAAATGTGTCATTTACATAAATTAAAACTTACATATTAAATGTACTTTTTAACTTACATTTCTATTACAGTAAAGAGCATTTATCATTTAATCAATATTACACTAATTAAACTTACATTATCAAATGTACGTTTTAATTTACGTTTTATTACAAAAAGGGCATTTATTATTTTATTCAATATTACACTGATTAAGACTTACATGTTTCTTTCATTAATTAAGACTTTACATGTTTCTTTCATAAATTAAAAACTTTACATATTCTTCCATAAATTAAAACTTTACATGTCTCTTTCATAAATTAAAACTCTAGATATTTCTTTCATTAATTAGAACTTTACACGTTTCTTTCACAATAAATTTCTTATAATAAAATCCAATTTTCAACAATTTACTTAATAAGTTTAAGTGTAAAAGTTTCCAATTCTTCACATTTCAACAAATAAACTTAACATTTCAAATTTAAATTACCATTTCACAAATTTAACTAAATTTCCAATTTCATTTAATTAACTTAAACTTTTAATTAAAACCAAATTTCACATTTCCAAGTCAAGTTATATTTTAAAAGATCACTTTTAAACATTCATTTATTTAACCACTTGAATTCATAGAAAAATCAATAATACTTTAATAAATCACTTAAATTCAAATTTAATCAAATTATCATATTTACTATTTCCAAATAAAATTTAATATCCATTTTATTTATATAACTTAAATATCATTTTTAACCAAAATTCCAAAATTCCAAATTTCCAACTTAAGTTATATTTCAAAAATCCAGTTAAACCTTTCATTAATTACATTTTTAACACATAGAAAAATCATAATTTCTTTATTTTAAAACATTTCAAAATCTATTTAAATCAAATTTCATAAATTTATAATTTTTAAAATACTTAAAAATATCCAAAACACTTTATAAAATAACCACGGGCCTGTATATAATTTTCTAACTTAGGTCAAGTGATACGGATATGTATCATTTCAATCCGTAGTTAAAAAAGAAAAATTCGGGTTCTATCATTTCAAACCCGCAATCCCAAGTTAAAATAAATTAAATAAAAATCGTTCAGGCCTATCATTTCAGCCCATAACGGTTTTTCCCTATTCTAAAGTCCGTTCGGGTATGTATCATTTCAACCCATAGTGATTGTGGAAATTAGGGAGACATCCCTATCATACTTTCATATTGTAAAGCGGGTCCCTGTCAAAGTTTCATTGTAAAGCGGGTCCCTGTTTTCTGGAAACGAAGAAAAATTATTGCTGAAATGTCAGCAACTTTTATAAATAAGTGCTGATATTTCAGCAACTATCCGTGTCAAAGTTTTATTGTAAAAACAAAGAAAAATTATTGCTGAAATGTCAGCAATTTTTATAAATAAGTGCTGATATTTCAGCAACTATCTGTGTCAAAATTTTATTGTAAAAACAAAGAAAAATTATTGCTGAAATGTCAGCAACTTTTATAAATAAGTGCTGATATTTCAGCAACTTTAATAAACTGTGTTCACAGTGTACAGAAATGTTGCTGAAATATCTGCAACTTTTATAAATAAGTGTTGATATTTCAGCAACTTTCATACACTATGTTCACAGTGTACAGAAATGTTGCGGAAATGTCAGCAACTTTTATGAAATGTTGCATCATGATCTGCAATAATCGTGAATAAAAAAAAGGGACCTAATTTACACTGAAATTTAGTGAAGGACTTTTCGTGAATTTTAAAACTTAATAAGGACCTGTGCCAAAAGTACCCATAGTGATTCTAGTCTACAGGGAACTTGCAATGGTGATAACAGATATAAATAACAGAATAACATTAAATAACAGTAACATATGATATAATAGGTATAATAACAGGTGTGAACATCATATGATAATAATATAAGCATATAAAACTTGATAATATATTTCTACAGATTCGTAGGGTGTCAATTTACTAGTTATATAGGTACATATTGTCTGGTGAGAATAACTCACCTTTTTATGCTGGAGATATCAATTAGAATGACACAACGGATCCAGAAGGCACGACCTTTGATTTGAGTGGAGAAAATAGCCAAGATATCATCTTGTAAACAATACCCAAACAAGACAAAACAATATAGCACATGAATATACTTAACATAAAACAATGTTGAACAAATTGAAATACAAAGCAATAAAGACAAGACTTTGCCTTTACCATTCAAATGCTTGACCATAGGGGATCAAGTGCTCAGCCATGATGTGTTTGGGCTCAGGTTAGCATCATATAGGTCAGGTTTAGCACACCTAAGCATGGCAACATGAAGTGATGTGAATGGTAGGAGATGCAACATGAAGAATATCAATGGACAAGGCAAATAGGTGAAGTTTTGGTCACAACAAGGCTCGACTTGGTCATTGCTTGGCTCAGCCATGCATGGTACAGGTCTGGACAGTGGAGGGTGATGGTGCAGCAGCAGCCAAAGGTCATGTAGTTGCTGGTGGTGGTGGTTCTAGGGGTGGCCAAGGTGATAGATGAAGGTGGTGGTGAAGCATATGTGGTTTAGGCATTGTTTGGAAGGGTTTTTGTGCAATTTTGTGGTGCTAACTTAAATGGATGGGAATGGCTTGTCATGGTCAGTGGAGGAGGAGGAGGTGCTGCTGTAGATGGTGGTGGGGCTGAAGGTGGAGAGGATGGTGGAGATGAAGGTGGTAGAGGCCAAGCAAAGCTAGAAGAGGAGGAAGGCAAAATCAATGGAAATTGTGAAGTAAAGAAGAGATAAAGGAAGAAGATAAGAGGAGAATGGAAGCCATTTTTTTTTTTAGGGTTTAGGAGCTTTGGAATTTCGTGAATGAGAGAAAAAAAAAAGTGGCGGCTGAAGAAATGAGGAGATGTTGCCAATTGAATGAAAAGTTATGTTAAAAAGTAGAAGGGTTAGAAAATAAAAGGGCCTTAGGAAGATAGAAAGTTTAAGGCCTTTCAAATTTCTTTAATTCATTTTTATAAGTTTATATTTCTGATAATAACAGAAATTCCAGTTAAAAATTCGAAAATTTGATAAAATATAAAAATATATATAATATTTATTGATTATATAAAGTAGAATTAAGGAAAATAGTTAAAACAGTGAACTAGACTAGAAAATTTTGAAATTGAATAGAAAAAATTTTAGAAAATTCATATGAGCTTGCAATATATTTTTAAACATAAATAATATATAAAATAAAAATATATTCACAAAATAAATATTTAAAATTTAATTTACATATAATTTTTAATGAAGAAAATAGCAGAAAATAGGAAAACAGCCTTTAAAAATGAAAAATAAATACAGTAAATTTTGGAAAAATACTATTATCAATTTAAAAACATAAAAAGACAAAATATACATAAAAAACATATTAAAACATATTAAAACAAAATATAAGAAAGAAAATATGATTTAAAAAAATTTAAAATAGGCAAAATTGCACAAATAAACAAATTATACTAAAAATTGAAATGTACATAACTTTTACATTTTAACTCCGTTTTCAACGAAACGAAAAGTAGTGTTCAAGTTATTAAATCTATTTTCATAATAAAAGATAAAATTTATTATTTCAAACTATTAAAAATTTAAACTTAAAAGTCAAAGTTTGACTATTGACCAAAATTCACATTTTCAGGAAATATTAAATTTAGTCATATTTGGAATTCTAATCCACATCAAAGTCAAAGTTTATATTTAAAATAACAAAATTTATTCTTTTCATAAATAAAGCTTTTGAATCTGGAAAAATCAAATAAAAAAAATATTTGAAAAATACAGGGTTGTTACATATAGTTTTGAATCTTGTATAAGTATCCTTAACTTGCCCTTGTGACTTGTTGGCGTGTTGGATTCATTGCTACTGAGATGATTTGGAGTCTTGCCTTACTTGCAGTTGTGTTGAGTCATAGGAGTGACTTGACCTTTGTAGTTTCGTTTTGCCGTAGTATTTAGTGTCGTGATGACATCTCATGCTGTAGTGGCGAGGCAGTGCACGCGTGCATGTACTGCAGCCACACAGTATTGACATTTTACATTGATGATTTCAATTGTCAGAACTGTTTTGTGTTGCCAAATTCAATATATTTTGAAGTGTATTTTGATTTGGTTAAATCTGATGATTTTGTTGATATCTAATTATCTTTTAGATAGTTAGATTATGTGCTTTCTAATTATCATATCGATGATTAGATTTTTGTTGTTTATGCTATTTTGTTGGCTTGGGTTTCACTTTGACCACTTGCTGTTAATTGCCGTTCAGGCAATTCTGTTGTTTCTAAATTATCTTCATTGATAATCATTTTACTTATCCTTGGTGATGATTTGAATTTGATGATTTGTTGTTTAACAATGTTTAGTGTTGTATCTGCCGTTATCCGATTCTCTTATCGAAGAGTTGGATATACGAGATTTCCGTGATTGTCGTCTATTTGTAATTTAATTATTATTGCTTATGTGCATTAATAACTGAGTTTGAATTAGACTGACCCGTGTATTATTTTCTTTTGAATTTAATACTCGGGTCAGACCGAGTTATTTCAGGTTGTTGATATCCTGCTTTGGGTTGCTGCTTGAGCTATGAAGTCTCTTCATATCTTTTGAAGTAGTCGTGTCCTAGTATAGGTTGATATGTATTCATGTATATTATTCGATAATGTACTTGTATATATAACTTCCAGAGTCGACAGTTGTAGTTGTATCATATGTATTGTGTCAAATGTATTGTAACTGACATCAGTTATATATATATATATATATATATATGAGACTTTTATTATCTGTGTTCCACATTTTTATTATCTGTGTTATTATTAGATATATTGTCCTAAACTATTATGAACCATCGTAGTTCGTTTTATACGGGAATTGGGTATGTCGATGGGAGTAAATAAATAAGAGATATCCGATAAAAATATATACCACTCCTATCGAGGTAACCAATACTAGTGTAAGGCCCAACTACGGATGGCCGCTCCTATCCAGCCTTATTCTTCGTAATAACAGACAGTATTTCTTTTAATACCCTTTGTTATTGTGAGCATAGAGGTGGGGCGTAACAGTTGGTATCAGAGCTTGAGGTTTATGGACATAATATAAAACATAACTTAGATGGAACATGTGTTACAACTATTTGTCGATGTTTTTAGTTGTGTTTTGAGTCAAAACTAAAGTTTTGAAATTATGTTGAAATTTAAATATCCTCATTTAAAAATAAAAGTGAAAGTGTGTTCTGATGATTTGATCGATCTGTGTTTGTTTATCAGAGTGCACAGCGGAAACAGTGAGGCTGTCTTCGCTGAGTACCGCTGATAATCTTTTGATTTAAAAATCAAAATATTAAAATGAAATTAGTTTCATTGTGTTATGTAACCGATGGTCTTGATTTTGTTGAGATTTTTGCTGGTTTTCTTTTATGCTAATCATATATTGATTAGATTTTGCTGTTTTAAATTATCTTCACTGAAGATCCATTCGAATGATTTCTTTGTTCATTTTGTAGTACGTGCAAATTTGAGTTGCATGTTACTGCATTAATTTTACGTTGAACCGGTGTTTGGTTTAAACGTATTTTGTGGCCGTTATTTTTATAACGGGATTTTTACATCGGTGCTAAATTTTTGAAGCACGGTGTTTTGTTGACATTTGTAATGAATGAAAATTCACTGGTATTATATTTTGATGTAAATTATTTTGATGAGATTTTGACGTATAAAAATTTCTGTCGCCTTCGCTTCAGTAACAGTCAAATTTTAAAAGTGGATTTTCAAGCGGTTATTCCGCAATGCTGATTTTGAGATTCGTTTTACGATGTTTTGGGAAGTGCAATTTCCTTTTCGAAATTGCTACTGAGGTTGCTGTTTTAATCATGTGTTCTGAAAATTGTTTTAAATTTTTTTACAGTTTACGCTTTCAAAAGAATGAGGAAGCGATTTAAACGCTTCAGCAAAATTGAGGACTATGAACCCTCACTTTTACTGTTTTGCTTAATTCCGGACTTGTCCGTTTGAGAACGTAAATGTTAATTATATAAAATACAAAATTTTTACAGTTTGCGCTTTCAAAAGAATGAGGAAGCGATTTAAACGATTCAGCAAAATAGAGGACTATGAACCCTTTCTTTTACTGATTCGCTTAATTCCGGACTTGTCCGTTTGAGAATGTAAAATGTCATTTTTACAAAATACACAATTTGCACTTTCAAGGAAACGATGAAGAGAATCAAACGATTTAGTAAAACACGTGGTACGGGACATGTGCGTTTGCTATTTCGGATAATTTCGGACTCGTAAATTGAAAAATCTGCTATTTGATGATTCTGATGATTTTGCGTGCTTTTGAGCCACTATGTTGGACCTTCGGGTCATCTACTGGACCTTCAGGTCAGTTGTTGGGCTTTCGGGCCACTCTGCTGGACCTTCGGGTCATTTGTTGGGCTTTCGGGCCACTCTGAGGACCTTCGGGTCAAATGCAAGTACTAGACCTTCGGGTCACTCTACGGACCTTCGGGTCATCTAATGGGCGCCAAAAATTTATAGTACTTGGTAGGCTTCGGCCATTTGTTGATGCACGTGCGGCATAGCTAAAACTCGCCATCTGATGGGATCGATCCAACCTTTTATGTTGATTTTCTAGAGTATCTTAATTGATTTCTAGATATTTGTTGTTTCTAATTATCTACAGGTAATTAGATATTTGCTGTTATGAGATTTAATTATCGTAGCGATAATTAGATATTTGCTGTTATGAGATTTAATTATCGTATCGATAATTAGGTATTTGCTGTTATGAGATTTAATTATCGTATCGATAATTAGATATTTGCTGTTATGAGATTTAATTATCGTATAGATAATTAGATATTTGCTGTTATTTGCTGTTATGAGATTTAATTATCGTATCGATAATTAGATATTTGCTGTTATGAGATTTAATTATCGTTTTTGATAATTAAATATTTGTTAATTTGAGTTTTTGATTATCGTTTGTGATAATTAGATATTTGTTGATTTGATTATTTCTGGTTATCGTTTTTGATAATCGGATATTTATTGTTTCTAATTATCGTTTTGATAATCGGATATTTGTTGTTTCTGATTATCGTTTTTGATAATCGGATATTTGTTGTTTCTGATTATCGTTTTTGATAATTAGATATTTGTTGATTTGAGATTTCTGATTATCGTTTTTGATAATTAGATATTTGTTGATTTGAGATTTCTGATTATCGTTTTTGATAATTAGATATTTGTTAATTTGAGTTTTCTGATTATCGTTTGTGATAATTAGATATTTTTTGATGATTTCTGGTTATCGTTTTTGATAATTGGATATTTGTTGTTTCTGATTATCGTTTTTGATAATTAGATATTTGTTGATTTGAGATTTCTGATTATCGTTTTTGATAATTAGATATTTGTTGATTTGAGATTTCTGATTATCGTTTTTGATAATTAGATATTTGTTGATTTGAGATTTCTGATTATCGTTTTTGATAATTAGATATTTGTTGATTTGAGATTTCTGATTATCGTTTTTTATAATTAGATATTTGTTGATTTGAGATTTCTAATTATCGTTTTTGATAATTAGATATTTGATGTTTTCTGATTATCGTTTTGATAATTGGATGTTTGCTAATTTTGCTGATTTTTAGATTTCTAGTCTCTAATTGATTCTAGATTATGTTGATTATATTGAATTGCTGTTTCCTATCTATCTCTGTTGATAGTTAGAGTTTGCTGATTATGAAGTTCGTGATTCTAGTTATTTGTTGAATAACTAGATATTTGCAGTTTTGCGATTTGTGATTTGTGTTTTCTAATTATCTTTGCTGATAATTAGATTTTGCTGTTTTCTAATTATTGTGTCGATAATTAGATTTTGATGTTTTGTGATTTCTGTATTCTAATCATCTAATTGAAAATTAGATATTGCTGATAATTGTATTTATTCAGTTTTGCTGTTTTCTGATTATCTATCGATAATTAGATTTTTGTTGAGAATTTGTGAATTTCTTTTATGAAATTAAAACATTTCTTTGGCGTCTATATTCTTGACCTTATTTTTCTAGCTTAACCAGTTTATGTTAGAAAAATAATTGTTATTGACGACTTTAATTATGAAAATTGCGGGGACGCAATTTTTATAAGGAGGGAGTCTGTAACGACGCGGGGTTTTTGCACCGGTAAATTATCGTCATTAGACGATTTAATCAGCTGGCTAATTGTTTTTGGGAAATTTAAACTGTTGAAGATCTTTTAAATAATTTGTTAAGTGTTGGGGGGCTTTTTAAAATTGAATCTAGCCCATGTGTTATTTTGTTGCCATGATAGTTATCCTTGCCATTCGTTTTCCCCGATCCTATTTATTTCATTCGAAAACCCTAAACAAACGAAAAAGAAAAGAAATGGCGGCATCGTGTTTATTCTTCTTCGTCCCAAATTCGAATTAGGGGTTCGATAAAAGTGGGGCTGTCAACTTCGATTTTCTCGATCGAGAGATGGATCTCATTGCTTGGTCGTCGAATAAAAGGTGAGTGATTTTTTCACTCACAATCTAATTCAAGTTCAGTACTATACTTCGACTGTTCGATTTCATTTCAAAGTTGATGTTTTCTCCGACTTAATCAAATTCGTATACATTGATACTTGCTTCTCGGGTTGATTTTGAACTGTCGTTTTTTGTGGTCATCACCGTTTCGAGTTTGATTTTGACGATATTGATTTCGTCTCTTTGATTTCAGCCGTTACTTTGATTTTCGTTCGTACATATATATTTGAATTCGACACTTACATATTTTATTTGACTTGTTCATTCTCGACTTCGACTTCATTTGGATTGAATGGTTGAGATGATTTCTGATTTGGTTGATTTTGGTTCCCCTGGTCATTACTGTGTTGAATTTCTGGCATTTGACTTGATAATTTTACTTTGATAAATTACTGCTTGGGTTTTGACCCACGGCTTCTTCTCGGTTTTGATTTTTGCCTTTGAGAAATCGCTGCTTAATATTCTCTGGCATTGGGTTTGATTCCACTTGACTTCGATCACTTGATTTTTATGAAATTTCAGGTCTTCGGCCTAACCTTGATTGTGTAATATTGCTGGTGATATTTCGTTGATATAGATATGTATGTGTATTCATATATGTGCATACATGTATTCTTGTATTTGCATCTGCTTGTTGTTGTTTCTGGTTCATCTGTGTACTTCACCGAGCATTACTGCTTCCTCTGACCTTTTGTTCAGTGTTGCATCTGTCCATTCACTGTGCACATTTGTAGCCTTGGTCACTTGATGGTGGTATGTTTGGTTCACCTGAGTTTTGAGTCTGGTTCATGTAATTTGTGGTGTCATTCATTTGGTTCAGTATTATGTCACCTACTGTTCACTTGCACATTGTTGTATCTTTGGTGCAGTTGATATGTTGAGTCATTTTTGCATGTTGTCACTGTATGTCCCTTTGTGGTTTGGTGCCTTTTTGAATTTGTGTAGTCTTTCGTGAGCATGTAGACTTTTGGTTGGACTGTGCATTACACTTGAGTCTGCACTTGTATTGGCCAATGATGCATTCAGTTGTACATTGCCTCTGGTTTCACTGCCTATTGCTACTACATGCATTGACTACACATCTTCTCTTACTATTTGTTATCCCATTTTTGGTCAAAACTGGAATGTCTGTGTGGGGTGCGTTTCCTCCACAACCGAACCAAGAAGAAGCAGCCAGCAAGCGTATCATCATCAAGGTCATTCGGTAGTCATCATGCGGCACTCAGGATGCCTTGCTACATCCGGCATTCCCAGTACAAAAGCTCATTCGGCATCACCTCATTCGGCACCACCTCATTCGGCACTACCTCATTCGGCATCCTCACAACTGCCGAACCAAACTATTTCGACCTCATCACCACCACCGGTCCAAGACCCATCACCGAACCGAGCCCCTACCACCGGTCCAACTCCATCCCTAAGCCTCGCCGAACCACCAACGCCGGACCACGTAGCTCATCGTCGGACCAACTCCTCCACAGCTACGACCGAACAAAGCTCCGCCGAACCAGATGTGCCAGTCCAGATTGTTTCAGCCCAGGCCCACCAGCAGCTATAAACATCCAAGGCCCCTGCCCCCTACTTCACTCTATAAATAGAGGGGCAGGGGTACAACAATGGGGGACAAGTTTGAGAGCTCAAGCACGGAAGGAACTTTCAAACAACTTTCTTTTACTTGTACCAAAGCTTTGTACTTGTAATCACAACAAAAGAAGAGAAATAACATATAAAGTGGACGTAGGCACGTTCTGGCCGAACCACTATAAATCTGCGTATCTTTTTACAGTTTAGCCCCTGCTGTTCATATATTTGCATAAATCACCCAAATCACTAAGAACAACCTAAGATCTACTAAATCATACAACTTTGAGGTGTTTGTCCATTTTTTGTGCAAACATTTTTGGTGCTTTCACTGAGAAATTTACTCAAGGAATCTACCGCTTAGAAGCTGAATTTTAAAGTCTAAAGATTCAGATTGGGAGAATCATGGCAAGACAATCAAGCAGAAGGCAGAGGCTAGAGCAAAGTCAACAGGAAGGGAGTCAAGAGGCTTCCTCAGGAGCAAACCAAGCTTCAGTCTTCATCACCAGGGATGAGATGGAGGCCATGATGAGAAGGCAAGAAGAAATGATCCAGAACTTGCTTCAACAGATTGGGCAACTTGGAGCACGGAACCAAGGCGCAACTGGAGTTCAGAACGGAGCAGGACCATCTGGCGTAGCACCAGAGCTAGGGAGCACACACGCAGAACATGTTGATCCAATCCCGACAAGAGAGACGGGGGCATCCGAACAACCTGGTAACAATAGAAGAATGAACGCTCCGCTAGAGGGGCATACACCTGAAAGCTCCCACGGACTCAGGGGGCAGGTCGAAGGCAGTGAACGAGGACTACAACTTGGAGATAGTGACAGACTGGCGGAGATGGTCAGACGAGCCATGAGAGGCGGACTAGTGAATAGAGACCTGGAGGATGTGAATAGGAGTCCTTTTACCACAACAATCAGGCGAGCTAGGAACCCACCAGATTTTAAGCTACCATCATTGGATATGTATAATGGAAGGACAGACCCCACGGTTCATCTGACAAAATATATAAGGCATATGGAAGTGCTGGGGGCATCAGAGGAGGTTATGGCCCGGTGCTTTCCATTGTACTTGGCAGATATTGCGGCGTTGTGGTTCAGACAACTGGAAAGCGGCTCCATAGGAACGTGGGCAGATTTAACTGAGAGATTCATGAGGCAATTCAGGGTTCATATTGCAAGACCCAAGAATGTGATGACTTTGGCAACCTTGAAGCAGAAAACTGGAGAGACTTTGAGGAGTTTTCTAACACGATTTAATGCGGCAGCAGCATCAGTGGATCGACCAGATCCATCTATGGTCATGATGGCGGCTGTATCTGGAATAGCTGATAGTACGGAGTTCAAGAATTCGTTAACTAAAGATCCGCCTATGAATCTAGGAGAATTCTATCACGAGGCTGAAAAGTTTCTGCGTTTGGAAGATGCTAGTGCAGAAAGAGAGGAAGAAGTTGGCGTTTACGCAATCAAGAGCGGAAACCCACCTGGAAGGGGTGCGGAGACTGGTAAAGGAAAGAGAAAGGCTGAGGATAATGATGACAGGTCAAAGCGGCCACGGAAAGAGTCGCGATTCACCACTTACTCCGAGCTGAATGAGAGTTTGGAGCGAATCTATCAAGATACAAGAGAGCAGGTTCCCTACCGTAGGCCAATGCGAAGGGATCCGACTATTAACGAAAGGAAATCAGACAGATATTGCTTGTTCCACGACCTGAATGGTCATCATACCAACGATTGTAGGCATCTGAAAGATGAGGTGGAGGGGCATATTCGGAATGGTTTGCTATCACAATATGTGAGAAGTAGGGCCACAACGGTAGGACAAGAACGACCACCGCCCGCACCAACTGAAGACGGCTCAGGATCGAGACGTCATCTTATTATCCATTGATTGAGATAGCGACGGACGAGCAGCAAACTCCACACTGACACGGTTAAGTTGTTTACACATGTACAGGACCACAAACGATCCTCAGGCATGCTCTGATACAACTATAAACCACATCGATGTAGGCGTTTGCACTCCGACGTCACTGCTTTGCTTTTGTTCTTTATTTCTTAGATTTGGATTTAACTTTGCTGAACATTTCTATTTTAAATTTCATCAGTTGAATGGAAATATTGGTTTTGATAATTCTAAAATGGCTAAGCTACTTACACATGTACGGGATCGCGAACGATCCCTAGGCATGCTCTGAGATAGTGATAAACCGCCACAACAGACAATCCAGAAACTCACCCGAACGTGAATCTGGTTTGGATGGTATTAAGTCCCCCCCGGGCACACATCAACTCGCCTCGAACGGCACCCCGACCGCGAACGGTCACAACTCGCCGCGAACGGCATCCGACTTCGAACAGTCACAACTCGCCTCGAACGGCACCCCGACCGCGAATGGTCACAATTCGCCTCGAACAGCACCCGACTTCGAACAGTCACAATCTCGCCTCGAACGGCACAACTCATCTCGCCACAAGTGGCTCGATCGCGAACGGTCGCCATTTGAGATCCACCCCCTGACCGCCAACAGTCGCACCTTACCACGAATGGCTCGATCTCGAACGATCGTCATTCGAAGTAAGGCGCTTGACCGCGAACGGTCACATTTCACCCCAAGTGGCTTGATCGCGAACGGTCGCCATATGAGGTCCGCCTTCTGACCGGGCTCGGTCGCACTTTACCTCGAATGACTCGATCCCGAACGATCGTCATTTGAAGTAAAGCGCTTGACCGTGAACGATCACATTCCACCACAAATGACTCGATCTCCAACGATCGTCGCACGGATTTAGACGCTTGACCGCGAACGGTCGCACTTCACCTCAAATGACTCGATCGCGAACGGTCGTCATTTGAAGTTAGGCGCTTGACCATGAACGGCCGCGCTTCATCCCAAATAGCTCGATCCCGAACGGTCGTCATTTGGGGCCATATAAAACTATCAAGCTCTTTGCAGGTTGTTGACAGGATATGAACATCCAGCTCAGGGCATTACAAAACACGTCTTCCTACCGCAAGTCATGTTTTGGGGGGCAAAGTGTTATCCCATTTTTGGTCAAAACTGGAATGTCTGTGTAGGGTGCGTTTCCTCCACAACCGAACCAAGAAGAAGCAGCCAGCAAGCGTATCATCATCAAGGTCATTCGGTAGTCATCATGCGGCACTCAGGATGCCTTGGTACATCCGGCATTCCCAGTACAAAAGCTCATTCGGCATCACCTCATTCGGCATCACCTCATTCGGCACTACCTCATTCGGCATCCTCACAACTGCCGAACCAAACTATTTCGACCTCATCACCACCACCGGTCCAAGACCCATCACCGAACCGAGCCCCTACCACCGGTCCAACTCCATCCCTAAGCCTCGCCGAACCACCAACGCCGGACCACGTAGCTCATCGCCGGACCAACTCCTCCACAGCTACGACCGAACAAAGCTCCGCCGAACCAGATGTGCCAGTCCAGATTGTTTCAGCCCAGGCCCACCAGCAGCTATAAACATCCAAGGCCCCTGCCCCCTACCTCACTCTATAAATAGAGGGGCAGGGGTACAACAATGGGGGACAAGTTTGAGAGCTCAAGCACGGAAGGAACTTTCAAACAACTTTCTTTTACTTGTACCAAAGCTTTGTACTTGTAATCACAACAAAAGAAGAGAAATAACATATAAAGTGGACGTAGGCACGTTCTGGCCGAACCACTATAAATCTGCGTATCTTTTTACAGTTTAGCCCCTGCTGTTCATATATTTGCATAAATCACCCAAATCACTAAGAACAACCTAAGATCTACTAAATCATACAACTTTGAGGTGTTTGTCCATTTTTTGTGCAAACACTATTCACTTGTAGTTGAAGTATCCCTCGAGTTGTTAATTCATGTTAGTTGTCTCGAGCATTTGAGGCAGTCTGCATATTTTATTATGTAGTATTGGGCATAAGTAAGGTCGCCTTTAAATTCTAGCAGCACTTAAGTTGATGATTAGACTTCGTGTAGTCTTTGATTCATATTGCTTCTTTGTTCAGTGCTTATACATATATATATATATATATATATATATATATATATTCACTGATATATAGGTCTTCATGTTGTATGTTTCTCTGTTGCAGTTTGCATTGTGCATCCATGTACTATGTTAGTTCATCACTTGTGTCCACTACTAACTTGTACATACATGCTTGTATCAGTATTTTGCTGACAATGGCATGACTGCCACTTCCTGTTGTGCAGTTCCTACCTGATTCATTGTAATTTGATTTTTGGGTTGTACAGTTTTGAATCTTGTACAAGTATCCTTAACTTGCCCTTGTGACTTGTTTGCGTGTTGGATTCATTTCTACTGAGATGATTTGTAGTCTTGCCTTACTTGCAGTTGTGTTGAGTCATAGCAGTGACTTGACCTTTGTAGTTTCGTTTTGCCATAGTATTTAGTGTCATGATGACATCTCATGCTGTAGTGGCGAGGCATTGCATGCGTGTGTGTACTGCAGCCACACCGTATTGACATTTTACATTGATGATTTCAATTGTCGGAACTGTTTTGTGTTGTCAAATTCAATATATTTTGAAGTGTATTTTGATTTGGTTAAATCTGATGATTTTGTTGATATCTAATTATCTTTTAGATAGTTAGATTCTGTGCTTTCTAATTATCATATCGATGGTTAGATTTTTGTTGTTTACGCTATTTTGTTGGCATGGGTTTCACTTTGACCACTTGCTGTTAATTGCCGTTCAGGCAATTCTGTTGTTTCTAAATTATCTTCATTGATAATCATTTTACTTATCCTTGGTGATGATTTGAATTTTCTGATTTGTTGTTTAACACTGTTTAGTGTTGTATCTACCGTTATCCGATTCTCTTATCGAAGAGTTGGATATACGAGATTTCCATGACTGTCGTCTATTTGTAATTTAATTATTATTGCTTCTGTGCATTAATAACTGAATTTGAATTAGACTGACCCGTGTATTATTTTCTTTTGAATTTAATACTCGGGTCAGACCGAGTTATTTCAGGTTGTTGATATCCTGCTTTGGGTTGCTGCTTGAGCTATGAAGTCTCTTCATATCTTTTGAAGTAGTCGTGTCCTAGTATAGGTTGATATGTATTCATGTATATTATTCGATAATGTACTTGTATATATAACTTCCAGAGTCGACAGTTGTAGTTGTATCATATGTATTGTGTCAAATGTATTGTAACTGACATCAGTTATATATATATATATATATATATATATATATGAGACTTTTATTATCTGTGTTCCACATTTTTATTATCTGTGTTATTATTAGATATATTGTCCTAAACTATTATGAACCATCGTAGTTCGTTTTATACGGGAATTGGGTATGTCGATGGGAGCAAATAAATAAGAGATATCCGATAAAAATATATACCACTCCTATCGAGGTGACCAATACTAGTGTAAGGCCCAACTACGGATGGCTGCTCCTATCCAGCCTTATTCTCGTAATAACAGATAGTATTTCTTTTAATACCCTTTGTTATTGTGAGCATATAGAGGTGGGGCATCACAAGCACTTTGTAAGTGCTGTTGCTGCTGAAAGTAAGCTGTTTTGAAATAATAACTAAATATCTATTGTAGCACTTGGTAAGTGCTATTGTTTCTTAAACCGAATTGTTTTGAAATTCTAATACCTACTGTAGCACTTTATAAGTGCTGCTGTTTCTGAATTTGACAATGTTTTGAAATATTACTAATATATCTACTGTAACACTTTATAAGTGTTGTTGCTAGCTAAAAATACAATGTTTTGGAAATTTTATAATTAAATGAATGATCTTTGAAATGCTATAACTTTGGTAATGAATATTATTTTAAGGGCGTTATGATTTTTCTAAACATTATGATTTCCAAGTAGTAACATTTCAAAAGGTTCCATATCTCCTCCATAGATTCGTCAAAGCTAACCTGAATCCCTTGGCTACTCGTAAAAATTTGAGTACCCAAGAGTTTAATAAAACAGAAAATAAATACTTGGGTCAGACATGGGTCTGGTGTGAGTAAACGGGTTAAAGTTGCTTAACTTTAAAACCTTTTGAAACAAAGGTATCACGTAAGACTTCCCACACATAAACATGGAAAAGTTTTTACCTTACGCTAACCAAAACATTTGATAGAAAATCCGATTATATTATAATAGGGTCTAGGGTTTTCAAATAAATACTCAAATAGCTGAAATTGTTACATTATTAAATTCCAGCATACTAGCCACAAAGTGGGTTATACAATCAAGTCCGAGATCACTTATTGGAAGTTGGATTTCCATACAATGGCAGGGCTACTGGGGTACCGCCCGTCACAGTACCTGGCCTAGATCAGCGTACCGAGGATTACTCCCAATCCCCTGCAACACAAAGCCGGAACCATCCCTTACTGGATAATTCCGAATAAAATCACCCCACGGTTGTGATCATTCAACCGCACCACTAAGCCGAAATAGAAAAGGGACATCTAAACAGGGATGACCTTACTCTAAGTGGGCGTTACCCACGAAGCCTTGCTGCACCTCCCCTGTTTTAGCCATTCCCGGTTGATGAGGCTTGAGGCTACGATTACCTTTAATCAGAACACATCACTTAGAATGCTCATCGTCCACCTAACGATGTTCTGAAAGCATTCAATCCATAAAAGTTCGTTCCGGGTTCGAACAAAACCGAAGGCATTATCTCGTTACACTCATTTTGGAATCACCCTCAGAGTTAACGACAATAAACCTTGCACTCTGAATCTTCATCTTCACTTGAGATTCACGACCTATTGTTAATTTGGATCGATGTGGTATTCGGATATCCAAATCTGGAAACCCAATCCCGGTCTCATCGAAATCCAAAACGTATCTTTTAAGGCCAAGTTGTTTTAAAGGTTTAAACAATTCAATTCAATTTAATATATTGAATTCACACAACATTTAACATAGATAAATATCACACATTTATCATTGATATATCCAATATCATATCACAGAATATCACAACATATCATCCAATAGATATCACCCAATAAATATCATCCAATAGATATCATCCAATACAGACATTCTACACAAGCAATCATCCACAAACAAGAATTATTAATCCATGTTATAATTAATTTAATCAACTTAAATTAAATTAATTACTTAAGAATTAATCACCTAATCCTGTTCAAACAATCATTAATTAATTACAAACTTTTAATTAATTAATCACTCCTTGATTAACTTATCAATCAATTAATTAATCTCTAATCACCGATTAATTATCCATTAATAAACCTCAATTATTTAATAATCTTCTTCAATACAAAGTAATCAACCCTTAATTACTTTTATAATAATTAGTTATATTTTTAAATGTTAATGAAAGATTAATTCATTAAGCTTGATTATGTATTAATCTTTCATTAACATTTAAAAATATAACTAATTAAATCATGAGTGTTAACATATTAGATAATCAAATAACATGTGTTAATTTATGAACTAAACATCATGACAAGTGTCCTTCAATTTTCAACTTTTTCTTTTATTTTGTTAAATTAATTTCAGCCTTTATAAACCATGTTTTTCCCTTCACTCTCTTTTTCCTATCTTTTATTCTAAGCTAAGAAAAGCTTAAGCAAATCTGAAATTCCCTCAAATAGAAAATCTGTAAATCAATAGACCCTGAAATCATTTCCAAGTTCATGCAACAACCCTGTAATCTCATTTCCATTTGCAAATATCATATCTTCAACCTTAATTCATTTCTCCACTTCAAAAGCAAATCTGAAAATCCCTCAAACATAAAGATCTGTAACACTCCTCAAATTATAATTGTAAATCAATAGCCTGTAACAAGATTTTCAAAATTCAAACCTGCATTTCCTTTCAAACCTGAGACAAGCAATTAAATCCTCAAACAATTCAAACTAAAATGTAGATCAATGTCTGCATTTCAACATACTATAGATCAACCCTGCATTTTTTCCTCTGGTAATCAACAGCATACAAACTATAGTTCAAGAATCATGTTTGCATTTCTTAAACCTGGAATCAACTTTGAAATTCAAAGAGCCTGCATGCATGTAATTTGGATAGGGAGCAAAAGCATTTTAGTTTCTGAACATCTCAGCACTCAAGTTTTAAAAGTTTAAAGGATTAAAAAGCTTTTCAAAAAATTAAAGAGGCTGCCTCTGTTTAAATCAGGTGAGTAACTTTTAAAAATGTAAATATAATTTGGTTGCATGTTAGTATGGTTGAATATAAATGTGTATTGCATGTATATATAAGTGGATGTCTGATGTGAATATTATTTGTGTGCATATTGTTTAAAAATTTGCTCTGTTCTGTCTTGTTTTTCTCAAGCTCAAATTTTATTTAAAATCCTTACCACATGATCTAGTACTTGTTAGGACCTGATTAACAAACAAATATTGTTTGATTTAACCTGGTTTAATGTTTAAAAAGTTAAGTTAGTCAAAATAAAGCCTGGTTGTCTCTGGAATTTAAAAACATCTGTGCATGCTCAATTTAAATCAAAAATTCAAACAGTATAATTTATAAATTCAGTATTATAAATTGAATACCTAAACCAAATCATAATTTTTAACACTAAAATCAAGATTTTTATAAATAAGATGAAGATGCAAATTGGGTTTGAACTATAATGGAACTTTTGGGATTTTCTGGTGATTTATGTATTTGAATGGGTCGGGGTTCTTCCTAATGATGGAGGAGTGATCGTAGTATCTTGTAAAAATACTGGATGGTGATGTATCTCATCGAGGAGGCAGCGGTGACAAGATTAGTTTAGGAACCCTAGTTTTAACTAAGTAAAATAAATCGATCATCACGACAGTTGGGTTGATCGAGTGCAGTGGGATTTTGGGAGATGGAAGGTTGGTCGTAGGCGAAGTCGTGGCCGGAGTAGCAACTTTTCTGGTGATCGGAGGTCAGTGTAACGACCCAGAATTTTGAACGAACTAAATTGGAAATATTTAATTAATCTTAGATATTTGAACGGTAATTTAATTTGAACCCCCGATATAACTTTGAAAATTTGCGATTAAACTATGAAATTTAATCGATTGAAGTTAAATAAAAAAAATTTGAATCTACAATTTTAAGCTGAAGAAAAATATTTCGAAAGCTTTTAAAATTCGTATTGATATTACTGAAGATAACAGAAGCTTCAGAATTTAATTTCGAACTGTTTTGTTCAGTTTTGAATTTATATCGTTCAACCGATATTTAAAAATAGTCAATTTTCAAACAGTCTCGGAATTCGACGAAACCATTTCCATTGGGTCCGTAACGTTGAATTATTGTCGGATTTCAAGTTTCGTATTGATTGGAATTGATATGTGAGCACGCGATATATAAACGCGTTGGAATTGAATGAATTCAATTTAAATTTAACATTTAAATTTTTGTCAGCGACATCACGATATCTCCTAAATCGCGCCTGGTATCACGCAATGAGATCGTGTAACCCATGGCCGCTTCCAGTTTTAAATAATCACCTCCCTCTCTTCAAAATCAAACGCCAAGAAGAAAAAAAAAATGGTCGCTGTTTAAAAATTCGCGTTTCCCCCTTTTCTCCATTCTCAAATTAGATCGAATCGGCAGTGGATTTTTTGGCCACATGGAGTCGCGATTCAAAGTAGCAGGCGAATGCGAGCGAGCGAGATCGAGCGCGGTGGCGCTCGCGACTGTTCGTGTGGGTGTGCTCGGCAACGCTGGCATGTGGTCAGGGGTGAGTCGCCTGGAGGAGGGGAGTTCGAAGAGGTTATCGCGAGCTTGTTTGCAAGATGGCGGCAGTTCGACGAGGCAAGGCGGCGCGTGGTCTCTGAGGGCGTGCGCGATCGATTCGCGAAGGCGGCGGCGCCTTAGGCTGGGGGCGGCAATGTCGCGATGGTGCGACAACGCGAGGCAGCAGGCGTGCAAATTGGGTTCGACGTTGGCAATCGAGGCACGTCAAGATGGGGAGTTGTTCGATTGATTTAGGGTTGGGCAGTGGGCCACACAATGGAGGATAGGGCTTCGTCGACGAGCTCGCGTGTAGGCGAGAATGATGGTCGCGATGCTTGGCTGGTAGCAGTAAGTTTTTTCGAATTCTTTTCATTTTTTCCCCAATGCAACTTGACTTGAAGATATATACATGCAGAAATACACACATAAATATATATAGAAAATAATAATAATTTATAAGCAGAAAAATATATATAACTACAGTAAGGTATTTAGTTTATTTTTGGGAATGTAGTTATAGATTTAATTTTTATTTAGTAAGTTAGTTAAAAGAAAATTTTAGTTGACTAAATTTATGAAAAGAAAGTTGGTTTTAAATATTTAACCTGTTTAGTTAAATAAAATTATTAAAGGAGAAATTAATAATTAGTTTGAAATAAATCAAGGGTATAAACTGTTTTGTAACAGGAAAATTTTGGGAAATAATTTTTACAGAAAAATTTATATAAAACAGTTTTGTTTTTAACTTGATAGACATATTTTAATATGCATAGGAAAACAATAAGTAAGTATATATGTTACCGAAGTTAAAAAGAGAAAAAAAAAAAGGATTTGCTTTACTGGGTTGATAAATAAGTCATTTAGGGTGTTTAACTTATTTTTATTTTTACTTAGAAATTTTTAAAGGGGAATTTAGTTTTAAAGTAAATTTCTAGTTTAGCGAATTTTATTAAATGAAACTGGTTTGAAATAAAACCATTAACTGATTAAAACTATCAAAACGAAAATTGTTGATTCGATTAAATTCGAATATTAATAGATTTTATAAATTATTTATACAAGGTTAAAGTCGAGAAAACAAAAGAAGGATTGGATTGGATTGCAAAATAAAAGCTAAGGTGAGATCTTCTCACTCAAAATAAATGTGGAATCTTTGCAGTTATTGACTGTTGATTGTTATCTGGATGTGATATTAGATATTTTAGGATATATATTTATATATAGCAGTATATACATATTGGCATATGTATATATTGGATTGATTGATTTCCCGCCTCGTATAGCGGATGAGACCCTATTGCGCCGTTAGTAAGCGGATTTATAAAAACCTATATACCGCGATAATTCCGTACTAGAGCGGAATTGGTATTGTGCTAACATCTTTGGATGCAGGGAAACAGGTTGGAGGGATCCAACTGGATTCCTCAACTGTATTTATTTATTTACAGATGTTGATATATATTCTGTCATCATATGATGATATATGATGTTTGATGTTGTGATGGACTAATTGATGCGTTGCATCATCGGGTTCAATTTTAAAGTTTAAAAATAAACGATTTTTACTTTAAAAGGGATTTTGAAGTGATTTTTGGAAAGTATACGATTTATTAAAATTTGGAATTTATTTATCTTAAATAAATAAATGTTATAAATTTAAAGTTATGAAAATTTTTAAATTGTGAAATATACCTGAAAGGTGATTTTGAAATAAATAGTCAAGTGATAAATAAAATAGTTTAAGTTGGATTTCTTTTGAATTACTAAAAATGATGTATATAAAAGATGTACAGAATTGATATTTATCAATTTAAAGTGTTGGAATTTTAAAACGAGTGTTTATAAGTGTTAGAGATTTATAGAATTATAAATTGTAAAGACATGAGATTTATAGAATTATAAATTGTGAAAAATATGAATTTTATAGATTTATAAAGTATGAAGTTATAAAATGGATGAAACGGTAGCATAAAAGATTTATAAGAGATTAACTTATAAATTGGATTTTTGCCTTTAAATGGAATATTGATCGAATTTGTAAATAAAAGGAGATTTATTAAATCGAAGTTGTTATAAAATAGAAATAGAATTTATAAATGTTGTTTTATAAATTCGAAATCAATTGATTGGATAAATTAAATATAGAAGATTTTTTAAAGAAGATATATTCGCGATTTTGGATAGCGAATTTTTATTGAGATAAAAATGTGTAGAAATGATTGAAATTGGGTTAAGTGAATTATATTCACGATTTTGGACAGTGAATATATTGTTAAGTAAAATGGATAGTTTTGGAAAAGTGGCATTGAAAATGAAGTTAAACATTTTAGAGATGTTTTTAAAATGTATTGTGAATCGAAAACATAGATTTCAACATTTTTATTGTTGAAATAGGCGTTTTCGAAAATATAAGGAAAGGATGGACTATAACACTGTTGTTATAGTAAATGATTTTCGGAAGAAAATGTTTTGATGTAGTATTGGGATTTATATATCTATCTTAATTCCGAATCCCTATACTAGTGATTTTGAGTCGTCGTAACGATGTTTTACGTAACATTCGTTTTGACTCAAATAAATGTTGTTATAGTAAATATTTTCCTTAAAGAATGAATATATACTTAATATTGATTTAAGTATATTGAATATTTTCCAAGTGTTGAAAATAAATGATTTGTGAAATACTTATTATTAAATAAGTATGGAATGTTTTCCAATATGAAATGAACGTTTTTGAGATTTATCTTCTTAAAGATAAATCGAAATCGAATATTGAAAACGATTTGAAAATCGTATATCAATAGACATTTTTGAAACATAAATTCACTATGGAATTTATAAAAAGAAAAGGGAAACTGTTTAGAAAAATAAACGTTGTTTTATTTTTAAAGTGTGGAAATTTTATATCTAGTAAAGATATTTTTGAAGATGAAATAATTTGGAAAATTATTTGGAATCTGATGATGTTGCGCATCTTTATTGATAGTTAAATAACCGACTATCAATAATTACCCTGAATGGTATTTGTTGTGATTGGATGAAATTGAATGCCACACTTATTTTTAAAATAATCGCGCACTATTCGGGTTAGCCGGGAAAGGACCATGGGGTCGTATAACCCATTCCGAATATATGATACGTCGTTATGAATCGCATTTGAAGACCGGTGTTGAAGACCGGATATTTTTGAAAACGGAAGGATTACCGTCGAGTTACTCTACATCGACTGATCTTCGATTTAGAGGTTTTATCACCCTTAGTGACGGAAAATCCTGACGTGATTGAAAATTATCCGGAATTGCAAGGGCTTCGTGAGAAGTGCCTTCGGTTCTGTTCGATCCCGGAACAGACTTATATGGATTGTGTGTCTGACGTTACAATTTGAGATATAAAGCTGATTTCTTTCAAATACATTTCTGTTGGTGGCGGAGAATTTATTCTCTTAGCTTAACACCCTTCTCTGAGACGTACGAGCTCAGAGGTTATGTAGTTGAAATTTATCAGCGATATATCCCAATTTGGTAACGTGGCATACTGAGTGTTGCTGTAAAATGATCAGTGTTTGATCATTTGTGATATGATCATTTGTTTGATCTTATATCTTTGTGATCATAGGTTGATCATTTTGTTTGACCCGAAGCAGGGCTTTGTAGAAAGCGTAGCTTTGTGGACGAGACTTCGTCGAGCCTCACACCCCGGAAATGGTCGAAACAGGACGAATGCGGCAAGGTTCTAGGGAGTAGCGCCCCTTAGTGTATGTCATTCCTTCTGGATAAAGGTGGTATCATGGTATGGAGCCCAGATACTTAACCTCTGTGGTTACTGCATTATTAATTTCTATGTGGTTTGTTGCGAATCGGGGATCCTCGGGAAGATCGGTGACGATCGGGGGATGGCGTACGCGTGTCAGTAGTTACCTATTTTTGCAGAGGTAACCCGGCCTTGTGTTGGCAGAGATCCGGTTAGGTTCTCGGGTCGTCTATTCCAGGGACGTACCCATCGTGGATAGGAAGTTCCTTAGCCTGACCATTTGTTGGAAATCCAAAGAAACAATACGAGCCTTTACGATTTCAATTGTATAACCTGTCTCCTCAGGAGGCAGCTATAGCAGGCATAATATAATGGTACCTATGCTGGCTAAGATTTATATTCTACTTTCGAAATGTTTTCCACTATGCACTAATAATAATATCAAAAAGAATTTGATTTTCGCGTAGTAAGCATCTTTGACTATCATAAGAAGAAATCTCCTCCAAGTCTGCGTTTGCATTGTGTGTGTGGTGGGAGGTCTTATGGTAGTTTCATTTTCCAAAAGCATTGCGAATTGACTTTAAAATTATCCTGTTGTTTATTTTAAAGAATAACTGTTTTACGATCTCACACCAGTCACCATGACTGACTCGGAGTTTATTGTTTCCCTTCTAAACTCTGGGTGCCCACCAATTTCCACACGGGCAGTCTAGAGTTAGATTATCAGGATATTCTGGATATTCTGGAGCTTTGGAGATAAGCTGGAGGACGAGACGTAGTATTTGTATCTGATATATTTATTCCGCTGTGTATTCTGTATGAGGACAAGTTTATATAACTGTCCATTGTTGTATTGAGTTGTATAGTGACTCTGATGATTGATGTATGTTATAAAATGATATAGTTCTTTGTTTAAAGATTATTCATTTATCTATTATATATTGTTCCGCTGCGATGTGTAAGATTCTGATATTGTCTCTGTTCTGTATCTGTTGTTGTTTTGTTGTTCTTCTTTCTTTTTCTTCTATCTTCTTCTTCTCCTACTTTTTTTCTTTTTCTTAAAACCATAACTTCTCGGGTTTCCGGCATTCGATGGCTCGGCAGTCGATAAAGTGAGTATCGATGTTGAATTTTTGAAAGTCGAAAATTTAGGGATGTTACAGTCAGTGTTTGAAGCATTGACAGGTTTGGGTTTGAAGAGGGGTTCAGTGTTCCAGGTTAAGTTTTGAACTCGAATTCGATTACGAGTTTGAGATGACGATCTTATAATCGTGATAGGGTGTAAGGGTGATTTCCGATGTGGGAAGATCATCGGGGTTGGCCAAAGTTGATCGACGCCACCGTGCATGTGCACGGTGCACTTCCTATTTTCTGATAAAGTTTGGTTTGAGCATAGTGTTTATTCTCGAGTAATTCGAGTGTTTAACTCGAGGTGATGTGAGGTTTTGCTCGAAGTTTGGTGAGGTTGGACTCGAAGAAATTCAGGAGGGGCTCGGGTTAAAAATTTTGTTATAGGTTTTTAAAGAAACCTGTTTTGTTTTAAAAATTTAAACCTGAAGTTTAAATTGTTAAGCAAAGTTTTAGACAAGTTTTAAATCTGAGTTTTTAATCTAATTCAAGTTTAGTTTTTAATCTGAGTTTGTTTTAAAAATTTAAACCTGAATTCTAGTGTTGGAAAAAAAATAAAGTTTTGAATAAAAATGTTTAAACTCACTTGAATGTTTAAAGTGTATTTAATTTGATATGAATATAAAATGAAATTGGTTTTAAATTTCTTTTATTAAGTAAATATTTCTTTAACATGTGATTTAAAAGGATTTAAATTGTTTTAAAAACTTTGTTAAAGTTAAATTTGTATTCATTTTAAATCTTAAATTTAAAATAAAATTTAAAAGTAAATTGTTTTAAATGCTTTATTAATGATAATTTAATCATTAATAAGAATAAAGTTGTATCTTAAAGATAATTAAGATTTAATAATTTGGGATAAAATAAATCATTAAGGTAATTAAAAGATAATTAATCAATTTAAATTAATTTATGATTTGGGTTAATAAATTTAGTAATTAAGGGTTTAAATTGATTAATTAAGGTTTAATTAAATTAATTAAAGGTTAATTAATTTGAAATTAAGGATCATTAATTTGATAAGTTAAGATTATTAATTAATGGTTAGGAAAATTAATCAAGTAATTAAGGATTAATTAAGTTATTGTTAGGTACTTAATAAATTAAGTAATTAGAGATTAATTTATTGGTAATTAGAATTAATTAATTTGTAATTAATAATGGTTAATTAAAGTTTAATTATTTAAGAAAATAATAGTTAATAGTTAATGTAGATCATTAACTTGGGTTTAATAAGTAATTAAATAATGTGATTAATTTTGATAATTAAATAGATTAATTGATTAAGGTTAATCATTTGTGAAATTGTTTAATTAAGTATAAATACTTAATGGAAGAAATTAAGAAATTAATTACTCATTGTAATTAATTGAGTTTAATTTGATTAGTTAAGTTAATTAATTAAGTTTAATTAATTTAAGATAATTACTTAATGATTTGTGAAGTATAATTACTTAAGAAAGTAATTAATGGATAAATTACTAGATGTAATTAAAGAAGTAATTAAGGGTAGTTAATTACTTAATAAAATTAATCAAGGGATTAATTAAGAAATTAATTAAGGAGTAATTAATTTATTTAAAGAATAATTAAGGGAAGTTAATTACTGAATGGGATTAATCAAGAGTGATTAATAATTATGATTTAATTACAGATAATTACTTAATGTAATTAATTTAAATAGAGTAATTAATTAAAATGTAATTAAGGATCATTAATTAATATAATTAATGATGCAATTAAGAATTGATTAATTAAGAAATAATTTATAAATGAAGTGATTAATTAATATAATTAATTAAAGATTAATGTAATTAATTATAGTTAATTAATTAATGTAGTAATTAAAGGTTAATTACTATAAGTGGTTAAGAATAATTAATTTGGGAAATTAATTTAATGCTAATTACTTGAATGTAATTAAATGTAAATTAATCAAGGATGATTAATTAAAATGAATAATTGGATGATGATTGATTAATTGATCGATAATTAATTAATAGTGATTTAAGCAGGATTTATAGATGTAGTAATTAATTTAATTTACTTTAAATTAATTAGAGATAGAAGTAATTAATTTAATTCATTTTAAATTAATTATAGTATGATTAATAGATCATTGTTTATGTATGGATGTATGATATTATTTACCTTGAATGGTTTAAGATCTCAGATAGGAGATAACTGATACTGTGTAATATGGATGTTTGGTTACATAGTGATATGAATTATCTGTTTATGATGATAATGTAGATTATCTATTTGATATTGTGAATTATCTATCTGGGTGTACATAGATAATAGAATAGAATTGTTTTAACTTTAAAACAACTTGGCCTTAAAAGATACGTTTTGGATTTCGATGAGACCGGGATCGGGTTTCCAGATTTGGATATCTGAATACCACATCAATCCAAATTAACGATAGGTCGTGAATCTCAAGTGAAGATGAAGATTCACAGTGCAAGGGTTATTGTCGTTAACTCTGAGGGTGATTCCAAAATGAGTGTAATGAGATAATGCCTTCGGTTTCGTTCGAACCCGGAACGAACTTGTATGGATTGAATGCTTTCAGCACATCGTCAGGTGGACGATGAGCATTCAAAGTGATGTGTTCTCTAAAGGTAATCGTAGCCTCAAGCCTCATCAACCGGGAATGGCTATAACAGGGGAGGTGCAGCAAGGCTTCGTGGGTAGCGGCCACTGAGAGCGAGATATATCCCTGTCTAGAAGTCCCTTCTTATTATTCGGTTGTGTGGGCAGTTGATTGCAACAACTGCTGGGGTTTTCTTTTTTGGAATTATCCAGTAAGGGATGGTTCCGGCTTTGTGTTGCAGGGGATTGGGAGTAATCCTCGGTACGGTGATCTAGGCCACGTACTGTGACGGGCGGTACCTCGGTAGCCCTGCCAATGTATGGAATCCAATTTCCAATAAGTGATAACGGACTTGATTGTATAACCCACTTTGTGGCTAGTATGCTGGAATTTAATAATGTAACAATTTCAACTATTTCATATTTATTTGAAAACCCTAGACCCTATTATAATATAACTGGATTTCATATCAAATGTTTTGGTTATCGTAAGGTAAAAACTTTTCCGTGTTTATGTGCGGGAAGTCCTACGAGATACCTTTTCTTTCAAAGGTTTTTTTCAAGGTTAAGCAACTTTAACCTGTTACTCACACCAGACCCATGTCTGACCCAAGTGTTTATTTTCTATTTTATAAACTCTTGGGTACTCAAATTTTTACGAGTAGCCAAGGGATTCAGGTTATCTTTGACGAATTGTGGAGGAGCAATGGAGCAGGAGGCTTCGGCGTTGTAGATATATATTGTAGTTCCGCTGTGTTGATCTCTGTATTGATCTTTGTATTGTACTGAGTTGTAATAACTAGACAAGTGTTTATAACTGTCTAGTATGTGTTGTATAAGCCTTGTAACTCTGATAGTCATTGTATATTATGTAATACTTATGTTATTAATATAATTTATTCGTTCCGCTGTTGAGATTCTGTTGTTGTTCTTTCTTTTTTCTCATCTTTTCTCTTTTTTATCCCTTTCTTTCTTCAAGATGATACGACTTTCTGTGGAGAAAAAGTCGGGTCGTCACAGGCCGAATAAAATCACTCCACAGATGGCCGTCGCCAACTGCACCACTAAGCCGAAATAAAGGAACTCTCGCATTCATCAGAAAAGCCATCTTCGACTCGCTCAGCTCGCTTCCCTCAGTAAAGCCTTCTTCGACTCGCTCAGCTCGCATCCCCTAGGAAAGCCTTCTTTAACTCGCTCAGTTCGCATCCCTCAGGAAAGCCTTCTTCGACTCGCTCCCCTTCAAGCCACAGTTCGACTCGATCATCCAACGTCAACTTCGCATCCATCTGAAGACTTCTACTTCGTGTCCATCAATGTGAAGCAAGGCACAACAGTCAATACGAGTAAGCGCCACGTCACCGAGTCAAACAGAACCGAGTCGAACAAAGAGCGAGTCGAAACAAGAGCGAGTCGAACGAAATAGCCAACCGAGAATCCCAATTCGTATCGATCATATCTCCTAATCTACAAGTCCAAATGCAATGAAATTTTCACAGAAGACTACGTGCATGCCAGAGAATGTCCATGCCAAATTTCGACTCCATTGGATGAAATCTTGATCGATACGAAATCTGTTCGTATCGATCACGGATCGGACCAATACTTCACGGGCTTGGGCGCGCGGGCCTGGTCACGTTCCAGAGAGGGTCTTCCGAGATCTGAGCGAAATACCAGCCTCCTACACCTATAAATAGACCCCTAAAGCCAACAGAAAAGGGGTTCTTCTTGTTTTTTTGAGATCTTCAAGGCTAAGACTCTACCAGATCCAGATCTAAACTCCATAGCTGCTGCTACTAACTATTGTCACTGCTGTAAACCATCATTATTGACTGTAATCTGCTATAATCAACTGAAATAATCAAGTGAACATCAATAAAATCATCAACTTCAAAGTGCACGTAGGCAAGATCGCCGAACCACTATAAACCTTGTGTCTCTGTCTATCTCTCTACGTTTTAAGTTTATTATTCTTCATTTTTATCGTCCACATTGCTTAGATATGTGGTCTATGATTACACACTACTGATTTGTGTTCATACACTGGTGCTTTCACAAAATTTGGGGTTTGTGACCAATTGTGGTGCAAACATTTTGGTGCTTTCACTGAGAATTGAACTCAGGGATTCTATCATTTGGAAGTTGAATTTGAAGTCTTAAGGATTCAGATCTGAAAAACTATGACAAGGCAATCAAATAGAAGACAAAGGGCGGAGAGAGGTCAGCATGAAGGGGGTCAAGAGGCTTCCTCAGGTGCAAATCAGACATCAATCTTCATCACCAGGGATGAGATAGAGACAATGATGAAAAGACAAGAGGAAATGATCCATAACTTGCTTCTTCAGATTGGGCAGCTTGGAGTGCAAAATCAAGGAAAAACCAGAGTTCAGAATGGAGTAAGACCATCTGGCACAGCCCTAGAGCTAGGGGGCACTTATCCGGAGCATGTTGACCCGACCCCAGGAGCAGTACCAGGAGGAGCTGCACATCGCGGCATTGATAGAGAGGCGAATGCTCATTCAGGAGAGCAGACTCCAGGAATCGCTCGTGAACTTGGGGGGCAAATCAGAAACGATGGACAAGGACTACAACTTGGATAAAGTGACAGATTGGCAGAGATGGTCAGACGAGCCATGAGGGTCGGACTAGTGAATAAAGATCTGGAGGATGTGAATCAGAGTCCCTTTGCTTCTACGATCAGGCAAGCTAGGAATCCGCCAGAATTCAAGTTACCAACACTGGACATGTATAATGGGAGGGCGGATCCAGCGGTTCATCTAACGAAGTATATGAGGCATATGGAAGTGATGGGTGCATCGAAGGAGGTCATAGCCCGGTGCTTCCCACTGTACCTGGCAGACATAGCAGCATTACGGTTCAGACAACTAGAGAGCGGTTCCATTCGAACATGGACCGATTTGACTGAAAGGTTCATGAGGCAGTTCAAGGTTCACATTTCAAGACCCAAAAATGTGATGAGTTTGGCAACACTAAAGCAGAGAACCAGGGAGTCTTTGGGGAACTTTCTGACGCGATTCAATGCAGCGGCAGCATCGGTGGATCGACCCGATCCATCCATGGTTTTGATGGCAGCTGTATTTGGCATAGCTGATGGCACAGAATTCAAGAATTCGTTAACAAGGGATCCACCTATGGATCTAGGAGAATTTTATCACGAGGCTGAAGGATTTTTACGATTAGAGGATGCAAATGCTGAGAGAGAGAGGAAGGAGAAGTAGTTGATGTTTATGTAGTCAAGGGTGAAAATCCTCCTAGAACAGATTCAGGGACATGTAAAGGGAAACGAAAGGCTGAGGATAATAGCGATGGACCGGCGCGACCACGAAAGGAACCGAGATTCACCTCTTATACGAAGTTGAATGACAATTTGGAGCGTATCTACCAGGACACCAGGGGGTAGATTCCTTATCGAAGGCCAATGAGAAGAGACCCGACCAACAATGAAAGAAGGTCATACAAGTACTGCTTATTCCACGAGCTGAATGGTCATAGCACGAATGATTGCAGACACTTGAAAGATGAGGTTGAGGGACATATCCGGAATGGTTCGCTATCGCAGTATGTAAGAAGGGGAACAATAATGGTGGAACGGGAGCGGCCACCACCTACACCTGCTAGGGACGGCTCAGGATCGAGGCGTTAACTTATCATCAATTGATTGGGATAATGATGAATAAGTAGCAAACACCACACCAACACGATTAAGTCTTTTTTACACATGTACAGGACCACGAACGATCCTCAGGCATGCTCTGATATGACTATAAACCGCATCAATGTAGGTGTTTGCACTTTGACGTCCCTGATTTGCTTTTGTTTTCTGTTTCTCATATTTAGACTCGATTTTGTTTGAGATTTATGTTGGAAGACTTATTATGAATAAAAATTCACTACCTATGATTCCATAATGGTTAAGCAACTTACACATGTACGGGACCGCGAACGATCCTCAGGCATGCTCTGAGATGGCGATAAACCTTCATAACGAACAGTTCAGAAACTCACTTGAAGGTGAATTCTGGCACCAATGATACCAAGTCCCTCCCCGGGCACACACAAATCGCCTCGAACGGCACCCGACCACGAACGGTCACAAATCGCCTCGAACGGCACCCGACCACGAACGATCACAAATCGCCTCGAACGGCACCCGACCGCGAACGGTCACAATTCGCCTCGAAAGGCACCCGATCACGAACGTTCACAAATCGCCTCGAATGGCACCCCGACCACGAACGATCATCATTCGCCGTGAACGGCATTCGACCGCGAACGGTCACATATCACCTCGAATGACATACAATCCCGAACGATCGTCATTCATGGTCAAATAAAAATATCAATTTCTTTGCAGGTCATCAACAGGATATTAACATCCAGCTTATGGCACTACAAAACACACCTTCTTATCACAAGGCATGTTTTGGGGGGCAAATGTTATCCCGCCTTTTGGCAAGGCCGTGACACCAAGAACTTGACTAGAAACCAAAGAAAGTTCGTCTAGAAAATTGATTATACGCAGGTTCACTATAGATATCGACGAATCTTTCCCAAACCCATATAAAGCTAAAATTGATATGAAACGACAAGCGAAGCTATGGGAGCCAATGTTCCAAATCTCAAGTCAATCCGAGCTCGTATGCTCAAGTTATGAACGATAAAAAATTGGATGAAAACCAACCACTGTTCGAATCGCTCAGTTCGAATCCATTGGGGAGCCTCCTTCGACTCGCTCAGCTCGCATCCTTCAGAAAAGCCTTCTTCGACTCGATCAGTTCGAATCCATCGGGGAGCCTCCTTCGACTCGCTCAGCTCGCATCCCTCAGAAAAGCCTTCTTCGACTCGCTCAGCTCGCATCCCTCCGAAAAGCCTTCTTCGACTCGCTCAGCTCGCATCCCCCAGGAAAGCCTTCTTCGACTCGCTCAGCTCGCATCCCCCAGGAAAGCCTTCTTCGACTCGCTCGGTTCGCATCCCTTAGGAAATCCTTCTTCGACTCGCTCCCCTTCAAGCCACAGTTTGACTCGATCATCCAACGTCAACTTCACATCCATCCGAAGACTTCTACTTCGTGTCCATCAATGCGAAGCAAGGCACAGCAGTCAATACGAGTAAGCGCCACATCACCGAGTCAAACAGAATCGAGTCGAACAAAGAGCGAGTCGAAACAAGAGCGAGTCGAACGAAACAGCCAACCGAGAATCCCAATTCGTATCGATCATATCTCCTAATCTACAAGTCCAAATGCTATGAAATTTTCACAGAAGACTACGTGCATGCTAGAGAATGTCCATGCCAAATTTCGACTCCATTGGATGAAATCCTGATCGATACAAAATCTGTTCGTATCGATCACGGATTGGACCAAAACTTCATGGGCTTGGGCGCGTGGGCCTAGTCACGTGCCAGAGAGGGTCTCCCGAGATCTAAGCGAAATACCAGCCTCCTACACCTATAAATAGACCCCAAAGCCAACAGAAAAGGGGTTCTTCTTCTTTTTTTGAGATCTTCAAGGCCAAGACTTTGCCGGATCCAGATCTAAACTCCATAGCTGCTGCTACTAACTACTCTCACTACTGTAAACCATCATTATTGACTGTAATCTGCTGTAATCAACTGAAATAATCAAGTGAACATCAATAAAATCATCAACTTCAAAGTGGACGTAGGCAAGATCGCCGAACTACTATAAACCTTGTGTCTCTGTCTATCTCTCTATGTTTTAAGTTTATTATTCTTCATTTTTTATCCTCCACATTGCTTAGATATGAGGTCTATGATTACACACTGCTGATTTGTGTTCATACACTGGTGCTTTCACGAAATTTGGGGTTTGTTACCAATTTTGGTGCAAACAGTACACCACCAACTGAGAGTCACAAAAAATTTCAACCATTTTATTCCGAGCTCCTTGACAAGTTTTGAGTCAGCGAGCAATGCTTCATACTCTGCTTCGTTATTCGTAGCTGGGAAATCAAGCTTCAAAGCATAACAAATAGATCGGTTTACAAGGATTACTAGAATGACTCCAGCTCCAGAGCAACGGTCGTTGGATACCCCATCGATGTATAGTTTCTATCGAATAGTGGGTATAACATCATCTCCGTCTGGTTCGTTGGATGCGGTAAATTCCACGATGAAGTCTGCCAGCACTTGCCCATTTATGGCCCTTCACGGCAGGTAGGTGATATCGAATTGACTCAACTCAATATTCCATTTCAGTAACCTTCCTGAGGTCTCTGGATGTTGGAGCACCTGTCGTAAAGGTTGATCGGTGTAAACACTGATCGGATGTGCCTGAAAATACGGACGAAGCTTGCGCGATGCAATCACCAAGCAATAGGCTAGCTTCTCAATTTTAGGATAATTTCTTTCTGCCCCCGTTAAACGTTTACTGACATAGTACACCGGCTTTTGAACTCGGTCCTCCTCGCGAACCAAAGCCGTACTGATGGCATGTTGAGATACAACCAAGTATACATATAACACTTTGTGGTCTATAGGCTTCGACAGCACCGGGGGACTTACCAAATTTCTTACCAGAGCTTAGAATGCATCCTCGTAGTTGGGCGTCCATACAAAATTTCTCTTCCCTTTCTTTATTACATCGAAGAAAGGGATGCACTTGTAGGTCGCTCTGGATATGAATCGACTCAGCGTGGCCACTTTTCCGTTTAGGATTTGTACTTTCTTTATAGTTCTGGGCACTTGAATGTCTCGAATAGCCTGAATCTTTTCTGGGTTAGCTTCAATTCCTCGTGCATTGACAATAAAACCCAAAAACTTTCCCGATGAGACACCAAAGGAACATTTACGTGGGTTAATTTTCATTCCATAACACCTGAGTATATCGAACATTTCTGCCAAGTCTTGAATGTGGTCGTTTGACTGTCGTGATTTCAAAAGCATGTCATCCACATAGACTTCCATTGTACCGATTTGGTCTTTAAACAGCCGATTCACCAAGCGCTGATAAGTCGCTCCTGCGTTCTTCAGTCCAAAAGGCATCACCTCATAACAATACAGTCCGACATCCGTGACAAAGATAGTGTGCTCCTAATCCGTAAAGTGCATTGGGATTTGATTATATCCCGAGTACGCGTCCATAAATGATAATAACTCATGCCCGGCAGTTGAATCGACCAGCTGGTCAATTCTGGGTAAAGGGAAACTATCCTTTGGGCAAGCCTTGTTCAAGTCCGAGTAATCAACATAGGTCCTCCATTTCCCATTCTCTTTTCTCACCAGCACGGGATTAGATACCCATTTAGGGTAGAGGGTGTCGCGGACGAAGCCATCTTTGAGTTTGTCCACCTCCTCTCTGAGAGCGGTGGACCTCTCCGGGTTCATCCCTCTCCTTTTTTGCTTTATTGGTACGTATTTTGGGTCTATGTTCAACATACGACTTGCAATGGCAGGAGAAATCCCGCACATATCAGAATGTGTCCAAGCTAAAACATCCAGATTTGCTCGGAGGAAATCAGTAAGATCCTCGATCATCGAGGGGTCCAGTTGCGATCCACACTTAAGTACTCACGATGGATCATCATGGTTGACTGGAATGTAAATTGTTAGTTTAGCTGGTGCTGCTTTTGCCTCCTTGGGTTCCTTGTCGTCATCTCTCGGATCTATGTCTCTATAGATCCGATCATGTTGCCCGAGCCAAGGCTCGAGCATTACTTGTCAATCTTCAATGGCTCGGATGCGGACGGGGTTGTCACAACCTTTCCTTTCTCTCTTCGCTAGGCCTCTCTCAGCTCAGCCACATAACACGCACGACCAGTCGCCTGATCGCCATGCAAAACACCAACTCCTTTATCGGTCGGAAACTTCAAGGTTAAGCACCACGGGGCCAAAGCTGCCCTAAACTCTGCCAAGGCCGGTCGACCTAGAAACACATTATACGGAGAATCGACATCCAAAACAATGAACGGCAGGATCCGCACCCTCCTACGTTCACCTTCTCCAAGTTTAACTGGCAACGCAACAAAGCCCACCGCATCGGTAGCCGCACCATTAAAGCCATGAATACGGGCTTTAGATGGTTTTAGGTCCTTTGTCTCCATCTTCATCTGATCATATGCCTTTTTGGAGATGATATTAATAGAACTTCCACAGTCAATCAGTATTCTTCTCACAAACGCTGGCCTGATAGTGGCCGAGATGACCATTGGGTCAATGGTAGGTTCCTCAACCTGATCGGCATCTCTACTTCTAAATACTATATCATCCGTCATCATTCGCTGCTGTTTAGCTGGGGTACCATCTTCCGTGTTTGAATAGCATTCGAAATCTGCATGCTTTAGGGAACTAGCATAACGTTTCATCTCTTTCCAACTCTTGTCTACCGGGTGAGGCCCTCCGACTATTGTGTTTATGATTAGTCTTCCTATGGTTCGAGCTGGTTCCTCAGGATGGCATGGAGCTTGCCCGTGACCAGGGCATGATGCTCCTTGTCCACCCTCCGACGGATTCTTGACAAATTCCTGCAACTTCTTTTGTTGAATCAGCTTTTCTATAGCATCGTAGAGGTGCCTACACTCCTCGGTATTGTGCCCGTAAATCCCATGGAAGCAGCAATACTTCCCAGTCCGCTTTTGCTCCTCGGTGGACTCTTTCGGCCGTGGCTTTCGATATTGGAAAGTATTACAAGTCGATAGGTAAATATTTTCTAGAGATGTGTTCAAAGGAGTGTATTCGTTGTAAGTTGGGATCCTAGGTTTCCACTTTCCGGCTTTACTTTTCTTTCCGGGATTTCCCCCTCCAGATCCTTTAGACTGCTCAGGCCTGTTTTGAACATTGACTTGGACCTTTCCAGAGTTGTCACCATATTGTTTCACGGAAATGTTGCTATGCACAGTCTCCTTGCCAGGTACTGGTGCCTTGTCTCGCCTCGTCCACCTAGCTTTCTCCATTCTTATAAATTGGTGTGCCTTTGAATAAAAACGTTCCAGTGTAGTCGGAGGCTTTCCCGCCAGCCAATCACCAAACTCCGAATTTGGATTTACTCCTCGCATCACGGCCATTAAAATAGCATGGTCGTTGGGGTTGCTAACTTCAGTTGCGGCAACGTGGAATCTTTGTAAGTACTCTTTTAATGACTCCCTTGGAGCCTGAATCACACTGGACAAGGACATCATGTCCTTGGGACGAGTGGCATGAATCCTGAACTGTTCCACAGATTTCGTCGCTAACTCATTAAAGTTGGAGATATTCCGCGGAGGAAGTCGGGTGAACCACATGGTAGCGATTCCAAATAAAGTTATTGGGAAACATTTACACTTAGTTGCATCGTTGCTTTAGCTGAGTCCATCATCCATTCATATCTCATCACATGCTGTCGGGGATTAGTCTTTCCTTCATACGCCAGAATAGCTGGCATGTTAAACTTCCTGGGGTACTCGGCCTATAAGATAGCATTTGTGAATGGAGTATGACTCCGGGATATCCCCCAATCATCATTTGTTAAGCCTTGATTCTCTCTCATCAACTGTCTGACCATAGCTGATAGGTCTGGGGTTTGTATGGAAGATGGTAGGTTGGTGTCTGTCCCACGAGACCATTCTGGTCGTTGTCTCCTCTGTAGGCGATCTATTAAGTGTGTATCCTAGGGACCATCATCATTAGGATCTTGGTGAGCCGGCCGTCCAGCTTCCACTCGTACTCCAGATCCTAAGTTTCCCGTTCCAGCTTAGGTGTGATTTTCTTGGTGTAAGTGAGGGGCCATTGCTCCAGGTAGGGAACCCAGACCATCCATGGTTGATCGATCAGCAACACCTGCTTGCGTTGTTTCTGTTCTACGACATCTACTCCTGGGAGGTTCATCGGACAAAGAAGAGCTGTCGGATGAGGAGTAAGGAGCGGGGCTTCCTCCAACATTCTGATGCTGTTGTTGAGTAAGCTGAGTCATAAGGTTGGTGTTATCTTTGATCTGTTCGCTAAGTTGCCTCCTGCTTTCCATGAGTTCACTCATCAGCTCTGTGAACTCTGTCCTAGTGACAACTTCCATTTGGTTTTGGGTGGTGACAGTCCTTGCGCTCGGATTAAACTATTGATTGTTGGGTCCTATTCCCTGGACGCTAGCAGTCTCGTTTATGTCCGCGTTGTCTGAGGCTGACCTGGTACATGGTCTTTCCATTGTAGAGTTATTGGTAGAAACTCTGAGTAGAATCAATGGACTTCCTGTGAATGACTTGGATCTCCTTTGGGAGATTTCTTCAATCTAGTAGCTACAAAGTAGATCCTAATAACCTGAGAATGAGCTCTCAGTGAAAGCACCAAAATGTTAGCACCAAAATTGGTCACTAACACCCTTGAATAGAATTTTGTAGAGATATTAATGAAGAAGATAAATTAAAACTGAGGAATATCGCAATAGAATGTAGTAAGAGGAAAAAAAAGAGAACACCAGAATTATAGTGGTTCGACGTAACTGCCTACGTCCACTTTGAATTTAATCTTTATTGCTTTTCCAGATAATTGAATACAGAGACGATCCGTACACCAACAACTTGAGTACAAGTTTTTGTAGAAAAGAAGTGAGTCTTGTAAATGGCAGAGTCCCCCCGGAGTTCTCGAAAAAAGGTCCATTCTCACTATGCCCCTACCCCTCTATTTATACGCGAAGACAGGCTGGACTTCCTTCACGAGCCCAAGAACAAAGTAATTTGGCTCATAATGGGTGTCTTCTGTGCACCGAACCACGTATGCCGAGCGAGGTATGCCAAGCGAGGAATGCTGGACGAGAAATGTCTGGCCGATTATCAAGCAACTCGAAGTTAACCTTTAGGAGCCCCGAAGCAAATAGCAGGTCGACCCGAAGCGAAGTCACGTTGGTCGCTTCACATTGTTGTATGCCTGACAACCTAACAACTCCTCTAGAAGGCACCAAGCGATGTATGCCGAGCCTTCCACACCGAGCGGCATGCGCCGACCGTCTAAGCCGACCGACACGTGTTCGCTTCCTCGACCGAACTACCCATGCCGAGCCGCATCGGCCGAACGAGAGTTGTTGAACAACGCTAGCCGAAAGAAACTCACCGGGCGACGTTGACCGTGCGAGACTTTCTGGAATACTCTGTCCTATTCAAATGGGCTGAACCCTTCTGTGCCAAGCGATGTTGGTCGAACAAAGGATGCCGAGCGCTGTTAGCTGAAACATATAGACTGAACGACATGTAGGGTAATATCCAGACCGAGCGACGAATGATAATGCGCCTTTTGGGTTGGAACAATTCTACACCGAGCGATAATTGACCGAACGATAAACTTCCATCTTAAGCCGAGTCGTACACATGAAATTTACCACAACATCCTCCTTTGGCCGAACGACATACATCCCCTAAATTCCGGCTGAGCCATGTCTACAGGCCGAACCGTGTGAGTAGGCCGGACCATTCAAACTAACTTCTATAACCAGTCTTTTGTAGCCGAGCCAAGTACTTGGGTAACAGTTATCATATGTCAATTAACATAAGTAAACAAATTAAATAATAATATATCATATTCAACAATTAAATTTCTAACCAATTCAATTTAACAACATATTTCAATTGTCATTTCATGTGAACTAAATTTACTGAATATAAGAATGTTAATCGTGAGTGATCGCTCACCTTTCAAGGCTAGAGAAAATAGACAAAATAGCAAGCTACGAATTTGAATCATGAACTCGTCAATCGACCAATCCAAATGGCAATTTCCAAAGCAAAGCAAGGTGAACACGAATTCGACGAACAAAGCAATGCTGATAACTTAGAATCAATGAAAAAAACTCAAAACTAGCTTGATATAAATGGAAACAAAAAATATATTATATCCTTCTTTCTTAACATCAATATTCAATTTAAAACACATATTTAAAATAAATATCTTCATATTGTCTTTTTTTTAAATCAATATTTATTAAAACCCATATTTTCCAAAATTCTTCAAATAAATATTTAAACATAGTATATATATATATTAAAGTTAATACAAAAATCTATTTCAAAATATTAACATAAATTTAAATAAATACTTTAAACATATTATATATATACCTTTTTTTAGAAGAGGAGAGAAGGACTAGGAGACAAAGTGGAAGGCAAAATGAGGGTGGCTGTTGCATTGACTGCTCGGAAGGGATGGAGGGCGTTGGTGGCCATTGGTGGCGACGAGGCTGGAGTAAGGCGGCACGACATGGGTGATGGGGTATGGTCGGTGAGAAGGCTATCGAGTAGGTGGAGAGCTACTCGGTGAGGGTATGGTGGAGGACGTGAGATAATGGCGGACTGTCAGATGGATGACATGGCTGAAGGCTGCTGTTTGGCGATGGGAAGGTGTGAAGGAGGGCAAAAGCCGACTGCTCGGAGGTTGCTGGTGTTACGGGAGTGGGGTCCGGATGGAGGCAAGACTGGTTCGAGCTTCGGCTGCTCGGTAGAGTTGTGGTGTGGAGTTTTTGGCAGTGGCTGAGGTATTTGGATCGGCTTGAGTCCATGGTGAAGGCTCGGTACGAAGAAGTTGTGAACAGGCTAGCGGCGCAAGGGAATGGATGGCGGTTTGAGTTCGATGGAGGTACGGGCTGCTAGGAGCGAGGTCAGAGGTTGGTCGGGAAGTTGGGTGATGCACAGGGAGCAGAGGCGGTAGGTAGAAGGTGGCCATGACTTGAAGGTAAGGAGGAGGAGCGACGAGCTACTGCCAGGGGAAGGAAGGCGATGCAAGGCGGGTCAGTGAGGGTGCACGGGCTGCTTGCGTGGGCGAGTGGGAAGAGGAGATGGGCGTGGAGGGGTGTTTTTCTCGGTGAAAGGCTGGGTGTATGGCGGCTGCGGTGCGGGCTTTGGTTGTGGCAGTGGTGGAGTGAGATGGCGACATGGCGGAGAGGGTTAGGGTGGTTGGCTGGCACGGGCGGAGCCCTAAGGTGGAAGAAGCGGGACAGAAAAGAAATGAGAGAGGCGGAATGATACGAGCATGGTTTGAGAATATAACGAATGCAAGCTTCAGGTAAAAATATATGGGTTGTTCGCTCCCTTTTTTTATATAAAACACGAACAAAAGAAGATAACGAAAAGAGAAAGAAAGTGAATTCAGGGATATAAATCAACTAAGGGAATATCAAAAAGCCAGGCATGAATTCAGGGAAATATTTAAAGCTAGTGGCATTTACTTCTCCGGTTGATAAATGAATGGCCATAGGAAACCAAAAGGCTCAAATGCGGAATCGATACGGCTAATCGTTTCGTAGATTTCGTCATGTACCAGACGCCGAAACACACAAACGAATATACTGCGGAGATCAGCACGACGAGACGAACAGAATGGTAAACAGATATGAGAGATACGACCATCCTATCAAAAATCGATATTCGCTGCCAAAAATGCTGCTAAAACGCCGAAAATAAGATAAACGAAGCTAGAGCAGTCCAAATTTAGCAAAATGAATTATGACGTCTCACTCAGAAAATGATTTACATTCTTCTTATATAAAAATATTCAGGTTTCCAAAATATTTAATTTCCATCAATTATTAACTGATTTAATTTAAAATTGAAATTTCACTACAGAACAAACTTTCAAATTTTCTGATGAAAATCTGACACTTGTTAGTCTAAATAGACGTGTTTCAAATATCAATTTTTCATTGCAATAATTTTAATTGTTTAATTTCAAGAAAATTTAGTTAATTATGCAATTTAAATCGCTAAAATTTCTGGGTCTTTACAGAAGTGGAGCGAGGCGGTGGCTAGGAGGTTGCGACACGTGCAGCTTTTTGGTTCAATTTTCTAGGTGCGCACGTGCATGGCTGGTGGTTCGGCGGCGAGGGGCGGAGCTCACAATGGCGCAGCTGGGGCAGTGGTGAGGAGGGTCGGCTGGACGTTGGCAAGCGAACGCGAATGAGAAAAAAAACCAAATAAATCGTGCGGCCCGGTTCGAATGGAAGAGGAAGGGAGCAGTAACGGTTAAAATTTTTTTAAAGTTAATTATTTTGTTAATTAGTTAAGTTAATTAAATTTTAATCATCGAATGTTTATAAATTACATAACTTTTTCATACAAGGTTGGATTCGACGAAGGCTGCGACATGGAATTGGATTCGTATTTATTTGAAGCTGGAAAATTTTCAGTTTCAAATTAAGGTGAGTGATTAAACCCACTCATGAAATACTAAATTATTCTGATGTTAGTTAAATTTAAATCATGAAGTGATTTATTTTATCGACCGCTGTTTGGTAATTTAACCGGCATTTAAATTGACATATGAATTGAACAGATAGGAATTTAAATCGATAGTTAAATTTGAAATTGAAATTAAATTGCTAGCTAAACACTCGATATTGATAACTAGTTAATTGTTGTGAATTACTGGTTGATTTGGATGTTGATTGAAATTGAATGCTATTGGTTGATATATTGGATGATTGGATGTTTATTTATTTTATATATCCCTGCTATCACCCTATATATTATTGACAATATATAAAACTATAAATTGAATTATTTCGAATAAATTAAGAAATAGATTGAAATGATATATACTTCTGACACTGAGATTTGGATTGAAATGATATATATCCATCCCTGCAATTAAAAATTAAAATAACTATTCACTTGGCCATAGGATATAAAATTATATACGGACACCAGATTGGTTAAATTAAATGGTTTTAAAATTCTTGGTTTTGAAATTATATAAATGATATTGATTTTAATGAATAAAACAATTGAATTTATGAGAGTTCAATTAATTTCGAATTCGAGTCTTGAAATGTTGAAATTGAAATTGGTTAAAAGAAATTGTTTAAAGAATAAAATTTGAACGGTGAAGTTATAATTGGGAAATCATTTAATGATGGGAATTGGAATTGTTTTAAAAAGGTTAAACCTTTATTCTCACTTTGAAATTTATCTTGATTAGTAATTTAGATTGATATTTAAAGTTTGGGCTCGGAATAGAAAAATTCAAAATGGAATTAATTTAAAGATTTGAATCTAAAATTGAACCTTGAGGTTAATTTGAATTAAGTGATTTGAATCGGTATTTTGAGATCGAACTAAAAATTTATATAAATTGAAATGGTTTAAAAATAAGAATTGAATTGAAATTTAAACTGTTGAATCGAATCATTGAAGTGAATTTGAAGTTGAAATGAATTTTTCGAAATTGAAGTTAATTCGAATTGAAATCGAAATTGAGTTGATTTGAATTTAAATCGAAATTGAGTCGATTGAATTGAAAGATTGGAAATTTAGTTTGGTTGATTGAAATTTGGACCTGGGTCCAAATTTATAGAAATTGGAAAGAAACAGTTTGATTTGAAACTATTTTCAAAATAAATTATTTTAATATAAACTGTTTAAAATTAATCTTTTTAAATATTCAAATTATTTTGATTTTCCAAACTATTTTACTATATAAACCATTTTCAATACTCAAACCATTTTATATCAAATCGTTTTAAATCTCTAAACTATTTAATCTATGTCACGACCCGACTTTCTATCACCAGAAAGTCGTATCATGATGAAGAAAGAAAGGGATAGAAAAGAGAAAAGATAGAGAAGAAAGAAGAAACAACATCAGAATCTCAACAGCGGAACGAATAAATTATATTATTCACATATGTACTACATAATATACAACATCAATCAGAGTTACACAGATTATACATCACATACTAGACAGATATAAACACCTGTCTAGTTAATACAACTCAATACAATACAGAGAAACTATACAGAGAGACCAACACAGCAGAACACTATACATATCTATAACGCTGAATCCTCCTGCTCCATTGCTCCTCACAATTCATCAAAGCTAACCTGAATCCTTTGGCTACTAATAAAAATTTGAGTACCTAGAGTTTAAGGAAACAAAAATAAACTCCGGGTCAGACATGGGTCTGGTGTGAGTAACAGGTTAAAGTTGCTTAACTTTGAAAAACCTTTGAAAACAAAATGTAACGACCCTGAATTTTTGACATTTGAAATGTGAATATTTAATTGAGTTTAAATATTCAAATGGTAATTTAATTTGAAATTCGAATATCAGAATGAATTTGGCGATTAAATTATTGAATTTAATTATTGAAACTGGGTAAAAATTTTGAATCTTCAGTTTTAAGCTGATTAAAAATAATATGAAGTCTTTGAAAATTCATATTGATTATACTGAAGATAATAAAAGTTTCAGGATTGAATTTGAAACTGTTTTGTTCAGTTTTGAATTCATATCGTTTAAATTGAATTTAAAAATAGCGTTCCGGGGCACAATCTCGGAATTCGACGAAACCAGTTCCATTGGATCCGTAATATTGTATTATTATCGGATTTCAATTTTCGTAATATTTGGGGTGATCGTTTGGCCGTACGATAAACAAACGCGTTGAAATTAAATCGAAAATTTAATATTTTAACTGGTCCAAAAAGCTATCTTCTCCATACGATTGAATTTGGACTCGGAACCTTTTCCATTGCGTTCGGAATAGGCGTATAACATTACGAACGCCTGGCGGCACGCCTTGATAGGAAGTCAAAATTTCGTGTTGTGTTTGTCGAGATAATTTGAATTTGAATTTAAATTTAAATTTTATTTGTCAACTTTAGCTGCATTTTTTTTTTCAACTCAGCCATCCTACTCCTGAGCAAGCCAACCTACCCTCTGGGAAATCACGTTCTCTTGTCTCCTTCGTACCCTCCCTTCTCTGTTAAAATACACGAGAAAAGAAAACAAACGAAACGAAACATTTTCTTTCGTTCGAACTTCAAACAATGGTAGAAATCAAAAATCGCCTGCATTTATCTTCACTTTCTCCTTTTGTTCGAAAATAAAACAACCGAGCTTCTTGCTTTTTCAAAACCTTATTCACGAAGTCGTTCAAAACAATGGCCGCGCTAATTCCCCTTCCTTCCTAAATCTGTTATCAACAAAAAAAATCGAAGGGGCCGCATTTGAATAGAAGTCGAAGTTGCGTGGGCAGCGAGGCAGTTTGTCTCGTTTAATCTAGGATGCGTCATTGGATGATTCGCGAACGAACTCGCGACCAGGAGGGGAGGCGATTCGAAGACGACGGCGATGTTGGATCTGGAATCTCGCGACGCAATGTGGAGTTGTTCGATTGATTTAGGGTTGCGGCGGCAGCGAGGTCGTGGTGAAGGAGTGATTGTTCGAGCTCGAATCTGGGTTTGGGGGAAAGAAGCTCTGCGATTTTTGGTCGATGTCGACGAGGTCGTGGGCTCGAGTTCAATCTGTGGAGGCAGGCAAGGGGAAGTCGCAACTGGAAGAGGCTCGTTTCGAGCTAGGGCACGAGGCAGGGGGTTGGTCGGAGTCTCGACTTCTGGAAGGTCGCGATGGTTGAGGAGTCTTGGCAGCGAGGTATTCACGTAAATAATGATATATATATTTGCAGTTTTATTTTGATATATAAATACATACATATTTTATTAAAAATATATACAGGAAAACAGAGAAGTTATGTGTAGATAAGCGTATACTTCTGGAATAAATAGTTATAAAATGTGTTCTAAAATAAAACTACAGTGAAGTATTTTAATGCAGGTTATATATATATATATATGTATATGGCTTCATTTAAAAACATATATAGATGAACAAAAATATATTTTCGTTTAAAGGGATATTGAATTATAAACAGTTGAAATTTGATTTCTATAATATCTATATAGATTATTTTATAAGCAGTTTCAGAAGAAGAAAAAAATTGAAGTAATTAATTGATTTAAAATGATAAAATGGCAACTTGACTTATTCAATTTATCTCGAATATTAATAAATTGTATACATTGTTTACAAGGTCAATAAATCGAGAATCAAGCCGGAATGAAAATGAATTTGCATGCATAGGCAAAGGTGAGATCTTCTCACTCAATTTGAAAAGTGGAAATTTTCAGTTATTGATTTGATTGACTGTTGGATGTGATATTAGATATAGTAGGATATATCTCTATATATAGCAATATATACATATTGGCATATGTATATATTGGATTGATTGATTTCCCGCCTCGTATAGCGGATGAGACCCTATTGCGCCGTTAGTAAGCGGATGATATTTTTATAAAACCCATATACCGCGATATTCCACCTCGAAGTGGAATTGGTATTGTGCTAACATCTGTGGATGCAGGGAAACAGGTTGGAGGGATCCAACAGGATTCCTCAAAACATTTGAATTGATTTCATATGTTGTTTAATTGATTATTTATAATCTGCGTATGATTATATCTGTGATTGAATGTATTGAGAGCTATAATTTAGCCGAATGTATTTTTGGTATCGTTGGATACCAGAAATAAATGAAATTGGATTTCTGAAATTAAAATTGAATTTTAGATGGTTTGGAAAAATAAAAGAATTTGTTTTAAAGGAGATAAATTTATTTGAAATCAAATTGATAATTGATTGGGTATTTAAAATAAATCTTTGAGAAATCGATATGAAAACTTATTTAATGTTGAATGAAAAAAAATTGATTTTTGTGTTGAAAATAAATTTGGGAATCAATTAGTAAAATGAATTGGTATTTGGGATTAAAAGTTAGAATCAATTTGAAATGTGATTCGGTGTTGAAGTAAATTCAGAAATCAATTTGAAATTCGATTTGGGATTTGAAATAAAATGGAGAAATCAATTTTTAAAGTTGATTCGGAGTTGAAAAATGAATATTTGGAAAACGATTTGAAAATCGTGTAAAAGTGGATTTTTAGGAATGTAAATTCCGAATAGAAGTTGTAAAGGAAAGGGAAATTTGTTTTAAAAATAAATATTGATTTATTTTTAGAAGTGTGGAAAATATGGTTTGAAATCGGATTTTCAAAGTGATGAAGTGTGGAAATAAATTTACAAACTTGAAATGTAAATTTGAAATAAATCGATAAGGATTTATCTAATTAGTTTAAATGGACCGTTTTGAGATTTGAAATTGATTTTCAAACGTGAAGTGTGAAATATGATTTGAAATTGATTTTCAAATGTGAAGTGTGGAAGAATATATATCTTGTGAAAAGATTTGAAATCTAATAAATAATTTGGGAAAAATTATTTGAATTGGATGTTTGTTATGAGTGTTGTTTGATAGTTAAATAACCGACTATCAATATTTGCCTTTGAAATGACACATGATTTGTTTTTAAAACAAACGCTCATTATTCGGTTAAGCCGGGAGAGGACCTTTGTGTCATATAACCCATTCCGAATAGTGATACGTCGCGAATGGATTGCATTTGAAGACCGGTGTGAAGACCGGATATTTGTGAAAATGAAAGGACAACCTGTCGAATGTCTCTGCACCGAGTTGCTCCGGTATAGAGATTTATATCACTCTTTTTGTGATGGGAAGTCCGGACGTGATTAGTGAATATCCGGATTGCAAGGGCTTCTTTGGAAGTGCCTTCGGTTCTGTTCGAACCCGGAACGGACTTGTATGGATGTGTATCTGACGTTACACTTTGAGATGTAAAGCTGGTTTCTATCAAATACATTTCTGTTGGTGGCGGAGAATTTATTCTCTTAGCTTAACACCCTTCTCTGAGACGTACGAGCTCAGAGGTTATGTAGTTGATGGTTACTAGTGATACATTCCCAATTTGGTAATGTGGCACACGAAGTGCTGTTGATCAATTGTGGATCAAAGCGTGGCTTTGTGAAAAAGCGTGGCTTTGTGAAAAAGCGTAATATATGTGGACGAGACTTCGTCGAGCCTCACAACCCGGTAATGGTCGAAACAGGAATGTGCGGCAAAGGTTTGTAGGGGTAGCGCCCATAGGGTATGCCATTTCCTTCTGGATAAAAGGTGATATCATGGTATGGAGCCCAGATATTTTACCTATGTTGATTATACTTTGTGACTGTTGCTTTTCGATTGAGGATCCTCGGATAAAGGTCGGTAACGACCGGGGGATGGCATAGCTCGTGTGTTAGTTACCTAGTTACAGCTCGGTTAGAGCGTGAGGTAGCGTCGGCCTTTTGTTTGCGGAGATCCGGTTAGGATCCGGGGCGTCTTTCCAGAGGCGTTTCTATTTCGGTAAGGAAGTTCCTTAGCCTGATCATTTGTTGGAAATCCAAAGAAACAATACGAACCCTGTACGGTTTTTAATTGTATTACCTGCTATGGAATGTGGCGGTAACCTGCTATTGAACGTAGTAGCTATAGTAGACATACAACAATTGTTGTATGTTGGCTAAGATTGATATTATACTTTCGAAATGTTTTCCACACTAGACATTAATAATAATATCAATTGATTTTGCGTAGTAAGCATTTTTGACTATCATAAGGAGAAATCTCCTCCAATTCTGCGTTTGCATTGTGTGTGTGGTGGGAGGCCTTATGGTAGTTTCATTTTCCAAAAGCATTGCGAAGTTGTTTTATTTTCTTTGCGAAAATAACTGTTTTACGATCTCACACCAGTCACCATGACTGACCTGGAGTTTATTGTTCCCTTTCTAAACTCTGGGTGCCCATAATTTTCCACACGGGCAGCCTAGAGTTATTTTCTCAGGATTCTGGATATTCTGGAGCTTTGGAGATGAGCTGGATGGCGAAGCGTACTATCGTACTTGTTATTTATTCCGCTGTGTATTCTGTATGAGGACAAGTTTATATAACTGTCCATTGTTGTAAACTCTGATGATTGATGTATGTATAAACTGATATAGTCTTTTGTTTTAAAGATCATTGATTTATCTATTGTATATTATTCCACTGCGAAATGTGAGATTCTGATAATTGTTTCTGATTCTGCTCTTTCTTTTTCTTCTATCTTTTCTTCTACCTCTTCTTCTAACCCTAAAGTTTCGCGTTTCCGCCATTCGATTATTTGACAATTTGGTACAGTGGACGTATCGGTGTCGAGTTTTCGGAAGACGGATTTGCGGGTCTTTACAAGTGGTATCAGAGCCTCCGGTTAAGCGACAACCCTGCTCTGTTGGGTGTTACTCATTAGAGATAGAGTCAGTAGTACTCTAGAATGAGTGTGAGTTTAATAATAGATATGAGCACGTATTTGTTAGTGAATACAAAATTTGTTTTGTATTGTGTTGACTTATCGGTTGATTGTTTATAGATTCTGGTCAGTGCAGGGTGGCCAACTGTAATCGATAGGGATTTCTAAACTCTTAAACAAGATAAACTGACACAGTATTGTTTTAAAATAGGGTAAATGAAATAATTTTGCCCAAAACTATTTTTGTATAGAAAAGAAATGATTTTCTATGAATTATCATAGTATATGGATGCTTGGTTGTTAGGGAGAGATAATATTGAAATATTATCATTGTTATATGGAATTGAATGAGAAATAATTGTATAATAATAATAAAAAAAAAAGATTTGAAGATAAATTCATTTGACAAATGAAATTTACAAATATGAATTGAAAGATAAGGAAATAAATCCATATACAAATGAGATTTGGAAATGTGAATTGTAAAGGTAATTTACAAATTGAAATACAATTTCAGAAAGAATATTTGAAATAAATTCATTAATGGAATGTAAATAAGTTTGATAACTTATAAAATATTTGAAATCTAATTGGAATGAGATTCAAATTGAAAATGAATGAATTTGTGAATGAATAAATAAATTTGCAACTGCAAGTGCAAGAAATGAAATTGAGTGTTAAAATTCATTTTGAATTTGTAAGTAAATAGAACTGGAATTGAATTTGATTTGTGGAAAACGAAGTGATGTATTAAACTAAAATTAGTAGGTGAAGCTAATTGAAGATCGACCAAATGAATAAGGTTCGAAACGAATTGAATTCAATAATTATAAATGAAATATTGATTGGATTTATATGGAATTGGTAATCCAGTTTAAATATAAGTGGTAATTGAAAATTAATATCAAAAGTATGGAAAATACTTGTATTGAACTTAAGAAATAAGTGTGAAATTCTTAAGTAAATTTGATATTGAAAATATTCTAAGTTGGTGAATGTGAATATGAAATGCCAATTAAAATTGAATGGAATCAATTGGAAATGAAGTACTATACATATATGACATATGTTTTCCAAACTAAGGATATGAAAAAGTACCTTCCATTGAAAAAAATAGTGAAGGTGTTGGAACTCAGTATGAGTATCCATTTGATCGTGATGGGATCATATTGATTGATCACGACGTATGCTAGCGAAATTCGAGGGGCGAGATGCCTATGGTTACAAGCGATTCCACTGGGATAGTGGTGTAACCGTCGTGTGAACTACGATCTATGGCAACAACCATGGCGAAATTTAAGAGATGAGAAATCTACGGTTACAAGCGACTCTACTGGGATAATAGCGTAACCGCCGGGTAAACTGTAATCCATGGGGGAACGTGCTTTCCCTATCCATTTTAAAAATGATTTTTAAGTGTTTTCACTGGGAGGTAGAAAAATTTGGAATTTATCAAAATGTTCACTTAACGACAAGTGATTTCAAATTGAATTTGAGATAAAAGTGAATAAAGCTCAATATTCGAAATAAGAAGATGAATCGAATTCAAGTAAAATTCGAAATGAAAATCTGAATGAAAATTGGAAGATAAAATGAATTCAAATTGAATTGAAATTGTAAATTGAATTCAAATGAGATTGAAATGCAAAGTTGAACGAAAATGAATGTATAACTTTGTTTGTGAAGTAAAAATGAATATAAGAAGTATGTAATACTTATATTGCACTTAAGAAATGAATGAATGAAATTCTTAAGCAAATGGGTATTTGGAATCCAATAAGTAAATTTGGCCATTGTTGTTAGGTAAAACATACAGGGTAAATGGAATTGGATTAAATTTTAAAGATAATTTGAAATTGCTCGACCAAAAGGTAAGTATTTGAATTTCAGTATGAAATTTGATGAGTTTCTGATTTTGCCACTTGGCGTTTTGTTTTCTTTTTGAGTTCTGAGAGTCCGTAGGGACGTTTTGTAGTCGTACCGTATTAGCCGCGCAAAGGAGATGCTGGCGAAATTTTTCGAAAATTTCGAGTGTTAGAAAATTTTTGAGAAATTTTGGAAGTTTAAAGTTTGAATTTAAACTCGAATTTGAATTGAGAAGTTAAACAATGTTGTTTGGATCTTATAATTGAAGTTGGAAGTTTAGTTGAATTAATAACGTATCTTCAGTAGAAAGATTTGTTTTGAAAATTTGATAAAACTATTGGATCGTGACAAATAGTAGACGAGTTAAGGACCATTTTTCCTGACTTGTAATTTCGGGACGAAATTCTTTTAAGGGGGGAAGATTGTAACGACCCTGAATTTTTGACATTTGAAATGTGAATATTTAATTGAGTTTAAATATTCGAATGGTAATTTAATTTGAAATTCGAATATCAGAATGAATTTGGTGATTAAATTATTGAATTTAATTATTGAAACTGGGTAAAAATTTTGAATCTTCAGTTTTAAGCTGATTAAAAATAATATGAAGTCTTTGAAAATTCATATTGATTATACTGAAGATAATAAAAGTTTCAGGATTGAATTTGAAACTGTTTTGTTCAGTTTTGAATTCATATCGTTTAAATTGAATTTAAAAATAGCGTTCCGGGGCACAATCTCGGAATTCGACGAAACCAGTTCCATTGGATCCGTAATATTGTATTATTATCGGATTTCAATTTTCGTAATATTTGGGGTGATCGTTTGGCCGTACGATAAACAAACGCGTTGAAATTAAATCGAAAATTTAATATTTTAACTGGTCCAAAAAGCTATCTTCTCCATACGATTGAATTTGGACTCGGAACCTTTTCCATTGCGTTCGGAATAGACGTATAACATTACGAACGCCTGGCGGCACGCCTTGATAGGAAGTCAAAATTTCGTGTTGTGTTTGTCGAGATAATTTGAATTTGAATTTAAATTTAAATTTTATTTGTCAACTTTAGCTGCATTTTTTTTTTCAACTCAGCCATCCTACTCCTGAGCAAGCCAACCTACCCTCTTGGAAATCACGTTCTCTTGTCTCCTTCGTACCCTCCCTTCTCTGTTAAAATACACGAGAAAAGAAAACAAACGAAACGAAACATTTTCTTTCGTTCGAACTTCAAACAATGGTAGAAATCAAAAATCGCCTGCATTTATCTTCACTTTCTCCTTTTGTTCGAAAATAAAACAGCCGAGCTTCTTGCTTTTTCAAAACCTTATTCACGAAGTCGTTCAAAACAATGGCCGCGCTAATTCCCCTTCCTTCCTAAATCTGTTATCAACAAAAAAAATCGAAGGGGCCGCATTTGAATAGAAGTCGAAGTTGCGTGGGCAGCGAGGCAGTTTGTCTCGTTTAATCTAGGATGCGTCATTGGATGATTCGCGAACGAACTCGCGACCAGGAGGGGAGGCGATTCGAAGATGACGATGATGTTGGATCTGGAATCTCGCGACGCAATGTGGAGTTGTTCGATTGATTTAGGGTTGCGGCGGCAGCGAGGTCGTGGTGAAGGAGTGATTGTTCGAGCTCGAATCTGGGTTTGGGGGAAAGAAGCTCTGCGATTTTTGGTCGATGTCGATGAGGTCGTGGGCTCGAGTTCAATCTGTGGAGGCAGGCAAGGGGAAGTCGCAACTGGAAGAGGCTCGTTTCGAGCTAGGGCACGAGGCAGGGGGTTGGTCGGAGTCTCGACTTCTGGAAGGTCGCGATGGTTGAGGAGTCTTGGCAGCGAGGTATTCACGTAAATAATGATATATATATTTGCAGTTTTATTTTGATATATAAATACATACCTATTTTATTAAAAATATATACAGGAAAACAAAGAAGTTATGTGTAGATAAGCGTATACTTCTGGAATAAATAGTTATAAAATGTGTTCTAAAATAAAACTACAATGAAGTATTTTAATGCAGGTTATATATATATATGTATATGGCTTCATTTAAAAACATATATAGATGAACAAAAATATATTTTCGTTTAAAGGGATATTGAATTATAAACAGTTGAAATTTGATTTCTATAATATCTATATAGATTATTTTATAAGCAGTTTCAGAAGAAGAAAAAAATTGAAGTAATTAATTGATTTAAAATGATAAAATGGCAACTTGACTTATTCAATTTATCTCGAATATTAATAAATTGTATACATTGTTTACAAGGTCAATAAATCGAGAATCAAGCCGGAATGAAAATGAATTTGCATGCATAGGCAAAGGTGAGATCTTCTCACTCAATTTGAAAAGTGGAAATTTTCAGTTATTGATTTGATTGACTGTTGGATGTGATATTAGATATAGTAGGATATATCTTTATATATAGCAATATATACATATTGGCATATGTATATATTGGATTGATTGATTTCCCGCCTCGTATAGCGGATGAGACCCTATTGCGCCGTTAGTAAGCGGATGATATTTTTATAAAACCCATATACCGCGATATTCCACCTCGAAGTGGAATTGGTATTGTGCTAACATCTGTGGATGCAGGGAAATAGGTTGGAGGGATCCAACAGGATTCCTCAAAACATTTGAATTGATTTCATATGTTGTTTAATTGATTATTTATAATCTGCGTATGATTATATCTGTGATTGAATGTATTGAGAGCTATAATTTAGCCGAATGTATTTTTGGTATCGTTGGATACCAGAAATAAATGAAATTGGATTTCTGAAATTAAAATTGAATTTTAGATGGTTTGGAAAAATAAAAGAATTTGTTTTAAAGGAGATAAATTTATTTGAAATCAAATTGATAATTGATTGGGTATTTAAAATAAATCTTTGAGAAATTGATATGAAAACTTATTTAATGTTGAATGAAAAAAAATTGACTTTTGTGTTGAAAATAAATTTGGGAATCAATTAGTAAAATGATTTGGTATTTGGGATTAAAAGTTAGAATCAATTTGAAATGTGATTCGGTGTTGAAGTAAATTCAGAAATCAATTTGAAATTCGATTTGGGATTTGAAATAAAATGGAGAAATCAATTTTTAAAGTTGATTCGGAGTTGAAAAATGAATATTTGGAAAACGATTTGAAAATCGTGTAAAAGTGGATTTTTAGGAATGTAAATTCCGAATAGAAGTTGTAAAGGAAAGGGAAATTTGTTTTAAAAATAAATATTGATTTATTTTTAGAAGTGTGGAAAATATGGTTTGAAATCGGATTTTCAAAGTGATGAAGTGTGGAAATAAATTTACAAACTTGAAATGTAAATTTGAAATAAATCGATAAGGATTTATCTAATTGGTTTAAATGGACCGTTTTGAGATTTGAAATTGATTTTCAAACGTGAAGTGTGAAATATGATTTGAAATTGATTTTCAAATGTGAAGTGTGGAAGAATATATATCTTGTGAAAAGATTTGAAATCTAATAAATAATTTGGGAAAAATTATTTGAATTGGATGTTTGTTATGAGTGTTGTTTGATAGTTAAATAACCGACTATCAATATTTGCCTTTGAAATGACACATGATTTGTTTTTAAAACAAACGCTCATTATTCGGTTAAGCCGGGAGAGGACCTTTGTGTCATATAACCCATTCCGAATAGTGATACGTCGCGAATGGATTGCATTTGAAGACCGGTGTGAAGACCGGATATTTGTGAAAATGAAAGGACAACCTGTCGAATGTCTCTGCACCGAGTTGCTCCGGTATAGAGATTTATATCACTCTTTTTGTGATGGGAAGTCCGGACGTGATTAGTGAATATCCGGATTGCAAGGGCTTCTTTGGAAGTGCCTTCGGTTCTGTTCGAACCCGGAACGGACTTGTATGGATGTGTGTCTGACGTTACACTTTGAGATGTAAAGCTGGTTTCTATCAAATACATTTCTGTTGGTGGCGGAGAATTTATTCTCTTAGCTTAACACCCTTCTCTGAGACGTACGAGCTCAGAGGTTATGTAGTTGATGGTTACTAGTGATACATTCCCAATTTGGTAATGTGGCACACGAAGTGCTGTTGATCAATTGTGGATCAAAGCGTGGCTTTGTGAAAAAACGTGGCTTTGTGAAAAAGCGTAATATATGTGGACGAGACTTCGTCGAGCCTCACAACCCGGTAATGGTCGAAACAGGAATGTGCGGCAAAGGTTTGTAGGGGTAGCGCCCCTAGGGTATGCCATTTCCTTCTGGATAAAAGGTGATATCATGGTATGGAGCCCAGATATTTTACCTATGTTGATTATACTTTGTGACTGTTGCTTTTCGATTGAGGATCCTCGGATAAAGGTCGGTAACGACCGGGGGATGGCATAGCTCGTGTGTTAGTTACCTAGTTACAGCTCGGTTAGAGCGTGAGGTAGCGTCGGCCTTTTGTTTGCGGAGATCCGGTTAGGATCCGGGGCGTCTTTCCAGAGGCGTTTCTATTTCGGTAAGGAAGTTCCTTAGCCTGATCATTTGTTGGAAATCCAAAGAAACAATACGAACCCTGTACGGTTTTTAATTGTATTACCTGCTATGGAATGTGGCGGTAACCTGCTATTGAACGTAGTAGCTATAGTAGACATACAACAATTGTTGTATGTTGGCTAAGATTGATATTATACTTTCGAAATGTTTTCCACACTAGACATTAATAATAATATCAATTGATTTTGCGTAGTAAGCATTTTTGACTATCATAAGGAGAAATCTCCTCCAATTCTGCGTTTGCATTGTGTGTGTGTGGTGGGAGGCCTTATGGTAGTTTCATTTTCCAAAAGCATTGCGAAGTTGTTTTATTTTCTTTGCGAAAATAACTGTTTTACGATCTCACACCAGTCACCATGACTGACCTGGAGTTTATTGTTCCCTTTCTAAACTCTGGGTGCCCATAATTTTCCACACGGGCGGCCTAGAGTTATTTTATCAAGATTCTGGATATTCTGGAGCTTTGGAGATGAGCTGGATGGCGAAGCGTACTATCGTACTTGTTATTTATTCCGCTGTGTATTCTGTATGAGGACAAGTTTATATAACTGTCCATTGTTGTAAACTCTGATGATTGATGTATGTATAAACTGATATAGTCTTTTGGCTTAAAGATCATTGATTTATCTATTGTATATTATTCCGCTGCGAAATGTGAGATTCTGATAATTGTTTCTGATTCTGCTCTTTCTTTTTCTTCTATCTTTTCTTCTACCTCTTCTTCTAACCCTAAAGTTTCGCGTTTCCGCCATTCGATTATTTGACAATTTGGTACAGTGGACGTATCGGTGTCGAGTTTTCGGAAGACGGATTTGCGGGTCTTTACACAAAAGGTATCACGTAAGACTTCCCACACATAAACATGGAAAAGTTTTTACCTTACGTTAACCAAACATTTGATAGGAAATTCTATGATATTATAATAAGTCTAGGGTTTTCAAGTAAATAAGAAATAGCTGAAATTGTTACATAATTAAATTCCAGCATACTAGCCAACAAGTGGGTAATATAATCAAATCCGAGGGCACTTAGTGGAAATTGGATTCCATACAATGGCAGGGCTACTGGCGTACCGCTCGTCACAGTACGTGGCCTAGATCATCGTACCGAGGATCCACCCTAAATCCCCTACAACACAAAGCCGGAACCATCCCTTACTGGACAGTCCCAAACAAGACAACCCCAGTAGTTGTTGCAATCAACTGCCCACACAGCCGAAATAATAAGAAGGGACCTCTAGACAGGGGTATATCTCGCTCTCAAGTGGGTGCTACCCACGAAGCCTTGCTGCACTTCCCTATTTTAGCCATTCCCGGTTGATGAGGCTTGAGGCTACGATTACCTTTAGAGAACACATCTCTTAGAATGCTCATCGTCCACCTGACGATGTTCTGAAAGCATTCAATCCATACAAGTTCGTTCCGAGTTCGAACGAAACCGAAGGCATTATCTCGTTACACTCATTTTGGAATCACCCTCAGAGTTAACGACAATAACCCTTGCACTCTGAATCTTCATCTTCACTTGAGATTCACGACCTATCGTTAATTTGGATCGATGTGGTTTTCGCAATTCCAAATCTGGAAACCCGATCCTGGTCTCATCGAAATCCAAAACGTATCTTTTAGGTCCAAGTTGTTTTAAAGTTTAAAACAATCTAATTCAATATTATCTATATACACACAGATAGATAATTCACATATCACAATAGATAATCAACATTATCATCATAAACAGAAAATCCAAATTATCATCATACTTCAACCAAGCATCCATATCACACAGCATTACTTATCTCATATTTGAGATCACAAACCATTCAAGGTAAACAAATATCATCCATCTGTACATAAGCAATGATTTATTAGTCATACTATAATTAATTTAAAATGATTTAAATTAATCACTTCATCTCTAATTACTTTAAAGTAAATTAAATTAATTACTTCACCATTTTAAATCTTGCTTACAAATCCATTGATTAATTACAAATCAATTAATCAATTATTCTCTAATTATCTACCTTAATTAATCATACCTGATTAATTACCCTTTTATTACATTCAAGTAATTGTCCTTTAATTAATTTCACAAATTAATTATTTTTAACCCAATATAGTAATTAAGCTTTAATCACTTCATTCATTAATTAATTATAATTAATTACATTCCTCCTTAATTAATCACATTAATTAATTACACTTAAACACTTATCATTTGATTGATTAGTTTTAATTAATCAATTCTTAATTACATCATTAATTATATATTAGTTAATGATCCCTAATGACTTCTTTAATTAGTTGTCATAATTGAATTAATTACATTAAGTAATTAATCTTTAATTAAACTACAATTATTAATCACCCTTGATTAATCCCATCCAATAATTAACTATCCTTAATTACTGCCTTACATCAATTAATTACCCCTTAATTAATTCTCTTTAATTAATCCCTTGATTAATTTCACAAAGTAATTATACTCAAATTTCTATCATTAAATCAGCATTAAATTAATTACATCTAGTAATTATCTTTTTTTAATTACTTCCCTAAGTAATTATACTTATCAACTTCTCAAATGATTATTCTAAATTAATTAGACTTATTTAATTAATTTAATCTAATCCCATTTACTGAAATTAATTACCTTGAGTAATTAATTTCCTTAATTACTTTCATTAAGTAATTATACTTAATCATATTCCAAAATGATTATCCTTAATTAATTAATTAAAACCCTTAATTTCTTTATTAAATAAATTAATTAATGATCCATTTAATTACCTTACTAATTTAATGAATCACAATTCATTAACTCTTTATTCACTTTAAAATAAGAACATTTCTTATTAATGATTACATTATTTTTAACAAAACAATTTAAAACAATTTACTTTTAAATTTGTTTCCAAATCTCATTTTAAATTTAAGATTTAAAATGAAGACAAACTTAACTTCAACAAAGTTTAAACCCATTTAAAAACCCTTTAAACCTTATGCTAAAGAATTACTTATTTTATAAAAGAAGTTTCAAGGAGTTTAAAACCAAATGCATTTTAAATCATTTTAAAATACACTTTAAACATTTTAAAGTTGTTAAAACATTTTATTTTTTAAACCTTTATTTATTTAAAACTAGGAGACAAAAGTAAATTTGAATCCACATCTTAAAATTTGGTTTCAAACTTTGTTTAAAATCCTGCTTTCAAATTTAAATTCAAATTTAAGTTTGAAAACCTTACAGGTTTTAAAACCTATCACAAACCCAATGCCCCGAGCCACACACTCGAAACCCCGATTCATTACTCGAGTCTCCCACCTAAAATCTCGAGCTCTTCTTCGAGACAACATCCCAAAACAAAACACTGACACAACTACTCTGCTGTGCACATACACCGGCCAACCAGACAATTCTGACCATCCACGACGATCCCCACATGTCGACGATCAATCTCAAACCAGATTACGACCATCAAAACTTCACTAACAGCTCGAAATCAAAATCGAGCATTAAGGCATAAACTTGGAACAAAAGCTCCACCTGGAAATCCCCTTGTCCTCACCTCTCTGATCACCAGAAATGCTGAGCTTCCGGCGTCGCCTTCGACAACCACCATGCTATCATCTCCCTGAGTTCTGTTGAACTCGATCATCCAGGGACGCTGAGATGATCACAAACTCACACCATGCCCAAAACTAGGGTTACAGCCAGATTCGATCCACCACCACCACTATAGTGATCTTCCATCACTTCTGCCATTTTTCTCAAACATTCCGTTCACACCTCCACCTCCAGTGATGACCGCGACTTCCCATACCATTAGATCACCAGAAACCACCTCATATTCAAAAACTGAACAAACTCTAACTGCTCCCACACTTCAATGCTAAAAATTATGATTTAAGTTTTAAAAATCATGTTTTTATATAAGGTTTCAGATCACAAGCCTGAATCAATGAATTGGAGTGTTTGAAATTTAAACAAAACTCAAGTCTTCCTGTCCATTTTGGTTTCCAGAGCAAGTTTAAATTTATTTTAACTTAATTAAAATTTTAAACTTTAATTTATGATAAAACAAACAATTTTTTGTCTAAAGCCTAAGTCCTAACAGTGATTGGCTCAAGAGCAATTAAATTATGTTTGAAACCTAAGCTTTGAAATTTTGAACAGGGAGGTTACAGATTCAACATGCGTGCACACATTCTATCATCCATATACACAGAAAATTCATATATACACAAGACATACTTTGTTTCAAAAATTCTCATGCAACCAAGTATTCATATACTTAAGCTTTTTAAAGAAGATGTTACTCACCTGTTTAAAAATGAATAACAGAGCCTGGAAACTAAAAACTTGAAATCTGGAAAATGTGCTTTTGAAACTTTAAACTTTGAATGTTGCAAATGCTTCTGATTTAAAGACTGTAGTTGCATGCTATTGAAACTTGTTGAAGATGACTTAAGACTTGATTTTGAGTTTGCTTTGATTTCTTCTTCCTGAGTTTGCTTTGAATAGATCCTAGGTTGAAGAAATGCTTGCCGGCCTTTGAGAATGTAGGCAAGTTTGATTGTTGTTTAAATTTGTAAAATAGAAATGCTAACTTATTTTCTTGTTTCCTGGTTTGCTATGTATTGAACGAACAAGAAGATATATATAAAAAGATAGGTTTGTATAGGGGGGTAAGTGTTTACTGGTATAGTTTTTTACTGGTACACTATCTTTGATCAGAGATTATACTCTTCTTTTTTTAAAATGGAGGCTGAATTTCTTTTTCAACATTTCAAATTGACTTTGTTTGTGCTAGCATTAAATGCATGAGTACTTTATGTCTCATACTTATCTTTTTTTTGTGTTTATAGATATTTTATTTTACTTTGTATTTCCTTGCCTTGCATACTACCTTACAGGCTACATTCATATATAATTTACTTACCTACTTATGCTTTCCTACTTTATTCTTGCCTGATTTGTTTTTATATTATATGTGCATATATACTTTTGTTTTAGTTATGTTATAAATTTTTAACTTAAGTATTTAGCTCCATTCCTACATAATTGCTTATTTTTATCTCTCTTTTTATTTTAAACTTAAACTATTAAACACTAAATTTACTTATTATTTATTTTTATACCTATGTTTTGTATTGATAAGATTGATTTTATTTTAAATATTTTTGAAAGACTTTATTTTAAATCTTCAAATCATAGCTTTCTCCAAAATACACATATATATGTATTTAAATAAATTTGAAATGACACTTTCTATTTATATTAAAATCCATTTGTAAAGACATTATATTATTAATATTGTTTTTAAAATAACTCATTATTAAATTAACATAATTTATAAAAGAGATTATCTCTTTATTAATAAAATATTTATTTTATCAAGCTATATTTAAAAAAAACAAAACAAATCTTTTTGTTTAAATTTAAACTTAAGCTAGAATCATTTAAACTTTTATCTTGAGTATTTTAAAGCCACATGGTTATTTATTTAATAGCTTAATATTAAATTAAATTTCCAAATTACCAAAAATACTAGAATTAGAAAACATGCCTTTATTTATTAATTTTAAAACAAAGCTTATCTATCTACAATATATACAAATATATATATATATATATATACATACATATATATATATATATATACATACATACACACACACACATTATAAATAGAAAACAAATTAAATTAGTTTTTAAAAGATAAAATCACCCATTTAAATATTTATTAAAGAAGATTATTAAATCAATTCATATTTATTATTAACAATATTATCAAATCTATTTAATTTTAACATAGATTATTAAATTGATATTGCTAAAAATTCTGGGATATCACATTCCTCTCCCCTTAAAAGAATTTCGTTCCCGAAATTTAAAACATAGGTAATTTAATAATCTCCTTAAAGATTTTAATTTTAAAACACAAGCATATATTATCAAACATATGCTAACAACCTTAGCAACCAATCATCCAAACAAACAAATCTAACTATCCAGACAAAATTCTGGATAGAATTATCTAGAGTTTCCTAGGTATAAATACCGGGATACTCGCTCTACAAAATCCAAACAATCTAGCTACTAAGCTATAGAGCTCCTACTCATCTAGATCTACAAAACAAGGCAGGATATCAGACTACAGACAAGTCTGACTCAACAACCCAAACTGCTGAACTACTGGCTCTATAATCCAGAGATAGAATCTTACATGTACTCCCTTAGAGATACGTGAAACACAATGAATCCCAGTTATCCAAACTGGCAATTCAAATCTGAAGACCCAACACTTATCCTCAGAAGAACAATAGAAAAGATCCAAAATATCTCGGAGTTGGCTTCCCAATCTTACCCAATCTTATAGCTCCCTGAATCAGAGAAAATCTCAACAACAACGAAGTCTCCAACTTCAAATTCCAAATTCCTCCGTCTCTTATCCACAAAACTCTTCGGACGATCCTGGGCCGCCTACATCCTTCCTGATCAGCTCAACCCTTGTTGACGCCCTTAGAACAATACTAAACCAAAATAATCTAACAAAATGATCTTTCCAAGATCAACCAAAACTCAGAACTCCACTCTACTCCAAAATCAGGAAACAGATCTCACTACTCTCATCTGGAAAAGATAAAACAGGTGCACTTGCCAAACTGGCCTTAAGATCCTGAAAAATTTCCTCTAGAAACTCTCTAATCCAAAACACTGCAACTTCCAGTTGCTTCCACACTAAAACAGCTGCCACCATGCTTCCACTGCGCAACTCTGACTGAGCAGATGAAAATGCTGATGATGAACACACGCAAAGACTGGACAACACATTCCAAAAATATGGTTCAGCGGATCCAAAAATAAAACTCAGAAGTTCCTCCAAAACCTGAGTTGTTTCACTAAAATCTTCCTCCAAAAACCATCCTACTACTAAGCTGAACCATCGGTACCACTTCTGGAATCCAGTCGATACCAAACTCAATCTCCAGATGCTAACAAAACTCTGACTTCCTGAAGACATCAAGAAAAAATCTCTAAAACATAAGAGAACGCTCAAACTATCGCAAGTCGCTTTTGCGATTAATCCAGCCTAATTCCAAAGAAAAACCGTTCTCTCTTTACCAAACAGAACAGCTTACGCTTAACTAGCCAATCCAACGAAGAAACGAAACCACTCTGCTGCTTCTGAACTCCAGTGCTAAGCTAGAAAGCTTCCTTGCCAACACACAGAACACTCCGAGCTGCGCTACTAACACCAATGCGAAGGAATTCCTAATCCAAAGATCTTCGAGAAACTCGGACCTCATACCAAACAGAAACATCCTGCTGAACACAGCCACAACACCGAGGCAGACACACTTCCTTAACTTGTTCCAAAGAAAACACCTTCGGAAACATCCCAAGTCACTGCGTCTCACCATGCAACCACTACTTCCTGAGGTTGCCAACATAACACCACTTGTTTCTGCCTAACCGACAGATCCAACTCTCAAAAATCCGCTCACACGAGCGCGATCAAACTTGCACTCTAATGATGAACTCTGAACCCTAACAGGTTTCCATCAGAGATTGGTGAAATCCTTACACCATAACAAAAATTCACTCGAGACAGTATTGGGTCTACTGTCTCGGCAGATACACTTTCAACCACAATACTCAGACTTCTTCCATTGGTAGTCGTGTTACACACACCACTACCCTATCTACCTTTATAACTTATGTTGGAAAACCCAAACAGGTAACCCAACAGATAGGTAGAAATATAGATGTACATATATATATATATATATATATATATATATTCAAAATTACAAATACGCTCTCTCAAGAAAATAAATCACTCCAAAGCCTAGGTATTCACTCAACCTAGTGCTCTGATACCAACTGTCACGACCGGACTTTCTATCACCAGAAAGTCGTATTATGATGAAGAAAGAAAGGGATAGAAAAAGAGAAAAGATAGAGAAGAAAGAAGAAACAACATCAGAATCTCAACAGCGGAACGAATAAATTATATTATTCACATATGTACTACATAATATACAACATCAATCAGAGTTACACAGATTATACATCACATACTAGACAGTTATAAACACCTGTCTAGTTAATACAACTCAATTCAATACAGAGAAACTATACAGAGATACCAATACAGTGGAACACTATACATATCTATAACGCTGAAGCCTCCTGCTCCATTGCTCCTCCACAATTCATCAAAACTAACCTGAATCCCTTGGCTACTCATAAAAATTTGAGTACCCGAGAGTTTAAGGAAACAGAAATAAACTCCGGGTCAGACATGGGTCTGGTGTAAGTAACAGGTTAAAGTTGCTTAACTTTGAAAAACCTTTGAAAACAAAAGGTATCACGTAAGACTTCCCACACATAAACATGGAAAAGTTTTTACCTTACGCTAACCAAACATTTGATAGGAAATTCTATGATATTAGGGTTTTCAAGTAAATAAGAAATAGCTGAAATTGTTACATGATTAAATTCCAGCATACTAGCCAACAAGTGGGTAATACAATCAAATCCAAGGGCGCTGAGTGGAAATTGGATTCCATACAATGGCAGGGCTACTGGGGTACCGCCCGTCACAGTACGTGGCCTAGATCACCGTACCGAGGATCCACCATAAATCCCCTGCAACACAAAGCCAGAACCATCCCTTACTGGACAGTCCCAAAGACAACCCCAACAGTTGTTGCAATCAACTGCCCACACAGCCGAAATAATAAGAAGGGACCTCTAGACAGGGGTATATCTCGCTCTCAAGCAGGTGCTACCCTCGAAGCCTTGCTGCACCTCCCCTGTTTTATCCATTCCCGGTTGATGAGGCTTGAGGCTACGATTACCTTTAGAGAACACATCTCTTAGAATGCTCATCGTCCACCTGACGATGTTTTGAAAGCATTCAATCCATACAAGTTCGTTCCGGGTTCGAACGAAACCGAAGGCATTATCTCGTTACACTCATTTTGGAATCACCCTTAGAGTTAACGACAATAACCCTTGCACTCTGAATCTTCATCTTCACTTGAGATTCACGACCTATCGTTAATTTGGATCGATGTGGTTTTTGGAATTGCAAAATCTGGAAACCTGCTCCCGATCTCATCGAAATCCAAAACGTATCTTTTACGTCCAAGTTGTTTTAAAGTTTAAAACAATTCAATTCAATATTATCTATAAACACACAAATAGATAATTCACATATCAAAATAGATAATCAACATTATCATCATAAACAGAAAATCCAAATTATCATCATACTTCAACCAAGCATCCATATCACACAGCGTTACTTATCTCATATTTGAGATCACAAACCATTCAAGGTAAACAAATATCATCCATCTGTACATAAGCAAGGATTTATTAGTCATACTATAATTAATTTAAAATGATTTAAATTAATCACTTCATCTCTAATTAATTTAAAGTAAATTAAATTAATTACTTCACCATTTTAAATCTTGCTTACAAATCCATTGATTAATTACAAATCAATTATTCTCTAATTATCTACCTTAATTAATCATCCCTGATTAATTACCCTTTTATTACATTCAAGTAATTATCCATTAATTAATTTCACAAATTAATTATTTTTAACCCAATATAGTAATTAACCTTTAATCACTTCATTAATTAATTAATTATAATTAATTACATTCCTCCTTAATTAATTACATTAATTAATTACACTTAAACACTTATCATTTGATTGATTAGTTTTAATTAATCAATTCTTAATTACATCATTCATTATATATTAGTTAATGATCCCTAATTACTTCTTTAATTAGTTATCATATTTAAATTAATTACATTAAGTAATTAATCTTTAATTAAACTACAATTATTAATCACCCTTGATTAATCCCATCCAATAATTAACTATCCTTAATTACTGCCTTACATCAATTAATTACCCCTTAATTAATTCTCTTAAATTAATCCCTTGATTAATTTCACAAAGTAATTATACTCAAATTTCTATCATTAAATCGGTATTAAATTAATTACATCCAGTAATTATCTTTTTTTAATTACTTCCCTAAGTAATTATACTTATCAACTTCTCAAATGATTATTCTAAATTAATTAGACTTATTTAATTAATTTAATCTAATCCCATTTACTGAAATTAATTACCTTGAGTAATTAATTTCCTTAATTACTTTCAATAAGTAATTATACTTAATCATATTCCAAAATGATTATCCTTAATTAATTAATTAAAACCCTTAATTTCTTAATTAAATAAATTAATTAATGATCCATTTAATTACCTTACTAATTTAATGAATCACAATTCATTAACTCTTTATTCACTTTAAAATAAGAAAATTTCTTATTAATGATTACATTATTTTTAACAAAACAATTTAAAACAATTTACTTTTAAATTTGTTTCCAAATCTCATTTTAAATTTAATATTTAAAATGAAGACAAACTTAACTTCAACAAAGTTTAAACCCATTTAAAACCCTTTAAACCTTATGCTAAAGAATTACTTATTTTATAAAAGAAGTTTAAAGGAGTTCAAAACCAAATTCATTTTAAATCATTTTAAAATACACTTTAAACATTTTAAAGTTGTTAAAACATTTTATTTTTATAAACCTTTATTTATTTAAAACTAGGAGACAAAATTTAATTTGAATCCATATCTTAAAATTTGGTTTCAAACTTTGTTTAAAATCCTGCTTTCAAATTTAAATTCAAATTTAAGTTTGAAAACCTTACAGGTTTTAAAACCTATCACAAACCCAATGCCCCGAGCCACACACTCGAAACCCCGAATCATTACTAGAGTCTCCCACCCAAAATCTCGAGCTCTTCTTCGAGACAACATCCCAAAACAAAACACTGACACAACTACTCTGATGTGCATATACACCAGCCAACCAGACACTTCCGACCATCCACGACGATCCCCACATGTGGACGATCAATCTCAAACCAGATTACGACCATCAGAACTTCACTAACAACTCGAAATCAAAATCGAGCATTAAGGCATAAACCTGGAACAAAAGCTCCATCTGGAAATCCCCTCGTCCTCACCTCTCTGATCACCAGAAATGCTGAGCTTCCGGCCTCGCCTTCGACAACCACCATGCTATCATCTCCCTGAGTTCTGTTGAACTCAATCATCCAGGGACGCTGAGATGATGACAAACTCACACCTTGCCCAAAACTAGGGTTACAGCCAGATTCGATCCACCACCACCACTACAGTGATCTTCCATCACTTCTGCCATTTTTCTCAAACACTGTGTTCGCTCCTCCACCTCCAATGATGACCGCGACTTCCCAAACCCCTTAGATCATCAGAAACCACCTCATATTCAAAAACTGAACAAACTCTAACTGCTCCCACACTTCAATGCTAAAAATTATGATTTAAGTTTTAAAAATCATGTTTTTATATAAGGTTTCAGATCACAATCCTGAATCAATGAATTGGAGTATTTGAAATTTAAACAAAACTCAAGTCTTCCTGTCCATTTTGGTTTCCAGAGCAAGTTTAAATTTATTTTAACTTAATTAAATTTTTAAACTTTAATTTATGATAAAACAAACAATTTTTTGTCTAAAGCCTAAGTCCTAACAGTGATTGGCTCAAGAGCAATTAAATTCTGTTTGAAATCTTAGCTTTGAAATTTTGAACAGGGAGGTTACTGATTCAACAGGCATGCACACATTCTATCATCCATATACACAAAAAATTCATATATACACAAGACATACTTTGTTTCAAAAATTCTCATGCAACCAAGTATTCATATACTTAAGCTTTTTAAAGAAGATGTTACTCACCTGTTTAAAAATGAATAACAGAGCCTGGAAACTAAAAACTTGAAATCTGAAAAATGTGCTTTTGAAACTTTAAACTTTGAATGTTGCAAATGCTTTTGATTTAAAGACTGCAGTTGCATGCTATTGAAACTTGTTGAAGATGACTTAAGACTTGATTTTGAGTTTGCTTTGATTTCTTCTTCCTGAGTTTGCTTTGAATAGATCCCAGGTTGAAGAAATGCTTGCAGGCCTTTGAGAATGCAGGCAAGTTTGATTGTTGTTTAAATTTGTAAAATGGAAATACTAACTTATTTTCTTGTTTCCTGGTTTGCTATGTAGTGAACGAACAAGAAGATGTATATATATATATAAAGATAAGTTTGTATAGAGGGTAGGTGTTTACTGGTATAGTTTTTTACTGGTACACTATCTTTGATCAGAGATTATACTCTTCTTTTTTTCAAATGGAGGCTGAATTGCTTTTTCAACATTTCGAATTGACTTTGTTTGTGCTAGCATTAAATGCATGAGTACTTTATGTCTCATACTTATCTTATTTTTTTGTGTTTATAGATATTTTATTTTACTTTGTATTTCCTTGCCTTGCATACTACCTTTGTAACGACCCCGAATTTTATATATAATTAAATTAATAATTAATTGGATTTTTGAATTAAAATTGTGATTAATATAGAAGTAAAGAAATTAACAATAATAATTTAAATTAGAAATAAAAACATAAAGTAAACAATTTGCTAAAATTTAACAACAGATTTAAAATATAGGAATTCATTTATATTACAAATTAGTAAGTATAAAAAGATGTATTTATAAAATAAGAAAAATATAATATCAAATTTATTTACGTAAAAGTCTTTAAAATAAAAATGCTAATTTTAATCAATGTAAGATTAATGAAGCAGGACACTAACAAAAGTATGCAAGATAACAAAACAATAAAAACCTAAGTGCATACAAGAATGAGACATTAACAAGTGTAGGCTGAGAAAGGAAAATACAAGCAAGAAGTAAGAACTAAGCAAATATGAATGTACAAATAAACTAAGTACAACAAGACAACTCAACCAAAACAATTATCTTTAGCCGAAATCAAATTGTAGCATAGCCAAAGAAAAAAATAAATAAGTACAAGCAAAATATACAATTTGTACAAGGCAATAAATGCCATATCTCATCAGCCTCCATTTGCTAGAAAAAATCACTGACCATTGTATAAAGAAGATCACTTTGTATTGTACAAAACATTATAACACCCTGTACAAAATGAATACCCTGTAAAGCCATTTTCTTTATCAAGCCTTCCTCATATCAGTTCGTTCATTTCAAACTGAGAAAATATGAAGCAAGCATCATCTCAACCTAAAACCAACATCAACTTAAACAACAGAAAAATCAAATCAAACCCAGAGAATCAAAGAAGAGTTTAAGCTTGCAAACTCAAGCCTGGTTCAACATAAGGGCAGCCCTGTTCTTCTTTTGAAAACAAGGTGAGTAACATCACTCTAAAAGCAAATTTTAAAAATGAAATTTTGTTGCATTTATGTATGTAGATGAGTAGGTTAAATTTTATGTATATATGAAAGCCTGTGAGTGTTTGAAGCCTTTGTTCATGCTGATGTTCTTCCCAGCTCTCTGTTGTAAGTTTTCAAAGCCAGACTTAGATTTTTTTTAAATCCATTTTCTACTTGATCCACTAAACATTTGGACTCGGAATCAAAACAAGAATTGTTCGTGGAAGTCTACTGATAATTTTAAAAATAGTATCTGGATTTTTATTTCAACAAATATCTTTTAAATTTAGTAATAACAGTAAAAAGGTTATATTTGTTAAAAATCAAAGATTCCAATTTCTGATTTGGATTACATGATTGTACTCGAGAGGGGAAATGATGAATTTAGGTGGTAAAATCGAAATTTTTAGGCCAGTAAATTTTGAGTTTTTCTGAGTTGATCGGAAAGTGGACTTTCTTAAATTATCGATGATCGGAAAATTTTCATGAGGCCGGTCTTGGACTGGAGGAGGATGGCGGCAAGGGGGTCTCGGGAAAAATGGTCTCACATTTTTTCGATGGCCGTAGAGGTCAGGGGATGGTCATCTAGGGTTCGCGGTGTAATTTTGGGTCAGGGTCTTTGCGCGTTGAGATCGGTGGCGATCAACCACCGGAGTGAATCGCAAGGAGGGGGTTGGGTTCACCAGAGAGTGGAGCGACTTTGGGAAGGACGGTGGAGGTTCCAGTGATCGAAGATGGTGGCCAGTACCATTTTTCGATCGATGGTAGCATTTTAGGTGGGTTCGAATTGCGAAATTTTGATTGGTCGGAGGCAGCGTCGAGGCAGATGGTCGAGGGGGTAGGCGAGGTCATCTCGGTTCTGTCCATGGTCGGAGAGTTGATCGGTGGCGATCTGGATCGTGTACACCGTGCACACGTGTGCATCGAACTGGAAGAGGGAAAAAGGTTTGGGGAAGAAGTGTTTTGCCGTGTCATGCCTGTTGTTTTCTCGAAGTTCTTGCGTGGGTTTCTCGGAGGAATGGAGGATGGGGTTCGTGTTTTGGGCGCTGAGGAATTCTTGCTCGGGTCTTTCCAGTTGATACTCGAAGCATTGGAGGAGGCGACTCGAAGCATGGGATACAAGGCTCGGGTCGAGTTTGTTACAGTGTTTGAACCTGTTTCTGTTTTCAGAGTTTAAAACCAAATTTAAAATTTTAAAACTGAGTTTAAAAATCAAAAAAATATAACAGGTTTTAAAGTTATAAAGAAAACTTTGTCCAGCTTTTAAAAGCAAATGCAAGTGTAAAGCAAATTTGTTAAACCAAGTTCCAAAGTAAATTGAACAAGTTTTTAAATAAAGGTATCGATCAAGTTTTATAAAACAAGCTACAAGAGCTAAATTAAAAACCCAAATGTCTTTAAATTTAAAATGTTTTAATTATTAATTTAAAGATCTTGGTTAATTCATATGTTAATGATAATTAATTAAAAGGTTTATTAATAAAGGTTTAATTAATTAAGATAAATGGTTTGTCTTTAAATTAATAAAGGTTAATTTATTTATGTAATTAATTAAAGGTTCATTCAATAAATGAAAGTAATTAAAAGTAATAAATCAATGATTAAAGTTGATAAATCAAGTAATTAAAGGATAATTACTTAATGTAATTAAAATTGTGATTTATTAATATAAGTGATTAAGGATAATCACTTATTGTAATTAATTAAGTATAATTTATTGAATGGTAATTAATTAAGGGTTAATTATTTAATGATTAAAGGTTGATTAATTTATTATTAAAGGCTAAATTAGTTTATTATTAATGGTTAATTAATGAATGACTAAAGAATAATTTATCAAGATAATTTGAAATTGATTAATATTAATTAACCAGGATTAGTAAATTATTTATAAGGAACTAATCTGATTTAATTTAATCAGATAAATAAATTGACCTTACCTATGAATGTTTGGACCTGACTGAATGGTTGAATTATTTGACATCCCTGATTTGTACTGCTTTGTGATATATTCTGATTTGTGTGTGATTTGTACTGTAGTTATTTATCTGGATGAATGTAAATTATTATCTGTGATTTATATATCTGTGATCTGAGATCTGTAAATGAACGATAAGCGTTATGATATACCGCTTATCAACTATATCATGTATTTTGATCTGTGATGGTTGAATGATGTTGCACTACTGTGTGAAACCCCTAGACCACCCTTTACACACACAAATATGGATTTCACGTGGAAATCGGTTAAGTCACAGATGATTTAAAATTAATATTTTTGAAATTGAAATTTTGATTTCAAATTGAATTTTTTGGAAATGGATTTGGGTTAAATGTTAAAGCTTTTGAAAAGGAGTTTTTAAGATAAAAGTTATTTTGAATAACTTGGTTGTAACGACCCGATATTTTGGACCATTCACGTCCATTATAAGTGTATAGGTAGACACTCATGCCGGAGTTGAATTGCTCAAAATACCGCGTTGTTAATTTAAATTTGGCAAAACTGAACATATATAATAAATAAATAATCACAGATCACAGACATAGAGTAATAAGTGCAGCGGAAATAAAAGAGATAGTAGTTCATGAAGCTACTATATGAATATATAAAATACATCAGAGTTTACAACAGAAGAGTAACACGATACATCTGATACAAATCAGAATACATCACTGGAATCATCGAATACTGAAGCAGAATAGATGGCTGGATCTTCAAGCAAAGCTCCAACTCCAAAGGTGAGTCTCGAATACTGGTACACTCAGTCTGACCCGAGCGTAAAGCAAAAACACAAGACACTCGAGTCAGGATTAACATTCTTATATTAATAAATCCAACTCAAGTGAAATAGCAATTGAAATACAAGTAACTCAAAGGATGTTTGGAATAACCATCCTTTGAGGATCCGTTAAACTATCTACTAGGTAGTAATATACGCTAAGTAGATAATGTCTATCAGTAATATAAAGATATCAAAGTAGGGTTAAGCAGGGCCCATACACCTCTTAACCTGTTTATTCCCAAAAGCATATACAAGACCGTAGTTTCCCCAAAACCGGAAGTCACCAGAGGGCAATCCATATACTAAAGGTACAAATCGAAATCGTAGTGGTCGCGAATAGGATAATCAGTATGACAAGGTACATGAGGCGATACCAACTAGGAAAATAGTAGTTGCCTGATCCGGACTGATGTTGGGCATAGCAGCTACTACCCCAACACCGCGAAACAACACTCCCAAATCGAGGGGTGCACCCAAATCGAATCACAAAAGTAATAGATATGGTATCGAAGAAGTGTGTCCGCTAGAGATGGCGATCCTCAATGGCCCGGCGCGGCTCCTGTTTTAGTCATGTCAAGGGTCATCCAAAATCGTTCTCTTTCTTCAGTCAACGCGTTCATCAAAACCATCCACTTCGTTCTGGATCAACACTCCGCGTACAGTTATTAAAGTGGTTTCGGTTTAGATAGAGAGTATATCCATTACCGATCCCGGTCTCTTTAATAACTTTCGTAATTATTACACCGATTGGTCGTTTATATATTTCAAAAACCAAATCAATTTCAATTTCAAATAGAATTCGTAAATCAACATTTCATTTGTCTCTCAAAACCAATTTCCAATAATTTACGTTTCAAAAACTTCCAAATTATACATTCAAAGTCTTACAATTCAATTTCAATTTTATTTAAAACAATTCAAATATTGATTCCTCTTCGAATATAAGTTTCATTCCGAAATCTTTTAAATAATTTTAATCTTAACTTTCAAATCAATTTAAACTCATTTATCGATTTCATTCAATATTAAATAAATATATTGTTCAAAACAATTTCTATTTGATTTCCAATTCATTAAATCCATTATTAAAATTCAACTTCATTATATCAAAACTTTCAAATTGAATTAAATTAAATTCGTCAAATCAATTCTCCAATTACAAGTCTTACATTAATTCCAAAAAATATCACATTTCATTTTTGTTAAAGAAATCCAATTTCACTTATTTACTTCCTTAAATAATTTTCCAAAACTTACTTAACAAAGAAAACTCAATTTCAATTATTTACGAAGTAGAATTTACTTATTCAAAAGTTCAATTTTTCTTATTAAAGAATTTCAATTCAATTTAATCATTAAATAATTTAATCTTATTTAATTTTTAAATAATTCAAAACTTAATTATTAAATAATTTTCAAGGTTTAATAATTTCAAACTTAATTATTAAATCATTTCAAAGTTCAATAAATTTCAACTTAATTATAATTTCAACTTAATTCAATCATTTCTCCAAATTAAACAACATTCTTTCATCAATTACATTTTTAATATTAAATATTCACATTTAAATTTCATTAAAAATTCAATTTCCAACTTCGTTTCAAAACCATATTATTTATTCAAGTAAAATCTTCATTTTATTTTTAAATCAATTTATTGACCAATCGGGTTTTATTAAATTTTCTATCCTAGGTCAAAGTTCAATTTGGGTATTTATCATTTCAACCCAATTCCAATTCAATTCAAAATCAAAGCATAAAGGGAACTTGCAGTGTGATAACTGGGATGGTGTCAAAGTAAATAAACAGACAATAACAACAACCAATATCAATCCAATAATCAAACCAAATAATCCCGAAATAACCGTATTAATCCGTATTGTTATTTGTACGAATTAATATAATTATTTCTAGAATCTACACTATCATTTCATGTAGATTAAAGATTATTGCATTACGGTTTTCACTTGTCATTCAATTTCAATTTCATACATCGTCAATTTAACAACATACATTCAGTGGTTCAAATTGTAATTAAACAAATCCTACGTGTCAATAAATTCAACAGTTAAAGGGGTTATATTATACAAATGTCAGTTAATCAAATTTAACATTTAACTGTCCTATATCAAGTTCAATTTCATACTATTTATCATTTTAACATTTACAATTTTAACGTCCAATATAAACATCAACAATCAATCAATTATCAGCCAAACTGTATTATCATCACATAAATAATTAACAGATAATGGTGTCAGATGTCACAGGTGAACTGATATAGGTGATAGCATATATAACAGTGTAATCAACTAACAACAGTAAATTTCAATTGTCGTTTCAATTGAAATCTAATCTAATAAATAAAAGAACGTTAATCGTGAGTGAGTGCTCACCTTTCGAGGCTAGAGATGATAGACACTGAGATTTGGTTACGAATGCAAGCACGACTTCCAAACAAAGCAAAATTGAACTCGAATCGACGAACAAAGCTGATAAATAGGAATTTGACGAAATCAAATCAGATTGGATTGATGAAGATAATTGGCATGAGTGGATTTATATTTATATACTATATATAAATATTTACATATATAAAACATATTCAAATTTCAAACACCCTTTGTTAATAAATACTTATACATTTCAGAATCATTGTCTTGAATAAAAGACATATATAATATAATTCAGAATCAAACTCAAGTATAAAAGAATAAACAAGTAGATTGCACGACTATATGCGTAATATATACATTAAAACATTCTATACATAACTAATACCATTGTGTGCAGACTTTAAAAATATGCAACCAAACTCAAACATATGCAACTTAATATATTATACTATAAGATCCATCCCTATTATAAAACTAATATCAAATTTTAAAACACAAACATATTGAATCAAACTCTATATATACATAAGTACGGTAACATATATAACTTTTTTTTTCAACTGCACATAAACTGCACACTACATACGTATAGTTTCAAAAGTATTGATGCTTATAAAATATATTTTATTATAACATGTATGGTGTATAAGAATATGAAGCCCATATATTTAACATTGAACAACATGGTACGTTTGCGGCAATGCACAAAGGTTTGAACATACAATAACAAGCTCGCATATTATAATATATATTTTACAGTATGGTTCTTCACTTCTATAAAATAAAGTGAACAGTACTTAATATATTTTATAATTCAAGTAAACAGTACAACCTATAAGTAAATTCATATATAAAGCTAACGTATAAAACTGTGTGTATTGTACTATATTATAAATTTATATAATGACAAACATATTATACTAACTTATATAAATTACATATATAAAAGAATATACAAAAGCATACGTACAATATGACATATATATATACTGTGAAGCTAATATACTGTTGACATATGATTTACAGTAACTTATCTTTATATTAAAGAATAGGAGCAATAGCCCAAACTTAAAATCTAATAAGTATATATGTATAATAACGTAAATAAGAAAATGTAAACCAACACTTTGTAAAACTAAGCTATACAACAGAACTGTTAAAAAGAAAATATATGTGAACAAACTTAATATGTATAAAATATATAGAACAAACCAAATCTCTGTATCCTTTATATATGAAACATATATATTGTAATCAATAAAATCCAGATCATCAAGTGTCAATTACAGTATGAAAGCAATTATACAAAGGCGGTATATCTACTTATCTATTGACAACAGATGCGACTGAAACAAAGAAGGTGCACGGCAGATCTGGTACTGCTGTTTGTGGCCGAAGAGAAAGGCGGAGATCAGGTGATAAAGTCGGCAAGGCTGGTTGGTTTGGCGGAGGGTCGTGGGATGCGTGCGATCTGGGAAGATGGAGTGGAAACTTGGACGTGGTGGTGACGAGGCTGCTGTTGTTTTGTGATGGGGCTTTTGGAGTTTGGGGTGCTGAGGTGAGGAGGGAGAAGCCGGAGGCGGAGTGCGGTGCTTCGGAGGCGGCGTTGGACTGGGTCGTCTGAAGGGCGTAGCCGCGTGGAGGGAGACGGTGGCAATAGAGGTTGGAAATGTTGAGGGGAAAATGAGCAGTCAAATTTGAATGTTGAGAGAATAAATGGGTATAGTGACTGCCTGGGGAATAGTTGGGAATATGAAACAGATGTCTCTTTGTTTTTCGAACGGTAGACAATGAAAGGACACTGGAAACTTAAAAGACCCAAATGCGGAACCGGTACGGACGATCGTTTTACCGATTTTGTCGCGTATCAGATTCCGAAATTAACAAACGAATATTCCGCAGTGATCAGTAAGACGAGACGATCAAAATGGTATATAGAAATCAGTGGTACGAACATCCGATAAAAATCGATATCGGTACCAGAATACTGCTATTTTGCAGAAAATAAGAACGACGGAGCCAAAGATGTCCGAATTTGGAAAAACGACAAACTGAAATCTTGCTCAGAAGATGGTTTAGAAGTTTTCTGTGTAAAAATATTTAGGTTTTAAAAACGTTTTATTTTCAACGCTTTTTAACTGATTGAATTGAAGTGAATTTACGCGCGAAATAAATTTCCATATTTTCGGACGAAAATTTACCAGTTGCTATGTTTAACTAGACGTATTCCAAATATCAAATTTATATTTCAAAATTTTATCTTTTAAAATTTCACAAAATTTCAACTAATTACGTTATTAAAACAGTTGAAATTTACGGGTCGTTACACTCTCCCCCACTCAAAACTTTTCGTCCTCGAAAAGGAACGAGGTAGGAGAATAGAAACAACCAGAAAGAAAAACAGATTTGAAATACAAAATAACAATTTATTTAAGCCATATAAATTCAAATTTAAGTTAAATGATATTCAATAATTGATTTAATCCATTTGATTTCACTAAAATCAATCTCAATTAAATTCATTATCTTATTATCCAATTATCCTCAATTTACAATTACTAAAACCATAAATTTGAATAGTCTTTTATTATAATCATATTTTCTTCAACAATTTTAAATTCTTCTTTATTCCACATTACTGTTAAATTTATTCTACTTAACATATCTTATCACATATATTTAACACATATAAATTAATTTAAAACATAAAAGTTTTGATTTAAATTTATTTATATTTACTAATTGCTTTTAAATTCAAGGTATTTTCATAAGTTGATCAAATTTCAATTTATTAATTCTTTCAAAACAAATCTATTTTATTATTAACTAAGTTTACTTATTGCCTTATCCAACTCTGTTAACATCTTTATAATCAAAATTTAGTGTATAACATTTATTATAAACACCAAATTTTATTTATAAATTATTTTATATTGTATATTATACAGTTACATTTTAACTTATGAATGATTTTAGGTAAGTTGTATTAGAATGCAGTTGAACAATATACAAATAACATTTTCTCAATTTAATTATTCAAGTTTAAATATTTATTCCGAATTTTGGTTTTATTTATAATTAAAATCATCCTTTAACAAAATTTAAGAATTAGATTTCTGATTAACTTTAAACAATTTAGAGATATATATAATATATTTATATCAAATCAAATTAAATTTTAAAATAAGATACCTATATATATATATATAAATCGAATTATACTAAAGAAATTCAAATCAAAATATTTTTCAAACAAAACCGTAGCAAGGCTACAGAATAGTATCTCCACTTCGAAACTCGAAAATGAATGTCGATGATGCGGCCGCCATCATCGAAATTATTTTCCAGCGACAAAGAGAAGAGCACTAATTTCAACATTTTAAAATTCTTTGAAAACGGTTTCTATTTGAAAATACCTTCAATAATATACATTTTAAAATTTTAAAAACCAAAGCTTGAAATCACTGGAAATTAAATTCTCAAATTCTAAATTTTAAATTCATTTAAATTTTACAAACTCAATTTATAAACCAAGTTATAGTTTCCATTTATTTATAAGTTGGAAAATCAATGGTGTGCAAAACAATAAATGATAATCAAATATTATCATTTCTGACAACAGATTCATTAACAATTTAATTTCATAATATAATCATACAAACTTTATTTTATTTACCAAAGTTGAAAACGAAATTGTGTCTGTTTGCTCTGCTCAAGTGTTTTGGAAATCCTATCGATAGCGTTGATCAGACGAATCGATCGAAAACCCAAATCAACATCAACAACTCAAACAACACAATACATAAAACATTTTATTATAAATTTACAAATACACTTCCTCGCTCGACGATGCAAGAATGGATTCAAAACAAGGATAGAGATTCAAATTTGATGGACTCAAATCAAAGAGAATTCTGATTCAAAGACAAATTCGAAAGAAAAGATAAGATGATTCAATAACAGAATCGGGAGATGGGTAAGTTTATTAAATTCACTGGCAACCTTAACCGGTCGTCCGTAACTTCAAGAATAGGATCGATGCTGAATTCCGAGGTAAATCAACACTCGATCGCAAGAAATAGAATTCAGGTATAGCAGGAGATAAATAGCATCATAAACCGAGGATACAGAAATCTCCGGTAAATCGATGCCTATTATAAAGGAGTTTACTCCTTTACGAATCATTCTAAGATTGGCAAGACCGCCGATCTATTATAGATAACATTTAGAATGGAGTTATGGGGTGCTCCATGATTGAAAGAAGACGAATAGTGAGGGACACGAATGAATTTTTGGAACCGCAGGGGAACGTTCCAAAATTCAAAGGAATTGAGTCAAAGGAAGAGGTTGAAACTCGAATGAGAGTGATTCTGTAAATACATTTACCCTATATGTTGAGTTTTGCCTAGAGCTACCAAAGCTCTGATACCAACTGTAACGACCCGATATTTTGGACCATTCGCGTCCATTATAAGTGTATAGGTAGACACTCATGCCGGAGTTGAATTGCTCAAAATACCGCGTTGTTAATTTAAATTTGGCAAAACTGAACATATACAATAAATAAATAATCACAGATCACAGACACAGAGTAATAAGTGCAGCGGAAATAAAAGAGATAGTAGTTCATGAAGCTACTATATGAATATATAAAATACATCAGAGTTTACAACAGAAGAGTAACACGATACATCAGATACAAATCAGAATACATCACTGGAATCATCGAATACTGAAGCAGAATAGATGGCTGGATCTTCAAGCAAAGCTCCAACTCCAAAGGTGAGTCTCGAATACTGGTGCACTCAGTCTGACCCGAGCGTAAAGCAAAAACACAAGACACTCGAGTCAGGATTAACATTCTTATATTAATAAATCCAACTCAAGTGAAATAGCAATTGAAATACAAGTAACTCAAAGGATGTTTGGAATAACCATCCTTTGAGGATCCGTTAAACTATCTACTAGGTAGTAATATACGCTAAGTAGATAATGTCTATCAGTAATATAAAGATATCAAAGTAGGGTTAAGCAGGGCCCATACACCTCTTAACCTGTTTATTCCCAAAAGCATATACAAGACCGTAGTTTCCCCAAAACCGGAAGTCACCAGAGGGCAATCCATATACTAAAGGTACAAATCGAAATCGTAGTGGTCGCGAATAGGATAATCAGTATGACAAGGTACATGAGGCGATACCAACTAGGATACTAGTAGTTGCCTGATCCGGACTGATGTTGGGCATAGCAGCTACTACCCCAACACCGCGAAACAACACTCCCAAATCGAGGGGTGCATCCAAATCGAATCACAAAAGTAATAGATATGGTATCGAAGAAGTGTGTCCGCTAGAGATGGCGATCCTCAATGGCCCGGCGCGGCTCCTGTTTTAGTCATGTCAAGGGTCATCCAAAATCGTTCTCTTTCTTCAGTCAACGCGTTCATCAAAACCATCCACTTCGTTCTGGATCAACACTCCGCGTACAGTTATTAAAGTGGTTTCGGTTTAGATAGAGAGTATATCCATTACCGATCCCGGTCTCTTTAATAACTTTCGTAATTATTACACCGATTGGTCGTTTATATATTTCAAAAACCAAATCAATTTCAATTTCAAATAGAATTCGTAAATCAACATTTCATTTGTCTCTCAAAACCAATTTCCAATAATTTACGTTTCAAAAACTTCCAAATTATACATTCAAAGTCTTACAATTCAATTTCAATTTTATTTAAAACAATTCAAATATTGATTCCTCTTCGAATATAAGTTTCATTCCGAAATCTTTTAAATAATTTTAATCTTAACTTTCAAATAAATTTAAACTCATTTATCGATTTCATTCAATATTAAATAAATATATTGTTCAAAACAATTTCTATTTGATTTCCAATTCATTAAATCCATTATTAAAATTCAACTTCATTATATCAAAACTTTCAAATTGAATTAAATTAAATTTGTCAAATCAATTCTCCAATTACAAGTCTTACATTAATTCCAAAAAATATCACATTTCATTTTTGTTAAAGAAATCCAATTTCACTTATTTACTTCCTTAAATAATTTTCCAAAACTTACTTAACAAAGAAAACTCAATTTCAATTATTTACGAAGTAGAATTTACTTATTCAAAAGTTCAATTTTTCTTATTAAAGAATTTCAATTCAATTTAATCATTAAATAATTTAATCTTATTTAATTTTTAAATAATTCAAAACTTAATTATTAAATAATTTTCAAGGTTTAATAATTTCAAACTTAATTATTAAATCATTTCAAAGTTCAATAAATTTCAACTTAATTATAATTTCAACTTAATTCAATCATTTCTCCAAATTAAACAACATTCTTTCATCAATTACATTTTTAATATTAAATATTCACATTTAAATTTCATTAAAAATTCAATTTCCAACTTCGTTTCAAAACCATATTATTTATTCAAGTAAAATCTTCATTTTATTTTTAAATCAATTTATTGACCAATCGGGTTTTATTAAATTTTCTATCCTAGGTCAAAGTTCAATTTGGGTATTTATCATTTCAACCCAATTCCAATTCAATTCAAAATCAAAGCATAAAGGGAACTTGCAGTGTGATAACTGGGATGGTGTCAAAGTAAATAAACAGACAATAACAACAACCAATATCAATCCAATAATCAAACCAAATAATCCCGAAATAACCATATTAATCCGTATTGTTATTTGTACGAATTAATATAATTATTTCTAGAATCTACACTATCATTTCATGTAGATTAAAGATTATTGCATTACGGTTTTCACTTGTCATTCAATTTCAATTTCATACATCATCAATTTAACAACATACATTCAGTGGTTCAAATTGTAATTAAACAAATCCTACGTGTCAATAAATTCAACAGTTAAAGGGGTCATATTATACAAATGTCAGTTAATCAAATTTAACATTTAACTGTCCTATATCAAGTTCAATTTCATACTATTTATCATTTTAACATTTACAATTTTAACGTCCAATATAAACATCAACAATCAATCAATTATCAGCCAAACTGTATTATCATCACATAAATAATTAACAGATAATGGTGTCAGATGTCACAGGTGAACTGATATAGGTGATAGCATATATAACAGTGTAATCAACTAACAACAGTAAATTTCAATTGTCGTTTCAATTGAAATCTAATCTAATAAATAAAAGAACGTTAATCGTGAGTGAGTGCTCACCTTTCGAGGCTAGAGATGATAGACACTGAGATTTGGTTACGAATGCAAGCACGACTTCCAAACAAAGCAAAATTGAACTCGAATCGACGAACAAAGCTGATAAATAGGAATTTGACGAAATCAAATCAGATTGGATTGATGAAGATAATTGGCATGAGTGGATTTATATTTATATACTATATATAAATATTTACATATATAAAACATATTCAAATTTCAAACACCCTTTGTTAATAAATACTTATACATTTCAGAATCATTGTCTTGAATAAAAGACATATATAATATAATTCAGAATCAAACTCAAGTATAAAAGAATAAACAAGTAGATTGCACGACTATATGCGTAATATATACATTAAAACATTCTATACATAACTAATACCATTGTGTGCAGACTTTAAAAATATGCAACCAAACTCAAACATATGCAACTTAATATATTATACTATAAGATCCATCCCTATTATAAAACTAATATCAAATTTTAAAACACAAACATATTGAATCAAACTCTATATATACATAAGTACGGTAACATATATAACTTTTTTTTTCAACTGCACATAAACTGCACACTACATACGTATAGTTTCAAAAGTATTGATGCTTATAAAATATATTTTATTATAACATGTATGGTGTATAAGAATATGAAGCCCATATATTTAACATTGAACAACATGGTACGTTTGCGGCAATGCACAAAGGTTTGAACATACAATAACAAGCTCGCATATTATAATATATATTTTACAGTATGGTTCTTCACTTCTATAAAATAAAGTGAACAGTACTTAATATATTTTATAATTCAAGTAAACAGTACAACCTATAAGTAAATTCATATATAAAGCTAACGTATAAAACTGTGTGTATTGTACTATATTATAAATTTATATAATGACAAACATATTATACTAACTTATATAAATTACATATATAAAAGAATATACAAAAGCATACGTACAATATGACATATATATATATACTGTGAAGCTAATATACTGTTGACATATGATTTACAGTAACTTATCTTTATATTAAAGAATAGGAGCAATAGCCCAAACTTAAAATCTAATAAGTATATATGTATAATAACGTAAATAAGAAAATGTAAACCAACACTTTGTAAAACTAAGCTATACAACAGAACTGTTAAAAAGAAAATATATGTGAACAAACTTAATATGTATAAAATATATAGAACAAACCAAATCTCTGTATCCTTTATATATGAAACATATATATTGTAATCAATAAAATCCAGATCATCAAGTGTCAATTACAGTATGAAAGCAATTATACAAAGGCGGTATATCTACTTATCTATTGACAACAGATGCGACTGAAACAAAGAAGGTGCACGGCAGATCTGGTACTGCTGTTTGTGGCCGAAGAGAAAGGCGGAGATCAGGTGATAAAGTCGGCAAGGCTGGTTGGTTTGGCGGAGGGTCGTGGTGTGATAACCCGGATTTTGGAACATCTGTTAATTGATAATTAACTGGGTTAATTAATAGAAATACTGATTTTATTTGGATTAATAAATGAAATTTTGATAATTAGAATATATCTGGATATGTATATAGATGAATTTGAACTATAATAAATACTGACTTATAAATATCTAGATAAATATTCATTTGATAATATTTGTTTAATGATCTTCTTTTATAAATATTTATTTGGTAAAATTTATCTTTTCAAAACTAATATAGTATATATATATAATTTGTAATTTGAAAGGTTAATTTGATTTAATGCTTTTGAAATGATATTTGAAATTTAAATTTTAATAACAAAGTTAATTTATTATTATTATAAACATATAGTTCAACTTGAGTTTTAGATAAGATTTAAATTTAAAAGTTCATTTGTTTAATATTCTTTCATTTTAATTTTAACACAAGATAAATTTGTTTTAAATTTTAAGAGTTAAATTAAAATAGATGTTTCAAACATATAAACATTAAATTGAATCAAAATATAAGTTACTTGAATTCATATGAATATTTATTAAAGGATAAGTATACACATTTTATAATCATATGAATATTAAATAAATATTTGTATAAGGCTTAAATAGATTATTAAAAAAAGAAAATCACATTTTTAGACATTTAAAATAACACTTGTTAACTTTTTAAATGTATGTTAAGACACTTGTAAATCTTTGAGCATAGGTGTAAGAAAATTAAATCATACAAGGGACAAATGTCATATTCTTGACATTTTAATATAAAATTAAAATTGTAAAATAATAATAAGTTGTACTCTCAGCTGAAAGATCATCTTCATCTCAACCAAAATGAAAATCGAAACATAGATCTAAGAAATGGAAACCTGGAAATTAAAATTAAAAGGAAATAAAGATCTGGAAATTTCAAATGCATATCAGAGGAAGGAGATCAAGGCAAATTCAAATAGCAGCTTCAAATCTTCAAATACAACTTGAAGTTCAGAAAAGGGAAATCTATCAACTAGTAACCAGGGATCAAACAACAAGTTTAAAATTCAACTAAGCAAAAAGAAATCAAGTTCAAAACTGGAACAAGCCTGGAAACAGAAATATGTTATCTGCTTCTCTGTTCAAAACATTGCAGGTGAGTACTCCTACCTCATGAATGTAAACATGCTTGTATATGGATAAATATGCAAATGTTTGTGTGTGTGCATGCCTGAACATAGATATATACTTCTCTGTTAAAACCCAAAACAGTGAGTAAACTTAAACCCTGGAATTCTGTTTAAACTGATGTTGAGTATTGTCTTGTAAAAATGTTATATTGTCTGTTATAATTTATGTATGCGTGCTCTAAAACATGTTGATATGAAGTATATGAACATGCATGTCTGTTTACCAGTAGATATAACTCTGTACATATCTCTGTTTTAAATTCAGAGACAAGATTTTGAAGAAAAATCTTGTTCTTTTTATTCATTCTTTTAGAACTTCAGCTTTTCAAACAAATTATGGTTGTTTAGGTATAATCTTGAATTTAAAAATAAGTTCAAACATTTTAAATTTTAGAACTGTCTGGAATCAAGAAAAATCAGTGAAATGTATAAATATGTTTAAATTCAAGTATTTTAATTCGATGATTCAATTATATAATTTGATTCAACTCAGAAAATTAAGATTTTTAAAACAAATATGGTGATTTTTCATTTAGTAATTTAAGAGCAGATTGGAGTTGAACTTGAAATGGGTTCTGAGAGTTTTCTGACGATCGAAGGGAAATTGGTACTCGAGGTTTTGATCGATGTTGGGTTGGTGGTCAGTGATATTGAGAAAAATGCTTGATGATTTTATCATCATTGGTGGCATTGGCTATTGAGCAATCTAGGGTTTAACACCTTTGTTCCTGTCGTGATGAAAATAAGATGATTTGAGCACCTACGGTGAATCGAGCTTCATGGTAGCAATGGAGATGGATGCGTGAAGGACTTGGGAGGATGTTGACGAAGTTTCAGGTGGAACGATGGTCAGAGGCGTGGTGGCGAGGCGTTCGTTCCAGGTGATGTCGAACTGCTGTTCGAATGGATAGCTCGTTTTCGTTTTAGGCTAGTTGATTTCATTTTGATGCTCGAAGTTGTTTGACGAGTTGAATTGCGATTTGCCGGAGACGAGAGAGTTCACCGGAGTTAGCTGGAATCGCCGTGCACGTGCACCACGGTGAAGAGTATGTCAGGAATGATGGAGACGTGGGAAACTCGAAGGAGTCTCGGGTTTTTAGATGGCCAGACTCGAAGTTTTCTCGTGTGTGTATAGGGTAGGTTAGCAGTTTAGTTTTTAAAAGAAACTAGGGGAAGGAAGAAGAAATTGAGGGGGACTCGAAGCGATCTCGAGTAAATGCATAGAAAACACGGAGCAGAGATCAGAGATGTTTAGCACGTTTTAAAAAGTTAAAAAAAAATATAAGCTTGGATTTTTTTTTTTTAAAATGTTTCTTTGTTTAAACTTTTCTAAACTTCTTTTAAAATGTTTTAAACTCTATTTTATTGGTAGGTTTGTAAAAATTCAGTTTGTTAAAATTTAAATAAAATGTTTTAAACTAAATCATTTTACAGTTATAATTAAATGTTAAATTAAGGTTAAGTTTAATAATGTGATTAAGTAATTAACAAAGGAAAATGATTTGTTAAGGATAATTAAGATTTTAATAATTTAATAAAGAATAATTAAGGATTAATTAATTTAAAATTTAGTTTTATTAATTAATAATTTAGGTTTATTAATTAATAGTTAAAGGATAATTAATCTCTGATTAAGGTTAATTAATTGACTTATAAAAGTAATTAAGGTATGATTAATTAATTAAATGATTGTAATTAATTAATAAATTGATTAAGCAGGATTAAGTGTTTAGTTCTTAAGTAATTAATTAAATTTAAGATAATTTAATTAATTATAATCAGGATTAATAAATTCTGTTTGAATAATTGTTTGAGTAGAATGTCTGGATTAATTGATATATATATATTGGGTGATATTATGTGGTACTCTGTGATATGCTTTGGATATATCTGAGATGAATGTATGGATTATCTATGATAAATGCTATGTGAATTCAAAGTGTTGAATTGAATTGTTTAACTTTAAAACAACTTGACCTTTAAGATACGTTTAGATTTCGAAGAGACCGGGATCGGGTATCAATAAATACCCGAATCCACTTCGATTTATAACTTACATTGATTCTTTATAAATTGATTTGTGAAATCAATAGGCTGGTTTAGAACAATATGGACCATTTAAATTAAGTTGGATACTTAGATATTGTTTTGACTATATAAGTTGATTACTTGTAGAAAAGTACGAGTTACCCGGGTTTAAATAGGTTTTATAGATTGAAATTTCATGTTAGATGAGTTTACTCACGCTGGTTTCCAGCCTGACCCGGGTGTTACTTTGATGTAATGCTCGGGTCAGACCGAGTATTACAGATTTCAGGTAAGGACGTTCTGGAGCTCAGGAGACGAGTTGGATGGCAGGAACGTATGGAGTATATTCCGCTGTGATATTATAGTTGCCTGAGACATGTTAATTCTAACTGTCTAGTACATTTGTGAATGTTGTAACTCTGATGTATTAAAATGTAATTAACAAATACAGTTTTCTTTGTATAACTGATGTTATTATTTGTTATTATATTTAATCCGCTGCGAATGTGAGATGTTGTGTTTTCTGTTCTTCTTTCTTCTTTCTGTTCTTTCTTCTATCTCTTTTCTTTTTCTTCTAACTATCTGGAAATTTCGGGATCGAAATTTCCGGGTCGTTACATTTGGTATCAGAGCAAAGGTTAAGCGAGAACCTTGGCTCTGTTAGGGTTTACTCATTAAGGATAGGGTCAATTGTACCCTAGAATGAGTTGAGTGTATATATATATGAGAGCGTACTTGTTATTTTCTTATATAAAGATTTTAAAATGGTTCTAAAATTAAATGATATTTATATAAGTTATCTTTTGATAAATTATTAAATATATTAAAGAAATTGGTTGTTGAATAAATTGGAATAAATAAAATAATGACAATTAAGGGGTAATAGTAATACAACCAAATTGAAATTGAATGAAGATAAGTTTGAAATGGATCCAAACTGAAATTAAAAATCCAATTGGAATTGAAGATAATTTAAAATTGTGAAATTTTAAATCTAAATCCAGAAAACTTGAAAATTGTTTTAAAGAAGTTTGTTTTGAATTAAAACCAAAGGTGGTTTAAAAATTTAAAGTATAACTTAGTGTGTAAAGAAAATGTATATATGAGGAATATACATAATACTAATGATGATTTGAAATAAACACTTAGTGTTGAAATTTTAAATTGGAATGTGATGTGAAACCCAAAGTAAAGTAAGTTTTTAAACTTAAAGGGGAAAGACTATTAATCTGAAGTTTAAAATTTGAATGGGAATTCAAATTGTGAAAAATTGACCGGATTAAGTAAATTTAACTTGGAGGAAGTTAAATAAGTTTGAATAAATAACTTGAATTAGAAATTTCAAGATGAAATTTAAATTTAACTTGGGTAGTTAAATGGTTAATTTAAATGGGAGTTATGAGTGATCTCAAAATAGGTTTGAGATTTGGAAATTGAAAATGGATAATAAATTAGAATCTGAAGATTAAATTGTTTTTGAATTCTTATTTGAACTTTGTAATAAGTTAAGTAAAGATAATTTTAAAATGGAATTTTGGAATTTGGATTCAGAATTAAATGGTTTAAAGATTTAAGTTGTCAAATTAAAAATAAAGGTTGATTTGATTTAAAAGTAAAGGGTTAATTTGACTTAAGGGATTAAATCAACATTTAAAAATTTAACTCGAATTTATATAATTCGAGATAGTTTAAAATTTAGAATTAAATTGAATTAGTTCAAACTGAAATTGATTTGAATAAATGGGAATTGTGATTTAAGATGGATAAGTTTAAAATTCAAATGGAAAATTTGAATTGGATTAATTTGAAATAAAATTGAAGATTGAATGAGTTCAAATTCAAATGGAATTGTGATTAATTCATATAGGAATTGAAATGATTTGAAATTGAAGTGGATTCAATTTGAAATTAGTTTGAATAATTTGAAATTTTAATTAAAATGAATATGTTTAAAATCAAATGGAATTTGATTTGAATTTGGAAAGGAATTAAGATTAATTCAACTTGAATTGGGATTGAATCAAATTCAATGGAAATTGAAGTATTGAGTCAATTTAAATGGAAGTGGAAATTTAAATTGAATTGATGGGAAATTAAACAGTTTGGCTCTGGATTATTTTCAAAATAAATTGTTTTTAATACAAATATATTTTTCCAAACTATTTACTATACAATCTTTCTTCTTAAACCCCAAACTATCTTATACTTATTTTACAATTATTTTGGAACTATTTAACTATTTTGAAACTGTCTTATAAACTAATTACTATTTTTCAGTTACTTATATCTAATCACTATTTTAAAAACTATTTTGCAATTATCTAACTATTTTATACCTACTTAACTATTTTACAGCTATTTTACAAACTAGTAATTTTTTTTCAACTACTTATCTATTTTAAACTTTTCCAAGCTATTTTTAAATTTAAATTGGTCAGAGTTCAAACTGTTTATAATTGGAGTAATAACTCAAATGGGAAATGGAAGCAATTGAGAATAAGAGAATAGAATTAAAGGAATGTGAATAGAAAAGAGAATTGATTTGGCTAATAACCAATAAAGATAAATACGTAGGATATACGTATATTATTCTATTCGCATAGTGATTTGATCCAGATTCGAACACAGAATTTCGAGATAGTATTATCGATCCGAGTTAGGATTTTTCGCTCGATTTTCGACGGCGAACCTGGATATGGATTATTGATTGGTTCTGGATATTCTCTATCATAGTTGTGACTATGCAAGGAGAATGACGGTTTCTGATCAGGAAACCAGATCTGAGTCCGCACTAGGAAGCCGGGTGGACAATACTAGTTCGGAAGTGAAATTGTGTGATCGATTGAGCGATCAGATTTATATAGCGTACGGATGATATGTGTACATCGTACGGGTTTGAATGAAATTGGCATTTAAAATTTGAGGATAAGAAATTTGAAATGGTTTTCGAAAATGAAAGGTACATTATGTGAAATATAATGGAATTGGGTATTTCTTTGGTTGAAATTTACTTTATGGAGATAAGTAAATGGTAAATAACTTTATAAAGAAGTCAAACTTGAATATTTGATTTGGCAATAAATAAAGTTGTATTTTGTAATATGATAAACTTCCCTTATTGAATCTAGCCAGAATAAAAAGGGATTTTGGAAGTATTGAAGTATAAAAGAGGTTTTATACAAGTTGAGGTGATCCAAAGATTTTCAAAGTTATATATATCTATATCTATATATATAAAGGATCTTATGAGAATGATTTTGAAAAAGATTTTGGAAACCTATGAATTTGGAAAAGGCTTTTGATTTTTGGGAAAATCAATTTTGGATTTTGGAAAGCCTAGTTTGAGAATTATCGATTTTGGTAATCGATTTTGTGTAAAGGAGATTTTGATAAATCATAAAGGGTATGATTTGAAGATACTATAAGTATATAGTATAAAATGTTTTGAGTATAGCTCTGGGGAAAAAGGCGCTCCCTTGAAATGAACTTCTCAGGAGTACCACTGGGTGGTACTGCCTTGAGCCCCAAGGGGGGTTTCTAAAGTTGATCCTGTGAGGAGTCCGGAATAAACTAGTTCCTGAGGATTATTTTTGTAGCGAAAGTCGAGGGGCTGGTGCCCACAGAGGCATTTGGGTTATGCTGTGACGACAGTTTAACTCGATGTCACTGCGATCTACTGCAGACCATAGCGAAAGTCATGTGTGCCGCTGAGAGCCAACTGTCTACGTTTGATTTTATATCGGTAGACTGTGACACTATGGTAACATAGCGAAAGTCGTTTGTACCGCTGAGAGCCAACAGTCTGCGTTTGATTTTATATCGGTAGACTGCGACCTATGTGGGAGAAGTTTCATTTTGACAGCGAAATCGTGTGTGCCGCTGAGAGCCAACAGTTACATGGACTTTTGCTGTGATGGCAACGTAACCCTGGATGTAACTGCGATCTGTTGTGGGTTCCATGCTGTTATCAGTTACATGGACTTTTGCTGCGATGGCAACGTAACCCGTGATGTAACTGTGACCATGGACGGGAGTGATGATTTCCAGAGCATTCTCACCAAAGATGTTTCCTCTATTTCCAAAAATGTTTTCTATATTTTCAATAAATTATTTTCCAAGTATTTTCACTGGGTGTTGAAAACGGGTCTGCTAAGATCTTATAGATTTTCAGTTCTACGCCTGATCAACGTATGACCGAATTTCTGTGAGAACGAGAATGGACTTGTTGAAACATCGAGTTATAAAAGTATTTTTATAAAAACTAATTTAGTAATATTATAAAGATTTTTAAAGTGTTTTTAAAATATGATTCAAAGAGAAAATTTATCTGATAATAAGTAAATAAGTAAATTCTGGCTTCGTTCCTTTTCGAGGACGAAAAGATTCTAAGGGGGGAGGAATGTGATAACCCGGATTTTGGAACATCTGTTAATTGATAATTAACTGGGTTAATTAATAGAAATACTGATTTTATTTGGATTAATAAATGAAATTTTGATAATTAGAATATATCTGGATATGTATATAGATGAATTTGAACTATAATAAATACTGACTTATAAATATCTAGATAAATATTCATTTGATAATATTTGTTTAATGATCTTCTTTTATAAATATTTATTTGGTAAAATTTATCTTTTCAAAACTAATATAGTATATATATATAATTTGTAATTTGAAAGGTTAATTTGATTTAATGCTTTTGAAATGATATTTGAAATTTAAATTTTAATAACAAAGTTAATTTATTATTATTATAAACATATAGTTCAACTTGAGTTTTAGATAAGATTTAAATTTAAAAGTTCATTTGTTTAATATTCTTTCATTTTAATTTTAACACAAGATAAATTTGTTTTAAATTTTAAGAGTTAAATTAAAATAGATGTTTCAAACATATAAACATTAAATTGAATCAAAATATAAGTTACTTGAATTCATATGAATATTTATTAAAGGATAAGTATACACATTTTATAATCATATGAATATTAAATAAATATTTGTATAAGGCTTAAATAGATTATTAAAAAAAGAAAATCACATTTTTAGACATTTAAAATAACACTTGTTAACTTTTTAAATGTATGTTAAGACACTTGTAAATCTTTGAGCATAGGTGTAAGAAAATTAAATCATACAAGGGACAAATGTCATATTCTTGACATTTTAATTTAAAATTAAAATTGTAAAATAATAATAAGTTGTACTCTCAGCTGAAAGATCATCTTCATCTCAACCAAAATGAAAATCGAAACATAGATCTAAGAAATGGAAACCTGGAAATTAAAATTAAAAGGAAATAAAGATCTGGAAATTTCAAATGCATATCAGAGGAAGGAGATCAAGGCAAATTCAAATAGCAGCTTCAAATCTTCAAATACAACTTGAAGTTCAGAAAAGGGAAATCTATCAACTAGTAACCAGGGATCAAACAACAAGTTTAAAATTCAACTAAGCAAAAAGAAATCAAGTTCAAAACTGGAACAAGCCTGGAAACAGAAATATGTTATCTGCTTCTCTGTTCAAAACATTGCAGGTGAGTACTCCTACCTCATGAATGTAAACATGCTTGTATATGGATAAATATGCAAATGTTTGTGTGTGTGCATGCCTGAACATAGATATATACTTCTCTGTTAAAACCCAAAACAGTGAGTAAACTTAAACCCTGGAATTCTGTTTAAACTGATGTTGAGTATTGTCTTGTAAAAATGTTATATTGTCTGTTATAATTTATGTATGCGTGCTCTAAAACATGTTGATATGAAGTATATGAACATGCATGTCTGTTTACCAGTAGATATAACTCTGTACATATCTCTGTTTTAAATTCAGAGACAAGATTTTGAAGAAAAATCTTGTTCTTTTTATTCATTCTTTTAGAACTTCAGCTTTTCAAACAAATTATGGTTGTTTAGGTATAATCTTGAATTTAAAAATAAGTTCAAACATTTTAAATTTTAGAACTGTCTGGAATCAAGAAAAATCAGTGAAATGTATAAATATGTTTAAATTCAAGTATTTTAATTCGATGATTCAATTATATAATTTGATTCAACTCAGAAAATTAAGATTTTTAAAACAAATATGGTGATTTTTCATTTAGTAATTTAAGAGCAGATTGGAGTTGAACTTGAAATGGGTTCTGAGAGTTTTCTGACGATCGAAGGGAAATTGGTACTCGAGGTTTTGATCGATGTTGGGTTGGTGGTCAGTGATATTGAGAAAAATGCTTGATGATTTTATCATCATTGGTGGCATTGGCTATTGAGCAATCTAGGGTTTAACACCTTTGTTCCTGTCGTGATGAAAATAAGATGATTTGAGCACCTACGGTGAATCGAGCTTCATGGGAGCAATGGAGATGGATGCGTGAAGGACTTGGGAGGATGTTGACGAAGTTTCAGGTGGAACGATGGTCAGAGGCGTGGTGGCGAGGCGTTCGTTCCAGGTGATGTCGAACTGCTGTTCGAATGGATAGCTCGTTTTCGTTTTAGGCTAGTTGATTTCATTTTGATGCTCGAAGTTGTTTGACGAGTTGAATTGCGATTTGCCGGAGACGAGAGAGTTCGCCGGAGTTAGCTGGAATCGCCGTGCACGTGCACCACGGTGAAGAGTATGTCAGGAATGATGGAGACGTGGGAAACTCGAAGGAGTCTCGGGTTTTTAGATGGCCAGACTCGAAGTTTTCTCGTGTGTGTATAGGGTAGGTTAGCAGTTTAGTTTTTAAAAGAAACTAGGGGAAGGAAGAAGAAATTGAGGGGGACTCGAAGCGATCTCGAGTAAATGCATAGAAAACACGGAGCAGAGATCAGAGATGTTTAGCACGTTTTAAAAAGTTAAAAAAAAAATATAAGCTTGGATTTTTTTTTTTTAAAATGTTTCTTTGTTTAAACTTTTCTAAACTTCTTTTAAAATGTTTTAAACTCTATTTTATTGGTAGGTTTGTAAAAATTCAGTTTGTTAAAATTTAAATAAAATGTTTTAAACTAAATCATTTTACAGTTATAATTAAATGTTAAATTAAGGTTAAGTTTAATAATGTGATTAAGTAATTAACAAAGGAAAATGATTTGTTAAGGATAATTAAGATTTTAATAATTTAATAAAGAATAATTAAGGATTAATTAATTTAAAATTTAGTTTTATTAATTAATAATTTAGGTTTATTAATTAATAGTTAAAGGATAATTAATCTCTGATTAAGGTTAATTAATTGACTTATAAAAGTAATTAAGGTATGATTAATTAATTAAATGATTGTAATTAATTAATAAATTGATTAAGCAGGATTAAGTGTTTAGTTCTTAAGTAATTAATTAAATTTAAGATAATTTAATTAATTATAATCTGGATTAATAAATTCTGTTTGAATAATTGTTTGAGTAGAATGTCTGGATTAATTGATATATATATATATTGGGTGATATTATGTGGTACTCTGTGATATGCTTTGGATATATCTGAGATGAATGTATGGATTATCTATGATAAATGCTATGTGAATTCAAAGTGTTGAATTGAATTGTTTAACTTTAAAACAACTTGACCTTTAAGATACGTTTGGATTTCGAAGAGACCGGGATCGGGTATCAATAAATACCCGAATCCACTTCGATTTATAACTTACATTGATTCTTTATAAATTGATTTGTGAAATCAATAGGCTGGTTTAGAACAATATGGACCATTTAAATTAAGTTGGATACTTAGATATTGTTTTGACTATATAAGTTGATTACTTGTAGAAAAGTACGAGTTACCCGGGTTTAAATAGGTTTTATAGATTGAAATTTCATGTTAGATGAGTTTACTCACGCTGGTTTCCAGCCTGACCCGGGTGTTACTTTGATGTAATGCTCGGGTCAGACCGAGTATTACAGATTTCAGGTAAGGACGTTCTGGAGCTCAGGAGACGAGTTGGATGGCAGGAACGTATGGAGTATATTCCGCTGTGATATTATAGTTGCCTGAGACATGTTAATTCTAACTGTCTAGTACATTTGTGAATGTTGTAACTCTGATGTATTAAAATGTAATTAACAAATACAGTTTTCTTTGTATAACTGATGTTATTATTTGTTATTATATTTAATCCGCTGCGAATGTGAGATGTTGTGTTTTCTGTTCTTCTTTCTTCTTTCTGTTCTTTCTTCTATCTCTTTTCTTTTTCTTCTAACTATCTGGAAATTTCGGGATCGAAATTTCCGGGTCGTTACACGTGGGGTGCGTGCGATCTGGGAAGATGGAGTGGAAACTTGGACATGGTGGTGACGAGGCTGCTGTTGTTTTGTGATGGGGCTTTTGGAGTTTGGGGTGCTGAGGTGAGGAGGGAGAAGCCGGAGGCGGAGTGCGGTGCTTCGGAGGCGGCGTTGGACTGGGTCGTCTGAAGGGCGTAGCCGCGTGGAGGGAGACGGTGGCAATAGAGGTTGGAAATGTTGAGGGGAAAATGAGCAGTCAAATTTGAATGTTGAGAGAATAAATGGGTATAGTGACTGCCTGGGGAATAGTTGGGAATATGAAACAGATGTCTCTTTGTTTTTCGAACGGTAGACAATGAAAGGACACTAGAAACTTAAAAGACCCAAATGCGGAACCGGTACGGACGATCGTTTTACCGATTTTGTCGCGTATCAGATTCCGAAATTAACAAACGAATATTCCGCAGTGATCAGTAAGACGAGACGATCAAAACGGTATATAGAAATCAGTGGTACGAACATCCGATAAAAATCGATATCGGTACCAGAATACTGCTATTTTGCAGAAAATAAGAACGACGGAGCCAAAGATGTCCGAATTTGGAAAAACGACAAACTGAAATCTTGCTCAGAAGATGGTTTAGAAGTTTTCTATGTAAAAATATTTAGGTTTTAAAAACGTTTTATTTTCAACGCTTTTTAACTGATTGAATTGAAGTGAATTTACGCGCGAAATAAATTTCCATATTTTCGGACGAAAATTTACCAGTTGCTATGTTTAACTAGACGTATTCCAAATATCAAATTTATATTTCAAAATTTTATCTTTTAAAATTTCACAAAATTTCAACTAATTACGTTATTAAAACAGTTGAAATTTACGGGTCGTTACATTGGTAAAATTTCCAATTTAAATAATTCAATTTGAATTTAAATTCAAGAGTTGGAATTGAATTCCGTAATTGGAAATTATGGTTAAAGATGTTATAAATGTGTTATATGAAGTTAAACCATTTTAAAAGTATAATTTTGAGAATTTGAATTTAACCCAAGAAACTTAACTCGTATAAGTGAATCAGATTTCCAGAATGAAAACTGTTTGTTTTGAATGAATAAAAGCTTTTTAGATAAGAAATGAAATTCCAGTTTGATTAAAGGAATTTCAAGATTGAATTGAAAAAATGGTTTTCTAAGTTATGAATGAATTCTTTTTGAAAGCTATGAATTGAATCTGTTTATTTTTAACAAATTTAAAATGATGATTTATTTAAACCATTCGAAATGAAATTGTTTTGAAAGCTATAAGTTGAATCTTTGTTTTAAAGATTTAACGAGTTAATCCAATTGAAATGGGTATTGATTTGGAAAATCTATGAATGAATCTTTTGTTTAAAAGATTAAAGTGTGGAAATTGTTAAACCATTTGAAAAGGAAAAGTTGGATAATAAGTTGTGACTTAATCGAAATCCCATTATCCATATGTTTTTAAATATTGCGCTCATTATTCGGTTTAGCCGGGAGAGGACCTTTGTGTCGCATAACCCATTTCGAATAAGTGATACGTCGTATATGGATAGCATTTGAAGACCGGTGTTGAAGACCGGGTATTTGAGAAAACGATAGGATGACCTATCGATTGTCTCAGCACTGAGTCGCGCCGGTATAGAGATCTCCTAAGTGATGGGAAGTCCGATCGGGATTGTAAATACCCGGAATTGCAAGGGCTTCTTCGGAAGTGCCTTCGGTTCTGTTCGAACCCGGAACAGACTTATATGGTTACATGTCTGACATTACGTTTTGAGATATAAAGCTGATTTCTTTCAAATACATTTCTGTTTGGTGGCGGAGAATTTATTCTCTTAGCTTAACACCCTTCTCTGAGACGTACGAGCTCAGAGGTTATGTAGTTGAAGGTTATCAGCGATATATTCCCAATTTGGTAATGTGACATGCTGAGTGTTGTTGTGTGATGATCATTGTTTGATCATTTGTGATATGATCTTTTGTTTGATCATTTATCTTTGTGATCATTACTTTGATCATCAGTTTACCCAAAGCATGGCTTTGTGACAAAGCGTAGCTTTGTGGACGAGACTTCGTCAGACCTCACAACCCGGAAATGGTCGAAACAGGAATATGCGGCAAGGTTATTAGGGTCGCGCCCTTTAGGGTATGTCATTTCCTTCTGGAAAAGGGTGGTATCAGGTATGGAGCCCTGGTATTTAACCTATGTGGATACTCCGATCTCATTTATTGTGATTGCGTGTTTGACCGAGGCGCCTCGGATAAAGGTCCCAAAGGACCGGGGGGTGGCATATTCGTGAGTTACCTGTTATAGGGGTAACCCGGCCTTGTGTTGGCAGAGAGCAGTTTGTATCTCGAAACGTCCAGCCAGAGGCGATCCCATTCGGCAGGAGGAAAGGAAGTTCCTTAGCCTGACCATTTGTTGGAAATCCATTTCCCAATACGGAACTTGTACGGTTTTAGTTGTAGAACCTTCCATTTACTTATGGTGGCGCCCCACTGTTTAGATGGTAGCTATAATAGGCATAGTTCGAAATGTCTATGCTGGCTAAGATTAATATTATACTTTCGAAATGTTTTCTACACTATGCACTAATAATAATATTCAACGATTTGTTTTGCGTAGTAAGCATCTTTGACTATCATAAGGAGAAATCTCCTCCGATTCTGCGTTTGCATTGTGTGTGTGTGCGGGAGGCCTTATGGTAGTTTCATTTTCCAAAAGCATTGCGAAATTCAATCTTACTTTGTTGTTTGTTTAAAGATAAACTATTTTTGTTGCTCACACCAGTCCCACGACTGACTCGGAGTTTATTGTTCCTTTCCTAAACTCTGGGTGCTCATAATTTTCCACACGAGCAATCTAGAGTTGTGGTTTTCAGATATTCAGGTTGAGTAGATTATCTGGAGCTAATCAGTCCTTGCACGACTGACCTTGCTTTCCGCTAGCTATGGATTGGAGCATTCGATTGGAGATATTCTATCCGCTGCTGATGTTATCTTTTCTTTCCGCTGCTATTTCTTGTATCTCTGATATTGTTGTATCATATTATTATCATTGTTGTATATCATACTGGATATTGTATTCATTGGATTGTATATGATATCATCTTTTTTTTTTCTTCCGCTGTGTTGTTGTACTTAATGGTGTTATAAGCTCCGGAGAACCAGATTCGGCGTTTGAATCTACGGCATTTTGAGTACAAGTGAAGTACGGATGCCGATTTTCGAAGGCTGAGTTTTTGGGACTTTTACAACCTTACAGGTTACATTCATATATAATTTACTTGCCTACTTATGCTTTCATACTTTATTCTTGCCTGATTTGTTTTTATATTATATGTGCATATATACTTTCGTTTTAGTTATGTTATAAATTTTTAACTAAAGTATTTAGCTCCATTCCTACATAATTGCTTATTTTTATCTCTCTTTTTATTTTAAACTTAAACTATTAAACACTAAATTTACCGATTATTTATTTTTATACCTATTTTTATATTGATAAGATTGATTTTATTTTAAATATTTTTGAAAGACTTTATTTTAAATCTTCAAATCATAGCTTTCTCCAAAATACATACATATATATTGTGATATCCCGGGATTTCGAGGAATTTAAAATGTGATAATCTCTAAATTTAAATTATTCAAATTGATAATATTAATATAAATAACCAAATAATATAATAATAAGATGTTTTAATTATGGTATAGATTGATTTGTAATAAGAATAATTGTTTAAATTATGTTATTTTATAAATTTGATTTTTTATAGATTTATCATTTCTAAAATTAATAAGTATTGTTTAAATATATATATTGTCTTGAGTAGTTTTATATCAATTTCAAAGTTAATAATATGTTTATTTAAAAATATAAATGTTGAGTTGACTTTTAAATTGGATTTTTAAAAGTAAAATTTGAATTTTTAATCTGGATTTAAATTTGAATCTTTAAAAGATAATTATTTTATTTTATTTGGGTATAAAATATATGAATAAGGCTTTTATTTAAAATAAGATTTGTTTACAATATTTTCTTTAAAAGGAATTTTATTCATATAAATTTAGAAAATATTTATTTAATAGTGAATTGAATACAAGAGATATTTTTACACTTAAAAATGAATGAAATACATTGTATATGATTTTTAGAATATAAATGGGTTTTTATTTTATTTTTCTTTCAAAGGTTTCATTTATTTATAATATAGGAAAGCATTTATAATTTATAAATGTATTTATCTATTTAGGAAATAAATATAAAAGCTTTTTAAAACTCTTTTTAAAAAGAATATAAATGGATAATGACAAGTGTTAATTTTATATGCATCTTTAAATACATGTGTAAGATCATTAAGCAATGGTAAAGACAAGTGTCAATTTTTATTATCATTTTTCTTTGATTTTTATAAACCATAAATTAAGTTATATAAGCCTACATCTCCATTTCTTTTTCTTCTCTAATTTCATTTTCTAAACAAAGAAAAACCCAAAACCAGAAAAGGATCAAAACTGAAATCATCTCAAACCGGAACTAAAATCAAATCCTCAAACCAAACTGAGATTTTCTCAAACCATTTCATCTTCAACCTGAAATCTCCTCAAACCTGAAAATATTCCTCTAATCAAAAATCAGTGCTCTGTAAAACAATCAGACCTGTAACTATTTGCCTGTTTCAAATCAAGTCTGTCATCATTTCCAAGTACATGCAATATAATTTAAGGCAGAAGCAAGTGTCAAAAGCTTTCCAAATCTTTTAAAGGAATCAAAGCAAAGTTTCCAAAAGCAAGTTTCAGTTTTTAAAAGCAAGCTCTTCAGTTTTTAAAAAGGAATGAAGCAATTCTGTTTCAAAAAGCTTCCAGTTTATAACTTCTCTGTTCAACAGTTAATAGGTGAGTAAACATCTTTTTCAAAAGTTAAAATGAATTTAAATTGCTTTTGAATGATTTCTGAATGAAGTATATTTGCATGTTCATTTATATGTGTGTATACTGTATGTATGTGAGGATTGAAGTATGTATGCCTGGTTTCATTTATAATTGTTCTGTTATCTTCTATCGAGTAATATCTTCTTTATAAGACCTTGTACCATATATATATATCTCTTGATTCCAGTAGTATAATATGAGATGTACTTGAATGTTTGAGTGAAATTGTTTTGCATGTTTATAAATAGGTAGGAATAATTATATGCAGGTCTGTATACCTATATATCTCTGTTTTTATATCAATACAGGCTTCAAAATTTTTAGGAAAATTCATATCTTTACATCTGTTTGATTTTAGTCTAGGTAGTGTTAATGAAAAAGTTTTCTAACTATATATTTTAGGTTGTAAAAATAGATTCAATGATATGTAATAGACATTTAACCCAAAATATAAAGTTTACAGTAGAACTAAATGAAATGGGTAAATTTCGAAAATGTTAATTTTAAACTTTGATTCTAAAATCTGTTTAGTAATTACAAATGATGAATTTAGAAAAAGAATTCAAGAATTTTAAGATAGAAATGGTGGAGAAATTGTAAGATGAACAGAAATGACATTTTCGTCATTTTCAGACGAACGATGGGGCTGGGTTCATCGTAATTGATGTCGGAGGTAGGTTGAAGGCTGTAGATGATGGGAAAAATAGTGGATGAATTTATCATTCGACGTGGTGATCGATCGAGGGTATTTTAGGGTTTAGTGAGTGGTTTTGGACAGCGTTGAAGTCGAGGCTTTTTCGTGGACGTGGTCGAGCCGGAAGCTACCGCACTTGGGGGAAATGAGGCATGGGTCGGAGACGAAGCTTTGGTCGAAGTCGTGGGGGTTCTGGTGGTCAGAGATGATCGGTCGAGGTGGTTCTTGGGTAAGGTGTTGTTCCAGGAAGTGATCGAGAAAGCTTAATTTCGATTTTCAAATTTTGTTCGACGATCGGAGTTGTTGGGGTGTTCGAGGAGAAGATTAGTGACTCGTCGATGGCCGGAGCGATGATCGGAGGTGGTTGGTCGTGGTGTGCACGTGCACGAACGTGTGCGTGTGTCAGTGGTTTGAGTTTGGGGGAGATGAAGTTTACTCGAGTCGTACTCGGGAAGGAACTCGCGTGGATGAAGTTTTTGCTCGAGTATTAATATCATGGTGGTACGCGAGCATTTGAGGGAACCAGTTTTTAACAGTTTTAAGTTTTTTTTTACAAACAGTTTTAAAATTTGTTCGGGGAGGCACTCGTGAAATAAGGCTTTGAACTCGGGTATGTTGCCGGGTTGTACGCGAGAAGTAATGGGTGAACTGTTAAGTCTAAAACAGTTTAAAATTTAAATAAAGGCAAGATTTTTAAAAAATTTAACAATCAAGTTAAATCAATTTTCCTGGAAATTTATTTCTTAATAATTAATGTTTTGACTAAATTTAAGTTGTAACATTTGTTTAACTTAAATGTATTAAGATAAATTCTAAAGTTATTTTCAAACTTAATTTGAAATATAAAGGAAATGTTTTTTTTATCTTAAAACTTAATTAAAGAATGAAAGTTAATGAGAAAAGTTAAGAATGATTAATTAATGGAATTAGTTATTGATTAAGGACTTATTAGTGAACAATTAAGTTTTCAAGTGATTTATTAATTTGTAATTAAGGATTGTTAATTTATATAAGAGTAAGTAATTAATGATTATTTATTTTAAACTTAATTAATGACATTTAATTAAGTAAGTTAAATTACTAAGATCAAATGTTTTAATGATAATGTTTTATCTTAAGATTAATTAAGATTTTTAAATGAGTTGAAATTAATTAATTTAATTAAGAAATTAAGATTAATTTATTTATTTAATTAATTATTGGTAAGGATTAATTAAATGATTAAGGATTAATTAAAATGGTAATTAAGAAGTACTTAATAAGTTTTGTTAAGTAATAATTAAGTTTTCTTAATTAATAATTAAGAAATTATTAATTTATAATTAAAGTTAATTAAGGATTAATTAACTGTTATTAAGGGTTAATTAATTGTCATTAAAGATTGATTAATAGATAATTATGGATTAATTAAATTGGTAATTAAGGTTGTTAATTAATAATTAACTTTTATTAATTAATAACTAAGAATAATTAATTAGTTAATTAAGTTTAAGTAATTAAGGATTGATTACTTTGTATTAAAGGATATTGATTAATAATTAAGGTTTATTAATTAATAGTTAAAGAATAATTAATCAAGGATTAATTAAATTGTTTAAAGGGTAATTAAGGATGAGTTACTCAGTTATGATTTAGAAATGAATATGATTTATTTAAGTTAATTAATTTGTTAATTAATTAAAGATAGTCACTTGGTAATTAAGTATAATTACTTAATAAGATTGGATAAGAGTAATTACTTAGTGTAAGTAATTGATAAATGAATTATTATATGAAATTGGTGTAATTAATCAAAAAGGATTTTATAAGAGAAATTAAAGTAATTAAGAATAGTTAATTACTGTTGATGATTATGTAAGGTTGATAAATGAAAGTAATTAATTAATGCATAATTAATTAATGTAATTAATTAAAGAATAATGTAATTAATTATAGTTAATTAATTAATGGAAGTAATTAATTAAGGATCATTAATTATTATAATTAAGGAGAGTAATTAAAGGTTAATTACTATAAATGATTAAGGATAATTAATTTGTGAAATTAATTTAGGATAATTACTTTATGTAATAAATAATTAATCAAGAGTGATTAATATTTAATGATTAATTAATTAAATGGATTGTAATTAATTAATGTTGATTAAGCAAGAATAGGAATTAATTCTTAAGTAATTAATTTAATTTAAGTTGATTAAATTAATTATAATAGAGATTAATAAATGGTTGCTTATAAATGATGGTTGAGTAGAATGTCTGATTTGGTCGATATCTATTGGATGATATACTATGATATTCTATCTGTGATAAATGTGTGATATTTATCTATGTTAGTGCTATGTGAATTCAAGTATTGAATTGAATTGAATTGTTTAAACCTTTAAACAACTTGGCCTTAAAAGATACGTTTTGGATTTCAATGAGACCGGGATCGGGTTTCCGTATACCGGATTTCCAGGTCTGGAGACCCGAATACCACATCGATCCAAATTAACGATAGGTCATGAATCTCAAGTGAAGATGAAGATTCAGAGTGCAAGGGTTATTGTCGTTAACTCTGAGGGTGATTCCAAAACGAGTGTAACGAGATAATGCCTTCGGTTTCGTTCGAACCCGGAACGAACTTGTATGGATTGAATGCTTTCAGAACATCGTCAGGTGGACGATGAGCATTCTAAGTGATGTGTTCTTTTCTAAGGTAATCGTGACCTCAAGCCTCATCAACCGGGAATGGCTAAAACAGGGGAGGTGCAGCAAGGCTTCGTGGGTAGCGCCCACTGAGAGTAAGGTCATCCCTGTCTAGATGTCCCTTTCTATTTCGACTTAGTGGTGCGGTTGCAGTACACAACCGTGGGGTGATTTTATTCGGAATTATCCAGTAAGGGATGGTTCCGGCTTTGTGTTGCAGGGGAGCGGGCGTACTCCTCGGTACGGTGATCTAGGCCACGTACTGTGACGGGCGGTACCCCAGTAGCCCTGCCATTGTATGGAAATCCAACTTCCAATAAGTGATAACGGTCTTGATTGTATACTTATGTATGCTGGAATTTAATAATGTAATAATTTCGGCTATTTCATATTTATTTGAAAACCCTAGACCTATTATAATACAATCGAATTTCCTATCAAGTTTTGGTTAGCGTAAGGTAAAAACTTTTCCATGTTTATGTGTGGGAAGTCTTACGTGATACCTTTTGATTTCAAAGATTTTGAAGTTAAGTAAGTTAAACCGTTTACTCACACCAGACCCATGTCTGACCCAAGTGTTTATTTCTGTTTTATATAAACTCTTGGGTACTCAAATTTTTACGAGTAGCCAAGAGAGTCAGGTTTGCTTTGACGAATATTCTGGAGGAGCAATGGAGCAGGAGGCTTCGGCGTTCGTAGATATAGTAGTTCCGCTATGTTGATCTCTGAGTCATTGTTATCTGTGTTGTATCTTATATTGTAGAAACTAGACAGGTGTTTATAACTGTCTAGTATGTGTTGTATATGTTGTGTAACTCTGATAGTTGTTGTATATGAAACTATGTAATAGTTTATGTTATTAATATAATTTATTCGTTCCGCTGTTTAGATTCTGTTGTTGTTTCTTTCTTTCTTCTCTTCTTTTCTCTTTCTATCCCTTTCTTTCTTATTAGCGATACGACTTTCTGGTCGATGAAAGCCGGGTCGTCACATTTGGTATCAGAGCTATTGGTTGAGCGAATACCTAAGCTCTGGAATGGTGTCTATCTTGAGAGAGCGTATTTGTAATTTTTACTATATATATATATATATCTATTCTACCTATTTGTTGGATTATCTGTTCGGGTTTTCCAATATAAGATATAAAGGTAGATAGGGTAGTGATGTGTGTAACACGACTACCAATGGTTGGAATTTGAATGTTTGAGGTTGGAAGTATATTTGTCGAGACTGTAGACCTAATACCGTCTCGAGTAAACTTTGATATGCTATAAGGATTTCTCTGATCTCTGAAGGAAACCTGTTAAGGTTCGGAGTCGATCATTGAAGTATAAGTTTGATAGCGCTCGTGTGAGCGGATTTTCAGGAGTTTGGATCTGTTGGTTGAACAGAAGCGAGTGATGGTATCTTGGGTAACTCAGGAAATTGTAGCTGCGTGATGAGATGCAGTAACTATGGATATCTCCGACGATGTTTCTGTTTAGAGAAAGTTTAAGGAAGTATATCTGCATTCGGTGATGTGGCTGAGTTCAGCATGATGTTTGTGTTCGGTTTGAGGTCCGAGTTTCTCTAGAAGCTTTGGATAAGGAGTCTTTGTCATCCGTGTTAGCGGTGCAGCTCGAGTGTTTTGTGTTCCTGCTGGAAGATCTTTTGGCTTAGCAGTTTCGTAGAGTAGAGTTCAGAAGCTACAGAGTAGATTCATTTTTCAAATGGATTGGTCAAGCATAGACTGTTCTGATGGATTAAGAAAGAACAGTAATTTTTGGATATTAGACCGGATAGAATCGCAAAAGTGACTTGCGATAATTGAGTATTCTCTTGGGAAATCTTTTGCTTGAGTTTGAGGCATCTCTAGAAGATGTAGGAGTTATAGAGTTGTCAGAAATTCTCTGGAAGTGTTGATCTAGTTTGTGTTCGAGTTCATAGACGACATCTAGATCAGAGTTGAGCAGCGAAAGCTTGGTAGTAGTTGTTCTAGAGTAGAAGCAACCGGAAATTGCAGTGTTTGGATTAAAGGGTTCCTACAGGAAGCTTTTCAAGATTTGAAGGTCAGATTGGTGAGAGAATCTGTTTTGTCTTGATAAAAGAAGTATTTGGAATCTACTGATGATTGAGGAGTAGAGTTTGAGTTCTGGATTTCCGTAGATCTTGAGAGGATCCATTTATTGGATTGTTTTTGGTCCTGTTTGTTTCGAGAAGCATCAGCAAAAGTTGAGCTGATCAGGAAGGATGAAGGCAACCCAGAATCGTCAGAAGAGTTCTGTGGATTAGAGATGGAGAATTTGGAATTCGAAGTTGGAGACTTCGTTGTTATTTCTCCAGTAAAAGGGAGCAAGTAAGATTGGGTAAGATTAGAAAGATAGCTCCGAGTATATTGGATCTTTCTGAATTTTGTGAGGATATGTGTTTTGGCTTCGGTATTGAATTACCAGTTTGGATTTAATAGAGCGAGTAACCCAGTATCTGTATCGGGGAAACTCGGGATAATTTTAGGTAGTTTATCCGGATCTATGTTCGGATAACTAGAATTGTTGTTTGGATGAAATTGTTTGTTTGGATGAATGGTTGTTTGTTTGATAGTGTATGGCTGATAAGTATGCTTGAATTGTTTTAAAATGGATTGAAATAAAATAAAAATTTGGATTATCTTTTGTTTTAAATTTCGAGGACGAAATTCTTTTAAGGGGGAAGGAATGTGATATCCCGGGATTTCGAGGAATTTAAAATGTGATAATCTCTAAATTTAAATTATTCAAATTGATAATATTAATATAAATAACCAAATAATATAATAATAAGATGTTTTAATTATGGTATAGATTGATTTGTAATAAGAATAATTGTTTAAATTATGTTATTTTATAAATTTGATTTTTTATAGATTTATCATTTCTAAAATTAATAAGTATTGTTTAAATATATATATTGTCTTGAGTAGTTTTATATCAATTTCAAAGTTAATAATATGTTTATTTAAAAATATAAATGTTGAGTTGACTTTTAAATTGGATTTTTAAAAGTAAAATTTGAATTTTTAATCTGGATTTAAATTTGAATCTTTAAAAGATAATTATTTTATTTTATTTGGGTATAAAATATATGAATAAGGCTTTTATTTAAAATAAGATTTGTTTACAATATTTTCTTTAAAAGGAATTTTATTCATATAAATTTAGAAAATATTTATTTAATAGTGAATTGAATACAAGAGATATTTTTACACTTAAAAATGAATGAAATACATTGTATATGATTTTTAGAATATAAATGGGTTTTTATTTTATTTTTCTTTCAAAGGTTTCATTTATTTATAATATAGGAAAGCATTTATAATTTATAAATGTATTTATCTATTTAGGAAATAAATATAAAAGCTTTTTAAAACTCTTTTTAAAAAGAATATAAATGGATAATGACAAGTGTTAATTTTATATGCATCTTTAAATACATGTGTAAGATCATTAAGCAATGGTAAAGACAAGTGTCAATTTTTATTATCATTTTTCTTTGATTTTTATAAACCATAAATTAAGTTATATAAGCCTACATCTCCATTTCTTTTTCTTCTCTAATTTCATTTTCTAAACAAAGAAAAACCCAAAACCAGAAAAGGATCAAAACTGAAATCATCTCAAACCGGAACTAAAATCAAATCCTCAAACCAAACTGAGATTTTCTCAAACCATTTCATCTTCAACCTGAAATCTCCTCAAACCTGAAAATATTCCTCTAATCAAAAATCAGTGCTCTGTAAAACAATCAGACCTGTAACTATTTGCCTGTTTCAAATCAAGTCTGTCATCATTTCCAAGTACATGCAATATAATTTAAGGCAGAAGCAAGTGTCAAAAGCTTTCCAAATCTTTTAAAAGAATCAAAGCAAAGTTTCCAAAAGCAAGTTTCAGTTTTTAAAAGCAAGCTCTTCAGTTTTTAAAAAGGAATGAAGCAATTCTGTTTCAAAAAGCTTCCAGTTTATAACTTCTCTGTTCAACAGTTAATAGGTGAGTAAACATCTTTTTCAAAAGTTAAAATGAATTTAAATTGCTTTTGAATGATTTCTGAATGAAGTATATTTGCATGTTCATTTATATGTGTGTATACTGTATGTATGTGAGGATTGAAGTATGTATGCCTGGTTTCATTTATAATTGTTCTGTTATCTTCTATCGAGTAATATCTTCTTTATAAGACCTTGTACCATATATATATATCTCTTGATTCCAGTAGTATAATATGAGATGTACTTGAATGTTTGAGTGAAATTGTTTTGCATGTTTATAAATAGGTAGGAATAATTATATGCAGGTCTGTATACCTATATATCTCTGTTTTTATATCAATACAGGCTTCAAAATTTTTAGGAAAATTCATATCTTTACATCTGTTTGATTTTAGTCTAGGTAGTGTTAATGAAAAAGTTTTCTAACTATATATTTTAGGTTGTAAAAATAGATTCAATGATATGTAATAGACATTTAACCCAAAATATAAAGTTTACAGTAGAACTAAATGAAATGGGTAAATTTCGAAAATGTTAATTTTAAACTTTGATTCTAAAATCTGTTTAGTAATTACAAATGATGAATTTAGAAAAAGAATTCAAGAATTTTAAGATAGAAATGGTGGAGAAATTGTAAGATGAACAGAAATGACATTTTCGTCATTTTCAGACGAACGATGGGGCTGGGTTCATCGTGATTGATGTCGGAGGTAGGTTGAAGGCTGTAGATGATGGGAAAAATAGTGGATGAATTTATCATTCGACGTGGTGATCGATCGAGGGTATTTTAGGGTTTAGTGAGTGGTTTTGGACAGCGTTGAAGTCGAGGCTTTTTCGTGGACGTGGTCGAGCCGGAAGCTACCGCACTTGGGGGAAATGAGGCATGGGTCGGAGACGAAGCTTTGGTCGAAGTCGTGGGGGTTCTGGTGGTCAGAGATGATCGGTCGAGGTGGTTCTTGGGTAAGGTGTTGTTCCAGGAAGTGATCGAGAAAGCTTAATTTCGATTTTCAAATTTTGTTCGACGATCGGAGTTGTTGGGGTGTTCGAGGAGAAGATTAGTGACTCGTCGATGGCCGGAGCGATGATCGGAGGTGGTTGGTCGTGGTGTGCACGTGCACGAACGTGTGCGTGTGTCAGTGGTTTGAGTTTGGGGGAGATGAAGTTTACTCGAGTCGTACTCGGGAAGGAACTCGCGTGGATGAAGTTTTTGCTCGAGTATTAATATCAGGGTGGTACGCGAGCATTTGAGGGAACCAGTTTTTAACAGTTTTAAGTTTTTTTTTACAAACAGTTTTAAAATTTGTTCGGGGAGGCACTCGTGAAATAAGGCTTTGAACTCGGGTATGTTGCCGGGTTGTACGCGAGAAGTAATGGGTGAACTGTTAAGTCTAAAACAGTTTAAAATTTAAATAAAGGCAAGATTTTTAAAAAATTTAACAATCAAGTTAAATCAATTTTCCTGGAAATTTATTTCTTAATAATTAATGTTTTGACTAAATTTAAGTTGTAACATTTGTTTAACTTAAATGTATTAAGATAAATTCTAAAGTTATTTTCAAACTTAATTTGAAATATAAAGGAAATGTTTTTTTTATCTTAAAACTTAATTAAAGAATGAAAGTTAATGAGAAAAGTTAAGAATGATTAATTAATGGAATTAGTTATTGATTAAGGACTTATTAGTGAACAATTAAGTTTTCAAGTGATTTATTAATTTGTAATTAAGGATTGTTAATTTATATAAGAGTAAGTAATTAATGATTATTTATTTTAAACTTAATTAATGACATTTAATTAAGTAAGTTAAATTACTAAGATCAAATGTTTTAATGATAATGTTTTATCTTAAGATTAATTAAGATTTTTAAATGAGTTGAAATTAATTAATTTAATTAAGAAATTAAGATTAATTTATTTATTTAATTAATTATTGGTAAGGATTAATTAAATGATTAAGGATTAATTAAAATGGTAATTAAGAAGTACTTAATAAGTTTTGTTAAGTAATAATTAAGTTTTCTTAATTAATAATTAAGAAATTATTAATTTATAATTAAAGTTAATTAAGGATTAATTAACTGTTATTAAGGGTTAATTAATTGTCATTAAAGATTGATTAATAGATAATTATGGATTAATTAAATTGGTAATTAAGGTTGTTAATTAATAATTAACTTTTATTAATTAATAACTAAGAATAATTAATTAGTTAATTAAGTTTAAGTAATTAAGGATTGATTACTTTGTATTAAAGGATATTGATTAATAATTAAGGTTTATTAATTAATAGTTAAAGAATAATTAATCAAGGATTAATTAAATTGTTTAAAGGGTAATTAAGGATGAGTTACTCAGTTATGATTTAGAAATGAATATGATTTATTTAAGTTAATTAATTTGTTAATTAATTAAAGATAGTCACTTGGTAATTAAGTATAATTACTTAATAAGATTGGATAAGAGTAATTACTTAGTGTAAGTAATTGATAAATGAATTATTATATGAAATTGGTGTAATTAATCAAAAAGGATTTTATAAGAGAAATTAAAGTAATTAAGAATAGTTAATTACTGTTGATGATTATGTAAGGTTGATAAATGAAAGTAATTAATTAATGCATAATTAATTAATGTAATTAATTAAAGAATAATGTAATTAATTATAGTTAATTAATTAATGGAAGTAATTAATTAAGGATCATTAATTATTATAATTAAGGAGAGTAATTAAAGGTTAATTACTATAAATGATTAAGGATAATTAATTTGTGAAATTAATTTAGGATAATTACTTTATGTAATAAATAATTAATCAAGAGTGATTAATATTTAATGATTAATTAATTAAATGGATTGTAATTAATTAATGTTGATTAAGCAAGAATAGGAATTAATTCTTAAGTAATTAATTTAATTTAAGTTGATTAAATTAATTATAATAGAGATTAATAAATGGTTGCTTATAAATGATGGTTGAGTAGAATGTTTGATTTGGTCGATATCTATTGGATGATATACTATGATATTCTATCTGTGATAAATGTGTGATATTTATCTATGTTAGTGCTATGTGAATTCAAGTATTGAATTGAATTGAATTGTTTAAACCTTTAAACAACTTGGCCTTAAAAGATACGTTTTGAATTTCAATGAGACCGGGATCGGGTTTCCGTATACCGGATTTCCAGGTCTGGAGACCCGAATACCACATCGATCCAAATTAACGATAGGTCGTGAATCTCAAGTGAAGATGAAGATTCAGAGTGCAAGGGTTATTGTCGTTAACTCTGAGGGTGATTCCAAAACGAGTGTAACGAGATAATGCATTCGGTTTCGTTCGAACCCGGAACGAACTTGTATGGATTGAATGCTTTCAGAACATCGTCAGGTGGACGATGAGCATTCTAAGTGATGTGTTCTTTTCTAAGGTAATCGTGACCTCAAGCCTCATCAACCGGGAATGGCTAAAACAGGGGAGGTGCAGCAAGGCTTCGTGGGTAGCGCCCACTGAGAGTAAGGTCATCCCTGTCTAGATGTCCCTTTCTATTTCGACTTAGTGGTGCGGTTGCAGTACACAACCGTGGGGTGATTTTATTCGGAATTATCCAGTAAGGGATGGTTCCGGCTTTGTGTTGCAGGGGAGCGGGCGTACTCCTCGGTACGGTGATCTAGGCCACGTACTGTGACGGGCGGTACCCCAGTAGCCCTGCCATTGTATGGAAATCCAACTTCCAATAAGTGATAACGGTCTTGATTGTATACTTATGTATGCTGGAATTTAATAATGTAACAATTTCGGCTATTTCATATTTATTTGAAAACCCTAGACCTATTATAATACAATCGAATTTCCTATCAAGTTTTGGTTAGCGTAAGGTAAAAACTTTTCCATGTTTATGTGTGGGAAGTCTTACGTGATACCTTTTGATTTCAAAGATTTTGAAGTTAAGTAAGTTAAACCGTTTACTCACACCAGACCCATGTCTGACCCAAGTGTTTATTTCTGTTTTATATAAACTCTTGGGTACTCAAATTTTTACGAGTAGCCAAGAGAGTCAGGTTTGCTTTGACGAATATTCTGGAGGAGCAATGGAGCAGGAGGCTTCGGCGTTCGTAGATATAGTAGTTCCGCTATGTTGATCTCTGAGTCATTGTTATCTGTGTTGTATCTTATATTGTAGAAACTAGACAGGTGTTTATAACTGTCTAGTATGTGTTGTATATGTTGTGTAACTCTGATAGTTGTTGTATATGAAACTATGTAATAGTTTATGTTATTAATATAATTTATTCGTTCCGCTGTTTAGATTCTGTTGTTGTTTCTTTCTTTCTTCTCTTCTTTTCTCTTTCTATCCCTTTCTTTCTTATTAGCGATACGACTTTCTGGTCGATGAAAGCCGGGTCGTCACATATATATATATATATATATAAATAAATTTGAAATGACACTTTCTATTTATATTAAAATCCATTTGTAAAAACATTATATTATTAATATTGCTTTAAAAATAACTCATTATTAAATTAACATAATTTATAAAAGAGATTATCTCTTTATTAATAAACTATTTATTTTATCAAGCTATATTTAAAAAAAACAAAACAAATCTTTTTGTTTAAATTTAAACTTAAGCTAGAATCATTTAAACTTTTATCTTGAGTATTTTAAAGCGACATGGTTATTTATTTAATAGATTAATATTAAATTAAATTTCTAAATTACCAAAAATACTAGAATTAGAAAACATGCCTTTATTTATTAATTTTAAAACAAAGCTTATCTATCTACAATTAATACAAATATATATATATATATATATATATAAACACACACACACACATTATAAATAGAAAACAAATTAAATTAGTTTTTAAAAGATAAAATTACCCATTTAAATACTTATTAAAGAAGATTATTAAATCAATTCATATTTATTATTAACAATATTATCAAATCTATTTAATTTTAACATAGATTATTAAATTGATATTGCCAAAAATTATGGGATATCACAATCTATTTAAAATTCAAACTATTTTCTAAAAAATTCAAACTGTGCAAAGTTGAAATGTTTATATTTAAATCGTTGATTTAAATTCGAATGTGGTTAAATGAGGTTATAACCTAAGTTGGAATTTGAAATGATATTTTCAAGTGAAAATGACATATGAAGAAAATATGATGATATTAAATGAAGGATATTTTGAAGTGAATATGATATTTTCATATCAAATATGAATCGTTTGAAATATAAAAGAACCAACCGGTGTGTAAAACAATGTTTGGTTGTTAAATGGACCGAGGCCTCTTATTGGCATACTCTCTGTCAATATTGGAACCACTTTAACAACTATGTACGCGGAGGAGACTCCAGAATGAAGTGGTTGGATTTGGTGGATATTGCTGGATTTGTAGAAATAAAACGAAGGTGGATAGCCCCGACACTTGTGTCAATTTGAAATGACTAAAACAGGACGGCTTGATGGGGCCAATGAGGGTAGCTACCTCTAGCGGACATCTATTCTTCGATTTTCTTTTTGGACTCGGTCCATAATATTTCCCTTGATTGGGATGACCTTCCTTTGACTCGATATGGGATGGATGGACATAGTGGGCGGCCGTGGCTACGATGCGTTACCACCAGCCCTGCGACCCAAACTGGTAGTATCCTACCTTGGGCAATGCCTCACATGCATTGTCATACTTTTATCCTTATACGAGACCATTACGAGTTTGGTTTAATGTTGTCGTATGACAGCGCATCCCTATCCCCCGACGTGGTACTGGGGCGTTATATGAAAACTGTACGACAATGCTTAATAACGCATTAAGGGGGATTAATGTAAAGCCTTATCGCTAGGAAAAATATTTATTTTATTGATTAGAAATTACATATATAGTGTATTCTACTATATATAAATATTTTGACGGATCCTTAAGAGATGGAAAATCCCATAACATCCCTTGAGTTATTGCACGCACGTTGTACACTTGATATGAGATGTAAAACCCCATAAACATCTCTAACGCTATTACACTCATGTTATATGTGATATTGATTTAACTCACATAAGAATATTTTAGTTCTGACTCGAGTGTATTGTTTTACTTTAAGCTCGGGTCAACTCTAAGTAATCAGTGCATCGAAGATTATTTTTCTGGAGGACGAAGACGAAGATTTGGTATATTATTACTAGTATTATTCCACCACATTGCTTGTTCCGCTGCATTATTCGATTGTTCTGTTGTATATATAACTCTGATAGATGTAAAATTTTAATCAAATATATAGTATAAACAGTTTCATAAACTGTTTATTTGAATATTATATATTGTCATTCCGGTGCGAGATTTCGTGTTTGTTTTCTTCTTTTCTTATTTTTCTTAATTAACCCCATTGATTATCTGCATTCCGGATTGTTTTGAGTTGGACATGTGTGGTTTATTGTCGACTTAAACCTCCAGAAATGATGGTTGTCCCACTTATTTATGTAAACGTCTAATTTAGTGTGCGCACACACACACACATATGTATGCGTATAGATTTATTAAAACTTAAAGGCAATAATATTGAAATAAACATTTAATATAGAAGCGAAACAATAGGCATAAAATTTTATACATACTTTAAATTTAGAAAGGAAATATAGATGTTAGATTTTACACAAAAGTCCGCACATGAATACAAATAAATTTCTCCTTTTTTATGTGAAAACAATACTAAAGACAACTGTATTCAAAATTTTGAATATCAATCAATGTAACGAAACAAATTAATTTCAATACAAATATAAATGATTAATATATATAGTATAATATTATAGAGATGGTTTCCCATCGAAATTAGCTTTTTTTTGCAAAACAAATAAAGGAAGAAAACAAAAAGGATTTGAATAACTTTGGCATATTTAAATTCATAATAGAATATTCATATCAAAACAACATAGAGAACAAATACAAAGTTTGTGACAAGAAAGAAGGTCTAAATCATATCAATAATAATGAACATATTTAGTAAAGAGATAAATGACAAAAATAGATTTGAATTAAATAAACATATTTTACATACTTTCGACAAAGATGAACATAAAAGGCATTGAATTACTTATTGCAAGATTAACCACTAAAACCCTAAATAAATCATATGGAATGCAAACTTATAAATAATCACAAATAAATTAAAATAGATAATTACCCTGGGATGTTGCTAATAATGACACCTTGAATGATGAATCAAAAGCCCCTAGATTCTTGATTCAACCTTCAAATGTTGCAAAGATCAAGAGGTATAGGCCACTTTGATAAATTGATTTAATTTCCATTTGATTTTTGGAATTTTTAGCCCTATACCACCATGAAAATTTTGGCTGTTTCTTGATGGGAGGAATAGAGAATACTTTGTCAGGGGAGAATAATGATGAATGAATGAGAGAGAGAATATGTTTTAAAAGAAACACTGAAACCTTTTAGTTCCTTCCTTTAAAACCTTCCATATTTAATTCACAACTAAATATCATCAAATCATCTCCCCCACCATGTATGGCTAACTACAGAATAAGGTGCAATGGGCCTAAAAAAAATTCCAAATCCATTCACCATATGTTCCATTCAAATCTAATTTAAATATTCTATCATTCCTATACCGATACGTGCATTTATAAATTTTATACATGCACTTTATTAAATGTTAATGATATTCAAACATCAAATAAAATGTAATAATTAGTGTTTCACAAATATTAATTAATTTAATTAATTTACAATAATTATAAATTAACTAAATCGTGTGGTTTATTCAGATTATTCATTATTTTGGTTGCGCGACTCAGAGGTGTAAATTCAGTCAACAATTAATATCGAGCAATTAAAATATTAACGTTCACACATCAACTTGGCTAGTGGTATGACATTTTTGTTGAATTTATTACTTACACATCTTTCAGTAAAATCCAATTTTATTTATTGTATGAAGTACCTAGTAGTAACGATTATTTACACCAATTCTCTACGCCAAAACTATATCACATTAGGACCTATGGAATTTGGTTTTGGACAAAATTCCAATATCGTCCACATTCAAATTTTGAAGTCAAAAAAATATTTGATTCAATAATAATAATCATTATTAATTTTATTGCTTTAGCCAGAGACTATGACTTTGTGTCGACCATAATTGATCGTGATACTAACCTCATATACCCAAGGAAATGAATTCTTCATTGAATAGTGTTTAACTTCCAATGCTTCAAGTCAGACCCAACTATAATCATCCAGTGTACACCATGTCACGATTTAACGATAATCAAAGTGGAGTATCTACATTGAAGTTCCACAATACTCTCAAGTCGAGGGAACTGTGTTAAATCATCACTTAGAGATTGTTTGACCTTTGTTATATTAACCAACAAAGAATCCTCAAGTGGGTCATTCCATAGTTATCCAATAACCATCAATACTTAAATTCTTGGTATGCCTAGTGACCATGAGTAATACATTACCCAACATTTGGAGAGCCCTATGCACTCTAGTCTCAAGGATGTATCGATATCCTATTTTGAAACGTCTTGACTATGAATATTTAAAATAATTTATTATTTTAAATATGACAAATTTCTCATGATTAGAACACATTGTAATTTTTGTCACATACCATATTATTTAATAATTTTCTATTTAATGCACTTTAAATTAATCTCTTAATTAATTATATTAACAAGTATTTAATAAAAAGAAATCAACCTTTATTATGAATAAAATTGGCTATCGAGTTTGATATATGTAGTAAATTACATAATTGCCCTAAGGCATACCCATAACTTTATCAATCTCCCACTTGCACTTGGGGTCAATTATGGAATCTTATTCCAACTTCTTCAATTGGTTTTCTCAAAAACTAATTTAGCCAGTCCCTTAATGAACGTGTATATAATATTGTTTTAACTATCTACTTTGTCAATCAACTCTCTCCGATGCTAATAACCACCTTTATCAAATGGAATTTTTTAGAGTGTGTTTCTCAACCTTTAGGGAGATTTAGATTCTTTTACGAGTTGACAGTCCTTTAGTGAACATGTATGTTATATTGTTTTAACTATCTACTTTGTCAATCAACTCTCTCTAATGCTAATAACCGCCTTTGTCAAGTGGAATTTTTTAGAGTATGTTTCTCAACCTTTAGGGAGATTTAGATTCTTTTACGAACTGCATCGCAACATTTTTATCATAAACAATGTCATGGGATTCTCAACAATTGGAATCACCCATAGCTCAACTATAAATTTCTACATTTATTTAAACTTCTTTTACTGAAGTGTTATTCAAGGTGATGCACTTAGCCTTTGGTTGAACAAGCCACTACAAATTGTTTGGCCTTCCAACTTAGATTTCTTAAGTTAAATTTGAATACAAAATTAGGATTGACATATTATACTCGATATCAGTTATAAAGCTCGAGTCTGCACACTCCTTCATAAGGAGTTTGTTATTTCTATAAACAATTCTTTAAATACTTGAGAATACTCTAAACTATCATTCAATGATCTTAATTCAGATTTGATTCCTGCTTTATATATCAAATACATAAGCGAAGTGTGATATTCTAGACAATATAACATGTATGGTAATACCTATTGCCAATGCATAAGGAACCCATATTACATGCTCCATATTAAACAATTTTAACATCATGTCTACGTATATCATGTGGGACAATCCCAACATCTGTAACACCTTGGAAATATAAGCGGAAATTTTAATAGAAGAATTAAATTTAAAATATAATAAGGTAAAAAAATGGAATTTTCACAAATGTTCGAATTTGGCTATGAAACTTGCACTACTGTGTTCATAGTGATTTTTTTGGATAATTTTCATATGTAATGTTTTGAAATCGCAGCTAATATGTAGAAGTTATAATCATTTTAAAATTTGGAATCAAAAATAATTAAATAAACAATTAATGAAACTTATATTTTAACATAAAAAGCTCCACCGGTCGACATGTATATTAGGACCGATCGACCACTAGTAGTTGATCGTCCCTAACCATAGCAGTCGACCGCTCCCAACCATAGCGGTCGACCGATCGGCGTTAAACGACTAGGGTTTGCTTAGGCCAACGGTCCGGATTCGATCATTTATCTTTATCAACGATCACATCTATATCATATATTTTGAAAGGTCCAAAGTAGTTTGAACCCCTATAAATAGACAACTAATGTAAACCCTAATTCTCAAATTTTACTGAGTACGTCCAAAATCTACCAAATTCTTTTCTCTTCAAACCAATTTTTTTCAAAATTTTTTTAAATTTTAGATCCAAAGTAGAAGAAGAGAAATTAAGTGAAGGGAAAGTCTATACCAAAGGAGGTGATTCCAAGCGCTAAAAAAGATAGCTTTTAGTTTAGGTCAGTTAGTACAGTTTTAATTAGATGATTTATATGCAGTTAATTTTTGTATATACCCTACCTGATTTAGATTATTAAAAATTAAATTGAGAACCCTGTTTGTTTAGACCTGAGATTAATAATAAATATAAATTGATGTAAACCTGTTAAATAAGAATTGATCTGAATTATACCCTTTTCTAATTGAATAAGAATTTATAACATCTGTTAAAGTTAACGTTAAACCTAGATTAAACTGGTTACTATAAATTGAATATGAATTTGGAAAGATACAACTTAAATTTCACAAATTTAGGGTTTATAGAAATTGCTATAATATGAAAACTGTAGGCTTACTGTTCAGATTTGGGAACGAACATAATTAACTAATAATTAACCAAATCGAAGAAGGCGATTAAATTAACCTGAAATTTTCACTCTGACCGGTCGACTGCTCATTGGAGCCGGTCGACAGCAGGCGGTTGACCACTCCAGTACCAGCGGTTGACCCGTTATTACTTTCTAAGCACAGTATGAACCTCGGCCTATGGCCCAAGTTAGAACAAAAAATAGTATTGTATATTACGGGTTACGGTGTAATGGATCTTAAGGCTACTTTAACACTAAAGGGAGGGTGAATAGTGTTTTATAACTTTTATGAATCCTTTTAACTTTATTCCAAGATTTAAATCAAATCATAGATTATCAACACAGATCTATAATAATCAAGCAGTCACAGATGCAATCATGAATGAATATAAAAACAATAACAAAAAGTGGACCGGTGATCAAGCCTAATAATATAGCTGTAGTATAGTATTGGCATGTGCCGAAGATTGCCACAGAAGTGAGGAGTTTCTTTGTAACGACCCGCCATTCATTCCACAGAATGACGTATCATTAATAAGAAAGAAAGGGATAGAAAAGAGAAAAGAAGAGAAGAAAGAAACTAAACAATATCAGAATCTCACAGCGGAAACGGAACAAAATATAATATATCACATAACTATTACATAGTCTTTACATAATCAGAGTTACACAGCTTATACAACACAATACATTAGACAGTTATCAAACCTGTCTATAATACAACTCAAGATACAACAAAAGACTCAGAGAAACTAACACAGGGGAATACTATATATCTACGAATGCTGAAGCCTCCTGCTCCATATCTCCTCCATAGATTCGTCAAAGCTAACCTGAATCCCTTGGCTACTCGTAAAAAAATTTGAGTACCCAAGAGTTTAATAAAACAAAAAATAAACACTTGGGTCAGACATGGGTCTGGTGTGAGTAAACGGGTTAAAGTTGCTTAACTTCAAAACCTTTTGAAAACAAAGGTATCACGTAAGACTTCCCACACATAAACATGGAAAAGTTTTTATCTTACGCTAACCAAAACATTTGATAGAAAATCCGATTATATTATAATAGGGTCTAGAGTTTTCAAATAAATACTCATATAGCTGAAATTGTTACATTATTAAATTCTAGCATACTAGCCACAAAGTGGGTTATACAATCAAGTCCGAGATCACTTATTGGAAGTTGGATTTCCATACAATGGCAGGGCAACTGGGGTACCGCCCGTCACAGTACGTGGCCTAGATCACCGTACCGAGGAGTACGCCCGCTCCCCTGCAACACAAAGCCGGAACCATCCCTTACTGGATAATTTCGAATAAAATCACCCCACGGTTGTAATCAGCAACCGCACCACTAAGCCGAAATAAAAAGGGACATCTAGACAGGGTTGACCTTACTCTCAGTGGGCGCTACCCACGAAGCTTTGCTGCACCTCCTCTGTTTTAGCCATTCCCGGTTGATGAGGCTTGAGGCTAAGATTACTATAACAACCCGCATTTTCGACCGTTCAAGTCGACAAAGCATACACACATGCCGACTCAAACAATCCAAAATACAGATAGTTATTGGGGTTAAATAAGAAAAGAAAGGAAAGAACATAAACAAACTCAGAATCTCACAGCGGAAGGAACAAGATATAATAATAAAATAACAGTTCATGAAGCTGTTAAATAAATAAATTTGATTATTATTATACATCATAAATCAGAGTTACATACATATCAGAGATAATACGACAATGCAGCGGAAAAATAATACAGTAGTAGAATACAAATGATGTAATACCAAACTCTGTCTTCGTCCTCCAGAATATACCTTCAACCTAATCTGAAATGCTCAGACTGACCCGAGCGTAATGAGAAGACAAAACACTCGAGTCAGGACTAAAATATCTCATGTAGGTTAAATCGAATAAGTAAATATGAGTGTGACGGCGTCGGAGATGTTTACGGGTTTTAGACACCTCCTATCCAGTGTTTAACGTGCGTGCATTAACTTAAGAGATGTTTGGGATTTCCATCTCCTAAGGATCCGTCAAACTATCTACTATATAATAGAATACGATATATACAATAATGTCTATCATAAAGTAAAATATCAAACTAGCATTAAGCCATGGCCCATTCCACCCTTAACACATTTTTATTCCCAAGAGCATATACAAGACCGTAGTTTCCCCAAAACCGGAAGTCACCAGAGGGCAATCCATATACTAAAGGTACAAACCAAAATCGTAGTGGTCGCGAATAGGATAATCAGTATGAAACGGTACATGAGGCAATACCAACTAGGATACTAGTAGTTGCGTGATCCGGACTGATGTTGGGCATAGCAGCTACTACCCCAACACCACGAAACAACGCTCCCAAATCGAGGGGTGCACCCAAATCGAATCACAAAAGCAATAGACATGGTAACGAAGAAGTGTGTCCGCTAGAGGTGGCGAACCTCAATGGCCCAGCGCGGCTCCTGTTTTAGTCATGTCAGGGGTCATCCAATATCGTTCTCTTTCTTCAGTCAACGCGTTCACCAAACCATCCACCTCGTTCTGGATCAATACTCTGCGTATACTAGTTATTAAAGTGGTTTTCGGTATCGATAGAGAGTATGTCTATATCCGATCCCGGTCTCTTTAATAACTACGTATTATTACACCGATGGCTCTTTTACATTTCAAATCGATTCATAATTGATATCAAAATATCATATTCGCTTCAAAATCAAATCCTTTTCAAATATCATCATATCTACTCAAAATATACAATTTCATTTCAAAAATCATTTTCGCCTCAATATCTCATTTCGATTTCAAAATCATTTTTCGCCTCAATATCTCATTTCGATTTCAAAATCACTTTTCGCCTCAAAATCTCATTTCGATTTCAAAATCACTTTTCGCCTCAAAATCTCATTTCGATTTCAAAATCACTTTTCGCCTCAAAATCTCATTTCGATTTCAAAAGCACTTTTCGCCTCAAAATCTCATTTCGATTTCAAAATCACTTTTCGCCTCAAAATCTCATTTCGATTTCAAAATCGCTTTTCACCTCAAAATCTCATTTCGATTTCAAAATCAATTTCAAATACATATTTGAACCACAAATATAAGCCATTTCAATTTCCGTATATCTCAAAGTTTTAAATATTCACATTTCACTAAATTTTATAATTCCATTTATATCCCAATTTAATTTCAATTCAATTCCGAATTAATTAAATCTCAATTTCAAATAAATTTTCAATTTCAAACTCAAACTTGAAATATCATTTCATATAAATTTTCTTAGAATATTCAGAGTTCGATTAAAAGTCCAATCTTTTAAACAAATCAACTTTCGAAAATTTATGCCATATTTCAATTTTTTTTCTTAAAAAAAATCTAAACTTCGAATAATTAAACAATTTCATTTACCAAGTCTAAATTCCAACATTTCGAGCTTCAATTCAAAATAATTCAATTTCCATAAATTGGATTTTATTCTTAAAATCAATTCATTTAAATAATTTCAAAACAACTTTTAAAATCATTTAATTTAACCAACCTGGTGTCCGTATATAATTTTCTAACCTATAGCCAAGTGGATAATTATTTCAATTCTAATTTCAAGGATGGATATATATCATTTCAATCCAAATAGATGTCATAGGCATATCATTTCAACCTATTTCTTAATTTATTCGAAATGATTCAGTTTACAGTTTTATATGCAATAAACAATATACATGATGATAGCATGATATATCAAAATAAATAAACAACCAATATCGACCAATAGCATCCATCACAACCAATCAACCATAAAGCAAATAACATTCACAACAATTTTATAATTATCAATATCGAGTAATATACTGCCAATTTAAATTTAAATTTATTTTAACGGTCAATTTAAATTCTATCAATTAATTCATATATCATACAGATGATAAATAAACCTACCAAACAACAGCCAGTAAATTTCATATCACTTCAGAATATAAATTTAACTAACAAAAGTTATTTTAGTCAATTGTGAGCGTATAAACACTCACCTTTGATTTATCGATGATTTAAAAATCCAAAAAAAGGCCCAATTTAAACAGTCTCAGAATCCAACCAATCCAGCTCCATGTTGTCCGGAATTTCAATACGAACGCAACGAAGAAAACCGCGCGTCGATCCGAGCTCGTATGCAAAAGTTATTCAAGTTAGAACATTTGCATTTGAATGTAAAACAATTAATTAATAAAATAAACAATATACCATCTCCTTCCCCAAAGAATACAGCCGAACCCATCACGCACGCCAAAATCAAACGCACGCACGCCTACAGCGTCGACCGAACGATGATCAGGATGTTCCTACGCGAGCGTCCCCAGGAGAGCCACCCACGCCAGAAGTTGCGCCGTCCCATGCCGCGCCATTTTCTCGAAAAACGTGAAAATACGTACGACTTCAAAGCCAGATCTGGACCAATCCGTGACGAATTAGCACGAATCAACCATATGGATTTGAAGAGCTCATCGAGATCTACACTTTTGCTTTTGGAATTTTTCGATTTCGTTGAACAGATTGAGTGATATTAAGGAAAGAAGATCGGCAATTTCTGGCCATGGAATAGGTGGCGGCCATGGTTTGAAATTAGGGTTTCTGAAATGAAATAATGATAAAACTGTCTCGGTTTACAAGCGTATTTATAAAGGTAGGGCCAAAATCGTCCGAACTCCAATCGAGACGTGCCGCCAGGCGTTTATAAGGTTTTACCCATATTCCGAACGCAATGGAACTAGTCCCAAGGCCTAATTCAATCGTATGTGGAAGATAGCTTTTGAAGTCGATTTTTTTTATTAAATTCGACGTTAAATTTCTACGCGTTTCAAGCTCGCACGACCAAACGACAAGTCTGATTGCTATGAAAATTGAAACCTTACAATAATTCACTGTTACGGATCCGATGAAACTGGTTTCGTCGAAATCCGAGACAGTTGTAAAAATGGCTATTTCTACTGTTTAATTTCAATATAAAATTCCCAATTTTTAAATTATTAACTTTTAAATCAAATTTCAAGTGTTCACAAATTCCATTTTTAATTTCACAATAATTAATAATCTTTTACAACGCAGTTTTCCATTATAAATCAAGTATAAAAGATTACATTAGATTCAGCGTTCAATTATATTATAATTCAAATTCAAGTTATTTAATTCCAATTGAATTCTTTTATTTCGATTTACACTTTCATTATTGAATCAACCATTTACTTATACATTATTATCAATAGTTTATAATTCATTTACTTTCATTTCTTCAACTATCATCTTATTTAAATTCACAGTAATATTAAATTATATTTATTTACGTCGAATTCAATATTATAACTCCAATATTAAATGTAACATTTTATTTATTCTTTGTTTACAATCATAACTAATTTGGTTTACAATCAAATTAAATTCATTATTTACATTCAATACAAGTTAACATCCATATTTAATTTACAAATAAGTTATTTCAGAATTCAGTTTTGTATTTTAACTTGTAATTCACATTTAACAACACAAAATTTTATTTCCTTCGGATTTTTATCCAAAATTTTTATTTTAATTCGTATTTTTAAAGTGTTAAAAATACGGGTCGTTACATTCTCCCCCACTTAAAACTTTTCGTCCTCGAAAAGGAACGGAGAAGGGGAAACCATCATTTAGATATAATTCATTCAAATATTCAACTTATTTGCAAAATTTAGTTATAGGATTTTTAAAATCTCAAAATTTTCTAACTCCCGGATTTTTGAAAAATTTCGGCAGCACCTCCTTTGCGCGGCTAGGACCGAAAAATTTCACAGTGGTAATAATTGCATGATATACATCTAATTACAAGAATGAGGCATCCCAAAACATGGGGAACACAATAATATACCACAACATAAACCGTAATCCGAGAACGTACCTTTTATTAAGCATTTATTAGCATTTTAACTTACATTTTGCATTTAGCGCAGAAGCGAGCTCCACAAGCGAAGCGCAACCCCTTTGCTACCTACTAAAATGCTCAATAACCAAGTTAGAACCATGCATATAAAGATAGATCGATATACTTAGCCTAAACAACATACATATAATATGTTTAGCTTCAAAACTGAAATTCCAATTCTAGGACAGCAAACGAATCTCAGTTTTTGGTCACCTAAACGATAAAATTTTAAAATGGAATCTGAATAAAAGTTGTTGCATTTGTTTAAGGCTTTCCGGAATGTCCAAAATCATCAAATTCGGATCATCCGTTCAAAAGTTACGGTCGTTTTACTAAATGGATACGCCTCAGCCTGGGCAATGAATTGCGCAGGTCAGCGACGTTCACTCACGTTTTTGACCCTTCAAATGAAAGAAAAACACAAAACATTTAAAACAAAAGTTTTAGCTTAAGTTCTAAGCTTTCCAGAAAGAGAAAGATCGTCAAAATCCGATACACTAGTAAAAAGTTATGATGAAAATACTAAGGGTATATGCTACTGATTTTGCTTCCTTTTTACACAGGCCAGCGAGAAGATTCAAGTTTTTTTAACTAAGAAAATGAAGGAATTTCTTAAGACACTCTAAACGAAAGTCATGCTACAATTTCTAAGCTTTCCGAAAAGTCTAAGATCGTCAAATTTCGTCCAGCCATTTAAAAGTTATGGTTGTTTTCATTTCAGCATATATTGGACAATTTTGGATTTTTCCACAAATTTGCTTTTATTATTTCAAAGTACAAACCATCAAACTTCAAATTTTCTAAAGAAACAATCATAAACACAAAGTCGTTTATTTTCTTATTTATCCATGAAATAAGTTTACATTCGATTTGTTTCTGATTTATTCAAGTTTTTTTCATTCATAATTTAAATTCAAGTCAGTTTGCTTCAATTTAATTTCACTTGCTTCAAATTTGAATTTAATTATTTAAATTGTTTATTCCATTTATTCAATTCCATTTACACTAATGGATTCTTTTTAATCAATTACCATCCATCTAACAACCAATGCATATCAAACATTAACATCCATCCAAAATCTACACTAAATCAATTATACATTTCCAAGTCAAAATTTTAATTTCATACACTTCCAAGTTTGTTGACATTTAGTTTTATTCAACTTTAATTAGTTTCCATTTACTAATTTTATATTTAATTAATTTTAAATTTAATTCATTTTACAACTTAAATTTCTTTTATATTTACACTATCAATAGATCTTCACATTTTATTATTCGCAATCACACTTGTATATTATTCATTTACTTATCCTTATTAGCATTTTAAACTTTTTAAGTATTTGGTAAGTTATAGCTATGCAAATAGAATGTAGTTAAACAATATACAACTTCTTTTCTTTCAATTTGAGTGTTATACCTATTAAATAAATTTCCAGTTTATTATTTTCCAAATTAAGGGTTACTCCTACAATTTTAAATTTTTATTTCACTTAAATTTAATTTCACCCTTTCAATTCATAAGTTTCTAACAATTCAAGACTTACTTTAGTTTAATAATTAAAATCATTCCTTATTAGAGAACTTAAGAATTTCAACACCGGATTCGATTTAAACCATTTATATATATATATATATATATACTAATATCTTTATATCTCAAATCATACTTTTTAGAAGAATTTTAAATCAGCATTGAAATATATATATATATACTTATTTTCATTTCATACTTTAGAAAATTACAATTTTTAATCAAAACAGAGTTTAGAAAAACTATTAAGTGATCTCCCCCACTTGGACTCTCGAAAATAAACGTCGATGATGCGTGCACTCATCACTGAAATCATTCTCTAGTGTCAAGAGGGGAGTATAACACTTACTTCATTTGAAAATCCTTTGAAAACAATTTCTAATCGAATATACTATCATATAATACTTATATTATACATTTCAAATTTTTTTTTGTTAATAAATTTATAAAACACCGGAATTTAAATTCTCCATATTAATTTAAATTCATATTTTGATTTTATTTTATTTACCATTTATATTCATTATCAACCATATTTACAAGTTTCATTTCTTAAAATCATCCAATAGTCAATAGTTAGAAATATTGACTAATCAACAATAAACGATGATAATCTAATACTATCATCTCCTAACAACCAATACAATCAAAATTTATAAATTTTCAAGATAATATTTTTATATATAAAATATAATCTAAAACAATCTTATGTCAAACTGTCCTATTCGAGTGTTTAGAAATTCCTATCGATGCCTTGGCGTCCCAAGTACCAACCAGAATTCATAAATACTCAGTGGAACAAATTAACACAATATAAAATCATTTTTATATCAAATTACAAACACGCTCTCTCATATACACTCAAACTCATTCATAAGGTTTAACCCTATTTCAATGAGTTATTCCCCACTAGAGCCAAGGTAATCTAAACCAAAGCTCTGATACCAACTGTAACAACCCGCATTTTCGACCGTTCAAGTCGACAAAGCATACACACATGCCGACTCAAACAATCCAAAATACAGATAGTTATTGGGGTTAAATAAGAAAAGAAAGGAAAGAACATAAACAAACTCAGAATCTCGCAGCGGAAGGAACAAGATATAATAATAAAATAACAGTTCATGAAGCTGTTGAATAAATAAATTTGATTATTATTATACATCATAAATCAGAGTTACATACATATCAGAGATAATACGACAATGCAGTGGAAAAATAATACAGTAGTAGAATACAAATGATGTAATACCAAACTCCGTCTTCGTCCTCCAGAATATACCTTCAACCTAATCTGAAATGCTCAGGCTGACCCGAGCGTAATGAGAAGACAAAACACTCGAGTCGGGACTAAAATATCTCGTGTAGGTTAAATCGAATAAGTAAATATGAGTGTGACGGCGTCAGAGATGTTTACGGGTTTTAGACACCTCCTATCCAGTGTTTAACGTGCGTGCATTAACTTAAGAGATGTTTGGGATTTCCATCTCCTAAGGATCCGTCAAACTATCTACTATATAATAGAATACGCTATATACAATAATGTCTATCATAAAGTAAAATATCAAACTAGCGTTAAGCCATGGCCCATTCCACCCTTAACACATTTTTATTCCCAAGAGCATATACAAGACCATAGTTTCCCCAAAACCGGAAGTCACCAGAGGGCAATCCATATACTAAAAGTACAAACCAAAATCGTAGTGGTCGCGAATAGGATAATCAGTATGACAAGGTACATGAGGCAATACCAACTAGGATACTAGTAGTTGCATGATCTGTACTGATGTTGGGCATAGCAGCTACTACCCCAACACCGCGAAACAACACTCCTAAATCGAGGGATGCACCCAAATCGAATCACAAAAGCAATAGACATGGTAACAAAGAAGTGTGTCCGCTATAGGTGGCGAACCTCAATGGCCCGGCGCGGCTCCTATTTTAGTCATGTCAGGGGTCATCCAATATCGTTCTCTTTCTTCAGTCAACACATTCACCAAACCATCCACTTCGTTTTGGATCAATACTCCGCGTATATTAGTTATTAAAGTGGTTTTCGGTATCGACAGAGAGTATGTCCATATCTGATCTCGGTCTCTTTAATAACTACGTATTATTACACCGATGGCTCTTTTACATTTCAAATCGATTCATAATTGATATCAAAATATCATATTCGCTTCAAAATCAAATCCTTTTCAAATACCATCATATCTACTCAAAATATACAATTTCATTTCAAAAATCATTTTCGCCTCAATATCTCATTTTGATTTCAAAATCATTTTTCGCCTCAATATCTCATTTCGATTTCAAAATCACTTCTCACCTCAAAATCTCATTTCGATTTCAAAATCACTTTTCGCCTCAAAATCTCATTTCGATTTCAAAATCACTTTTCGCCTCAAAATCTCATTTCGATTTCAAAATCACTTTTCGCCTCAAAATCTCATTTCGATTTCAAAATCACTTTTCGCCTCAAAATTTCATTTCGATTCAAAAATCAGTTTTCGCCTCAAAATAACATTTCGATTTCAAAATCGTTTTTCGCCTCAAAATCTCATTTCGATTTCAAAATCAATTTCAAATACATATTTGAACCACAAATATAAGCCATTTCAATTTCCGTATATCTCAAAGCTTTAAATATTCACATTTCAAAACTAAATTTGATAATTCCATTTATATCCCAATTTAATTTCAATTCAATTCCGAATTAGTTAAATCTCAATTTCATATAAATTTTCAATTTCAAACTCAAACTTGAAATATCATTTCATATAAATTTTCTTAGAATATTCAGAGTTCGATTAAAAGTCCAATCTTTTAAACAAATCAACTTTCGAAAATTTACGCCGTATTTCAATTTTTTTCTTCAAAAAAAATCTAAACTTCGAATAATTAAACAATTTCATTTACCAAGTTTAAATTCCAACATTTCAAGCTTCAATTCAAAATAATTCAATTTCCATAAATTGGATTTTATTCTTAAAATCAATTCATTTAAATAATTTCAAAACAACTTTTAAAATCATTTAATTTAACCAACCCGGTGTCTGTATATAATTTTCTAACCTATGGCCAAGTGGATAATTATTTCAATTCTAATTTCAATGATGGATATATATCATTTCAATCCAAATAGATGTCATAGGTATATCATTTCAACCTATTTCTTAATTTATTCGATATGATTCAGTTACAGTTTTATATGCAATAAACAATATACATGATGATAGCATGATATATCAAAATAAATAAACAACCAATATCGACTAATAGCATCCATCACAATCAATCAACCATAAAGCCAATAACATTCACAACAATTTTATAATTATCAATATCGAGTAATATACTGCCAATTTAAATTTAAATTTATTTTAACGGTCAATTTAAATTCTATCAATTAATTCATATATCAATACAGATGATAATTAAACCTACCAAACAACAGCCAATAAATTTCATATCACTTCAGAATATAAATTTAACTAACAAAAGTTATTTTAGTCAATTGTGAGCGTATAAACACTCACCTTTGATTTATCGATGATTTAAAAATCCAAATAAAGGCCCAATTTAAACAGTCTCAGAATCCAACCAAACCAGCTCCATGTTGTCCGGAATTTCAATACGAACACAACGAAGAAAACCACGCGTCGATCCGAGCTCGTATGCAAAAGTTATTCGAGTTAGAACATTTGCATTTGAATGTAAAACAATTAATTAATAAAATAAACAATATACCATCTCCTTCCCCAAAGAATACAGCCGAACCCATCACGCATGCCAAAATCAAACGCATGTACGCCTACAGCGTCGACCGAACGATGATCAGGATGTTCCTACGCGAGCGTCCCTAGGAGAGCCACCCACGCCAGAAGTTGCGCCGCCCCATGCCGCTCCATTTTCTCGAAAAACGTGAAAATACGTACGACTTCAAAGCCAGATCTGGGCCAATCCATTACAAATTAGCATGAATTAACCGTATGGATTTGAAGAGCTCGTCGAGATCTACACTTTTGCTTTTGGAATTTTTCGATTTCGTTGAACGGATTGAGAGATATTAAGGAAAGAAGATCGACAATTTCTGGCCATGGAATAGGTGGCGGCCATGGTTTGAAATTAGGGTTTCTGAAATGAAATAATGATAAAACTGTCTCGGTTTACAAGCATATTTATAAAGGTAGGTCCAAAATCGTCCGAACTCCAATCGAGACGTGCCGCCAGGCGTTTATAAGGTTTTACCCATATTCCGAACACAATGGAACTAGTCCCAAGGCCTAATTCAATCGTATGTGGAAGATAGCTTTTGAAGTCGATTTTTTTAATTAAATTCGACGTTAAATTTCTACGCGTTTCAAGCTCGCACGGCCAAACGACAAGTCCGATTGCTACGAAAATTGAAACCTTACAATAATTCACTGTTACGGATCCGATGAAACTGGTTTCGTCGAAATCCGAGATAGTTGTAAAAATGGCTATTTCTACTGTTTAATTTCAATATAAAATTCCCAATTTTTGAATTATTAACTTTTAAATCAAATTTCAAGTGTTCACAAATTCCATTTTTAATTTCACAATAATTAACAATCTTTTACAATGCAGTTTTCCATTATAAATCCAGTATAAAAGATTACATTAGATTCAGCGTTCAATTATATTATAATTCAAATTCAAGTTATTTAATTCCAATTGAATTCTTTTATTTCGATTTACACTTTCATTATTGAATCAACCATTTACTTATACATTATTATCAATAGTTTATAATTCATTTACTTTCATTTCTTCAGCTATCATCTTATTTAAATTCACAGTAATATTAAATTATATTCATTTACGTCGAATTCAATATTATAACTTCAATATTAAATGTAACTGTAACGACCCGTATTTTTAACATTTTAAAAATACGAATTAAAATAAAAAAATTGGATAAAAATCCGAAGGAAATAAAATTTTGTGTTGTTAAATGTGAATTACAAGTTAAAATACAAAACTGAATTCTGATATAACTTATTTGTAAATTAAATATGGATGTTAACTTGTAGTGAATGTAAATAATGAATTGAATTTGATTGTAAACCAAATTGGTTATGATTGTAAACAAAGAATAAATAAAATGGTAGATTTAATAATGGAAGTTTATGTTATTGAAACTAATATAAATAAATGTAACTTAATATTACAATTGATTGAAAGCAGATAATAACTGAAACTGTAATTCGATAAAGATGTTAACTTGTAATTGAACGTAAGTAAAGATTTAAATTTGAATGTAACAAGTAATTGAATTGAATTGAATTTGATTGTAAACAACGAAATAAATAAAATGTTACATTTAATATTGAAGTTATAATATGGAAATCAACGTAAATGAATGTAATTTAATATTACTGTGAATTTAAATAAGATGATAGCTGAAGAAAATGAAAGTAAATGAATTATAAACTATTGATAATAATGTATAAGTAAATGGTTGATTCAAAAATGAAAGTGTAAATCGAAATAAAAGAATTCATTTGGAATTAAATAACTTGAATTTGAATTACAATATAATTGAACGCTGAATCTAATATAATCTTTTATATTGGATTTATAATGGAAAACTACATTGTAAAAGATTGTTAATTACTGTGAAATTAAAAATGGGATTTGTGAACAATTGAAATTTGATTTAAAAGTTAATAATTTAAAATTGGGAATTTTATATTGAAATTAAACAGTCGAATAATTTATTTTTCGAATATTGGATTTAATTAGACAATTAAATCGATAATTTAATAAGTTAAATTTCAGAAATAATTGAAAATCGAGTTGAATATGGTTGAAAATGATTTGTAAAATTTTTCTTATCATATTGGAGTTATAGTAATGTTATAGAACTTTTAAAATTGAATTTAAAGTTAATTTGTGAAAATTGAATATTTTAATATTTAATTATCGACTGAAAAATAGCCATTTTTCGAACAGTCTCAGAATTGAACGAAACTCATTCCATTGGATCCGTAATAGTTTGTTATTGTCGAATTTCAATTTTTGTAGCAATCGGAGTTATCGTTTGACCGTGGCAGCTCGAAATGCATCGAATTGTTTTTAATATTAATTCGGCGAGAGAAAATAGTCATTTTTCAAAAAGTCTCGGATTTCGACGAAACTAGTTTCATTGGATCCGTAATGTCATATTATTGTATGGTTTCAAATTTCGTGTCAATCAGATTTACCGTTTGTCAGGGGCGAGCCCAAACGCACAGAAATTTGATTAACCGATTTAATTTTAAATCGACCGTTATTGCCGTAACTCGCACAGATGATCGAATTAGCTTCCAAAACCTGTTCCATTGTGTTCGAAACGGGGGGTGAACCTTAGAAACATCAGTCGGCACGCTTCGTTTGGAGTTCGGAAAATCCGGGATGAATAGTGTCGCGTATTTTTCTATAAAAGCCCCTCTTTCTCTATTTTCCAAAAACCCTAGGGTTTCGGCCCTTAGCCGCCACTTTTAATTCAATGGCCAGAAAATTTCGAAACTTCTTCCTTGTTTTCCTCTCAATCCGTCAACAATTAGCAAAAGTCGTCAACTACAAAGTTGTAGAGGACGACGAGAGCTTCAAATCCATTCGGAGATGATCGAAAACGGAGCAACGAATCAACGGGAATTTGCATTCAAAGTTGTGCATTTTTCCTCGATTTGCGTGCATCAGAGATGGCCGAGCTCCACCCTACTCTGGTCGATGGTAGCTTCCTTGAAGGCCTTCGACGTGGTATTCCCTGATCATTCTGGAAGTCGTCGTGGAGGTCGTGAAAATTGATGGAAGAAACGACGGCTAATGGGTTTGCATACGTGAATTTCACATTGGGAAAGAAGCTATGAGGTGCGGCTTAGATCTGAAGGGATGGAGATGAACGCCCAGATTCTGATCTAGGTTAAAAATATGGAAATAAATTGTGAAATTAGTTATATTAAAATTTGTACAAACTTTAAAAATGCATAACTTTTTCATACGAGGTCCGATTGGAACGAAACTTTTTGCATTGTGATCGTAATGACGAGAGCTTCGAAATGAAACTGGTTTGGATGGATTTGGAGATGGTGGAAATTTGGGCTAAAGTTGGGCGTCGTCCAGTTTAGTTCCAAACCGGAACGTCTCGGCGACAACAGAAAATCAAGGTGAGTGTTTTATAACGCTCACAACGTACTGAATATCTTTATGGTAGTTAAATTTGACATTATGAAGTGATATGGATTTATTTGTCGTTGTTTGATAAAAAATTAATTGTCATTTAGATTGTCATTTGAATTCACCGTTGAAAATTAAATTGACAGTCAAATTGAAGTTAAAATTTAATTGCGATCAAGTTACCTGATATTGATAATTATGAAGTTGTTGTGAATGTTATTGGCTTTATGGTTGATTGGTTGTGATGGATGCAACTGTAACGACCCAGAATTTCGAACAAATTAAATTGAGGATATTTAATTAATTTTAAATATTTGAACGACGATTTAATTTGAATCCTCGATATAAATTTGAATTTGGCGATTAAATTATAAAATTTAATCAATCGAAACCTGAATGAAAATTTGAATCTTCAATTTAAAGTCGAAGAAAAATATTTCAGAAGCTTTTAAAATTCGTGTTGATGTTACTGAAGATAACAGAAGCTTCAGAATCGAATTTAAAACTGTTTTGTTCAGTTTTGAAATTAAATCGTTCGAATCGATATGTAAAAATAGCCGTCCGAGGCACAGTCTCGGAATTCGACGAAACCAGTTCCATTGGGTCCGGAATATTGTATTATTGTCGGATTTCAAGTTTCGTAGCATTCGGGGTTGTTATGTGACCATACGATAGTTAAACGCGTGGAATTTAAAAGGAGTTCAATTTAAATTTAAATTTATATTTATAAACTTGGTCAACATCACCACACGTTATCTCCCTTAACTCACGCCTACATTCACGCCAGAAAACACAGAAGGAAATCGTGCAAACACTGCCTCTTTCAGTTTTAAATAATCACATTCCCTCTTCACTTTTCAATTCGCAAAACAAAAGAAACGAGAATTTGAAGTTTCTTTCTTCCAAAAATCATTCGAGCAAGATAAATCGAAACCCATTCGCGAGATTCGAGCGCGAGGCTAGGGCTGGGGTTCGCAAACGGCGGCGACGTAGCAGGGCCTTGTGGCCGCGAATTCGCGTGGTCGATTCGAGTTCATCGCGGCGATGGAGAGTGGCATCGCGAGTTCAACTGGCAGTTCGCGTGATTCCTGGAGGCGTTCGCGATGGTCATGGGTCGCGAGTTAGTCGAGGGTTTGGGGGCATGGCAACTTCGATGGCGTCGACGAGGGGAGTTCATCAATCGAGCTAGGGCACGACATCGAGTAGAGGCGACTGCTCGAGTTCGTTCGGCACATTGGATCTGGAGGGAGGAAATCGAGACGCTCGATTGTGGAAGGAAGCGTGGGACTGGGTCGCGATGCTAGGGTGTCGCGTGGTCGTAAGTTAAGGGAGGCGGCCACAATACGCGAGGAAGGATGATGGCGCGTGAAGCTCGGTGGTGGTTTTCGAGCTAGCAGTAAGGTGAAATAATCTTGTTTAATTTAATCAAATATATATATATATGCAAATAAAAGAAAGTATATATATTTTACAAATTTTCAGTTTTATAAAATTTACAGCAAATAAATTTTAGTTTAAAAGAGGCATATATACAGTAAAAAATATAAATTGATTTATAGAAAAAATGTGTTCAAGTACTTTTTTAAAAAAGAAACTGGTTTAAGATAAAATCTCTGGTGAATAAAAGGAAATATAGTTTCAAATTTAAAATTTGGTTAAATCAATTTATTTAAAAAGGAAATTTAGTTTTGGATGTTATTTAGTTAAATAGATTTATTTTAAAAGGGATTATTTTAAATTTATATTTGGAAGTTAAAATAAATCATCGATAATTAAATTGGTTTAAAATTAAATCATTGTGTAATTAAAATTCAAATTTGTAATTGAATAGTTCGATTTAAATTCGAATATTAATAAATTGCAAAATTGTTTATACAAGGTGTAAATCAAGATAATTGGGTCAAGATTGGAAATGGACTGCAAATTAAAAAGCTAAGGTGAGATCTTCTCACTCAGATTTAAAAATTGATTGCAGTTATTGATTGATGATTTGATTTCTATTGGATGTGGTATTAGATATTTTAGGATATATCTATATATATAGCAGTATATACATATTGGCATATGTATATATTGGATTGATGATTTCCCGCCTCGTATAGCGGATGAGACCCTATTGCGCCGTTAGTAAGCGGATTTATAAAACCCATATACCGCGATATTCCACCTCGAAGTGGAATTGGTATTGTGCTAATGTCTTTGGATGCAGGGAAACAGGTTGGAGGGATCCAACTGGATTCCTCACCAGTAGTTATTTATTTACAGGATTGATGTATATTCTGTTATCATATGTTGATATATGATGTTGATGTTGTGATTGACTAATTGATGCGTTGCATCGTTGGATTCAATTTTTGAAGTTTTAAAATAACGTTTTTAACTTTAAAAGAGATTTTTAAAGTGATTATTTGTAAATATACGTTATTAAATTTTTGAATTAATTTATAAACGTTAAAATTATTAAAATTGTAAAGGTTAAGATTTTGGTGAAATATAACCGAGAGGTGATTTTTGAAATAAACAGTTAAGTAATTTATAAAATAGTTTAAAATTTGAATTTTTGAATTATTAAAAACGAGGTATGTAAAAGATGTATAAAATTGATATTTATCAATTAAAATTATTGGAATTTTAAAACGAGTTTTTTTATAAGTGTTAAATTGTAAAGATATGAAACTTATAGAATTATAACTTGGGAAGATAGAAAATTTACAGGATTATAAATTGTGAAGTTTGAAGTTTATAGATTTATAAAGTATGAAGTTATAAAATGAATGAAAGTGTAGAATAAAGGCTGATAAGAAATTTACTTGTAAATTGGATTTTTGCCTTTAAGTGGGATATTTATCGAAATCGTTAATAAAGAAGATTTATAAACCGAAGTTGTTATAAAACAGAAATGGAATTTATAAGCGTTGTTTTATAAATTCAAAATCAATTGAATTTGATGAATTAAATGCTGAAATGTGATAAGTGAATTATATTCACGATTCTGGACAGTGAATATATTGTTAAGAAAAATGGATTTATTTTTGAAGAAGTGACATTGAAAATGAAGTTAAACATTTAAAAGATGTTTTAAAATATATTGACTATCGAAATCATAGATTTCAACATTTATTGTTGAAATAGACGTTTTCGAAAAATAAGGAAATGGTGGACTATAACACTCTTGTTATAGTAAATGATTTCCGAAAGGAAATGTTTTTTATATAGTATTGGGATTTACATATCTATCTTAATTTTGAATCCCTATACTAGTGATTTTGAGTCGTCGTAACAATGTTTTACGTAACATTTGTTTTGACTCAGATAAATGTTGTTATAGTAAATGATTTCCTTAAAAGAATGAAATATATACTTAATTTGATTTAAGTATATTGAATATTTTCAAATGTTGAAAATAAAAGATTTGTGAAACACTTATTATTAAATAAGTATGGAATGATTTCCAAAAATGAAATGAAACGTTTTGAGATTTTATCTTCTTAAAGATAAATCGAAAATGAATATTTGAAAACGATGGTAAATCGAATATTAGTAGATGTTCGAAAAATGTAAATTCACTATGGAATTTATAAATGGAATGGGAATTCGTTTTAAAAATAAATATTGATTTATTTTTGAAGTGTGGAAATTTTATATCTAGTAAAGGTATTTTTGAAGATAAATAATTTGGAAAATTATTTGGAATCTGATGATGTTGCGCATCTTTATTGATAGTTAAATAACCGACTATCAATAATTACCTGGAGTAGGTATTTGTTGTGAATTGGATGAATTTGAATGCCACACTTATTTTTGAATAATCGCTCACTATTCGGGTTAGCCGGGAAAGGACCATGGGGTCGTATAACCCATTCCGAATATGTGATACGTCGTTATGAATTGCATTCGAAGACCGGTGTTGAAGACCGGATATTTTTGAAAACGGAAGGATTACCATCGAGTTACTCTACATCGGCTGATCTCCGATTTAGAGGTTTTATCACCCTTAGTGACGGGAAGTCCGAACGTGATTAGAAATTATCCGGATATGCAAGGGCTTCGTGAGAAGTGCCTTCGGTTCTGTTCGATCCCAGAACAAACTTGTATGGATTGTATGTCTGACGTTACAATTTGAGATATAAAGCTGATTTCTTTCAAATACATTTCTGTTGGTGGCGGAGAATCTATTCTCTTAGCTTAACACCCTTCTCTGAGACGTACGAGCTCAGAGGTTATGTAGTTGAAATTTATCAGCGATATATCCCAATTTGGTAACGTGGCATACTGAGTGTTGCTGTGAAATGATCAGTGTTTGATCATTTGTGATATGATCATTTGTTTGATCTTATATCTTTGTGATCATAGGTTGATCATTTTGTTTGACCCGAAGCAGGGCTTTTTGAGAAAGCGTAGCTTTGTGGAAGAGACTTCGTCGAGCCTCACACCCCGGAAATGGTCGAAACAGGAAGGATGCAGCAAGGTTCTAGGGAGTAGCGCCCCTTAGTGTATGTCATTCCTTCTGGATAAAGGTGGTATCATGGTATGGAGCCCAGATACTTAACCTCTGTGGTTACTGCATTATTATTATCTATGTGGTTTGTTGCGAATCGGGGATCCTCGGGAAGATCGGTGACGATCGGGGGATGGCATACGCGTGTCAGTAGTTACCTATTTTTGCAGAGGTAACCCGGCCTTGTGTTGGCAGAGATCCGGTTAGGTTCTCGGGTCGTCTATTCCAGGGACGTACCCATCGTGGATAGGAAGTTCCTTAGCCTGACCATTGGTTGGAAATCCAAAGAAACAATACGTGACTTGTACGGTTTTAGTTGTATTACCTGCTATGGAATGTGGCGGTAACCTGCTATTGAACATAGTAGCTATAGTAGGCATACGATACTGGTCGTATGTTGGCTAAGATTAATATTATACTTTCGAAATGTTTTCTACACTATGCACTAATAATAATATCAAAAAGGATTTGATTTTGGCGTAGTAAGCATCTTTGACTATCATAAGAAGAAATCTCCTCCAATTCTGCGTTTGCATTGTGTGTGTGGCGGGAGGTCTTATGGTAGTTTCATTTTCCAAAAGCATTTCGAATTGACTTTAAAAATTATTTTGTTGTTATAAAGAATAACTGTTTTACAATCTCACACCAGTCACCATGACTGACTCGGAGTTTATTGTTCCCTTCTAAACTCTGGGTGCCCACAAATTTCCACACGGGCAGCCTAGAGTTATGTTATCAGGATATTCTGGATATTCTGGAGCTTTGGAGATAAGCTGGATGACGAGACGTAGTATTTGTATCTGATAGTATTTATTCCGCTGTGTATTCTGTATGAGGACAAGTTTATATAACTGTCCATTCTTGTTTATTGACTCTGATGATATGATGTGATGTAATGTAATAACAGATATAATTCTTTTGTTTTTAAATGATATTCATTTATCTATTATATATTGTTCCGCTGCGATATGTGAGATTCTGATATTGTTTTCTATTTCTGCTCTTGTTCTGTTGTTGTTGTTCTTCTCTTCTTCTTTTATCTTTTCTTCTACCTCTTTTTCTTCTATTTCTTCTTTCTAAAACCCTCACTATTGGAGTTTCCGGCATTCGATTTCTCGGCAGTCGATAAAGTGAGTATCGATGTCGAATTTTCGAAAGTCGAAAATTTCGGTATGTGACAGCGTGGTATCAGAGCATATGGTTAAGCGACAACCCTGCTCTGTTGGGTGTTACTCATTAGAGATAGAGTCAGTAGTACTCTAGAATGAGTTGAGTGTAATAATAGATACGAGTGCGTATTTGTTAGTGAATATAAAATTGTTTTATATTGTGATGATTGGTTTGTTGAGTGGTATATGGATTCTGGTCGGTATTGTCCGTACAACTCTATCGATAGGGATCTCTAAACACTTGAATAGAACAATTCGGCACAGTATTGTTTTGAATAGGGTAAATGAAATAATTTTACCCAAATCTATTTTTGTATAGAAAAGAAATGATTTTCGGTAAATTATTACAGTATATGGTTGCATGGTTGTTAGAAGTGATAATATTAAACTATTATCATTGAAATTAAATGAGAAATTAAAATAATAACCAAAGATTTGGAATGCTATGTAAAGATATAACTTATACAATTTAAATTTTGATAGAATAAATTTAACTTAAAAGATAGAGTTAAATTAAAGAAGTATAAGTGAATAAATTTGAAGTTGTAAGCAATGAATTGAATTGAATAATTGTGAATGAAAGATAAAGAGATGGATTCACATACAAATGAAATTTGAGAATATAAATTATAAATGTGATTTGTAATTTAAAACGGAATTCCAGAGAAGTATTTGGAAATGTTTTGAAAAGGATTTGAAAATTTTGGAGATTTGGAAAGTTTAAATCTTTTTGGATTTGAAAATGAATTTCAAAGGGTTTTGAAAAGTATTTTAGAGAGATGGAAGCTCTAAACTCTTTTCGGTCGCTGGAAAATAACTTCGATGATGACCGCGGCATCACTGGTGTTCATTTTCGGGTTTCCAAAAGAGGGATTGCTGCCAAATTTTTTTTATGGAAGTGTTTGGAAAATTTGGATTTTGTTTTGGAAATTAAAAGGATAATTTGAATTGTTTTCAAATGGTTTTGAAAAAGTTGAAACGACTCTGGAATCCTATTTAAAATACTTACGAAATATTAATAAGTTGATAACTTATAGAATATTGAAATTTGATTAGAATGAAATTCAAATTGAATGTTAAAATTCATTTTGAATTTGAAAGTAAATAGAACTGGAATTGAATTTGATAAATGAAGTATTAAACGGAAATTTAGTAAGTGAAGCTAATTGATTATTGACCAAATGGATAAGGTCTGAACGAATTAAATTCAATGATTATAAATGAAGATAAATTAAATTCCAATAGAATTGAAAATGTGAATTATAAGTTCAAATGAATGTGAAATGAAAAATTGAACGAAATTGAATATGTAACTTCAATAGCGAATTTAAAGAGGATATAAGAAGTATATATTGAAAAATTGTAATCGAATTTGCAAAATGATTGAATGCTGTAACTAGATATAATGGCTAGTAGGATATACAGGTGTATAAAGGGATTGGAAAATTTATTTCACAGATAATTCGAATTGCTCGAAAAAGGTATGTAATTGAATTATAATATGAGTTTTTGATGATTTCTTCTCTAGCCGCTTGGCTTTTTCTTTTTCTTTTTGAAATCTGAGAGTCCGTAGGGACGTTTTGTAGTCGTACCGTATTAGCCGCGCAAAGGAGACGCTGGCGAAATTTTTCGAAAATTTCGAGTGTTAGAAAATTTTTGAGAAAATTTTGAAAGTTTAAATTTGAATTTAAACTTAAATTTGAATTGTTAAGTAAACAATGTTGTCTGAAACTTAGAATTGAAGTTGGAAATTTAGTTGAAAGGATAACGAATCTTTAGTAGAAAGATTTGTTTTGAAAGATTGATAAGACTATTAGATTGTGAAAGATAGTAGACGAGTTAAGGACCACTTTTCCTGACTTGTAATTTCGAGGACGAAATTCTTTTAAGAGGGGAAGTCTGTAACGACCCAGAATTTCGAACAAATTAAATTGAGGATATTTAATTAATTTTAAATATTTGAACGACGATTTAATTTGAATCCTCGATATAAATTTGAATTTGGCGATTAAATTATAAAATTTAATCAATCGAAACCTGAATGAAAATTTGAATCTTCAATTTAAAGTCGAAAAAATATATTTCGGAAGCTTTTAAAATTCGTGTTGATGTTACTGAAGATAACAGAAGCTTCAGAATCGAATTTAAAACTGTTTTGCTCAGTTTTGAAATTAAATCGTTCGAATCGATATGTAAAAATAGCCGTCCGAGGCACAGTCTCGGAATTCGACGAAACCAGTTCCATTGGGTCCGGAATATTGTATTATTGTCGGATTTCAAGTTTCGTAGCATTCGGGGTTGTTATGTGACCATACGATAGTTAAACGCGTGGAATTTAAAAGGAGTTCAATTTAAATTTAAATTTATATTTATAAACTTGGTCAACATCACCACACGTTATCTCCCTTAACTCATGCCTACATTCACGCCAGAAAACACAGAAGGAAATCGTGCAAACACTGCCTCTTTCAGTTTTAAATAATCACATTCCCTCTTCACTTTTCAATTCGCAAAACAAAAGAAACGAGAATCTGAAGTTTCTTTCTTCCAAAAATCATTCGAGCAAGATAAATCGAAACGCATTCGCGAGATTCGAGCGCGAGGCTAGGGCTGGGGTTCGCAAACGGCGGCGACGTAGCAGGGCCTTGTGGCCGCGAATTCGCGTGGTCGATTCGAGTTCATCGCGGCGATGGAGAGTGGCGTCGCGAGTTCAACTGGCAGTTCGCGTGATTCCTGGAGGCGTTCGCGATGGTCATGGGTCGCGAGTTAGTCGAGGGTTTGGGGGCATGGCAACTTCGATGGCGTCGACGAGGGGAGTTCATCAATCGAGCTAGGGCATGACATCGAGTGGAGGCGACTGCTCGAGTTCGTTCGGCACATTGGATCTGGAGGGAGGAAATCGAGACGCTCGATTGTGGAAGGAAGCGTGGGACTGGGTCACGATGCTAGGGTGTCGCGTGGTCGTAAGTTAGGGGAGGCGGCCACAATACGCGAGGAAGGATGATGGCGCGTGAAGCTCGGTGGTGGTTTTCGAGCTAGCAGTAAGGTGAAATAATCTTGTTTAATTTAATCAAATATATATATATATATATGCAAGTAAAAGAAAGTATATATATTTTACAAATTTTCAGTTTTATAAAATTTACAGCAAATAAATTTTAGTTTAAAAGAGGCATATATACAGTAAAAAATATAAATTGATTTATAGAAAAAATGTGTTCAAGTACTTTTTTTAAAAAGAAACTGGTTTAAGATAAAATCTCTGGTGAATAAAAGGAAATATAGTTTCAAATTTAAAATTTGGTTAAATCAATTTATTTAAAAAGGAAATTTAGTTTTGGATGTTATTGTAGTTAAATAGATTTATTTTAAAAGGGATTATTTTAAATTTATATTTGGAAGTTAAAATAAATCATCGATAATTAAATTGGTTTAAAATTAAATCATTGTGTAATTAAAATTCAAATTTGTAATTGAATAGTTCGATTTAAATTCGAATATTAATAAATTGCAAAATTGTGTATACAAGGTGTAAATCAAGATAATTGGGTCGAGATTGGAAATGGACTGCAAATTAAAAAGCTAAGGTGAGATCTTCTCACTCAGATTTAAAAATTGATTGCAGTTATTGATTGATGATTTGATTTCTATTGGATGTGGTATTAGATATTTTAGGATATATCTATATATATAGCAGTATATACATATTGGCATATGTATATATTGGATTGATGATTTCCCGCCTCGTATAGCGGATGAGACCCTATTGCGCCGTTAGTAAGCGGATTTATAAAACCCATATACCGCGTTATTCCACCTCGAAGTGGAATTGGTATTGTGCTAACGTCTTTGGATGCAGGGAAACAGGTTGGAGGGATCCAACTGGATTCCTCACCAGTAGTTATTTATTTACAGGATTGATGTATATTCTGTTATCATATGTTGATATATGATGTTGATGTTGTGATTGACTAATTGATGCGTTGCATCGTTGGATTCAATTTTTGAAGTTTTAAAATAACGTTTTTAACTTTAAAAGAGATTTTTAAAGTGATTATTTGTAAATATACGTTATTAAATTTTTGAATTAATTTACAAACGTTAAAATTATTAAAATTGTAAAGGTTAAGATTTTGGTGAAATATAACCGAGAGGTGATTTTTGAAATAAACAGTTAAGTAATTTATAAAATAGTTTAAAATTTGAATTTTTGAATTATTAAAAACGAGGTATATAAAAGATGTATAAAATTGATATTTATCAATTAAAATTATTGGAATTTTAAAACGAGTTTTTTTTATAAGTGTTAAATTGTAAAGATATGAAACTTATAGAATTATAACTTGGGAAGATAGAAAATTTACAGGATTATAAATTGTGAAGTTTGAAGTTTATAGATTTATAAAGTATGAAGTTATAAAATGAATGAAAGTGTAGAATAAAGGCTGATAAGAAATTTACTTGTAAATTGGATTTTTGCCTTTAAGTGGGATATTTATCGAAATCGTTAATAAAGAAGATTTATAAACCGAAGTTGTTATAAAACAGAAATGGAATTTATAAGCGTTGTTTTATAAATTCAAAATCAATTGAATTTGATGAATTAAATGCTGAAATGTGATAAGTGAATTATATTCACGATTCTGGACAGTGAATATATTGTTAAGAAAAATGGATTTATTTTTGAAGAAGTGACATTGAAAATGAAGTTAAACATTTAAAAGATGTTTTAAAATATATTGACTATCGAAATCATAGATTTCAACATTTATTGTTGAAATAGACGTTTTCGAAAAATAAGGAAATGGTGGACTATAACACTCTTGTTATAGTAAATGATTTCCGAAAGGAAATGTTTTTTATATAGTATTGGGATTTACATATCTATCTTAATTTTGAATCCCTATACTAGTGATTTTGAGTCGTCGTAACAATGTTTTACGTAACATTTGTTTTGACTCAGATAAATGTTGTTATAGTAAATGATTTCCTTAAAAGAATGAAATATATACTTAATTTGATTTAAGTATATTGAATATTTTCAAATGTTGAAAATAAAAGATTTGTGAAACACTTATTATTAAATAAGTATGGAATGATTTCCAAAAATGAAATGAAACGTTTTGAGATTTTATCTTCTTAAAGATAAATCGAAAATGAATATTTGAAAACGATGGTAAATCGAATATTAGTAGATATTCGAAAAATGTAAATTCACTATGGAATTTATAAATGGAATGGGAATTCGTTTTAAAAATAAATATTGATTTATTTTTGAAGTGTAGAAATTTTATATCTAGTAAAGGTATTTTTGAAGATAAATAATTTGGAAAATTATTTGGAATCTGATGATGTTGCGCATCTTTATTGATAGTTAAATAACCGACTATCAATAATTACCTGGAGTAGGTATTTGTTGTGAATTGGATGAATTTGAATGCCACACTTATTTTTGAATAATCGCTCACTATTCGGGTTAGCCGGGAAAGGACCATGGGGTCGTATAACCCATTCCGAATATGTGATACGTCGTTATGAATTGCATTCGAAGACCGGTGTTGAAGACCGGATATTTTTGAAAACGGAAGGATTACCATCGAGTTACTCTACATCGGCTGATCTCCGATTTAGAGGTTTTATCACCCTTAGTGACGGGAAGTCCGGACGTGATTAGAAATTATCCGGATATGCAAGGGCTTCGTGAGAAGTGCCTTCGGTTCTGTTCGATCCCGGAACAGACTTGTATGGATTGTATGTCTGACGTTACAATTTGAGATATAAAGCTGATTTCTTTCAAATACATTTCTGTTGGTGGCGGAGAATTTATTCTCTTAGCTTAACACCCTTCTCTGAGACGTACGAGCTCAGAGGTTATGTAGTTGAAATTTATCAGCGATATATCCCAATTTGGTAACGTGGCATACTGAGTGTTGCTGTGAAATGATCAGTGTTTGATCATTTGTGATATGATCATTTGTTTGATCTTATATCTTTGTGATCATAGGTTGATCATTTTGTTTGACCCGAAGCAGGGCTTTTTGAGAAAGCGTAGCTTTGTGGACGAGACTTCGTCGAGCCTCACACCCCGGAAATGGTCGAAACAGGAAGGATGCAGCAAGGTTCTAGGGAGTAGCGCCCCTTAGTGTATGTCATTCCTTCTGGATAAAGGTGGTATCATGGTATGGAGCCCAGATACTTAACCTCTGTGGTTACTGCATTATTATTATCTATGTGGTTTGTTGCGAATCGGGGATCCTCGGGAAGATCGGTGACGATCGGGGGATGGCATACGCGTGTCAGTAGTTACCTATTTTTGCAGAGGTAACCCGGCCTTGTGTTGGCAGAGATCCGGTTAGGTTCTCGGGTCGTCTATTCCAGGGACGTACCCATCGTGGATAGGAAGTTCCTTAGCCTGACCATTGGTTGGAAATCCAAAGAAACAATACGTGACTTGTACGGTTTTAGTTGTATTACCTGCTATGGAATGTGGCGGTAACCTGCTATTGAACATAGTAGCTATAGTAGGCATACGATACTGGTCGTATGTTGGCTAAGATTAATATTATACTTTCGAAATGTTTTCTACACTATGCACTAATAATAATATCAAAAAGGATTTGATTTTGGCGTAGTAAGCATCTTTGACTATCATAAGAAGAAATCTCCTCCAATTCTGCGTTTGCATTGTGTGTGTGGCAGGAGGTCTTATGGTAGTTTCATTTTCCAAAAGCATTTCGAATTGACTTTAAAAATTATTTTGTTGTTATAAAGAATAACTGTTTTACGATCTCACACCAGTCACCATGACTGACTCGGAGTTTATTGTTCCCTTCTAAACTCTGGGTGCCCACAAATTTCCACACGGGCAGCCTAGAGTTATGTTATCAGGATATTCTGGATATTCTGGAGCTTTGGAGATAAGCTGGATGACGAGACGTAGTATTTGTATCTGATAGTATTTATTCCGCTGTGTATTCTGTATGAGGACAAGTTTATATAACTGTCCATTGTTGTTTATTGACTCTGATGATATGATGTGATGTAATGTAATAACAGATATAATTCTTTTGTTTTTAAATGATATTCATTTATCTATTATATATTGTTCCGCTGCGATATGTGAGATTCTGATATTGTTTTCTGTTTCTGCTCTTGTTCTGTTGTTGTTGTTCTTCTCTTCTTCTTCTATCTTTTCTTCTACCTCGTTTTCTTCTATTTCTTCTTTCTAAAACCCTCACTATTGGAGTTTCCGGCATTCGATTTCTCGGCAGTCGATAAAGTGAGTATCGATGTCGAATTTTCGAAAGTCGAAAATTTCGGTATGTGACACAAGTGGTCGATATTGGTTGTTTATTTATTTTGATATATCAGGCTATCATCATGTATATTGTTTATAGCATATAAAACTGTAAATTGAAACATTTCGAATAAATTAAGGAATAGGTTGAAATGATATACCTATGACATCTATTTGGATTGAAATGATATATATCCATCCTTGAAATTAAAATTGAAATAATTATCCACTTGGCCTTAGGTTAGAAAATTATATACGGACACTGGGTTGGTTAAATTAAATGATTTTAAAAGTTGTTTTGAAATTATTTAAATGAATTGATTTTAAGAATAAAATCCAACTTATGGAAATTGAATTATTTTGAATTGAACCTCGAGATGTTGGAATTTAAACTTGGTAAATGAAAATTTTTAATTATTCGAAGTTTAGATTTTTAAGAAAAATTTGAAATACGGCGTAAATTTTCGAAAGTTGATTTGTTTTAAAAGATTCGACTTTTAATCGAACTCTGAATATTTCTAAGAAAATTTATATGAAATGATATTTCAAGTTTGAGTTTGGAATTGAAAATTAATTTGAAATTGAGATTTAATTAATTTGGAATTTAATTGAAATTCAAAAAAATTTGTGAATTGGACTAAATCGAAACTATTGAATTAAATTTGAAGATAAAATTGATTTGAATAGGATTTGAATTGAAATTGATTTGGAATGTAATACTTAAATGAATTCTTGAAATCCGAATGTTAATCTAAGTTTATTGAATTGGAATTGTTCCAGAAATTAAGTAAACTACTTAATATGGATGTTTAATTTGAAGTATATTCTAATTTGAATACGAAATGGTTTAAAGCGAATCTTATATTCTTATATAAATATATGAACTGTTTTGAAATGTGAAATATTTAAAGTTTCGAAATATATTGGAAGTGAAATTGTTTATTTTGTGGTTCAAATATGTATTTGAAATTGATAATTTGAAATGGTTTATTGAGAAGCTGAATCGAGTTGAAATTGATGATTTGAAATTTGATTAAAATTTTATTTTGGAATTCGAGTTTATGTGAATCGTTTTGTGGAATTTGAGGCGAAAATGATTTTGAAATCGAAACGAGATATTGAGGCAAAAAAAAATGATTTTGAAATTGAAATGAGATATTAAGGCGAAAATGATTTTTGAAATGAAATCGTATATTTTGAGTAGATATAACGATTTTGAAATTGAAATGAGATATTGAGGCAAAAATGATTTTTGAAATGAAATCGTATATTTTGAGTAGATATAACGATTTTGAAATTGAAATGAGATATTGAGGCGAAAATGATTTTGAAATGAAATCGTATATTTTGAGTAGATATGATGATTTTGAAATGGCTTTGATTTTTGAAGCGAATATGATATTTTTGATAATCAATTATGAATTGATTTTGAAAATGTAAAAGAGCCATCGGTGTAATAATACGTAGTTATTAAAGAGACCGGGATCGGATATGGACATACTCTCTGTCGTTACCGAAAACCACTTTAATAACTAATATACGCGGAGTGTTGATCCAGAATGAAGTGGATGGTTTGATGAGTGCGTTGACTGAAGAAAGAGAACGATATTGGATGACCCCTGACATGACTAAAACAGGAGCCCTGCCGGGCCATTGAGGTTCGCCACCTCTAGCGGACACACTTCTTCGTTACCATATCTATTACTTCTGTGATTCGATTTGGGTGCACCCCTCGATTATGGGAGTGTTGTTTCGCGGTGTTGGGGTAGTAGCTGCTATGCCCAACATCAGTCCGGATGATGCAACTACTAGTATCCTAGTTGGTATCGCCTCATGTACCTTGTCATACTGATTATCCTATTCGCGACTACTACGTTTTGGTTTGTACCTTTAGTATATGGATTGCCCTCTGGTGACTTCCGGTTTTGGGGAAACTACGGTCTTGTATATGCTCTTGGGAATAAAAATGTGTTAAGGGTGGAATGGGCCATGGCTTAACGCTATTTTAATACTTTTACTTTAATGTAGACATATTATAATAGCGTATTGTACTACATAGTAGATAGTTTAACGGATCCTTGAGAGATGGAAAATCCCGTAACATCTCTTAAGTTATTGCACTCACGTTGACACTGGACAGGAGATGTCAAACCCCGTAAACATCTCTGACGCCGTCACACTCATATTTCTTATTCGATTTGACTTACATGAGATATTTTACTCCTGACTCGAGTGTTTTGTCTTTTCATTATGCTCGGGTCAGCCTGAGCATTTTAGATTAGGTTGAAGGTATATTCTGGAGGACGAAGATGGAGTTTGGTATTACATCATTTGTATTCTACTACTGTATTATTTTTCCGCTGCATTGTTGTATTATCTCTGATATGTATGTAACTCTGATTTATGATGTATAATAATAATCAAATTTATTTATTTAACAGCTTCATGAACTGTTATTTTATTATTATATCTTGTTCCTTTCGCTGCGAGATTCTGTGTTTGTTTCTATTCTTTCTTATCTATTTCTTATTTACCCTAATAACTATCTGTATTTGGATTATAGATTGATCCGAAATCTGATTCAAATCGGGCGAATGGTAACTCCAAACCAAAACAAGTAAGAAGCTCAAATCCAAGCGTCTTTTAATTAATTACTTATTATAAGTCATTTATCAATATCCTCGATTTCCAGGGAAATCTTGTAACGACCCAGAATTTTTGATAATTAAAATTCGAATATTTAATTAATTTTAAATATTAATAAATGGAATTTAATAAGTCGGATAATTTATTTATCGAATATTGGATTTACCTGGGTAATTAAATCGATAAATTAAATAGTGAAATTCCAGAGATAATTGAAAATCGAGTTTAATATGATTGAAAATGATTTGTAAAATTTTATTTAATCATACTGGAGTTATAGAAATATTTTAGAACTTTTAAAATTGAATTTGGAGTTAATCTGTGAAAATTGAATATTTTAATATTTAATTATCGACTGTAAAAATAGCCAATTTTCGAACAGTCTCAGAGTTGAACGAGACCAGTTCCATTGGATCCGTAATAGTTAGTTATTATCGGATTTCAATTATCGTATCAATCGGAGTTGTCGTTTGACCGTGGCAGCTCGAAACGCATCGATATCTTTTTAATTTTAAATCGTCGAGTTAAAATAGTCATTTTTCAAACGGTCTCGGATTTCGACGAAACCAGTTTCATCGGATCCGTAATGTGATATTATTGTAAGATTTCAAATTTCATAATTTTTGGATTTACCGTTTGTCCGGGGCAAGCCAAAACGCCTCGAAATCGATTTAAATCGGTTTAATTTAAATTGATCGTTTTTCTCCGTATCTCGCACAGATGTCCGAATTAGCTTCCGAAACACGTTCCATTGCGTTCGGAACGCGGGTTAAACCCTAGAAACGTCAGCCGGCACGCTCAATTTCGAGTTCGAAAAATCCGGATGAATAGTAAATTGGAAATTTTTCTATAAAAACCCCTACATCTTTTCATTTGCAAAGAAATTCAACCCTAGGGTTTCATCACGTTCAGCCGCCACCAACGAAACGAATGGCCAGAAAACTCTATCTTTCTCCCCTTATTTTCTTCAAATCCAAGCAATAATTCGAAAAACTTTCAACACGAAGATTGAAGAGATTCGCGAGCTCTTCGAATCCATACGGATGCGATCGAGTTTGGAGCTGTAAATCGATGGGATTTTGGTCAGGAAGGTAGGCCGTTCGTGTGCGATTTCAGGGGGCTATGCTCGACCGAGCTGCACGTGGTCATGGGCGTGGGTAGTGTTTGGATAGGCGAGTCGAATGGAAGCTTCTGATCATCGCCGAAGTGGTCGTGGTGGTCGCGTCGATTAGGGTTTCGTGGCGGCGTGGGTTCTTTCGCGACCTGGAGATGTTCTGGGGGAAGAAGGCGCGCGTGAGGAAGATGAAGAAATTCATGGCCCAGATTGTCTTGTTCAAAAACGAACGGTCCAGATGGCAGTGTGAGTTTGAAATTAAATAAAAGTGTAAATTTATTGTATAAACTTCTAAATGCAATATCTCTTTCATACGTTATTAGAAAAATACGAAACAAAGTGCGTTGGAATCGTCTCGACGAGCTCTTCGCGATGCAACTGATTTGGAAGCGATTGGAGTCAGTGAAAATTTTGGATAAAATTAAACGCGTGTTTAATTTTATTCGAAATAAACGCTGGAATCAGAATTAAAATCAAGGTGAGATCTTCTCACTCAAATTTGAATGTGGAATTATTTACAGTTATTGATTGATGATTGACTGTTTGAATGTGCTATTAGATATGATAGGATATATCTATATATATAGCAGTATATACATATTGGCATATGTATATATTGGATTGATTGATTCCCGCCTCGTATAGCGGATGAGACCCTATTGCGCCGTTAGTAAGCGGATTTATAAAAACCTATATACCGCGATAATTCCGTACTGGAGCGGAATTGGTATTGTGCTAACATCTTTGGATGCAGGGAAACAGGTTGGAGGGATCCAACTGGATTCCTCAACTGTATTTATTGTTTACAGATATTGTGATATTTGTTGATGATCATATGTTGATATATGATGTTTGGCTGTAGTGATGGACTAATTGATGCGTTGCATCATTGGATTCAAGTTTTTAATAACGACTTTGAATTTAAAAGGATTTTTAAAGTGATCTTTGAAATTATACGTTTTATTAAATTTTGAAGTGATTTATTTTAAATAAATAAACGTTCAAATATTAAAGTTATAAAAGTTAAGATCTTTGTGAAATATAATCGAAAAGTGATTTTTGGAATAAATAGTTGATTGATTTATAAAATGGGTTAAATTGAGATTTTTAAAATGTTATAAACGGTTTACTTAAAAAGGTTTATAAAGTTGACATTTTATAAATTAAGATATTGGAAGTATAAAACGAGTTTTTTTATAAGTGTTATAAAATGAAGTGATAATAAAAATCATATGTGAACGAGATTTATAGATTTATAAATGGTGAAGTATAAATTGTATAGAAGTTGTGGGATAGAAGATTTATAAGGAATTTACTTATAAATTAGATTTTTGCACTTAGATGAGATTTGAACGGAATTTGCTAATAAAATGATTTTTTAAGTTGAAATTGTCATGAAATGTAAATGTGATTTATAAACGTTGTTTATAAACCCGAAGTCACTTATCTTGATAAGTAATTTTAGAAGTTAATAAAAGGAGAATTTTATAAATCGAAGTTGTTAGAAAATATAAAGGTGAATTTATAAACGTTGTTTTATAAATTCGAAATCAATTGGATTTGATAGATTAAATATAGAAGGTTGTTGAAGGAGATATATTCACGATTTTGGATAGTGAATACATCGTTAAGTAAAATGGATAGTTTTGGGAAAAGTGACATTGAAAATGAAGTTAAACATTTTAGAGATGTTTTTAAAAGGTATTATGACATCGAATACATAGATTTCAACATTTATTGTTGAAATAGACGTTTTCGAAAAATAAGGAAATGGTGGACTATAACACTGTTGTTATAGTAAATGATTTCCGAAAGGAAATATTTTTATGTAGTATTGGGATTTATATATCTATTTTAATTTCGAATCCCTATACTAGTGATTTTAAGTCGTCGTAACGATGTTTTACGCAACATTCGTTTTGACTCAAATAGATGTCAAATTTATGATTTCCTTAAAGAATGAATATATACTTATTATTGTTTTAAGTATATCGAATATTTTCAAATGTTGAAAATAAATGATTTGTGAATTACTTATTTTAAATAAGTATGGAAATGCTTTTCCAATATGAAATGAACTGTTTTGAGATTTTATCTTCAAAGATAAAATGAAATGTGGAAATTGATTTGAAATTGTTTTCAAATGGTTAAGTGTGGAAATTATATATCTAGTAAAGATATTTTTGAAGATAAATAATTTGAGGAAATTATTTGGAATCTGATGATGTTGCGCATCTTTATTGATAGTTAAATAACCGACTATCAATATTTACCTTTAGATAGGTATTTGTTGTGATTGGATGAATTTGAATGCCACACTTATTTCTGAATAATCGCTCACTATTCGGGTTAGCCGGGAAAGGACCATGGGGTCGTATAACCCATTCCGAATATGTGATACGTCGTTATGAATCGCATTTGAAGACCGGTATTGAAGACCGGATATTTTTGAAAACGGAAGGATTACCGTCGAGTTACTCTACATCGGCTGATCTCCGATTTAGAGGTTTTATCACCCTTAGTGACGGGAAGTCCTGACGTGATTGAAAATTATCCGGATATGCAAGGGCTTCGTGAGAAGTGCCTTCGGTTCTGTTCGATCCCGGAACAGACTTGTATGGATTGTGTGTCTGACGTTACAATTTGAGATATAAAGCTGATTTCTTTCAAATACATTTCTGTTGGTGGCGGAGAATTTATTCTCTTAGCTTAACACCCTTCTCTGAGACGTACGAGCTCAGAGGTTATGTAGTTGAAATTTATCAGCGATATATCCCAATTTGGTAACGTGGCATACTGAGTGTTGCTGTGAAATGATCAGTGTTTGATCATTTGTGATATGATCATTTGTTTGATCTTATATCTTTGTGATCATAGGTTGATCATTTTGTTTGACCCGAAGCAGGGCTTTTTGTAGAAAGCGTAGCTTTGTGGACGAGACTTCGTCGAGCCTCACACCCCGGAAATGGTCGAAACAGGAAGGATGCAGCAAGGTTCTAGGGAGTAGCGCCCCTTAGTGTATGTCATTCCTTCTGGATAAAGGTGGTATCATGGTATGGAGCCCAGATACTTAACCTCTGTGGTTGCTGCACAGTTATCTTTACTTTGTGGTTTGTTGGAAATCGGGGATCCTCGGGAAGATCGGTGACGATCGGGGGATGGCATACGCGTGTCAGTAGTTACCTATTTTTGCAGAGGTAACCCGGCCTTGTGTTGGCAGAGATCCGGTTAGGTTCTCGGGTCGTCTATTCCAGGGACGTACCCATCGTGGATAGGAAGTTCCTTAGCCTGACCATTTGTTGGAAATCCAAAAAAACAATACGTGACTTGTACGGTTTTAGTTGTATTACCTGCTATGGAATGTGGCGGTAACCTGCTATTGAACATAGTAGCTATAGCAAGCATACTATAATGGTACCTATGCTGGCTAAGATTTATATTCTACTTTCGAAATGTTTTCTACACTATGCACTAATAATAATATCAAAAAGAATTTGATTTTCGCGTAGTAAGCATCTTTGACTATCATAAGAAGAAATCTCCTCCAAGTCTGCGTTTGCATTGTGTGTGTGGCGGGAGGTCTTATGGTAGTTTCATTTTCCAAAAGCATTGCGAATTGACTTTAAAATTATCCTGTTGTTTATTTTAAAGAATAACTGTTTTACGATCTCACAACAGTCACCATGACTGACTCGGAGTTTATTGTTTCCCTTCTAAACTCTGGGTGCCCACCAATTTCCACACGGGCAGTCTAGAGTTAGATTATCAGGATATTCTGGATATTCTGGAGCTTGGAGATAAGCTGGAGTTCGAGACGTAGTATTTGTATCTGATATTATTTTATTCCGCTGTGTATTCTGTATGAGGACGAGTTTATATAACTGTCCATTGTTGTATATTGACTCTGATGATTGATGTATGTATAAAACTGATATAATTCTTTGTTTTAAAAGACTAGTAATTATCTATTGTATATTATTCCGCTGCAATGTGTAAGATTCTGATATTGTTTTCTATTTCTGTTTCTGCTCTTGTTGTTTTGTTGCTCTTCTTTCTTTTTCTTCTATCTTCTTCTTCTACCTTTTTCTTTTTCTTAAAACCATAACTTTTCGGGTTTCCGGCATTCGATCGCTCAGCAGTCGATAAAGCGAGTATCGATGTTGAATTTTCGAAAGTCGAAAATTTTCGGGGCGTTACAAATCTTATCAAAAAACGCGGGTTGGCATCAATGAATTCGGATAATGGAGTCGACATGTGTGGATTTATTGTCGATTTGAATGGTCGAAAATGTCGGGTCGTTACAGTTGGTATCAGAGCTTTGGTTTAGATTACCTTGGCTCTAGTGGGGAATAACTCATTAAAATAGGGTTAAACCTTATGAATGAGTTTGAGTGTATATGAGAAAGCGTATTTGTAATTTTGATATAAAAATGATTTTATATTGTGTTAATTTGTTCCGTTGAGTATTTATGAATTCTGGTTGGTACTTGGGACGCCAAGGCATCAATAGGAATTTCTAAACACTCGAATAGGACAAATTGACATAATATTGTTTTGGATTATATTTTATATATATAAAAGAATTATCTTGAAAATTTATAAATTTTGATTGTATTGGTTGTTAGGAGATGATAATATTAGATTATCATCGTTTATTGTTGATTAGTCAATATTTCTAACTATCGACTATTGGATGATTTTAAGAAATGAAACTTGTAAATATGATTAACAATGAAAATAAAATGGTAAATAAAATAAAATAAAAATGAATTTAAATTAAGATGGAGAATTTAAATTCCGGTGTTTTGAAATTTATCAACAAAAAAATTTGAAATGTATAATATAAGTATTAAATGATAGTATATTCGATTAGAAATTGTTTTCAAAGGATTTTCAAATGAAGTAAGTGTTATACTCCCCTCTTGACACTAGAGAATGATTTCGGTGATAAGTGCACGCATCATCGACGTTTATTTTATAGAGTCCAAGTGGGGGAGATCACTTAATAGCTTTTTCAAAACCTTTTTTTTTATTAAAATTGAATTTTATTTTGTATTCTCTATAGTATGACTTGATATATAGTAATATAAGTATATATTATTTCAAGCTTGATTTGAAATGAATCCGAAATTGAAATTCTTAAGTTCTCTAATAAGGAATGATTTTAATTATTAAACTAAAGTAAATCTTGAATTGTTAGAAACTTATGAATTGAAAAAGGTGAAATTGAATTTAAGTGTTAAAAAAATTTAATTTAAAATTGTAGTAGTAACCCTTAATTTGGAAAATAATAAATTGGAAATTTATTTAATAGGTATAACACTCAAACTGAATGAAAAGAAGTTGTATATTGTTTAACTACATTCTATTTGCATAGCTATAACTTTCCAAATACTTAAAAAGTTTAAAATGCTAATAAGGATAAGTAAATAAATAATATACAAGTGTGATTGCGAATAATAAAATGTGAAGATCTATTGATAGTGTAAATATAAAAGAAATTTAAGCTGTAAAATGAATGATATATACAAGTGAATGAATAAAATTTAAAATTAATGAAATATAAAATTTGTAAATGGAAACTAATTAAAGTTGAATATAACTAAATGTCAATAAACTTGGAAGTGTATGAAATTAAAAAAAAATTGACTTGGAAATGTATAATTGATTTGGTGTAGATTCTGGATGGATGGTAATTGATTTAGTAGAATTCATTAGTGTTAATGGAATTGAATAAATGGAATAAAATTTTAAAATAATTAAATTTAAATTTGAAGCAAAGTGAAATTAAATATAATTGAATCCAATTTAAATTGAAGCAAATTGACTTGAATTTAAAATGTGAATGAAACAAACTTGAATAAATCGGAAATAAATTGAATGTAAACGTATTTCATGGATAAATAAGAAAATAAACGACTTTGTGTTTATGATTGTTCTTTAGAAAATTTAAAGTTTGATTGTTTGTACTTTGAAATAATAAAAGCAAAATTTTGGAAAAAAAATCCAAAATTGTCCAATATATGCTGAAACGAAAACAACCATAACTTTTAAATGGCTGAACGAAATTCAACGATATTAGACTTTTCGGAAAGCATAGAAACTGTAGCACGACTTTTGTTTAGACTGTCTTGAAAAATTCCTTCATTTACTTAGCTAAAAATTTGAATCTTCTCGCTGGCCTGTGTAAAAAGGGAAGCAAAATCAGTAGCATATACTCTTAGTATTTTTGCCATAACTTTTTACTGTTTTATCGGATTTTGATGACTTTTCACTTTCTGGAAAGCTTAGAACTTAAGCTAAAACTTTTGTTTTAATCATTTGGTGTTTTGCTGTCGTTTAGAAGGTCAAAAACGTGACCAAACGCCGCTGACCTGCGCAATTCATTGCCAGGCTGAGGCGTATCTATTTAGTAAAACGGTCGTAACTTTTGAACGGAAAGTACGAATTCAATGATTTTGAACATTCCGGAAAGCCTGAAAGGAATGCAACAACTTTTGTTTAGATTCTATTGTCAAATTTTATCGTTTATGTGACCAAAAAACTGAGATTCGTTTGCTGTCCTGGAATTGGAATTTCAGTTTTGAAGCTAAACATGTTATATGTGTGTTGTTTATGATAAGTATATCGATCTATCTTTATATGCATGGTTCTAACTTGGTTATTGAGCATTTTAGTAGGTAGCAAAGGGGTTGCGCTTCACTTGTGGAGCTCGCTTCTACGCTTAATGCAAAATGTAAGTTAAAATGCTAATAACCGCTTAATAAAAGGTACGTTCTCGGATTACGGTTTATGTTGTGGTATATTATTGTGTTCCCCATGTTTTGGGATGCCTCATTCTTGTAATGAGATGTATATCATGCAATTATTACCACTGTGAAATTTTTCGGTCCTAGCCGTGCAAAGGAGGAGCTGTCGAAATTTTTTCAAAAATCCGGGAGTTAGAAAATTTTGAGATTCTAAAAATCCTATAATTAATTTTGCAAATAAGTCGAATATTTTGAATGAATTATATCTAAGTAATGGTTTCCCCTTCTCCGTTCCTTTTCGAGGACGAAAAGTTTTAAGTGGGGGAGAATGTAACGACCCGTATTTTTAACATTTTAAAAATACGAATTAAAATAAAAAAATTGGATAAAAATCCGGAGGAAATAAAATTTTGTGTTGTTAAATGTGAATTACAAGTTAAAATACAAAACTGAATTCTGAAATAAATTATTTGTAAATTAAATATGGATGTTGTTTGCACCAAAATTGGTCACAAACCCCGAATGTTATGAAAACACCAGTGTACGAATATAAATCAACAATATTCACACACAAATCTCAAATCTAAGCAAACAGAGTATCACAATTCAGAAATAATGAACATAAACGAGATTTATAGTGGTTCGGCGATCTTGCCTACGTCCACTCTGAAGTTGATGATTTTATTGAAGTTCACTTGATGATTACAATTTCTTCTGATGTAGTACAACTGATTATATGATTATAATCTGAATCTAAGGAAGCAGTGGTGATTCTGAGTAAATCTGGTAGAGTCCGGGTGCTCTTTAGCTCCTAAAATTGTCCGACCTCTTTTCTGAATGACCAGGGGCTCTATTTATAGGTGCAGGAGGCTGATATTTCGCCTAAATTGAAGGGAGACCAGTTCTGGCACGTGAGGGGGCCCACATGCCCGCTCTCTGGAAATCCGGGCCCACTTTGGGGTCGATTCGACCCTTGCCTCGAATCGATCAAGTTTTGCTCCGATTGAGATGAAATTTGGCATGAACATTCCTTATGTTGCCAGTAAGCTACTGTGAAAATTTCATAGCATTTGGACTTATAGATCTCAAGTTATGATCGATTCAAGGTCGCTTGTCTAGTTGTAGTGCTCTGCTCGAATCGATTACGTTCGAATCGATCATTTCGAATCGATGGTGCTGTGCGCCTCCCTGATGACGTGGAGCGCAATCTTCGTATCGATCCACTTTTCTCGCCGAGAGGATCGAGTCGTTACATGGACTTCGCTGCTTTGAATTGGTGGATTCGAAGCAAGGCATCTTGATGGATTCGAGCATATCACTTAAGCATGGAGTCGAGGTAGAGCTTTGTTCGTATCGATCATGATTGGATCCAGTTAATCGATACGAACTGGTGGGGTTCAGATGGATTCGAAGAGAAGTGGCCATTTGGACTCGAATGACCTCAATTTGGATGGATACGAAACGGAAGGAAGCGAAGCTATCTCCCTCTTGATTGATTCGAATGCCATGGTTTCGTACAGGGGTAACTCGATGGATTCGAACTAGCGATGTCTTGGATGGATTAGAACATGAACCCTGCCGATGGATACGAAGAAGACGATATCGATGGATTCGAAGTAAGGCAGGGACGATGGATTCGAATGATGGCTACACTGATGGATTCGAACATAGATTCTTCTAACTTGCGTCGATCATAACTTGAACATACGGACTCGGATTGACTTGAGATTTGAAACGTTGACTCTCATGGCTTAGCTTTTCTTGTCCTACCAATTTTGGCTCGATCCGGACTCGGACAAAATTCATTGATATCCATGGTAAAACAGTGTATAACGAGCTTTTACGACGAACTGTCTTTAGTTTTCCAGTCAACTTTTTGGTGTCACGGCCTTGCCAAAAGGCGGAATAACATTTGCCCCCCAAAACATGCCTTGCGATAGGAAGGTGTGTTTTGTAATGCCATAAGCTGGATGTTCATATCCTGTTGATGACCTGCAAAGACATTGATAGTTTTATCTGACCTTAAATGATGACCGTTCGCGATCTAGCCATTTTTAGGTGGAATGTGACCGTTCGCGATCTAGCATTTTTTGTATGACCTTAAATGATGATCGTTCGCGATCTAGCCATTTTGAGGTGGAATGCGACCGTTCGTGATCTAGCATTTCTATATGGCCCCAAATGACGACCGTTCGTGATCAAGCCATTTAAGGTGAGGGGTGCTGTTCGAGGCGAGTTGTGACCGTTCGAGGTCGGGTGCCGTTCGAGGCAAATGGTGACCGTTCGAGGTCGGGTGCCGTTCGAGGCAAATGGTGACTGTTCGAGGTCGGGTGCCGTTCGAGGCGATTGAGTGTGCCCGGGAGGGACTTAGTTTTATCAATGTCAGGTTCACGTTCGGGTGAACTTCTGAATCAGCAATCGTGGCGGTTCGTCGCCATACAAGGTGTGCTTGTGGACCGTTCGCGATCCAAAGCATACGCGAGTAACTTCTTCTACAAAATTGCGAATATCAAATTAACGTTCACAGAAATATTCAAACAAACAAAGTCTAAATGTCCAAATCAACATGAAACAAAAGCAAAGCAAGGATGTCAAAGTGTAAATTCTCACTACGAGACAGTCAATAATCATTCAGAGCATGCCTGTGGATCGTTCGTGATCTCATACATGTGTAAATGGTTTGATGGTGTCAGTGAGAAGTTTACGACTCGTTCATCGTTATTTAAATTAATTGATAACCATTACGTGCCTCGGCTCGGGGTCACCCCTAGCTAATGTAGAGGGTGATCGCTCTGGTTCCACCGTTGGAGATCGCCTCCTCACATACTGAAGTAGCCTACCGTTCCTGATATGCCCTTCTACCTCATCCTTCAGGTGTCTACAGTCATTTGTGCTATGACCATTCAGCTCGTGGAATAAGCAATATTTGTCTGACTTTCTCTCGTCGGTAGTCGGATCCCGTCGTATTGATCTACGGTAGGCAACTTGCTCTCGGGTGTCTTGGTAGATTCGCTCCAAACCCTGGTTGAGCTCTGAGTAGGTGGTGAATCGTGGCTCTCTCTGCAGTCGCTTTGGCCCATCACCACTGTCTTCAGCCTTTCGTTTTCCTTTGTCCTTGCCTGAGTCCTTTTCGAGAGGCTTTTTGTCTTTAATTGCATAAACTTCTATTCCCTCTCCTTCTTCTCTTTCAGCATTAGCGTCTTCCAATCGCAAAAACTTTTCAGCTTCATGATAAAATTCTCCCAGGTCCGTAGGAGGATCCTTAGTTAGTGAATTCTTGAACTCCGTGCCATCAGATATCCCAGATACAACTGCCATCATGACCATAGATGGATCTGGTCGATCCACTGACGCTGCTGCCGCATTAAATCGCGTCAGAAAACTCCTCAAAGATTCCCCAGCTTTCTGCTTTAGAGTCGCCGAACTCATCACGTTCTTGGGTCTCGAAATATGAACCCTGAATTGTCTCATAAACCTTTCTGTTAAATCTGTCCAAGTCCCAATGGAGCCACTCTCCAGTTGTCTAAGCCATAGCGCTGCAATGTCCGACAGATACAATGGAAAGCACCGAGCCATGACCTCCTGTGATGCCCCCAGCACTTCCATGTGCCTCATATACTTCGTTAGATGGACCGCTGGATGTGTCCGCCCATCATACATTTCCACCGATGGTAGCTTGAAGTTTGGTGGATTCCTGGCCTGCCTGATCGAAGGAGTAAAGGGACTCCTATGTACATCCTCCAGATCTCTATTGACTAGTCCGCCTCTCATGGCCCGTCTGACCATCTCCGCCAACCTGTCGTTGTCGTCAGGCTGTGATCTTCGAGTGTCACCTTCGTCCTGCCCCCCTGGCTGAGCGTTCATCCCTCCATTGCCACCAGGTTGCTCGGATGTCCCTGAATCTCTTCCCGGGATTGGATCAACATGCTCTAAGTGTGTGCCCCCCAACTCCGGCGCTGCGCCAGATGGTCCCCGATTTTGCGCTCCAAGTTGCCCAATCTGTTGAAGCAAATTATGTATCATTTCCTCCTGTCTCTTCATCATTGTCTCCATCTCACCCCTGGTGATGAAGACCGATGCTTGGTTTGCCCCCGAGGATGCCTCTTGACTCCCTTCATGCTGACTTTGTTCTGGTCTCTGCCTCCTACTTGTTTGTCTTGTCATGATGATTCAGATCTAAATTTCTTAGCCTTCTAATTCGACTTTCAAATGATAGAACTCCTGAGTTCAGTTCTCGGTGAAAGCACCAAAGTGTTTGCACCAAAATTGGTCACAAACCCCGAATGTTATGAAAGCACCAGTGTACGAATATAAATCAACAATATTCACACAAATCTTAAATCTAAGCAAACAGAGTATCACAATTCAGAAATAATGAACATAAACACGAGATTTATAGTGGTTCGGCGATCTTGCCTACGTCCACTCTGAAGTTGATGATTTTATTGAAGTTCACTTGAAGATTACAATTTCTTCTGATGTAGTACAACTGATTATATGATTATAATCTGAATCTAAGGAAGCAGTGGTGATTCTGAGTAAATCTAGTAGAGTCTGGGCGCTCTTTAGCTCCTAAAATTGTCCGACCTCTTTTCTGAATGACCAGGGGCTCTATTTATAGGTGTAGGAGGCTGATATTTCGCCTAAATTGAAGGGAGACCAGTTCTGGCACGTGAGGGGGCCCACATGCCCGCTCTTTGGAAATCCGGGCCCACTTTGGGATCGATTCGACCCTTGCTTCGAATCGATCAAGTTTTGCTCCGATTGAGATGAAATTTGGCATGAACATTCCTTAGGTTGCCAATAAGCTACTGTGAAAATTTCATAGCATTTGGACTTATAGACCTCAAGTTATGATCGATTCAAGGTCGCTTGTCTGGTTGTAGTGCTCTGCTCGAATCGATTACGTTCGAATCGATCGTTTCGAATCGATGGTGTTGCGCGCCTCCCTGATGACGTGGAGCGCAATCTTCGTATCGATCCACTTTTCTCGCCGAGAGGATCGAGTCGTTCCATGGACTTCGCTGCTTTGAATTGGTGGATTCGAAGCAAGGCATCTTGATGGATTCGAGCATATCACTTAAGCATGGAGTCGAGGTAGAGCTTTGTTCGTATCGATCATGATTGGATCCAGTTAATCGATACGAACTGGTGGGGTTCAGATGGATTCGAAGAGAAGTGGCCATTTGGACTCGAATGACCTCAATTTGGATGGATACAAAACGGAAGGAAGCGAAGCTATCTCCCTCTTGATTGATTCGAATGCCATGGTTTCATACAGGGGTAACTCGATGGATTCGAACTAGCGATGTCTTGGATGGATTCGAACATGAACCCTGCCGATGGATACGAAGAAGACGATATCGATGGATTCAAAGTAAGGCAGGGACGATGGATTCGAATGATGGCTACACTGATGGATTCGAACATAGATTCTTCTAACTTGCGTCGATCATAACTTGAACATACGGACTCGGATTGACTTGAGATTTGAAACGTTGACTCTCATGGCTTAGCTTTTCTTGTCCTACCAATTTTGGCTCGATCCGGACTCGGACAAAATTCATTGATATCCATGGTAAAACAGTGTATAACGAGCTTTTACGACGAACTGTCTTTAGTTTTCCAGTCAACTTTTTGGTGTCACGGCCTTGCCAAAAGGCGGGATAACAGATGTTAACTTGTAATGAATGTAAATAATGAATTGAATTTGATTGTAAACCAAATTGGTTATGATTGTAAACAAAGAATAAATAAAATGGTAGATTTAATAATGGAAGTTTATGTTATTGAAACTAATATAAATAAATGTAACTTAATATTACAGTTGATTGAAAGCAGATAATAACTGAAATTGTAATTCGATAAAGATGTTAACTTGTAATTGAACGTAAGTAAAGATTTAAATTTGAATGTAACAAGTAATTGAATTGAATTGAATTTGATTGTAAACAACGAAATAAATAAAATGTTACATTTAAAATTGAAGTTATAATATGGAAATCAACGTAAATGAATGTAATTTAATATTACTGTGAATTTAAATAAGATGATAGCTGAAGAAAATGAAAGTAAATGAATTATAAAGTATTGATAATAATGTATAAGTAAATGGTTGATTCAAAAATGAAAGTGTAAATCGAAATAAAAGAATTCATTTGGAATTAAATAACTTGAATTTGAATTACAATATAATTGAACGCTGAATCTAATATAATCTTTTATATTAGATTTATAATGGAAAACTGAATTGTAAAAGATTGTTAATTACTGTGAAATTAAAAATGGGATTTGTGAACAATTGAAATTTGATTTAAAAGTTAATAATTTAAATTTGGGAATTTTATATTGAAATTAAACAGTCGAATAATTTATTTTTCGAATATTGGATTTAATTAGACAATTAAATCGATAATTTAATAAGTTAAATTTCAGAAATAATTGAAAATCGAGTTGAATATGATTGAAAATGATTTGTAAAATTTTTCTTATCATATTGGAGTTATAGTAATGTTATAGTACTTTTAAAATTGAATTTAAAGTTAATTTGTGAAAATTGAATATTTTAATATTTAATTATCGACTGAAAAATAGCCATTTTTCGAACAGTCTCAGAATTGAACGAAACTCATTCCATTGGATCCGTAATAGTTTTTTATTGTCGGATTTCAATTTTCGTACCAATCGGAGTTATCGTTTGACCGTGGCAGCTCGAAACGCATCGAATTGTTTTTAATATTAATTCGGCGAGAGAAAATAGTCATTTTTCAAAAAATCTCGGATTTCGACGAAACCAGTTTCATCGGATCTGTAATGTCATATTATTATAAGGTTTCAAATTTCGTATCAATCAGATTTACCGTTTGTCAGGAGCGAGCCCAAACGCACAGAAATTTGATTAACCAATTTAATTTTAAATCGACCGTTATTGCCGTAACTCGTACAGATGATCGAATTAGCTTCTGAAACCTGTTCCATTGTGTTTGGAACGCGGGGTAAACCTTAGAAACGTTAGCCGGCACGATTCGTTTGGAGTTCTGAAAATCTGGGATGAATAGTGTCGCGTATTTTTCTATAAAAGCCCCTCACTTTCTCTATTTTCCAAAAACCCTAGGGTTTCAGCCCTTAGTCGCCACTTTTAATTCAATGGCCAGAAAATTCCGAAACTTCTTCCTCATTTTCCTCTCAATCCATCAACAATTAGCAAAAGTCGTCAACTACAAAGTTGTAGAGGACGACGAGAGCTTCAAATCCATACGGAGATGATCGAAAACGGAGCAACGAATCAATGGGAATTTGCATTCAAAGTTGTGCATTTTTCCTCGATTTGCGTGCAGCAGAGATGGCCGAGCTCCACCCTACTCTGGCCGATGGTAGCTTCCTTGAAGGCCTTCGACGTGGTATTCCATGATCGTTCTGGAAGTCGTCGTGGAGGTCGTGAAAATTGATGGAAGAAACGACGGCTAATGGGTTTGCATACGTGAATTTCACGTTGGGAAAGAAGCTATGAGGTGCGGCTCAGATCTGAAGGGATGGAGATGAATGCCCAGATTCTGATCTAGGTTAAAAATATGGAAATAAATTGTGAAATTAGTTATATTAAAATTTGTACAAACTTTAAAAATGCATAACTTTTTCATACGAGGTCCGATTGAAACGAAACTTTTTGCATTGCGATCATAATGACGAGAGCTTCGAAATGAAACTGGTTTGGATGGATTTGGAGACGGTGGAAATTTGGGCTAAAGTTGGGCGTCGTCCAGTCTTAGTTCCAAACCGGAACGTCTCGGCGATAACAGAAAATCAAGGTGAGTGTTTTATAACGCTCACAATGTACTGAATATCTTTATGGTAGTTAAATTTGACATTATGAAGTGATATGGATTTATTTTTCGTTGTTTGATAAAAAATTTAATTGTCATATAGATTGTCATTTGAATTCACCGTTGAAAATTAAATTGACAGTCAAATTGAAGTTAAAATTTAATTGCGATCAAGTTACCTGATATTGATAATTATGAATTTGTTGTGAATGTTATTGGCTTTATGGTTGATTAGTTGTGATGGATGATAGTGGTCGATATTGGTTGTTTATTTATTTTGATATATCAGGCTATCATCATGTATATTGTTTATTGCATATAAAACTGTAAATTGAATCATTTTGAATAAATTAAGGAATAGGTTGAAATGATATACCTATGACATCTATTTGGATTGAAATGATATATATCCATCCTTGAAATTAAAATTGAAATAATTATCCACTTGGCCTTAGGTTAGAAAATGTGGAAATTAGGTTGAAGGGCTTTTATTTCCAAGGTAATTAGTTTTAAGGACAACACTTTTGAATAATTAGTTTTAAGGACAATTTACAGGATAATGATAAATTCATTTATCTTTTTAAGTTATACAGGAAAATGATAAATCCTTTTAGCATTATTTTGTATAACTGAAAATGATAAATTCTTTTATCTTTTTCCTGTAAAATGTCCTTAAAACTAATTTTTCAAAAGTAGTGTCCTTAAAACTTATTACCCACACAAATAAGCCCTTGAAGTGAAAATCCCCTTAGAAAATTATATACGAACACCGGGTTGGTTAAATTAAATGATTTTAAAAGTTGTTTTGAAATTATTTAAATGAATTGATTTTAAGAATAAAATCCAACTTATGGAAATTGAATTATTTTGAATTGAACCTCGAGATGTTGGAATTTAAACTTGGTAAATGAAATTGTTTAATTATTCGAAGTTTAGATTTTTAAGAAAAATTTGAAATACGGCGTAAATTTTCGAAAGTTGATTTGTTTTAAAAGATTGGACTTTTAATCGAACTCTGAATATTTCTAAGAAAATTTATATGAAATGATATTTCAAGTTTGAGTTTGGAATTGAAAATTAATTTGAAATTGAGATTTAATTAATTTGGAATTTAATTGAAATTCAAAGACATTTGTGAATTGGACTAAATCGAAACTATTGAATTAAATTTGAAGATAAAATTGATTTGAATAGGATTTGAATTGAAATTGATTTGGAATGTAATACTTAAATGAATTCTTGAAATCCGAATGTTAATCTAAGTTTATTGAATTGGAATTGTTCCAGAAATTAAGTAAACTACTTAATACGGATGTTTAATTTGAAGTATATTCTAATTTGAATACGAAATGGTTTAAAGCGAATCTTATATTCTTATATAAATATATGAACTGTTTTGAAATGTGAAATATTTAAAGTTTCGAAATATATTGGAAGTGAAATTGTTTATTTTGTGGTTCAAATATGTATTTGAAATTGATAATTTGAAATGGTTTATTGAGAAGCTGAATCGAGTTGAAATTGATGATTTGAAATTTGATTAAATTTTAATTTTGGAATTCGAGTTTATGTGAATCGTTTTGTGGAATTTGAGGCGAAAATGATTTTGAAATCGAAATGAGATATTGAGGCAAAAAAATTGATTTTGAAATTGAAATGAGATATTGAGGCGAAAATGATTTTTGAAATGAAATCGTATATTTTGAGTAGATATAACGATTTTGAAATTGAAATGAGATATTGAGGCAAAAATGATTTTTGAAATGAAATCGTATATTTTGAGTAGATATAACGATTTTGAAATTGAAATGAGATATTGAGGCGAAAATGATTTTGAAATGAAATCGTATATTTTGAGTAGATATGATGATTTTGAAATGGCTTTGATTTTTGAAGCGAATATGATATTTTTGATAATCAATTATGAATTGATTTTGAAAATGTAAAAGAGGCATCGGTGTAATAATACGTAGTTATTAAAGAGACCGGGATCGGATATGGACATACTCTCTGTCGATACCGAAAACCACTTTAATAACTAATATACGCGGAGTGTTGATCCAGAATGAAGTGGATGGTTTGATGAACGCGTTGACTGAAGAAAGAGAACGATATTGGATGACCCCTGACATGACTAAAACAGGAGCCCTGCCGGGGCATTGAGGTTCACCACCTCTAGAGGACACACTTCTTCGTTACCATATCTATTACTTTTGTGATTCGATTTGGGTGCACCCCTCGATTATGGGAGTGTTGTTTCGCGGTGTTGAGGTAGTAGCTGCTGTGCCCAACATCAGTCCAGATGACGCAACTACTAGTATCCTAGTTGGTATCGCCTCATGTACCTTGTCATACTGATTATCCTATTCGCGACCACTACGTTTTGGTTTATACCTTTAGTATATGGATTGCCCTCTGGTGACTTCCGGTTTTGGGGAAACTACGGTCTTGTATATGCTCTTGGGAATAAAAATGTGTTAAGGGTGGAATGGGCCATGGCTTAACGTTATTTTAATACTTTTACTTTAATGTAGACATATTATAATAGCGTACTGTACTACATAGTAGATAGTTTAACGGATCCTTGAGAGATGGAAAATCCCGTAACATCTCTTAAGTTATTGCACTCACGTTGACACTGGATAGGAGATGTCAAACCCCGTAAACATCTCTGACGCCGTCACACTCATATTTCTTATTCGATTTGACTTACATGAGATATTTTAGTCCTTACTCGAGTGTTTTGTCTTTTCATTACGCTCGGGTCAGCCTGAGCATTTCAGATTAGGTTGAAGGAATATTCTGGAGGACGAAGATGGAGTTTGGTATTACATCATTTGTATTCTACTACTGTATTATTTTTCCGTTGCATTGTTGTATTATCTCTGATATGTATGTAACTCTGATTTATGATGTATAAGAATAATCAAATTTATTTATTTAACAGCTTCATGAACTGTTATTTTATTATTATATATTGTTCCTTCCGCTGCGAGATTCTGTGTTTGTTTCTATTCTTTCTTATCTATTTCTTATTTACCCAAAAAACTATCTGTATTTGGATTATTTGAGTCGACATGTGCGGATTTATTGTCGATTTGAATGGTCGAAAATGGCGGGTCGTTACAGTAACATTTTATTTATTTTTTGTTTACAATCATAACCAATTTGGTTTACAATCAAATTCAATTCATTATTTACATTCAATACAAGTTAACATCCATATTTAATTTACAAATAAGTTATTTCATAATTCAGTTTTGTATTTTAACTTGTAATTCACATTTAACAACACAAAATTTTATTTCCTTCGGATTTTTATCCAAATTTTTTATTTTAATTCGTATTTTTAAAGTGTTAAAAATACGGGTCGTTACAATTACCTTAAATCAGAACACATCACTTAGAATGCTCATCGTCCACCTGACGATGTTCTGAAAGCATTCAATCCATACAAGTTCGTTCCGGGTTCGAACGAAACCGAAGGCATTATCTCGTTACACTCGTTTGGGAATCACCCTCAGAGTTAACGACAATAACCCTTGCACTCTGAATCTTCATCTTCACTTGAGATTCACGACCTATCGTTAATTTGGATCGATGTGGTATTCGGATATCCAAATCTGGAAACTCGATCCCGGTCTCATCGAAATCCAAAACGTATCTTTTAAGGCCAAGTTGTTTTAAAGTTAAAACAATTCAATTCAATTATCTATATATACACAGATAGATAATTCACAATATCACCATAGATAATCTACACTATTATCACAAATAGATAATTTACATTATCATTCAACCAAACATCCATATCATAGATCAGCACATATCTCATCAGAGATATCAAACAATGCAAAGCATTCATTATTCAACCATCCATAAGTAATGATTTATACCATCTCTAATTAATTTAAAATAAAATAAATTAATTACTTCATTATAAATCCTGCTTACTTAATAATTAATTAATTATAAATCAATTAATTATCCTCTAATTATTCATTTCAATTAATCATCCTTGATTAATTTTTCTTTAATTATATTCAAGTAATTAGCCTTTAATTAATTTCACAAATTAATTATTCTTAACCATTTATAGTAATTAACCTTTAATTACTCTATTAATTAATTATCTATAATTAATTACATTAATCCTTAATTAATTACATTAATTAATTACTCTATAATCACTTATTATTGATTAATTAATTTTAATTAATCAACCCTTAATACATTATTAATTAATTATAAACTAATGATCCCTAATTAAATCTTTAATTATTTATTTTATTTAAATTAATTACATTAAGTAATTAACCTTAATTAAACCATAATTTTTAATCACCTTTGATTAATCCCATCCAGTAATTAACTTCCCTTAATTACTTCACTACATAAATTAATTACTCCTTAATTAATTTCTTTAATTAATCCCTTGATTAATTACAAAGTAATTTAATCCAAACTTCTTTCATCCTTAAATCATCTTACATTAATTACATTCAGTAATTATCATTAATTACTTAACTAAGTAATTACAATCCATTAATTAAATTAAGTAATTATTTATCAATCATCAAGTGTTTAAATTAATTAAACTTAATTAATTATCTTAAACAAATTACATTTAAACTTAATTAATTACATTAAGTAATTAGTCCCTTAATTACTTCCTTAAAAGATTAACCTTTTATTACTTCCATTAATTAACCTCTAATTACATTCATTAAGTAATTATCCTTTATTTAATTACATTCAGTAATTATCCATTGATTACTTATACTAAGATTAACAACATTAATTAATTAACCTTTATTAATCTCATTAAGTGATGAACTATTAATTAATCCCACTTAATTACTCGCACATTTTTAATTAAAGATAAATTCTTTATCTTAATATATAACTTAATTACTTACTAAACTTCATTAGAAAATATTCAAGGGTCAATTCCATAATTCAAAATATATAATTTATCTTAAACAAAACAATTAAAAACATTTAAATCCTTGTAAACTTAATCACTTTAATAAATTTTACAAGCTTGTTTGATAATTTTACTTTGGGAAAACATGGTTTACATTTCTTTGAAAATTTATTTAAAACTTGTTAAATAATTTACTTTGAAAACATATTCATTTAAAACACTCTTTTATACTTAACTAACATGTATTTGGAGACTTGATTAATTAAACTTGCTTTTGCATATTTTTTTATTTTTTTATTTTAAAAACTGTACTTGATTTCTTTATAAAATTGAACCTGGAAACAAAAATCGATCCGAGCCCGAGCTTCAAATTCCCGAACAAAACTTCAAGCCCAACTCATCTATTCCTCGCAAACCCTTCTTCCTCGAGTCAACTCACAAAACCACTCGAGATCGACCCAACCACCACAGCCATCTAAAAATTCTCTCACCATTTTTCCTTCGACCATCATCCTTCTAGCTACCACCAGCCTCAGTCGCGACGCATCTCCATCACCGATCGCCACGAAATCGATCAAAGTTTGAATTTCGATCAACTCAGAAATCCTCGACAATCTCAAACCTAAAAATCCTAATATCTATATCAAAATTCATTATTTTGCATAACGTTTCAGTTTATATAATCAAGAATTGAAATTAACATTATCGATTTGAACCCATTTTTGAACTTCACTGTTAATTATAAATTTCCGAAGTACATACTTAATATAAATTCTTGAAGTTATTTTTAAAAGTTATGTTGCACAATTTCAACCATCTTTCATTTACAAATCAAAATATAATATTGATTGTGTAGTGAGATATTGAATTTTATTTAGTGACCAAAACCTGTAAACACACAACAGAGCATATCTATGTATATATATATATTCAGACAATACACAGGCATTTCATACTTATACACATACATTTACATCCAAACATTCCTATAAACATTATATATTATATTCATCACATGCATCAAGGTTTAATTACTGATTTTTATAACTGTTTTGAAAAAAAAATTTACTCACAGGCATCAACATGAAAATAGATTTTAGATGGGAAGTTTCTCATCAGGTTATAAAACAAAGACAGGTTTTAGGTTTATCTATATATCCACTGATATAATATATATACATGCAATTCAAAACAAAGCATTCCTGTAAAAGCTTTATACTATATTACTACAACATTTTATCACAAGCATCTAAGTCTAGATTTAAAACTGTTTTTAAATTCAAGGTTTACTCACCAGACATAAAGCAGAGAACAGAGCACCATTGTGAAAAGCTTTTGAAAATAGCTTGAAAACTTTAAAATTTGAATTGCTGAAGCTGCTTGAGTTAAAAACTTGAATTGCTTGTTTGTTTTAAAACTGGAATGCTTGTTGTTTTAAAAACTTGAGTTGCTTGTCTTTGATTTTAAAACTGCATGCTTGCTTCCAGGTTTGAAAAGAAAATGCTCAAGCTATTTGAAAATCTCAGATTTGAATGCAGGCTTGATCATCCCAGTTTTGAAAGTAACAGGAACAGACTTTTGAAAATGTAAATGGTTTGTAGAGGATATGATTTCTGGTCTGATTTCTTTCTGGGTTTTGTTTTAGTTTTTGAAAAGATGAAGAGAAAAATAGAAGTTGAGAATATTTTGAACTGGAAACGATAACCAGGTTTCTTCTTTAAAACAATTTATTTATAAATAAATTTTAAAAGAGACAAATGTGGCCACTTGTTAATTTAAATTAGACAAATGCCAATGTATAAATTTCTTAGCTTACAAATGTTAAAACAAGGTATTATTATGTTTAACCCCTTATTTATAAAATTACTTATATTTTTATATTAGTTATGTAATATGTTTATTTTTTTATTTATATATTTACAAATCATATTCAAATCAAGCAATATTTAAAAAGAAAGTAAAACAATCTTTTGTTAATCTTATTTAAATTTAAAACTTAAGTTATAATATAATTTAAACCATTATACATTTACCTTAAGTATTTTAAAACTATATAGTTAACTATTTGAATAATCTTTGAAAATCTTTATATTAAATTTAATCATAATTCCCCAATTACCAAAATATATTAGAATTTGAAAATTATGTTTTATTTGTTAAATTCAATCCAAAGCTTTTCTATTTACAATTAATACAATTATATATATACATAGAAAACATTTTATTAGTTATAAAAGATAAATTTACCAATTAAATATTTATAAAAGAAGTTTATTAAACCAATTTAAATCTTTATTAACAAAGATTATTAAATCAATTTAATTTTTTAAATAGATTATTAAATTGATATTGCCCAAAATTCCGGGATATCACATTCCTCCCCTCTTAAAAGAATTTCGTCCCCGAAATTTAAAACAAAGGTAATTTAAAAACCCATCAAAGATTTTAATTTTAATTCACAAGCATATATTATCAATCATATGCTAACAACCATAGCAATACATTCATCCAATCAAACAAATCTAACTATCCAGACAAAATTCTGGATAGAACTTCCTAGAGTTTCCCAGGTATAAATATCAGGATACTTGCTCTATAGAACCCAAACAATCAATACTACTAAGCTACAGAGCTACTACTCATCTAGATCTACAAAACTAAAAGAGGATATCAGACTACAGACGAGTTTGACTCACAACCAAACCTCCTGAACTGCTGGTTCCAAAACTAGAGATAGATCAAACACTTATCCAAATCAGGACACAGAAGAGATCCAAAATACCTCGGAGCTGACTTCCCAGACTTACCCAATCTTATAGCTCCTTTGATCGGAGAAAACTTATCCAAAATCAAATCTCCGAATACAAAATCCAAATTCCTTCGTCTCTTATCCTCAAATTCTTCAGACGATCCTGGCTGCCTACATCCTTACTGATCAGCTCATCCTTCGCTGATACCTCTAGGAACAAACTAGATCAAAAGCAACTCATCACAATGATCCTTCCAAGATCAACCAAAACCAAGAACACAAACTCTAATCCTCAAACAACAGAAGACTAAACTTACTCCTCCTATCTAGAAAGGACAAGCAGGAGCACTCGCCAAACTGATTCCGCTGCACAACTCTGATCTGGAGTAGATAAGAATGTTGATGATGAACACGAGCACAAACTGGATAACACATCCAGAATATGGTTCCACAGATCCATAAAAGAAAACTCAGAAGTTCCACCAAAACCTGAGCTGCTTCACCAAACCCTATCTCTAGGAACCATCCTTCAACTAGCTGAACCACCGGTATCACTCCAGGAATACAAGTCGATAAGAAAACTGAATCTCCAGATGCGGACAAACCTCTGACTTCCCTGAAGACATCCAGAAAATCTCTGATAACTCAAGAGAACACTCAGCAATCGCAAGTCACTTTTGCGATCAATCCAGCCTAATTCCAAAGAAAATTTTCTCTATTTACCAATCAGAACAGCTTATGCTTATCTAGCCAATCATCCGAAGAAATAGATCCACTCTGCTGCTTCTGAACTTTACCACAAGAAAAACTGCGCAGCCAGAAAAATTCTTGCCAATACACAGAACACTCCGAGCTACACTGCTGCCACCGAAGCCAAAAATTTCCTAACCAAAGCTCTTCGAGAAACTCGAACCTCAATCCGAACAGAATCACCATGCTGAACTCAGCCACAACATCGAAGCAGACATTCTTCCTTAAACTCACTCCAAAAGAAAACATCTTCAGAAACATCCATAGTCACTGCGTCTCATTACACAGCTACTATTTCCTGAGATACCATCACATACATCTGCCTAACCGATAGATCCAAACTCTACTCATCCAAACATGCACTTCAAAGATGGACTCCGAACTTTAATAGGTTTCCTTCAGAGATTGGTGAAATCCTTACACCACTTTAAAGCTCTCTCGAGACAGTATTAGGTCTACAGTCTCGGTAGATACACTTTCAACCTCAACATTCAGACTCCTACCATTGGTAGTCGTGTTACACACACCACCACCCTATCTACCTTTAGAACTCATATTGGAGAACCCGAACAGGTAACCCAACAAATAGGTAGAATATATATATATATATATATATATATAGTTATATAAAAAATTACAAATACGCTCTCTCAAGATAGACACCACTCCAGAGTCTAGGTATTCACTCAACCTAGCGCTCTGATACCACTGAAACGGGATGAGCCAGTGGCGACTGGTAGGCTTTGCAACCATCCCAGACCCACCGTGGCATATAGTGATACCTCGAATTTGCTTTTACGGCCAACCTCTCGACTCGCAACCAACCCAGGGCCTTCCTACCCAAAAGGGACATGTAGGGGTAAGAGTCTCCCGTTCGCCACCAAAGCATGAAGCGAGAACCCCCTATCATGCTGTACTGTAGCAAATCTGATCCCGGTCTCATCGAAATCCAAAACGTATCTTTTAAGGCCAAGTTGTTTTAAAGTTAAAACAATTCAATTCAATTATCTATATATACACAGATAGATAATTCACAATATCACCATAGATAATCTACACTATTATCACAAATAGATAATTTACATTATCATTCAACCAAACATCCATATCACAGATCAGCACATATCTCATCAGAGATATCAAACAATGCAAAGCATTCATTATTCAACCATCCATAAGTAATGATTTATACCATCTCTAATTAATTTAAAATAAATTAAATTAATTACTTCATTATAAATCCTGCTTACTTAACCATTAATTAATTATAAATCAATTAATTATCCTCTAATTATTCATTTCAATTAATCATCATTGATTAATTTTTCTTTAATTATATTCAAGTAATTAGCCTTTAATTAATTTTACAAATTAATTATTCTTAACCATTTATAGTAATTAACCTTTAATTACTCTATTAATTAATTATCTATAATTAATTACATTAATCCTTAATTAATTACATTAATTAATTACTCTATAATCACTTATTATTGATTAATTAATTTTAATTAATCAACTCTTAATTACATTATTAACTAATTATAAACTAATGATCCCTAATTAAATCTTTAATTATTTATTTTATTTAAATTAATTACATTAAGTAATTAATCTTAATTAAACCACAATTTTTAATCACCTTTGATTAATCCCATCCAGTAATTAACTTCCCTTAATTACTTCACTACATAAATTAATTACTCCTTAATTAATTTCTTTAATTAATACCTTGATGAATTACAAAGTAATTTAATCCAAACTTCTTTCATCCTTAAATCATCTTACATTAATTACATTCAATAATTATCATTAATTACTTAACTAAGTAATTACAATCCATTAATTAAATTAAGTAATTATTTATCAATCATCAAGTGTTTAAATTAATTAAACTTAATTAATTATCTTAAACAAATTACATTTAGACTTAATTAATTACATTAAGTAATTAATCCCTTAATTACTTCCTTTAAGAGATTAACCTTTTATTACTTCCATTAATTAACCTCTAATTACATTCATTAAGTAATTATCCTTTATTTAATTACATTCATTAATTATCCATTGATTACTTATACTAAGATTAACAACATTAATTAATTAACATTTATTAATCTCATTAAGTGATGAACTATTAATTAATCCCACTTAATTACTCGCACATTTTTAATTAAAGATAAATTCTTTATCTTAATATATAACTTAATTACTTACTAAACTTCATTAGAAAATATTCAAGGGTCAATTCCATAATTGAAAATATATAATTTATCTTAAACAAAACAATTAAAAACATTTAAATCATTGTAAACTTAATCACTTTAATAAATTTTACAAGTTTGTTTGATAATTTTACTTTGGGAAAACATGGCTTACATTTCTTTGAAAATTTATTTAAAACTTGTTAAATAATTTACTTTGAAAACATATTCATTTAAAACACTCTTTTAAACTTAGCTAACATGTATTTGGAGACTTGATTAATTAAACTTGCTTTTGCATATTTTTTTTTAAAAACTGTACTTGATTTCTTTATAAAATTGAATCTGGAAACAAAAATCGATCCGAGCCCAAGCTTCAATTTCCCGAACAAAACTTCGAGCCCAACTCATCTATTCCTCGCGAACCCTTCTTCCTCGAGTCAACTCACAAAACCACTCGAGACCGACCCGACCACCACGGCCATCTAAAAATTCTCTCACCATTTTTCCTTCGACCATCATCCTTCCAGCTACCACCAGCCTCAGTCACGACACATCTCCATCACCGATCGCCACGAAATCGATCGAAGTTCGAATTTCGATCAACTCAGAAATCCTGGACAATCTCAAACCTAAAAATCCTAATATCTATATCAAAATTCATTATTTTGCATAACGTTTCAGTTTATATAATCAAGAATTGAAATTAACATTATCGATTTGAACCCATTTTTGAACTTCACTGTTAATTATAAATTTCCGAAGTACATACTTAATATAAATTCTTGAAGTTATTTTTAAAAGTTATGTTGCACAATTTCAATCATCTTTCATTTACAAATCAAAATCTAATATTGATTGTGTGGTGAGATATTGAATTTTATTTAGTGACCAAAACCTGTAAACACACAACATAGCATATCTATGTATATATATATTCAGACAGTACACAGGCATTTCATACTTATACACATACATTTACATCCAAACATTCCTATAAACATTATATATTATATTTATCACATGCATCAAGGTTTAATTACCGATTTTTATAAATGTTTTTTAAAAAAAAAATTACTCACAGGCATCAACATGAAAATAGATTTTAGGTGGGAAGTTTCTCATCAGGTTATAAAACAAAGACAGGTTTTAGGTTTATCTATATATCCACTGATATAATATATATACATGCAATTCAAAACAAAGCATTCCTGTAAAAGCTTTATACTATATTACTACAACATTTTATCACAAGCATCTAAGTCTAGATTTAAAACTGTTTTTAAATTCAAGGTTTACTCACCAGACATAAAGCAGAGAACAGAGCACCATTGTGAAAAGCTTTTGAAAATAGCTTGAAAACTTTAAAATTTGAATTGCTGAAGCTGCTTGAGTTAAAAACTTGAATTGCTTCTTTGTTTTAAAACTGGAATGCTTGTTGTTTTAAAAACTTGAGTTGCTTGTCTTTGATTTTAAAACTGCATGCTTGCTTCCAGGTTTGAAAAGAAAATGCTCAAGCTATTTGAAAATCTCAGATTTGAATGCAGGCTTGATCATCCCAGTTTTGAAAGTAACAGGAACAGGCTTTTGAAAATGTAAATGGTTTGCAGAGGATATGATTTCTGGTTTGATTTCTTTCTGGGTTTTGTTTTAGTTTTTGAAAAGATGAAGAGAAAAATAGAAGTTGAGAATATTTTGAACTGGAAACGATAACCAGGTTTCTTCTTTAAAACAATTTATTTATAAATAAATTTTAAAAGAGACAATTGTGGCCACTTGTTAATTTAAATTAGACAAATGCCAATGTATAAATTTCTTAGCTTACAAATGTTAAAACAAGGTATTATTATGTTTAACCCCTTATTTATAAAATTACTTATATTTTTATATTAGTTATGTAATATGTTTATTTTTTTATTTATATATTTACAAATCATATTCAAATCAAGCAATATTTAAAAAGAAAGTAAAACAATCTTTTGTTAATCTCATTTAAATTTAAAACTTAAGTTATAATATAATTTAAACCATTATACATTTACCTTAAGTATTTTAAAACTATATTGTTAACTATTTGAATAATCTTTGAAAATCTTTATATTAAATTTAATCATAATTCCCAAATTACCAAAATATATTAGAATTTGAAAATTATGTTTTATTTGTTAAATTCAATCCAAAGCTTTTCTATTTACAATTAATACAATTATATATATACATAGAAAACATTTTATTAGTTATAAAAGATAAATTTACCAATTAAATATTTATAAAAGAAGTTTATTAAACCAATTTAAATCTTTATTAACAAAGATTATTAAATCAATTTAATTTTTTAAACAGATTATTAAATTGATATTGCCCAAAATTCCGGGATATCACATTCCTCCCCTCTTAAAAGAATTTCGTCCCCGAAATTTAAAACAAAGGTAATTTAATAACCCATCATAGATTTTAATTTTAATTCACAAGCATATATTATCAATCATATGCTAACAACCATAGCAATACATTCATCCAATCAAACAAATCTAACTATCCAGACAAAATTCTGGATAGAACTTCCTAGAGTTTCCCAGGTATAAATATCGGGATACTTGCTCTATAGAACCCAAACAATCAATACTACTAAGCTACAGAGCTACTACTCATCTAGATCTACAAAACTAAAAGAGGATATCAGACTACAGACGAGTTTGACTCACAACCAAACCTCCTGAACTGCTGGTTCCAAAACTAGAGATAGATCAAACACTTTTCCAAATTAGGACACAGAAGAGATCCAAAATACCTCGGAGCTAACTTCCCAGACTTACCCAATCTTATAGCTCCTTTGATCGGAGAAAACTTATCCAAAATCAAATCTCCGACTACAAAATCCAAATTCCTTCGTCTCTTATCCTCAAATTCTTCAAACGATCCTGGCTGCCTACATCCTTACTGATCAGCTCATCCTTCGTTGATACCTCTAGGAACAAACTAGATCAAAAACAACTCATCACAATGATCCTTCCAAGATCAACCAAAACCAAGAACACAAACTCTAATCCTCAAACAACAGAAGACTAAACTTACTCCTCCTATCTAGAAAGGACAAGCAGGAGCACTCGCCAAACTGATTCCGCTGCACAACTCTGATCTGGAGTAGATAAGAATGTTGATGATGAACACGAGCACAAACTGGATAACACATCCAGAATATGGTTCCACAGATCCATAAAAGAAAACTCAGAAGTTCCACCAAAACCTGAGCTGCTTCACCAAACCCTATCTCTAGGAACCATCCTTCAACTAGCTGAACCACCGGTATCACTCCAGGAATACAAGTCGATAAGAAAACTGAATCTCCAGATGCGGACAAACCTCTGACTTCCCTGAAGACATCTAGAAAATCTCTGATAACTCAAGAGAACACTCAGCAATCGCAAGTCACTTTTGCGATCAATCCAGCCTAATTCCAAAGAAAATTTTCTCTCTTTACCAATCAGAACAGCTTATGCTTATCTAGCCAATCGTCCGAAGAAATAGATCCACTCTGCTGCTTCTGAACTCCACCACAAGAAAAACTGCTCAGCCAGAAAAATTCCTGCCAATACACAGAACACTCCGAGCTACACTGCTGCCACCGAAGCCAAAAATTTCCTAACCAAAGCTCTTCGAGAAACTCGAACCTCAATCCGAACAGAATCACCATGCTGAACTCAGCAACAACATCGAAGCAGACATTCTTCCTTAAACTCGCTCCAAAAGAAAACATCTTCGGGAACATCCATAGTCACTGCGTCTCATCACACAGCTACTATTTCCTGAGATACCATCACATACATCTGCGTAACCGATAGATCCAAACTCTACTCATCCAAACATGCACTTCAAAGATGGACTCCGAACTTTAATAGGTTTCCTTCAGAGATTGGTGAAATCCTTACACCACTTTAAAGCTCTCTCGAGACAGTATTAGGTCTACAGTCTCGGTAGATACACTTCCAACCTCAACATTCAGACTCCTACCATTGGTAGTCGTGTTACACACACCACCACCCTATCTACCTTTAGAACTCATATTGGAGAACCCGAACAGGTAACCCAACAAATAGGTAGAATATATATATATATAGTTATATAAAAAATTACAAATACGCTCTCTCAAGATAGACACCACTCCAGAGTCAAGGTATTCACTCAACCTAGAGCTCTGATACCACTGAAACGGGACGAGCCCGTGGCGACTAGTAGGCTTTGCAACCATCCCAGACCCACCGTGGCATACAGTGATACCTCGAATTTGCTTTTACGGCCAGCCTCTCGACTCGCAACCAACCCAGGGGCTTCCTACCCAAAAGGGACATGTAGGGGTAAGAGTCTCCCGTTCGCCACCAAACCGCGAAGCGAGAACCCCCTATCATGCTGTACTGTAGCAAATCTGATCCCGGTCTCATCGAAATCCAAAACGTATCTTTTAAGGCCAAGTTGTTTTAAAGTTAAAACAATTCAATTCAATTATCTATATATACACAGATAGATAATTCACAATATCACCATAGATAATCTACACTATTATCACAAATAGATAATTTACATTATCATTCAACCAAACATCCATATCACAGATCAACACATATCTCATCAGAGATATCAAACAATGCAAAGCATTCATTATTCAACCATCCATAAGTAATGATTTATACCATCTCTAATTAATTTAAAATAAATTAAATTAATTACTTCATTATAAATCCTGCTTACTTAACCATTAATTAATTATAAATCAATTAATTATCCTCTAATTATTCATTTCAATTAATCATCCTTGATTAATTTTTCTTTAATTATATTCAAGTAATTAGCCTTTAATTAATTTCACAAATTAATTATTCTTAACCATTTATAGTAATTAACCTTTAATTACTCTATTAATTAATTATCTATAATTAATTACATTAATCCTTAATTAATTACATTAATTAATTACTCTATAATCACTTATTATTGATTAATTAATTTTAATTAATCAACTCTTAATTACATTATTAATTAATTATAAACTAATGATCCCTAATTAAATATTTAATTATTTATTTTATTTAAATTAATTACATTAAGTAATTAATCTTAATTAAACCACAATTTTTAATCACCTTTGATTTATCCCATCCAGTAATTAACTTCCCTTAATTACTTCAATACATAAATTAATTACTCCTTAATTAATTTCTTTAATTAATCCCTTGATTAATTACAAAGTAATTTAATCCAAACTTCTTTCATCCTTAAATCATCTTACATTAATTACATTCAGTAATTATCATTAATTACTTAACTAAGTAATTACAATCCATTAATTAAATTAAGTAATTATTTATCAATCATCAAGTGTTTAAATTAATTAAACTTAATTAATTATCTTAAACAAATTACATTTAAACTTAATTAATTACATTAAGTAATTAATCCCTTAATTACTTCCTCTAAGAGATTAACCTTTTATTACTTCCATTAATTAACCTCTAATTACATTCATTAAGTAATTATCCTTTATTTAATTACATTCATTAATTATCCATTGATTACTTATACTAAGATTAACAACATTAATTAATTAACCTTTATTAATCTCATTAAATGATGAACTATTAATTAATCCCACTTAATTACTCGCACATTTTTAATTAAAGATAAATTCTTTATCTTAATATATAACTTAATTACTTACTAAACTTCATTAGAAAATATTCAAGGGTCAATTCCATAATTCAAAATATATAATTTATCTTAAACAAAACAATTAAAAACATTTAAATCCTTGTAAACTTAATCACTTTAATAAATTTTACAAGCTTGTTTGATAATTTTACTTTGGGAAAACATGGTTTACATTTCTTTGAAAATTTATCTAAACTTGTTAAATAATTTACTTTGAAAACATATTCATTTAAAACACTCTTTTAAACTTAGCTAACATGTATTTGGAGACTTGATTAATTAAACTTGCTTTTGCATATTTTTTTTAAAAAACTGTACTTGATTTCTTTATAAAATTGAATCTGGAAACAAAAATCGATCCGAACCCAAGCTTCAAATTCCCGAACAAAACATCGAGCCCAACTCATCTATTCCTCGCGAACCCTTCTTCCTCGAGTCAACTCACAAAACCACTAGAGACCGACCCGACCACCACGGCCATCTAAAAATTCTCTCACCATTTTTCCTTCGACCATCATCCTTCCAGCTACCACCAGCCTCAGTCGCGACGCATCTCCATCACCGATCGCCACGAAATCGATCGAAGTTCGAATTTCGATCAACTCAGAAATCCTGGACAATCTCAAACCTAAAAATCCTAATATCTATATCAAAATTCATTATTTTTCATAACGTTTCAGTTTATATAATCAAGAATTGAAATTAACATTATCGATTTGAACCCATTTTTGAACTTCACTGTTAATTATAAATTTCCGAAGTACATACTTAATATAAATTCTTGAAGTTATTTTTAAAAGTTATGTTGCACAATTTCAATCATCTTTCATTTACAAATCAAAATGTAATATTGATTGTGTGGTGAGATATTGAATTTTATTTAGTGACCAAAACCTGTAAACACACAACATAGCATATCTATGTATATATATATTCAGACAATACACAGGCATTTCATACTTATACACATACATTTACATCCAAACATTCCTGTAAACATTATATATTATATTCATCACATGCATTAAGGTTTAATTACTGATTTTTATAACTGTTTAAAAAAAAATTACTCACAGGCATCAACATGAAAATAGATTTTAGGTGGGAAGTTTCTCATCAGGTTATAAAACAAAGACAGGTTTTAGGTTTATCTATATATCCACTGATATAATATATATACATGCAATTCAAAACAAAGCATTCCTGTAAAAGCTTTATATTATATTACTACAACATTTAATCACAAGCATCTAAGTCTAGACTTAAAACTGTTTTTAAATTCAAGGTTTACTCACCAGACATAAAGTAGAGAACAGAGCACCATTGTGAAAAGCTTTTGAAAATAGCTTGAAAACTTTAAAATTTGAATTGCTGAAGCTGCTTGAGTTAAAAACTTGAATTGCTTCTTTTTTTTAAAACTGGAATGCTTGTTGTTTTAAAAACTTGAGTTGCTTGTCTTTGATTTTAAAACTGCATGCTTGCTTCCAGGTTTGAAAAGAAAATGCTCAAGCTATTTGAAAATCTCAGATTTGAATGCAGGCTTGATCATCCCAGTTTTGAAAGTAACAGGAACAGGCTTTTGAAAATGTAAATGGTTTGCAGAGGATATGATTTCTGGTTTGATTTCTTTCTGGGTTTTGTTTTAGTTTTTGAAAAGATGAAGAGAAAAATAGAAGTTGAGAATATTTTGAACTGGAAACGATAACCAGGTTTCTTCTTTAAAATAATTTATTTATAAATAAATTTTAAAAGAGACAAATGTGGCCACTTGTTAATTTAAATTAGACAAATGCCAATGTATAAATTTCTTAGCTTACAAATGTTAAAACAAGGTATTATTATGTTTAACCCCTTATTTATAAAATTACTTATATTTTTATATTAGTTATGTAATATGTTTATTTTTTTATTTATATATTTACAAATCATTTTCAAATCAAGCAATATTTAAAAAGAAAGTAAAACAACCTTTTGTTAATCTTATTTAAATTTAAAACTTAAGTTATAATATAATTTAAACCATTATACATTTACCTTAAGTATTTTAAAACTACATAGTTAACTATTTGGATAATCTTTGAAAATCTTTATATTAAATTTAATCATAATTCCCAAATTACCAAATTATATCAGAATTTGAAAATTATGTTTTATTTGTTAAATTCAATCCAAAGCTTTTCTATTTACAATACATACAATTATATATATATTCATAGAAAACATTTTATTAGTTATAAAAGATAAATTTACCAATTAAATATTTATAAAAGAAGTCTATTAAACCAATTTAAATCTTTATTAACAAAGATTATTAAATCAATTTAATTTTTTAAACAGATTATTAAATTGATATTGCCCAAAATTCCGGGATATCACATTCTTAGTTTGGCGAGCTACTATAGTAAGTTCATTAAGGACTTCGCTATAATCCCTACCCCTCTAACCCGCCTTACCAAGAAGAATTTGATTTTCTCATGGGCACGAAGTTTGAGGATGGTTTTACTAAGCTAAAGAAGGCTTTGACTAGTGCACCTGTTCTAGTGTTACCCCATGGCACAAAGGCATTCAAAGTATATATCGATGCTTGCGTACAAGGTTGGGCATTGTGTTGATATAGGAATGGAGAGTGGTGAGCTATGCTAGTCGATAGTTGAAGGTCCACGAAAGAAACTATTGTACCCTTGATCTTTTGTTGGCGGTCATTGTCTTAGCACTCAAGTTATAGAGACACTATCTATTAGGATAGGGATTGAGCAGTATAGGGATCATAAGTCTTTGAAGTATTTATTCTTAGAAGGATTTGAACTTAAGGCAGTAGTGGATGGAGTTTTTAGCATCGTATTACTTTGATATCTCATTTACATCGAGCGAGGGCAATGTTATAACCGATGCCTTGAATAGGCAACATGCGGTATTGAATCCTTTGTCCTTACAATGGAAGCATTTGGAGTTCATTTCTACGTTCGGTTTCTAACCATCTCATCAAATATCACTCCGGTATTGTTAGTAGCTTTGGATTTGCAGCCTATACTTACAGACCATATTGGGTCAAGTCGGAAATACGATAAGGATGTCTTAGATGTTTCAATAGGGTTAGTAGAGGAGAGCACTCGGGTCATTTGAGGCGTTATGCCATTGACTCGAAGGGATTGTTACGGAGGGATGGTAGATTATGTATTCCTCTCATTATGGATTTGGTTGGCATGGTACTAGCCGAGTCTCATCATTCTAGGATGACCATTCATCCTAGTGGAGACAAAATGTACCATGACACGAAGAGACTCTTTTATTGGTCGGGTATGAAGAAGCATGTGGCAGAGTATGTGACTCGATGTATGTCTTGCTAGAGGGTAAAGGCGGAGCATAAGAAGTCAAGAGGATTGTTGTAGCCGTTGGATATTCCTCAGTGGAAGTTGGTGAGTATTTCTATGGACTTCGTCGATGGACTATCTAGGAGTATGAGAGGGAATGAGAGTAGTTGGGCCATAGTCGACCGATTGACCAAATGCTCTCATTTTATTCCATTAGGAGTATAAGGACTACTGTGTATTTAGTGACACTATACATGAGAGAGATCGTTAGGTTACATGGAGTTCCTTCTAGCATCATTAGCGACAGAGATCCACTTTTCACCAATGAGTTTTGGAAGAGTCTATAGGAGGCTTTGAGCATCGAGTTAAACTTGAGTACCGTTTATCACCCGTAGACCGACGGTGATATGGAGAGGGTAAACCGGGTATTGGAGAACTTACTTCGGATGTGCATATTAGATTTTGGAGAATCTTGGGAGGACCACTTGCCATTAGTGGAGTTCACTTATAATAATAACTATCAAGTGAGTATTAGGATGGCACCGTTAAAGGCGTTATGTGGTAGACCCTGTAGATCATTGTCGTGTTGGTGGGACATTATGTATAGGATTATTCTTGGACCTGATATAGTGAGGGATACATCATAGAAGGTAGACTTGATCTGTAGGAGGATGAAAACCACATAGGTTAAGTAGAAGTCCCATGCTAATAGGAGAAGTACGGAGTTAGAGTCTATGCAGTTAAAGCACCCGGCAGATTCAATGCGGCAGAGGTGCAAAAAGTCATAGTGGGGATACAGCAAGGATATAGCAGGATATAGCAGATGACTCTAAAATAGCATATAAAACTCGTATTTGATGTTTTAACAAATATATAAATGGTAAAGAAATGAAAAATTGACATTCAATTGAATTATAATTAACAGATAAATAATTTTGAATAAAAACATGAGCAATTATACTGTAAATAAACGTAAAACTGTTATATAACATAATTGACTTTAGTAGAATATTAGAATATTTTCATTTCTGAAAACATATTATAAATTTGATTAAATAAATTAATTTCATAATTTTTATAATGTATAAATATAATTTTTCAGTTCATTTCTTTTAAAGAAGATATAGCGGAAATAGCAGAATGTAGCGGAAATAATAGGACATAGCGGAAATAGCGGGGATTAAAGCTGAAATGCTAAATTTGAGGCTATATGGGAAAATCATAGCGGTAGAAATCCACTATGAGATATAGCAGAGTTATAGCGGGGTAATAGCGGGGCATTAACTGCACAGGTTAGAGTTCACAGTGGATGACATGGTTTTTGTCAAGGTCTCACCACTTAGGCATATTATGAGATTTGGTAGTTTGGGAAAGCTAGCGTCAAGGTTTGTAAGGCCTTTTCCGATTATTGGCAGAGTCAGGAAGTTAGCTTATAATGTAAAGCTTCATGAGAAGTTAGCTGGAGTACATGATGTTTTTCATATGTCACACTTGCCAAAGTGCCTATATGATACAGCCGTTGTAGTCGAGCTGACTCAGCAAGAGGAGGTGGAAGTAGAGAGGGAGTCACTTTTTTGTCATGCACCTACTTGTATTTCTTGGGCATGGTACAAAGCGACTCCACAATAAGGTTATCAAGCTTGTTAAGGTTCAGTGGGGAGACGATCCAGTAGAGAGTACATAGGAGCCAGAGGAGAAAGATTCAAGCTACCCACCCACAACTTTCTTCTGGTAAGTTACCATTTTAGTCGAATATGTATAGACTACTTAGGTGTTAGGTTCTAGTTTAGTATACCCCATAAGTAGGGATTATTAGAAGTTAGGAATGGTTGTGAACGTGTCAATAGAAAATGTTTTGGATGATGGATGCTAATGGATGTAATTTTTTGTTCTTTGCAGATGTTGGCAAATGTATACTTGAGTTAGCATACACACACACCGTCACTTATTTTGTTTCATTGAGTTATATGCACATGGTTATTGCATATGGATTGAATGGTTGTGCATACATGTAGAATTGCTAGTATATATTTACATAGTATGTTGCATACATTTGGATACATGGCGTAAGCACTTGCATTTCCGGAAATCGGCTGGATTAAGAGACCACCTAATTTTTTACATTAGTATAGGTTCATATGCATTCCACACCTGCATGTACATATTGCATTAGAAATTTTACTAAGGACAATGATTATTAGTGGATGATGGATGAGTAGATGGTTGAAGTTATTGATTTTATATGCATGGGTTACATTTATGCGTCCTTGGAGATTTCAGGGATGAAATCCTTTTAAGGGGGGAGATAGAAATTTAAGTGGAAATTTAATAAAAAAAATAAATTTAAATATAATATACAAAAAAAGGAATTTTCACAAACACTCGAATATGGCTACGAAGCTTGCACCGCTATGTTTGTAGCGATTTTGTAGACAATTTTTATAAATAATATTTTGAAATCAGAGCTAGTATGAAGAAGTTATAAACGTTTTAAAATTTTAGAATCGAAAATAATTAAATAAACAATTAAGTAAACACATATTTTAAAAATAAAAAGCTCTACCGGTCGACAGGTGGATCGGGACCGTCGACCACTAGCAATCGACCGCCCCCAACCATGGCGGTAGACCGGTCGATGAAAAATAGCTAGGGTTTTCTTAGTTCAACGACACGGTTTCGATCATATATCTTTATCAGCGGCTAGATTTACATCGTATATTTTGAACGGTCCAGGATGGCTTGATCCCTTATATATAAACCGCTAATGGAAACCCTAATTCAAAAATTTTATCCATTATGTCGAAACTCTGCAAAATTCTTTTCTCTTTAAATCAAATTTCTTCAAAACAAAATTTATGTTATAAATCCAAAGGAGAAGAAGAGCAATTAAATCAAGGGAAGAACTATACCAAATGGGGGTGATGCCAGGCGCTTAAAGAAAAGAGATAGCTTTGATTTGAGGTCAATGGGTATAATGTTAATTAGATGATTTATATGCAGCTAATTTTAGTACACCCTATCTAATTTAGATTGTTAAAAATTAAATTAAGAACCATGTTTGTTTAGATCTAAGATTTAACAATAAATATAAATTGATGCATACCTGTGAAATAAGAATTGATCTGAGTTATACCTTTTTATATTTGAATATGAATTCATAAAATCTGCCGATGTTAATGTTAAATCTAGGTTAAACTGGTTACTGTAAATTGAATATGAGTTTTGACAAATACAACTTAAACTTCACAAATTTAGGGTTCATAGAAATTGCTATAATAGAAAACTGTCGGCTTACGGTTCGGATTTGGGAATGAACATGTTCAACCAATAATTAATGAAAATTGAAGAAGACAATTAAATTAACCTAAAATTTTTCACTTCGACCAGTCGATCGCGCACTAGAGCCGATCGATAGCAAGTGGTCGATCGCTCCAGTACCAACGATCGACCGTCAGCGTTTTCTCAGCATAGTATGAACCTCTGCCTAAGAACCAAGTTAGAAGTAAAAATTGTAGTGTATATATATATGGATGTTAGTATAGGCTTCCAAATTACATCACATGAGGTTCTACGATGGATGTGCAACACTGATGATGATGCTTGATGCAGTGTGTATGTAACGACCCAGATTTTTCAGCGGTAAATTTTGAATATTTAAATGGATTTAAATATTTGATTTGGAGTTATAATCGAGTTAATAAGTTTTTAAAATTGGATTTTTAAGCGATTTCGTAAATTTTTGAAATCATCGATTTAATCGACGATTTAAAAATAGCGATCCGGGGCACAGTCTCGGACTTCGATGAAACCAATTCCACTGGATCCGTAATATTGTATTCTTATCGAATTTCAAACTTCATAGCGTTTGGAGTTATCGTTTGGTCATATGGAATATAAACGAGCAGAAATTTTTATCGAAAATTTAATATAATAGTTGGGTCCAAAAAGCTATATTCTCCATACGATCGAATTTTGACTCGAAATCTTTTCCATTGTGTTCGGAATAGGGGTATAACATTATAAACACCTAGCGACACTCCTTGATTGGGGTTCGAATGAAATATCTAGATATTTTGAATTTTTTTGAATGTATATTATTATCATTATTCGCATCATTCATTCCATCCATCAGCCACCCTAGTATGCAGACCTACCTAGTATTGTACGTATAGCCATCTTCTTCTATTTTATATTTCGTATACTTTTCCTTTATCTCTTCAACAACGAATCAGTCGATTGGTAGAAAAAAAAAATGGAATGAAATCTCGTTCGAAAAATAAGTACGTATACGAAATCAATTCAGTGAAAGGTCGCGCATCTCCTTTTTCTTCAAACCGAAAACCCAATTCATGAAATCACGTCAAAAAAAAGAAAATATCATCGTTTTGGGTGAGGTCGCGAGAAGAAATCGAAGTTGAATTCGATGAAGTCGCGGAGGCTGAAGGTTGTGGTTGAGGTCGCGGTTGCTAGTCGTGTGCGATCGATTGGAAGGTGCTTAGATTAGAGATTGGGGTTTGGGAATCGCGACTGTCAATGGGTTCGCGCGATGCTTGCAGTGGTGGCTGGGCAGTGGCTGAGGGATTGGTAGTTTGGAGTGTTATTGCCGCATATTATAGCGGATGAGACCCAATGTGCCTCATATAATAGCGGATGACTATATATACCACGATATCCCCTCGAAGTGGGATTGGTATTTTTATGCTGTATTAACATCTATGGATGCAGGGAAACAGGTTGGAGGGATCCAACTGGATTACTCAAAATGTTGAATTTAATTTCATATATAGTGATATATGGATTGTGTAGAATAATTTAGTATAGATTATTGTAGTGATTGAAAATATTTGGATGTTATTGTAGCGCTGGCCTGAAATTTTGATATTTTAAATACCATAAATATATTTTTAAAATGGAAGGAATTAAAGGAAATTTTTGATATAAAAATATTTATACTGAAATTGAGTTTATTTAAAAAGAAATTGAAATAGAAATATATATTTGATTTTTGGTTATACTCAACTATTGTGAATTATTAGATGGGAATTTTAAAAATGAATTATACAAAGAAAATTTATAAATGATATTCTAGAAATATAAAAAGGAGATCAAAATCAATATTTAAAAATAGATTGGAATTATGAATGGGATTTATAAGAAATGAATTTATATAATGGAATTTTATAAATAAGATTTGTTTTGTAAACAGGTGAAACTCAAAGGAGTTATGAATTTATAAACGATGTTTATAAATAAGGAAATGATGGTCAGTTGATAAATTGGAAATATAGATTTACTGTAACAACCCGCATATTTTACGATTGAGTATTTAAATAATTTATTTAAATATTCCTTCGTTAGTCAAATTATGGTCCAAAAAGCTACTTTTTGCAAACTGTCAAATTAGGACTCAAGACCATCCCCATTGAGTTCAAATTGCCGTTTGCGACCTTTTTGAGTATAAACATTGATATGTTTGGAGTTAGTGGAATTTTGCTACTTTTCCACTTAGGGCTTTGCTTTGTGTTTCAGCTCATTTAACCCAAGTCTCACCCCATCTCCTCTTCATTACTTCATAATTTCCTAATACATTCAAGCTTCATTAAAAATGGGGAAAGAGAAAAATAATTAGAATTCCTAAGCCCCAGTTTCCATTTGCAAATCAAGTTCTATCTCCAAATCAATAGAAGAAGCTTTGGTAAGCCTCCTCTTCTTCTTCTCCAACTCATTCTCTTATCAAATTCAGAAAATTCCTAAACCTAACTTAGGAAATGTTCCTCTTTTGAGCTTAGATTCAAGCTCATTGGGTTGTGTGGAAGAGTAGATGATCATCCTTTTGTTTTCAAGCTTCCTCTCCATTGTTTTTGGGTTCAAAGGTGAGATTTTTATCTCGCATCTTAGTCTACAATTATCTTTGATTGTTAGGTATGAATTCGTAACACTTATTCACATTCATAACAATTATCTCAAAAAGCCATTGCTTCTAAAATTGGAAGTTTCTTTTGACCAACTCGTTGATATTGCTCTTCGACTCGAAGAGACTGATAAAGATAGTGATGCTGAGGTTAAACCAAACATCAACAAGAAAAGGCCTAATAAATTCAAAGGTCCTTATCCCAATAAGAAAGGGAAGCAAGCAACACTGGTAGCAAATGCTCCTAACACTCGTCGTGGAGATTGCTACAATTGTGGTTCTAAGGACCATTATGCAAACAAGTGCCCGAACCCTCTATTCTGCCGCTACTACAAGAGTTCGGGCCATACTTTATCTTTGTGTCCCAAACTTCAGGGCAAAAAGGAGGGTAAGCTAAATGTTGCTCAAGCCGCAGGCAACACATCTTGTGGTCAAGGTATTTCTCATTCTATCCTTGATGGCATTATTATATTTTGTGATCATTTTATTCGAGTTCTTTTTTATACGGGTTCGTCCCATTCCTTTATATCAAAGGAACTTGTTGATACTTTTTCTTTGAGTGTTGTTGCTTTAATGACTTCTTTGAGAATCGCGAATCCGGTTGGTGGGTCCGCAACCCTTAGTTTATTATGTAAAGATGTCGAAATTATTTTGTGTGATTAGTCTTTCCGTGCCGATTTGCATGTTATGCGTTATTTAGGTTTCAGAATGATTTTGGGGATGGATTGGCTTAACCGTTATGAAGCCCATATCTTATGTCCTGAGCGGACTATATATCTTCGGCATTCATAATCTATTAAGCAGATTTCTCTCAATCTTAAAGATTCGGATTCCAGCTTAACAACTTCTTTATATTCTTTAAATCCTCGAGATGACGATAATGATGATGAGGAAGATGTCATTTCTCGTATTCACGTTGTCCGTGAATTTTCCGACATATTCGAGCCCGTTCTAGGATTGCCACCTAAGCGAGCAATTGAGTTCAGAATTAATCTTGTCCTTAGAGCTCAACCTATCGCTCGTCCTCCTTATCGTATGTCCAATAAAGAAAATGAGGAGATGTGCAAACAGTTATCCGAATTGGAAACGAAGCAATTTATCCAATCTAGTTCCTCTCCATGGGGAGCTTCAGCTATTTTTGTGAAGAAATCCGATGGTACACTTAGGCTTTGCGTTGACTACCGTAAGCTTAATGACCTCACTATCAAGAATAAATATCCATTGCCTCGGATTGATGATCTATTCGATCAGCTTAGTGGTGCTAGAGTCTTTTCACAATTGGACTTAGCAACTGGTTTTCATCAGCTTCGTATTGCAGAGGATAGCATTCCTTTGACATCGTTCCGTACTCGTTATGGATCTTATGAATGGCTTGTTATGCCATTTGGTTTGACAATGCTCCGGCTTATTTTGTTGACCTCATGAATCGAGTTTTTAAAGACTTCCTCGATCGATTTGTTCTCATCTTTATCGATGATATTCTTGTGTATTCAAAAACCGAGGAGGAACATGAAGAGCATCTTCGAATTGTGTTGGAAACTCTTAGGAGTAATCAGTTAAAAGAAAAATTTTCTAAGTGCCACTTTTGGCAATCTAGTGTGAAGTTTCTTGGTCACATTATTTCTGAATCCGGAATTTCCGTGGATCCTTCAAAGATTGAAGCGATTCAAAATTGGAAGAGACCGGAGAGTGTGACAGAAATCCGTAGCTTTCTCGGATTGGCGGGCTATTACCGTCGTTTTATCAAAAACTTTTCTAAAATTGCCGTGCCTCTTACTAGCTTAACAAAGAAAGGCGTTAAATACATTTGGTCGGACAAATGTGAAGCTTCTTTTCAGAAATTAAAAGAACTCCTTTCCGATGCTCCTATTCTTGTGATTCCCGAGGGAAACCAAGATTTTATTGTTTATACCGATGCTAGTCGTGTTGGTTTGGGTGCCGTTCTTATGCAAAGAGAACGTGTTATTGCTTATGCTTCTAGGCAATTGAAGCCAGCCGAGACTAGATATGCCACTCATGATTTAGAGCTCGCGGCTATTGTTTTTGCTCTTCGAATTTGTCGTCATTATCTTTTGGGAGAGAAATTTGTTCTCTACACCAATCACAAATCTTTAAAAGTATTTATTTTCTCAAAAGGAGCTTAACTTGCGTCAATAACGTTGGCTCGAGTTTCTTGCAGCTTATGATCTTGATATTCTTTATACTCCCGGAAAAGGAAATCGTGTTGCCGACGCCCTTAACCGAAAGCAACAAGCGGTTGTTTCTATGATGATATCCGAATGGAACGATCTCGAGACTTTGTCTACTTGTGAGATCCGATTTATGTTCTTCTCTTGTTTTATGTAGCCTTGAGGCTCATCCATCTCTTTTGGACCGCATTCTTGAAGTTCAAAAACTAGATCCCGAATTGGTTCTTCTTGGCCAAAATTTGAGGGATAAAATTGATATCGAAGATTTGAAAGACTTCGATATTGATTCTCGTGGCGGTATTCGAAAATTTGGTAGACTTGTCGTGCCAAATATTAGTGACCTTCGCAAAGACATATTAGAAGATTCACATCATTCTAAATTCACCATTCATCCCGGTAGTAGTAAAATATACGTGGATATGAAGCGACTTTATTATTAGGAGGGAATGAAATTTGATATCGCTAACTTCGTTAAGTGTTGCATGACTTGCCAACTCATTAAGGCCGAGCATCAAAGGCCCGGTGGGTTATCGCAACCTTTAGACATCCCAATGTGGAAGTGGGATCATATTTCCATGGATTTTATTGATGGCCTTCCCCGTTCTCGTTCGGGTCATGATAGCCTATGGGTGATTGTTGATAGACTTACTAAGTCCGCCCATTTTATTCCCGTTCGGTCTAATCGGACCGTTCCTCTTTTGGCCAAACTCTTTATTAAAGAAATTGTTAAATTGCATGGAGTTCCAACTTCTATTGTTAGCGATCGTGATCCATTGTTTACTAGTGGATTTTGGAAGAGTCTTCAAAAAGCTTTGAGAACGAAGCTTAATTTTAGCACCGCTTATCATCCTCAGTCCGATGGACAAACCGAGCGTGTGAATCAAACTCTTGAAGATCTTCTTCGTGCTTGTGTTCTAGACTTTGGTGGAAGTTGGGAAGATCATATTTCACTAGTTGAATTTTCCTATAATAATAGCTTCCAGTCTAGTATTGGTATGGCACCTTTCGAGGCACTATACGGAAGGCCATGCCGATCTCCTTCGTGTTGGCTTGAAGCCGGTGAGAAGCTGGTTTTAGGTCCACATTTTATTCGTGATGCCACAGAAAAGATCGACCTTATTCGTCATAGGATGAAAGAAGCCCAAAGTCGACAAAAATCCTATGCCGATAATCGAAGAAGGAAATTAGAATTTTCTGTGGGAGATTTGGTATTTATTCGTGTTTCACCTATGAAAGGTGTTGTGCGTTTCAGTCGATCGGGAAAATTAGCACCTCGATATGTTGGTCCATTTTCCATCACCGAACGCATTGGTTCCGTGGCTTATCGCCTTTTACTACCGGCTCAATTTTCTGCTATTCATGACATATTCCACATCTCTCAGCTCCGGAAATGTCTTCGAGATTCCGAATCTATTCTCGAGCCCGGTGTTGCTGAAGAAATTGAAGTTTCGCCTAATTTAACATATGAGCAACATCCTATTCGTGTTATTGCTTCGGAGGTTAAACGCCTTCGAAATAAAGATGTCCCGCTTGTGAAAGTTCAATGGTCCTCAAATCCTAAGGATTGCTCTTGGGATCCAGAGAGATCATCGAGCGAACACATCCGGACTTACTTTCTTGAGCTCTTTGAGGTAAACTTCTTATTTCAGATTTCTTCTTTTGTGTGTTGATATGCTTTTTGGTTGTTACTTTTTGTTCAAATATTTCTTATGATTGCGAGGACGCAATTTCTTTAAGCAGAGGAGTCTGTAACAACCCGCATATTTTACGATTTAGTATTTTAATAATTTATTTAAATATTCCATCGTTAGTCGGATTATGGTCCGAAAAGCTACTTTTTGCAAACTGTCAAATTAGGACTCGAGACCACCCCCATTGAGTTCAAAATGCCGTTTGCGACCTTTTTGAGTATAAACATTGATATGTTTGGAGTTAGTTGAATTTTGCTACTTTTCCACTTAGGGCTTTGCTTTGTGTTTCAGCTCATTTAACCCAAGTCTAACCCCATCTCCTCTTTATTACTTCATAATTTCCTAATACATTCAAGCTTCATTAAAAATGGGGAAAGAGAAAAAGAATTAGAATTCCTAAGCCCTAGTTTCCATTTGCAAATCAAGTTCTAGCTCCAAATCAATAGAAGAAGCTTTGGTAATCCTCCTCCTCTTCTTCTCCAACTCATTCTCTTATCAAATTCAGAAAATTCCTAAACCTAACTTAGGAAATGTTCCTCTTTTGAGCTTAGGTTCAAGCTTATTGGGTTGTGTGGAAGAGTAGTTGATCATCCTTTTGTTTTCAAGCTTCCTCTCCATTGTTTTTGGGTTCAAAGGTGAGATTTTTATCTCACATCTTAGTCTATAATTATCTTTGATTGTTAGGTATGAATTCCTAACACTTATTCATGTGCATTTGATTTTGGTTTGGATTGATTTTGGGTATATTCCAATTTTTGGTGTTTTGGTTCAATTTTTGCGATAATCCTATTATGGATATTTGGACATTGATATTCGAGGCGTATCGAAGAGCCGTTAAGGCTGGGTTGTCGTATGGAATAATTCCTTAGTCGTTGTTGCTCATTCGATCGTTATCGATATCGTTTGGCCATCATTGGTCCAGGTTCAGGAAATGCCTGAAATTCCAGTTTCAGACGTCTGAATTGATATTTTAGACGTTTGAATATTGTTCTAGGAAAATTTCTATTCCCAGATTCAGACGTCTGAAATATCAATTCAGACATCTGAAACTGGTTCGTTTGCAACTAGTCCAAATTCAGACTTCTAAATCTAGCCACCAGACGTTTGAATGCAACCAGAAAGAAAATAGGCTTAGATTGCCTATTTTAGACGTCTGAAATATTTCGTTCAGACGTCTGAATCTGTGTTCTGGAAAATATTTAATTTTCCAGATTCAGACGTCTGAACCATTTATTCAGACGTCTGAATCTGCTATCTTTTGGCCAATTTGCCTATTTTTCTTGATTTTCCAAATTTAGTCGATTCGTATTGATTCCCATTTGTTGTTATCATATTTATCGACTTTGAATACCTTTTCTTTGGGATTTTTGGAATATCCATTTTTGATGGATTCGGTATCGATTTCTTTGGATTTGATTCACGTCTTCGAACGTGGATTTTTGTGATTGATTGTTTCTACAATCATTTTATGATTTGTCACTTCTAAATACAAAGGTTTCTATACTAGTAGTAAATATTCAAACTCTTTTACAAAGATGATTTCAACTCTATTTTAAATATAAAAGCTTGTTTTCAAAACCGTTTTCCAATTTATTAGTATACACAAACCTTTACCTCATTCGTAGAAAATATAATTAAACGGCTTAGCAAAACAAGTGGTATGAAACGCTTGCGTTTACTTCATCGGTTAATTTTTGGACTTGTTCGATTGAAAATCTTGTGACAATTTTCGAGTGGAAATCTACAAGTTGTTCGTAAATATTTGAGTTAAGCTATTGGTTATGGGTCATGAAGCTAAACTCTTATATTTACTGGCTTAGTGTAATCGACACTTTTATTGATCGATGATGATCATTTTGTGATTTAGACTAGCGTTGTGCGATGTCTATTTGTCTGCGAGGGAGAGTAAACCCCATTTCTGTGGAACTTCGGTTCAATTTTGCGGGGTAGCGACCCGTGGTCTTCGGACCATTTATGGAGCTTTGGCTCAATTTTTAATGGTTAGCGACCATGGAATAGTGTTCCATTTATGATACACGTGTTGGTGAGCTTTCATGCTCCCGTTTGTGATAGGCCTCCCCCTTTGTGATTTCTGGATTTCTTGTTGTGATTTCTGGAATTTGTGTTTCACCTCTTTTTATGATTGGCAATGATATGTTTGTCAATATTTGATGTTTGGTGAATAAAATAAAGAATGTGAAGTTCTTTTTTATGCTTTGAGATTTCTTGAGATATTGTATGATTTTGTTGTTGTTTAAAACATACTTGTCACAGCTTGACATGATTGTTATCATACGTTATTATTGTATCTCTACTTATATCTCATTCCTTTATCTGATATTTATAGCTAGACTGATCCGTTTATTATTTTCTTATTAAATAATACTCGGGTCAGACCGAGATGTTACAGGTGCTTCTGCTTGACTCCTCGTTGGGGATTATTATTCTGACTTTTGGCTAACTACACTACATTTGTAGTTTTTGTTGTTATACATTCGAGATATTGACTCTATGATGTCTACATATTCTTTTGTCTAGCACTTGTATCTATTCTTGTCATATTGTGGATCTTTTTGACCACTACTCTGATGTTTACCTTTTTGTGTTATATATTCATATCTAATTCCGCCTTTGTGATATGAATGTCTGTGACTGATTTATGTTACATTTATTTCTATATTTGTTTCCGAAGTCCATTTAGCCACTGTGTAGTAGCTTTGAGTTTGTATCAGTATGTCGGATTTCCACTTGAGATGAAAAGTTATATTTTTATCTGGCATATCGGTACTCGCACAAAGCAATTACACAGATGGTCTCTCCTCAACAGCCTTATTCTCCGCGCTAGTTGACGGCATTATCCCGTAGTGTCCTTGGCTAGCATGGGTATAGAGGTGGGGCGTCACAGCTTGGTATCAAAGCCAAACTTCGGAACAATGTGGAATAATCTAGCAAGGATCGTTGTCTTAAGTCTTTCTTGGGAGTCGTGCCATAGGATTTGATTCGGATCTTCGTACCGTTCTATCCTATTTCTTTTTATGATTCCTTGTTTTATCAATCAAGTTTGTTTGATATTCATTCTGAGATTAACCTTTTTCTCTTTTCTTTTTTTTTAAAGAAAAGAAATGGTTAGACCTGGCCGTCCCAGCGCCGGTCGATCTAGTGCTACTCCCCAAGACGGAGTTTTTATGTCTGCCCAACAACTTCTTGATCTAGTAAGAAATGCTCAAGCTGTCAGACCCATTCCTGAGCCTACTCACCCTAAGTCTGGATTCGCACCCTTGTGCAACGATTATACCAACTTGGGTGGGAAGCCATTCAAAGGTTCTGAAACTATTATCGAAGTCCAAGCTTGGCTCAGAATATGCGATCGAATCTTTTCTCGCATGAATCTTATTGATCTTCACCGAGTTCATGTGGCCTCTAGTATGCTCCAAGAAAGGGAATTATACTGGTACGAGCTTCTGATTACAGAAATTAATGAATCAGATCTTACTTGGGAGCAATTACGGGAATGATTCGAATTAAAGTTTGTGCCAGAAGCTGAGAAGGTGACTTTGGCTCGTCGTTTCATAGACCTTGTTCAAGGTGAATCCTCCGTGGCAGAGTATGTCGCTTCTTTCGAGTCACTTTCTAAATATGGGGTTGAGTACATCAACACCCCATTGAAGAAGAACAAAAGGTTTGTTTATGGCTTAAACAAAAGTCTCAAAAAGCCATTGCTTCTAAAATTCGAAGTTTCTTTTGACTAACTCGTTGATATTGCTCTTCGACTCGAAGAGACTGATAAAGATAGTGATGCTGAGATTAAACCAAACATCAACAAGAAAAGGCCTAATAAATTCAAAGGTCCTTATCCCAATAAGAAAGGGAAGCAAGCAACACCGGTAGCAAATGCTCCTAACACTCGTCGTGGAGAATGCTACAATTGTGGTTCTAAGGACCATTACGCAAACAAGTGCCCAAAGCCTCTTTTCTGCCGCTACTGCAAGAGTTCGGGCCATACTCTATCTTTGTGTCCCAAACTTCAGGGCAAAAAGGAGGGTAAGCTAAATGTTGCTCAAGCCCCTGGCAACACCTCTCGTGGTCAAGGTATTTCTCATTCTATCCTTGATGGCATTATTATATTTCATGATCATTCTATTCGAGTTCTTTTTGATACGGGTGCGTCCCATTCCTTTATATCAAAGGAACTTTTTGATACTTTTTCTTTGAGTGTTGTTGCTTTAATGACTTCTTTGAGAATCACAAATCCGATTGGTGGGTCCGCAACCCTCAGTTTATTATGAAAAGATGTCGAAATTATTTTGTGTGATTACTCTTTCCGTGCCGATTTGCATGTTATGCGTTATTTAGGTTTCGGAATTATTTTGGGGATGGATTGGCTTAACCGTTATGAAGCCCATATCATATGTCCTGAGCGGACTATATATCTTCGGCATCCGCAATCTGTTAAGCAGATTTCTCTCGTTCTTAAAGATTCGGATTCCAGCTTAACAGCATCTTTATATTCTTTAAATCCTCGAGATGACGATAATGATGATGAGGAAGATGTCATTTCTCGTATTCACGTTGTTCGTGAATTTTCCGACATATTCGAGCACTTTCTAGGATTGCCACCTAAGTGAGCAATTGGGTTCAGAATTAATCTTGTCCCTAGAGCTCAACCTATCGCTCGTCCTCCTTATCGTATGTCCAATAAAGAAAATAAGGAGATGCGCAAACAGTTATCCGAATTGGAAGCGAAGCAATTTTTCCAATCTAGTTCCTCTCCACGGGGAGCTTCGGCTATTTTTGCGAAGAAATCCGATGGTACACTTAGGCTTTGCATTGACTTCCGCAAGCTTAATGACCTCACTATCAAGAATAAATATCCATTGCCTCGGATTGATGATCTATTCGATCAGCTTAGTGGTGCTAGAGTCTTTTCACAATTGGACTTAGGAACTGGTTTTCATCAGCTTCGTATTGTAGAGGATAGCATTCCTTTGACATCGTTCCGTACTCATTATGGATCTTATGAATGGCTTGTTATGGCATTAGGTTTGACAAATGCTCCAGCTTATTTTGTTGACCTCATGAATCGAGTTTTTAAAGACTTCCTCGATCGATTTGTTCTCATCTTTATCGATGATATTCTTGTGTATTCAAAAACCGAGAATGAACATGAAGAACATCTTCGAATTGTGTTGGAAACTCTTAGGAGTAATCAATTAAAAGCAAAATTTTCTAAGTGCCACTTTTGGCAATCTAGTTTGAAGTTTCTTGGTCACATTATTTCCGAATCCGGAATTTCCGTGGACCCTTCAAAGATTGAAGCGATTCAAAATTGGAAGAGACCGGAGAGTGTGACAGAAATCCGTGGCTTTCTCGGATTTGCGGGCTATTACCGTCGTTTTATCAAAGACTTTTCTAAAATTGCCGTGCCTCTTACTAGCTTAACAAAGAAAGACGTTAAATATATTTGGTCGGACAAATGTGAAGCTTCTTTTTAGAAATTAAAAGAACTCCTTTCCGATGCTCCTATTCTTGTGATTCCCGAGGGTAACCAAGATTTTATTGTTTATACGGATGCTAGTCGTGTTGGTTTGGGTGCCGTTCTTATGCGAAGAGAACGTGTTATTGCTTATGCTTCTAGGCAATTGAAGCCAGTCGAGACTAGATATGCCACTCATGATTTAGAGCTCGCGGCTATTGTTTTTGCTCTTCGAATTTGGCGTCATTATCTTTTGGGAGAAAAATTTGTTCTCTACACCGATCACAAATCTTTAAAGTATTTATTTTCTCAAAAGGAGCTTAACTTGCGTCAACAACGTTGGCTCGAGTTTCTTGCAGCTTATGATCTTGATATTCTTTATACTCCCGGAAAAGGAAATCGTGTTGCCGACGCCCTTAGCCGAAAGCAACATGTAACAACCCATATATTTGGACCATTTAAATTGACAATAATCCACACATGTCAACTTAAATAGTGCAAAACACGAATCATTAATGGAGTATATGTATATAAATGAGAATCATCACAGAATCACAGAAAATACATCATAACAAAATAGTGCAGCGGAAATACAACATAGTCATAAGAGTAGTTCATGAAGCTACCCATAAATACAACAATGTCTCAAATAAAAGAAATAGAACAACATAGATGTCCAATAGTCCAAATAGAAAGAACAATACTGATAAGATAAGATAGTGATAGTCTTCGGTCTTTAGCTCCAAGTAGAACAGCAACAACAATCCTCAGTCTGATCCGAGCATATGCACAAACAAACACTCAAATCAGGACATATATTCTTATACAGATAATATGGTTCAAAATTTGAAACAACAATAACTCAAAGATGAATGGAATAAACATCTTTCAGGATCCGATAAACTATCTATACATAGTAGTGTACGATAAACAGATAATGTCTAACAGTAAAGTAAAATATCAAGATAATGTTAAGGCGTCACCATTATTCCCCTTAACACATTTTATATAAGCATCATAGACTATACAGCACTGTAAACTCCACCGTAAACTAGTGGGATATCAGGGAGTACTCCATAGGTATAATACAAAACAAATTCGTAGTGGTCGCGTATATGGGAATACAAGTATGACAAGGCACATGAAGCAATACCTAAGGTAGTGACACTACCGTTTGCCTGATCCGGACTGGTGAGAACGCATCGCCGCAGCGATCGCAACACCGCGAAACAACACTCCCAATCAAGGGTGCGCACCAATCAATCACAAAGTAAATGAATAGTTTTACGAAGAAGTGTGTTCGCTCGAGGTAGCTAACCCCCATTTGGCCCGGCACGGCTCCTGTTTTAGTCATTTCAAATTTTGACACAAGTGTCAAGGCTATCCATTATCGTTCTCTTTCTTCAATCATCAACGTACATCATTCCAACCACTTCATTCTGGATCACGCTCCGCGCATAGTTATTAAAGTGGTTTTCGGTTTAGACAGTGAGTATGTCCCTAACCGATTCCGGTTCCTTTAATAACCTTCGTAATTATAACACCGATTGGTCGTTAATATATTTCAAAACCAAATCAATTTCAATTTAAATTAGAATTCATAAATCAACATTTCGTTAGTCTTTCTAAATCAATTTCCAAAATTACATCTCATAACTTCCCAATTTCATTTTAAAATTTCTATAATTCAATTTCAAAGTTTCAATTTTAAAACAATTCAAATATACATTGAACTTCGTATATAAGTTCATTCCAAGGTCATTTAACTTAATTTAACGTTCAAATCGATTTAAACTCAATTATCGATTTCATTCGATATTCATTCAATTAATTTATCATTAAAACAATTTCAATTAAATTTCCAATCCATCACATTACTTTCTTAAGTTCAACTTATTATATCATGCTTACAAATTTATTTTAGATTAAATTTGTCGAATCCAATTCTTAAAATTACAAGTCTTCCATTTTGTTTCAATAAAACGCATTTAATTTCTTATCAAAGAAATTCATTTCATTTTTTATTTACTTAGTTACAAATTTCAAAACTCAATTAAAGAAACTTAGTTTCACTTATTCAAAAATTCACTTTCTCTTAAGAAGAAAAATTTCAATTTAATTTAATCATTAAATAATTCAATCTTGTTCAATTTCAAATAATTTCGAATCTTAATTATTACTTAATTGTTAACAATTTCAAAACTTAATTATTTCTAATTTCAACTTAACTATTAATAATTTCCAAAACTTAATTATTACAAATTTCAAAACTTTATTTTTAACAATTCCAAAACTTCATTATTAATCAATTTAAATTTAAACAATGTTCTTCGTCAATTACTAGGTTAATATTTGTTTCAAATTACAAATATTCCCATTTTTAATTCATTCGAATTTAAATTCCAAATTTTATTCAAAACCATATTATTAGTCAAATAAAACTTTATTTTATTTTAAATCAAAACATTGACCAATCGGGTTTAATTTAATTTTCTATCCTAAGTCAAAGTTATTTGGGTATCTATCATTTCAACCCGATTCCATTTTAATTGAAAGTCAAAGCATACAAAGGGAACTTGCAGTGTGATAACTGGGATGGTGTCAAAGTAAATAAACAAGCAATAACATCCATTCACAACAATTCAACAATTTAAATAATCCCGAAATAATCGTATTAATTTTCATTTGTTATTTATGCAAATTAATATAATTATTTCTAGAATCTACACTATCATTTCATGCAGATTAAAGATTATTACATTATGGTTTTGCACTAATCGTTCAATTTCAATTTCAATACTACAACAATAAATCAAATATACGTTCAAAGGTCCAAAGTGAGATTTATCAAATTCTACGTGTCCATTAACTTAACCATTAAAGGGTCTAGTTTTACTAATCAAATTTTACATATGAAGGGGGTCAAGTTTAACAAATCAAAGTTCGACATATATAATCCAAATTTAATTCGTTAACTATCCTATATCAGATTTGAAATTTATTTGCCACTTATCAATAGCAATCATCATTAAATTTAATCACATAACAATCATTCAACAATACAAACTGGCATAAGAATATATGGTCATGAAAAATTTATTTCACCTTCCATGGAAATAGAAATTGACGGCGAAGTACGAAGAAGTAAGAATAGAGTCGGTACACCACGAACACGAACACTGTAATATCGACCAAAGAAAACGATTTTAATACAATGAACGTCGATATATAATTTATAAAATCATATAAATGCGCTTACCTAAGACGGAGAAAAGAACGAAGCTAAAAATTTGATGCTGCTGGGAAAAGCTCAGTTGGTTTCTTCTGCACAACAACAGGGAAAACGAAAATTGGTTACAACTCTATCACAAACATCAACTTATATACATCCGTATATAAATATGTGTCAGCAAAAGAAATGGGTTCACAAAAGCCTGCACCCCAAAACTGTTTGCAAACGCAAATTTCGTTTTTTTTCTTTTTTTTTTATAAACAATGCCGAGACTTAAAATACAGGCCTGCATTATCCACTGACGCCCAAACAAATCTCCATTTTCTTCTTTTCCTTCCTGCCTTCACCATGCACGCGATCGCCCCTTCATAAATCCTCTCCCCCCAACAATGATGTGCCTACGCATTCCTTTTTCTTTTGCTGTGTACAAACCAAGTTGTACAAATTTACTCAAGCATGCGCCACCAGTTTCTACTTCATTTTCCCACCCATCCACAGTTCCACCTCATCTTTCTCCCTACCATCCGCTCCATACTCATTCACTTCTCTTTGCTTTTTCTTTTTTTTTTCCTTCTTTTTTTTATTTGCAGCACATGCACGTGTGCTCTCGTGCACACCTCATGCGTGCACAAGCTTGGGTGTAGCCGGTTCGGGAGGCGCGCGAGGTGGTGAACACGTGGCCGGGGTGGTATGGGCGACGTGATGTGATGATTTCGGTAGCCGGGGCGAAGGCAATGGATGTGGGTGGTCGGCGACGTGGTGGTTGGGTGAACGACGGAGTATCGAGTTCGGTGAGAGGGTGTGGTGCGCGCGACGACGACGGGGACGGTGGTGACCATTTCGGACTGTACACGTTCATGTACAACTGGCCTGTCGTGGCGAGGCATGGAAAGGTGGTGGCGCAAGGTGTGGAGATGAGGTCGAGGCGGGACTAGTGAGTCGCGGTTTCAGTGGAGTTTTCGGTAGAGGGTTAATGGCCGGAGAAAGGTGGTCGACGAGGTTGAGATGGTGATGGTGGGAATTGGAAGTGTGGAGTGCGCTTTTTTTTTATATTTACAGAAAGTAAAACATGAGAAGAAGAAAATAGAAGAGGGGTGTGTTACTTGGAAAGATTTCAAAATGGCAAGAATGAGGCAGTGAAACGGTACGTTCTTTACTTTATATTTTGAAATTTAGTAGCAGTAAATTTAATTTTTGAATTCCTAAAAGCCATCCCAATTTCCAAGTCAACTATTATCTTCCAACTACCGTAATGAATGCACTTTAGCCATAAATTCATTTTTCAAAATTCTAAACGGTCATGGGCTACAATTTAGGGCTGAATATTATTTAATCGGTCCGTTTGGAACGATTAAATAAACGTGACGATTCCCGCCGGACTTCGATTAGCACGAATAAATATACCATTTTGATCAGTGTGACAATGCGCTTCCAACGGTACACAGATGATTGCGGTACGATGGAATTATAAAATTCGAATTTTATATTATCGGGAAAATGTAGGAAAAATGCCGAAAAATAAGATCGACGGAGCTAAAGAAGTCCGAATTTTGAAAAACGAAAAATGACGCCTTACTCAAAAGATGGTTTAGAATTTTTCTATGTAAAAATATTCGGGTTTGGAAGATAAAAATTTTCGCGCTTTAAAATGAACTGATATACAATAAAACGCGAACGAAATTTTCAGTGATATTTTACGACGAAACTTTTTCTATATTCATATCTAACTGGACGTATCCTATAAATAAAGTTTGGACGTTAATTTAGATCGTTTATAAATTTCAAATTTTTTATTGAAATGATGAATTTAAAATTTTAAATTGGGTCGGAAATTTAGGGTCGTTACACAACAAGCGGTTGTTTCTATGATGATATCCGAATGGAACGATCTCGAGACTTTGTCTACTTGTGAGATTCGAGATCGTGTATCCGATTTATGTTCTTCTCTTGTTTTATGTAGCCTTGAGGCTCATCCATCTCTTTTGGACCGCATTCTTGAAGTTCAAAAACTAGATCCCGAATTGGTTCTTCTTGGCCAAAATTTGAGGGATAAAATTGATATCGAAGGTTTGAAAGATTTCGATATTGATTCTCGTGGCGGTATTCGAAAATTTGGTAGACTTGTCGTGCCAAATATTAGTGACCTTCGCAAAGACATATTAGAAGATTCCCATCATTCTAAATTCACCATTCATCCCGGTAGTAGTAAAATGTACGCGGATATGAAGCGACTTTATTATTAGGAGGGAATGAAATTTGATATCGCTAACTTCGTTAAGTGTTGCATGACTTGCCAACTCATTAAGGCTGAGCATCAAAGGCCCGGTGGGTTATTGCCACCTTTAGACATCCCAATGTGGAAGTGGGATCATATTTCCATGGATTTTATTGATGGCCTTCCCCGTTCTCGTTCTGGTCATGATAGCTTATGGGTGATTGTTGACAGACTTACTAAGTCCGCCCATTTTATTCCTGTTCGGTCTAATCGGACCGTTCCTCTTTTGGCCAAACTCTTTATTAAAGAAATTGTTAAATTGCATGGAGTTCCAACTTCTATTGTTAGCGATCGTGATCCATTGTTTACTAGTGGATTTTGAAAGAGTCTTCAAAAAGCTTTGGGAACGAAGCTTAATTTTAGCACCGCTTATCATCCTCAGTCCGATGGACAAACCGAGCGTGTGAATCAAACTATTGAAGATCTTCTTCGTGCTTGTGTTCTAGACTTTGGTGGAAGTTGGGAAGATCATATTTCACTAGTTGAATTTTCCTATAATAATAGCTTCCAATCTAGTATTGGTATGGCACCTTTCGAGGCACTATACGGAAGGCCATACCGATCTCCTTCGTGTTGGCTTGAAGCCGGTGAGAAGCTGGTTTTAGGTCCAGATTTTATTCGTGATGCCACAGAAAAGATCGACCTTATTCGTCATAGGATGAAAGAAGCCCAAAGTCGACAAAAATCCTATGCCGATAATCGAAGAAGGAAATTAGAATTTTCTATGGGAGATTTGGTATTTATTCGTGTTTCACGTATGAAAGGTGTTGTGCGTTTCAGTCGATCGGGAATATTAGCACCTCGATATGTTGGTCCATTTTCCATCACCGAACCCATTGGTTCCGTGGCTTATCGCCTTTTACTACCGGCTCAATTTTCTGCTATTCATCACGTATTCCACATCTCTTAGCTCCGTAAATGTCTTCGAGATTCCGAATCTATTCTCAAGCCCGGTGTTGCTGAAGAAATTGAAGTTTCGCCTAATTTAACATATGAGCAACATCCTATTCGTGTTATTGCTTCGGAGGTTAAACGCCTTCGAAATAAAGATGTCCCGCTTGTGAAAGTTCAATGGTCCTCAAATCCTAAGGATTGCTCTTGGGAATCCAGCGAATTCATCGAGCGAACACATCCAGACTTACTTTCTTGAGCTCTTTGAGGTAAACTTCCTATTTCAGATTTCTTCTTTTGTGTGTTGATATGCTTTTTGGTTGTTACTTTTTGTTCAAATATTTCTTAAGATTGCGAGGAAGCAATTTCTTTAAGGAGGGGAATCTGTAATAACCCGCATATTTTACGATTGATTATTTAAATAATTTATTTAAATATTCCATCGTTAGTCGGATTATGGTCCGAAAAGCTACTTTTTGCAAACTGTCAAATTAGGACTCGAGACCACCCCCATTGAGTTCAAAATGCCGTTTGCGACCTTTTTGAGTATAAACATTGATATGTTTGGAGTTAGTGGAATTTTGATACTTTTCCACTTAGGGCTTTGCTTTGTGTTTCAGCTCATTTAACCCAAGTCTCACCCCATCTCCTCTTCATTACTTCATAATTTCCTAATACATTCAAGCTTCATTAAAAATGGGGAAAGAGAAAAAGAATTAGAATTCCTAAGCCCTAGTTTCCATTTGCAAATCAAGTTCTAGCTCCAAATCAATAGAAGAAGCTTTGGTAAGCCTCCTCTTCTTTTTTTCCAACTCATTCTCTTATCAAATTCAGAAAATTCCTAAACCTAACTTAGGAAATGTTCCTCTTTTGAGCTTAGGTTCAAGCTCATTGGGTTGTGTGGAAGAGTAGTTGATCATCCTTTTGTTTTGAAGCTTCCTCTCCATTGTTTTTGGGTTCAAAGATGAGATTTTTATCTCATATCTTAGTCTATAATTATCTTTGATTGTTAGGTATGAATTCCTAACACTTATTCATGTGCATTTGATTTTGGTTTGGATTGATTTTGGGTATATTCCAATTTTTGGTGTTTTGGTTCAATTTTTGTGATAATCCTATTATGGATATTTGGACGTTGATATTCGAGGCATATCGAAGAGCCGTTAAGGCTGGGTTGTCGTATGGCATAATTCCTTAGTCGTTGTTGCTCGTCCGATCGTTATCGATATCGTTTGGCCATCGTGTGTCCAGGTTCAGGAAATGCCTGAAATTCCACTTTTAGACGTCTGAATTGATATTTCAGACGTCTGAATATTGTTCTGGGAAAATTTCTATTCCCAGATTCAGACGTCTGAAATATCAATTCAGACGTTTGAAACTGGTTCGTTTGCAACCAGTCCAGATTCAGACGTCTAAATCTAGCCACCAGACGTCTGAATGCAACCGGAAAGAAAATAGGCTTAGATTGCCTATTTCAAACGTCTGAATATGTGTTCTGGAAAATATTTAATTTTACAGATTCAGACGTCTGAACCATTTATTTCAGACGTCTGAATCTGCTATCTTTTGGCCAATTTGCCTATTTTTCTTGATTTTCCAAATTTAATCGATTCGTGTTGATTCCCATTTGTTGTTATCATATTTATCGACTTTGATGACCTTTTCTTTGGGATTTTTGGAATATCCATTTTTGATGGATTCGGTATCGATTTCTTTGGATTTGATTCACGTCTTCGAACGTGGATTTTTGTGATTGATTGTTTCTACAATCATTTTGTGATTTGTCACTTCTAAATACAAAGGTTTCTATACTAGTAGTAAATATTCAAACTCTTTTACAAAGATGATTTCAACTCTATTTTAAATATAAAAGCTTGTTTTCAAAACCGTTTTCCCATCTATTGGTATACACAAACCTTTACCTCATTCGTATGAGAAAATATAATTAAACGGCTTAGCAAAACAAGTGGTATGAAATGCTTGCGTTTACTTCGTCGGTTAATTTTTGGACTTGTTCGATTGAAAATCTTGTGACAATTTTCGAGTGGAAATCTACAATTTGTTCGTAAATATTTGAGTTAAGCTAGTGGTTATGGGACATGAAGCTAAACTCTTATATTTACTGGCTTAGTGTAATCGACACTTTTATTGATCGATGATGATCATTTTGTGATTTAGACTAGCGTTGTGCGATGTCTATTTGTCTGCGAGGGAGACTAAACCCCGTTTCTATGGAACTTCGGTTCAATTTGGCGGGATAGCGACCCGTGGTCTTCGGACCGTTTATGGAGCTTCGGCTCAATTTTTAATGATTAGCGACCATGGAATAGCGTTCCATTTGTGATACACGTGTTGGTGAGCTTTCATGCTCCCGTTTGTGATCGGCCTCCCCCTTTGTGATTTCTGGATTTCTTGTTGTGATTTCTGGAATTTGTGTTTCACCTCTTTTTGTGATTGGCAATACTATGTTTGTCAATATTTGATGTTTGGTGAATAAAATAAAGAATGTGAAGTTCTTTTTGATGCTTTGAGATTTCTTGAGATATTGTATGATTTTGTTGTTGTTTAAAACATACTTGTCACAGCTTGACACGATTGGTATCATACGTTTTTATTGTATCTCTGCTTATATCTCATTCCTTTATCTGGTATTTATAGCTAGACTGATCTGTTTATTATTTTCTTATTAAATAATACTCGTGTTAGACCGAGATGTTACAGGTGCTTCTACTTGACTCCTCGTCGGGATTATTATTCTGACTTTTGGCTAACTACACTACATTTGTAGTTTTTGTTGTTATACATTCGAGATATTGACTCTATGATGTCTACATATTCTTTTGTCTAGCACTTGTATCTATTCTTGTGATATTGTGGATCTTTTTGACCACTACTCTGATGTACACCTTTTTGTGTTATATATTCATATCTGATTCCGCCTTTGTGATATGAATGTCTGTGACTGATTTATGTTACATTTATTTCTATATTTGTTTACGAAGTCCTTTTGGTCACTGTGTAGTAGCTTTGAGTTTGTATCAGTATGTCGGATTTCCTCTTGAGATGAAAAGTTATATTTTTATCTGGCATATCGGTACTCGCACAAAGCAATTACACAGATGGTCGCTCCTCAACAGCCTTATTCTCCATGCTAGTTGATGGCATTACCCCGTAGTGTCCTTGGCTAGCGTGAGTATAGAGGTGGGGCGTCACTGCTTGGTATCAAAGCCAAACTTCAGAACAATGTGGAATAATCTAGCAAGGATCATTGTCCTAAGTCTTTCTTGGGAATCATGCCATAATATTTGATTCGGATCTTCGTACCGTTCTATCCTATTTCTTTTTATGATTCCTTGTTTTATCAATCAAGTTTGTTTGATATTCATTCTAAGATTAACCTTTTTCTCTTTTCTTTCTTTTTTAAAGAAAATAAATGGTTAGACCTGGCTGTCCCAACGCCGGTCAATCTAGTGCCACTCCCCAGGATGGAGTTTTTATGTCTGCCCAACAAATTCTTGATCTAGTAAGAAATGCTCAAGCTGTCGGATCCATTCCTGAGCCTACTCACCCTAAGTCTGGATTCGCACGCCTATGCAACGATTATACCAACTTGGGTGGGAAGCCATTCAAAGGTTGTGAAACTATTATTGAAGTCCAAGCTTGGCTCAGAACATGCGATCGAATCTTTTCACGCATGAATCTTATTGATCTTCACCGAGTTCAGGTGGCCTCTAGTATGCTCCAAGAAAGGGCATTAGACTGGTACGAGCTTCTGATTTCTGAAATTAATGAATCAGATCTTACTTAGGAGCAATTCCGGGAACGATTCGAATTAAAGTTTGTGCCAGAAGCTGAGAAGGTGACTTTGGCTCGTCGTTTCATAGACCTTGTTCAAGGTGAATACTCCATGGCAGAGTATGTCGCTTCTTTCGAGTCACTTTCTAAATATGGGGTTGAGTACATCAACACCCCATTGAAGAAGAACCAAAGGTTTGTTTATGGCTTAAACAAAAGTCTCAAAAAGCCATTGCTTCTAAAATTGGAAGTTTCTTTTGACCAACTCATTGATATTGCTCTTCGACTCGAAGAGACTGATAAAGATAGTGATGCTGAGGTTAAACCAAACATCAACAAGAAAAGGCCTAATAAATTCAAAGGTCCTTATCCCAATAAGAATGGGAAGCAAGCAACACCGATAGCAAATGCTCCTAACACTCGTCGTGGAGAATGCTACAATTGTGGTTCTAAGGACCATTATGCAAACAAGTGCCCGAAGTCTCTTTTCTGCCGCTACAGCAAGAGTTCGGGCCATACTCTATCTTTGTGTCCCAAACTTTAGGGCAAAAAGGAGGGTAAGCTAAATGTTGCTCAAACCCCTGGCAACACATCTCGTGGTCAAGGTATTTCTCATTCTATCCTTGATGGCATTATTATATTTCGTGATCATTTTATTCGAGTTCTTTTTGATACGGGTGCGTCCCATTCCTTTATATCAAAGGAACTTGTTGATACTTTTTTTTGAGTGTTGTTGCTTTAATGACTTCTTTGAGAATCACGAATCCGGTTGGTGGGTCCGCAACCCTCAGTTTATTATGTAAAGATGTCAAAATTATTTTGTGTGATTACTCTTTCCGTGCCGATTTGCATGTTATGCGTTATTTAGGTTTCAAAATCATTTTGGGGATGGATTGGCTTAACCGTTATGAAGCCCATATCCTATGTCCTGAGCGGACTATATATCTTCGGCATCCGCAATCTGTTAAGTAGATTTCTCTCTTTCTTAAAGATTCAGATTCCAGCTTAACAACATCTTTATATTCTTTAAATCCTCGAGATGATGATAACGATGATGAGGAAGATGTCATTTCTCGTATTCACGTTATTCGTAAATTTTCCAACATATTCGAGCCCGTTCTAGGATTGCCACCTAAGCGAGCAATTGCGTTCAGAATTAATCTTGTCCCTAGAGCTCAACCTATCGCTCGTCCTCCCTATCGTATGTCCAATAAAGAAAATGAGGAGATGCGCAAACAGTTATCCGAATTGGAAGCGAAGCAATTTATCCAATCTAGTTCCTCTCCATGGGGAGCTTCGGCTATTTTTGTGAAGAAATCCGATGGTACACTTAGGCTTTGCGTTGACTTCTGCAAGCTTAATGACCTCACTATCAAGAATAAATATCCATTGCCTCGGATTGATGATCTATTCGATCAGCTTAACGGTGCTAGAGTCTTTTCACAATTGGACTTAGCAACTGGTTTTCATCAGCTTCGTATTGCAGAGGATAACATTCCTTTGACATCGTTCCGTACTCGTTATGGATCTTATGAATGGCTTGTTATGCCATTTGGTTTGACAAATGATCCGGCTTATTTTGTTGACCTCATGAATCGAGTTTTTAAAGACTTCCTCGATCGATTTGTTCTCATCTTTATCGATGATATTCTTGAGTATTCAAAAACCGAGGAGGAACATGAAGAACATCTTCGAATTGTGTTGGAAACTCTTAGGAGTAATCAATTAAAAGCAAATAAATTTAAGTGCCACTTTTGGCAATCTAGTGTGAAGTTTCTTGGTCACATTATTTCCGAATCCGGAATTTCCGTGGATCCTTCAAAGATTGAAGCGATTCAAAATTGGAAGAGACCGGAGAGTGTGACGGAAATCCGTAGCTTTCTCGGATTGGCGGGCTATTACCGTCGTTTTATCAAAGAATTTTCTAAAATTGCCGAGATTCTTACTAGCTTAACAAAGAAAGGCGTTAAATACATTTGGTCGGAAAAATGTGAAGCTTCTTTTCAGAAATTAAAAGAACTCCTTTCCGATGCTCCTATTCTTGTGATTCCCGAGGGCAACCAAGATTTTATTGTTTATACCGATGCTAGTCGTGTTGGTTTGGGTGCCGTTCTTATGCAAAGAGAACATGTTATTGCTTATGCTTCTAGGCAATTGAAGCCAGCCGAGACTAGATATGCCACTCATGATTTAGAGCTCGCGGCTATTGTTTTTGCTCTTCGAATTTGGTGTCATTATCTTTTGGGAGAGAAATTTGTTCTCTACACCGATCACAAATCTTTAAAGTATTTATTTTCTCAAAAGGAGCTTAACTTGCGTCAACAATGTTGGCTCGAGTTTCTTGCAGCTTATGATCTTGATATTCTTTATACTCCCGGAAAAGGAAATCGTGTTGCCGACGCCCTTAGCCGAAAGCAACAAGCGGTTGTTTCTATGATGATATCCGAATGGAACGATCTCGAGACTTTGTCTACTTGTGAGATCCGATTTATGTTCTTCTCTTGTTTTATGTAGCCTTGAGGCTCATCCATCTCTTTTGGACCGCATTCTTGAAGTTCAAAAACTAGATCCCGAATTGGTTCTTCTTGGCCAAAATTTGAGGGATAAAATTGATATCGAAGGTTTGAAAGACTTCGATATTGATTCTCGTGGCGGTATTCGAAAATTTGGTAGACTTGTCGTGCCAAATATTAGTGACCTTCGCAAAGACATATTAGAAGATTCCCATCATTCTAAATTCACCATTCATCCCGGTAGTTGTAAAATGTACGCGGATATGAAGCGGCTTTATTATTAGGAGGGAATGAAATTTGATATCGCTAACTTCGTTAAGTGTTGCATGACTTGCCAACTCATTAAGACCGAGCATCAAAGGCCCGGTGAGTTATTACAACCTTTAGACATCCCAATGTGGAAGTGGGATCATATTTCCATGGATTTTATTGATGGCCTTCCCCGTTCTCGTTCGGGTCATAATAGCTTATGGGTGATTGTTGATAGACTTACTAAATCCGCCCATTTTATTCCCGTTCGGTCTAATCGGACCGTTCCTCTTTTGGCCAAACTCTTTATTAAAGAAATTGTTAAATTGCATGGAGTTCCAACTTCTATTGTTAGCGATCGTGATCGATTGTTTACTAGTGGATTTTGGAAGAGTCTTCAAAAAGCTTTGGGAACAAAGCTTAATTTTAGCACCGCTTATCATCCTCAGTCCGATGGACAAACCGAGCGTGTGAATCAAACTCTTGAAGATCTTCTTCGTGCTTGTGTTCTACACTTTGGTGGAAGTTGGGAATATCATATTTCACTAGTTGAATTTTCCTATAATAATAACTTCCAATCTAGTATTGGTATGGCACCTTTCGAGGCACTATATAGAAGGCCATGTCGATCTCCTTCGTGTTAGCATGAAGACGGTGAGAAGCTAGTTTTAGGTCCAGATTTTATTCGTGATGCCACAGAAAAGATCGACCTTATTCGTCATAGGATGAAAGAAGCCCAAAGTCGACAAAAATCCTATGCCCATAATCGAAGAAGGAAATTAGAATTTTTTGTGGGAGATTTGATATTTATTCGTGTTTCACCTATGAAAGGTGTTGTGCGTTTCAATCGATCGGGAAAATTACCACCTCGATATGTTGGTCCATTTTCCATCACCGAACGCATTGGTTTCGTGGCTTATCGCCTTTTACTACCGGCTCAATTTTCTACTATTCACGACGTATTCCACATCTCTCAGCTCCGGAAATGTCTTTGAGATTCTAAATCTATTCTCGAGCCCGGTGTTGCTGAAGAAATTGAAGTTTCGCCTAATTTAACATATAAGCAACATCCTATTTGTGTTATTGCTTCGGAGGTTAAACGCCTTCGAAATAAAGATGTCCCGCTTGTGAAAGTTCAATGGTCCTCAAATCCTAAGGATTGCTCTTGGGAATCCAGTGAATTCATTGAGCGAACACATCCGGACTTACTTTCTTGAGCTCTTTGAGGTAAACTTCTTATTTCAGATTTCTTCTTTTGTGTGTTGATATGCGTTTTGGTTGTTACTTTTTGTTCAAATATTTCTTATGATTGCGAGGACGCAATTTCTTTAAGGAGGGGAGTCTGTAACAACCCGCATATTTTACGATTGAGTATTTAAATAATTTATTTAAATATTCCATCGTTAGTCGGATTATGGTCCGAAAAACTACTTTTAACAAACTTTTAACATTGATATGTTTGGAGTTAGTGGAATTTTGCTACTTTTCCACTTAGGGCTTTGCTTTGTGTTTCAGCTCATTTAACCCAAGTCTCACCCCATCTCCTCTTCATTACTTCATAATTTCCTAATACATTCAAGCTTCATTAAAAATGGGGAAAGAGAAAAAGAATTAGAATTCCTAAGCCCTAGTTTCCATTTGCAAATCAAGTTCTAGTTCCAAATCAATAGAGGAAGCTTTGGTAAGCCTCCTCTTCTTCTTCTCCAACTCATTCTCTTATCAAATTCAGAAAATTTCTAAACCTAACTTAGGAAATGTTCCTCTTTTGAGCTTAGGTTCAAGCTCATTGGGTTGTCTGGAAGAGTAGTTGATCATCCTTTTGTTTTCAAGCTTCCTCTCCATTGTTTTTGGGTTCAAAGGTGAGATTTTTATCTCACATCTTAGTCTATAATTATCTTTGATTGTTAGGTATGAATTCCTAATACTTATTCATGTGCATTTGATTTTGGTTTGGATTGACTTTGGGTATATTCCAATTTTTGGTGTTTTGGTTCAATTTTTGTGATAATCCTATTATGGATATTTGGACATTGATATTCGAGGCGTATCGAAGAGCCGTTAAGGCTGGGTTGTTGTATGGCATAATTCCTTAGTCGTTGTTGCTCGCCCGATCGTTATCGATATCGTTTGGTCATCATTGGTCCAGGTTCAGGAAATGCCTGAAATTCTAGTTTCAGACGTCTGAATATTGTACTGGGAAAATTTCTATTCGCAGATTCAGACGTCTGAATTATCAATTCAGACGTCTGAAATTGGTTCGTTTGCAACCAGTCCAGATTCAGACGTCTAAATCTAGCCACCAGACGTCTGAATGCAACCAGAAAGAAAATAGGCTTAGATTGCCTATTTCAGACGTCTGAAATATTTCCTTCAGACGTCTGAATCTGTGTTCTGGAAAATATTTAATTTTCCAGATTGAAACGTCTGAACCATTTATTTTAAACGTCTGAATCTGCTATCTTTTGGCCAATTTACATATTTTTCTTGATTTTCCAAATTTAATCGATTCGTGTTGATTCCCATTTGTTGTTATCATATTTATCGACTTTGATGACCTTTTCTTTGGGATTTTTGGAATATCCATTTTTGATGGATTCGGTATCGATTTCTTTGGATTTGATTCACGTCTTCGAACGTGGATTTTTGTGATTGATTGTTTCTACAATCATTTTGTGATTTGTCACTTCTAAATACAAAGGTTTCTATACTAGTAGAAGATGATTTCAACTCTATTTTAAATATAAAAGCTTGTTTTCAAAACCGTTTTCCCATCTATTAGTATACACAAACCTTTACCTCATTCGTATGAGAAAATATAATTAAACGGCTTAGCAAAACAAGTGGTATGAAACGCTTGCGTTTACTTCGTCGGTTAATTTTTGGACTTGTTCGATTGAAAATCTTGTGACAATTTTCGAGTGGAAATCTACAATTTGTTCGTAAATATTTGAGTTAAGCTAGTGGTTATGGGACATGAAGCTAAACTCTTATATTTACTGGCTTAGTGTAATCGACACTTTTATTGATCGATGATGATCATTTTGTGATTTAGACTAGCGTTGTGCGATGTCTATTTGTCTGCGAGGGAGACTAAACCCCGTTTCTATGGAACTTCGGTTCAATTTGGCGGGATAGCGACCCGTGGTCTTCGGACCGTTTATGGAGCTTCGGCTCAATTTTTAATGGTTAGCGACCATGGAATAGCGTTCCATTTGTGATACACGTGTTGGTGAGCTTTCATGCTCCCGTTTGTGATCGGCCTCCCCCTTTGTGATTTTTGGATTTCTTGTTGTGATTTCTGGAATTTGTGTTTCACCTCTTTTTGTGATTGGCAATACTATGTTTGTCAATATTTGATGTTTGGTGAATAAAATAAAGAATGTGAAGTTCTTTTTGATGCTTTGAGATTTCTTGAGATATTGTATGATTTTGTTGTTGTTTAAAACATACTTGTCACAGCTTGAAACGATTGTTATCATACATTATTATTGTATCTCTGCTTATATCTCATTCCTTTATCTGATATTTATAGCTAGACTAATCTGTTTATTATTTTCTTATTAAATAATACTCGGGTTAGACCGAGATGTTACAGGTGCTTCTGCTTGACTCCCCGTCGGGGATTATTATTCTGACTTTTGGCTAACTACACTACATTTGTAGTTTTTGTTGTTATACATTCGAGATATTGACTCTATGATGTATACATATCTTTTGTCTAGCACTTGTATCTATTCTTGTGATATTGTGGATCTTTTTGACCACTACTCTGATGTACACCTTTTTGTATTATATATTCATATCTGATTCTGCCTTTGTGTTATGAATGTCTGTGACTGATTTATGTTACATTTATTTCTATATTTGTTTCCGAAGTCCATTTAGCCACTGTGTAGTAGCTTTGAGTTTGTATTAGTATGTCGGATTTCCTCTTGAGATGAAAAGTTATATATTTATCTGGCATATCGGTACTCGCACAAAGCAATTACACAGATGGTCGCTCCTCGACAACCTTATTCTCCGCGCTAGTTAACGGCATTACCCCGTAGTGTCCTTGGCTAGCGTGGGTATAGAGGTGGGGCGTCACATTTACGATGTGAATTTATATCGAGTTATGAATATCGTTTGGGAAAGAAATAGTGGAATCTATCTTTGAATATGAGAATGGTGATAAAATTGAGATATAATCGCTGTGATACAAATCGAGAGGGATTTATAAATTGGAATTGGCAATGTTGGATTTTTAAAATAGATTTTTGTCGAGGAATTAAAATTGTTTTAAATGGGATTTTAAATTACTATACTATGTAACTAAAATTATTATTTATAATATTCTGAATAGTTAGTTATTCTAATATTTAATATTTATTGAAATAAATTCTAATTTTATAAACAGCTTTGTAAATTAATTTGTTATTTAAAAGTGATTTGGATATGAGTTATCGATGTTATTTAAAATGTACATATTTTAAAATAAACTATTATTTTTTAAAGATACTTATTTTTTATATATAGTTTTAAAATATTGGAATTTATTTATAAATCCTCTAGAGATTGCGAACGAAGTTATTTAACGGATACGATTTTATAAAGGGAAATTCTTATAATAAAATTTTTGGATAAGATTTAACGAAGTTATTTAACGAAGTCATAGAGAAGTTATAAATAGGTAGAAGAGTTTTTTTTTTGAAAATGGATAAAAGCTTTATTATTAAGCCCAGACAAGGTCGGCCGGACCCAATACAACTTCTTAAATACGAAAAGTCTACATTTCTACCAGAAAAGAAAAAAGAAAATAAAAACTGCTTCGTTTTCCATTTTCACGGAGGGTTCCATGGCTGCTCCAGCTGAATCTCGTTATTATGTCCTTTTAGTCCCATCTTCTTCAATGCCTCTAGTTCAGCAACTGATAGATCTATGAGTTTTCCTACTCTTTTCATAATAATTCGTACATCTCGTCTTATCATTTCGCTGATAGCATGTTCATTTTTGTGTTTGTTTTGGAATATTCTTCTATTTCTTTCTCTCCACACATGCCATACAAAAGTAGTCATCAGAATGGAAGCAATTTTCCCCATTAGGCTTTTGGTTTTCCAGCTTCTTGTCAGGTAAATCGCAATGTCACTTAAGTAATGGCCCTGTAAGTTGCAATTCAGGACTGTCTTTTGTTTGTCCCACATTTGTCTTGTAAATGTACAGTGAAAGAAAAGGTGTTTATGGTTTTCTTCCTCCTATTTACTAAAAACACAGTACGAATCTTATATAATCCCCCATTTTTTAAGTCCGTCCTTGGTAGGAAGTCTATATAATAGAGCCTTGTAAGTAGTTTGGGACATTTTGGGGGTACTTGCTCTATTCCATACAATTTGAGCCCATTCAATTTCAATACTCCTTTCCCTAAGTTGATCCCAAGCAGTCTTTAAACTGAAGTCTTTATTATTTGGTTTCCAAATCTAGGAGTCTGATAGATTTACACTTAATGGAATACTCATTATTTCCTGTTTGATTTGATTTGCTGGAGAATCAGTGGGAAAAACCCATGAATTTTCTTGTATAATTTTTCCTAACGTAAAGTCTCTTCCTCCATATGCATTAAAACTGTCCCACCCTAGTTTGTTTATAACACATTCATTATTTAGCCAGGGGTCATACCAGAAACTTGTACACTCTCCATTTGCTATTCTCCTGTTTACTAAAATTTTCAAGTCACTTCTATCTCTGAGGATTGTTTTCCATGTGTCTGATGCATTTTTATCTTCTTTTTGAATCCAAAAGTTTTCTTTGAAATACCTGCTTCTCATCCAAACTGACCAAATACCTTTACCATTTAGAATTTTCCATGCCAGTTTTGTAGCATATGCTTTTTTGAGGTCCCTGAGGTTTTTGAGACCCACTCCTCCTTTATTTTTTGGTTTACATAATGTTTGATATGATACTTTATGAAACCCCCCTCTCCAAATAAAATTTGCACATACTCTTTCAATTTTGTCAATGGAAGCACTAGGAATTTGAAATGTCTGTATCCAAAATATGACCATAGATGTTATAACAGTGTGAACCAGTTCTACTCTACCAGCAAACGATAACAATTTCAAACTCCAACTTTGTAGTTTATTTCTTATTTTTGTTACCAGAACTCCACATTCTCTATCAGTTATAACATAGTAGATAATAATAGGTAGAAGAGATGATAAGTAGATAAAATCAAATTTTGAAAAGGAAAAAGGAATTAATGTAAATTTCGAAGAATTGTGAGATAAGTCACGAAAGATTCTCTTAAGTATTGATATTTGAAAGGATTTTGGAAAATATTTCTGTTAATGGGAATTTGGGAATATTTCTAAGTGTTGAGATGTTCTTGAAGTATCCTGTTACGGATTTAAGTATTTGATAATTGTTTTCAAATGTTGGAAGGAATTGATATATGTTTTAAAGATACTTTGAAAATAAATATTTTGAGAAGACTTATAATAAGGCCTAGTGACTCCTTATGGATGTTTTGTTGATAGTTAAATAACCGACTATCAATATTGGCTAATTTCATTAACTGTTTCGAAGAGACCGGGATCAGATTTAATTATCTGAAAACCACTTCGATCCGGTTTGAATGTTACGAATGAATACCATGAAGATGATGAAGATGGTGATTCGGTTTGTCCAGACCTAGGACAACTTGTATGGACGAATGCTATCAAAACATCGTCATTGGAGGGCGATGAGCATTCAAGTAGAATTGTTTCTTGAAAAGGTAACGCTTAGCCTCAAACCTCATCAACCAGGAATGACTAAAATAAGGGAGATGCAGCAAGGCTAAGTGGGTCGCACCCAATTAGGGTATGTTATCACCTTTCTAGATGTCCTCGGAAACCAAATTATTATGGATATGGTTGGGCATGGAAGGAGCGCTCGATGGTAAGGGTGGGAACACCCGGGGTGATAACATATTCTGTCTATCCAGGTTAGGGGTAGGCCGGTCTTGTGTAGCAGGGGATCTCGGTGAGGTCCTCGGTACATTGTTCTAGAGGTGTACTGTGATGGGCGGTACCCTAGTGACCCAGTCATTTGATGGAATCCATTCTCCAATAAGCGTCGTACGGTTTTGATTGTGCCCAACTATGCTTAAACGTGAGATGCAAGCATTTCACATATTTTCTATTTACTTTGATTAGACATTATTATAATACCAGATAATTTTGATAAAAATGTTATGGTTATCGTAAGGTAAAAACCCGTCGTGTTTATATGTGACGTGGTCTTACGGGATACCTTTGTTTCAAAGGATTTTGAGAAAAGTTAATAACTCAAATTGAGTGTTTTTTTCTCATGCTGGTTTTCCAGACTGACTAAGGTGTTATTTTATTATAATGCTCAGGACAGACCGAGTATTAAAGATTCAGGTTCGAATGCTATGGAGCTCAAGTGACGAGCTGGATGACAGAGACGTATCTCCGTACTTGGTTATATTTCCTCTGTGTGAGGAGAAGTTATTATAACTGTCCGAATTGATGTATTGATTTTTGTACTTTGATGATTGTAAGTATAAACAGTTGCAGATTCTTTTTGTATAAAAATCTGTGATTAAATATTATATTTTGTTTCCGCTGCAATTGTGAGATTCTATGATTTTGCGGTTCTATTTTCTTCTACCTTTTTCTTCTTCACCCTAAAGATTCGTATTTTCTGTTCAATTTGAATCGAACTGATGTGAATTATGGTCAATTCAAGTGGTACCGATTTATGGGCCTTTACACTTGGTATCAGAGCTGGAGGTTAAGCGAGAACCTTGGCTCTGGTGGGGATTACTCATTAGAGATAGAGTCAGTAGTACTCTAGAATGAGATGAGAGTATTAATAGATATGAGCGCGTATTTGTTAGTGAATATAAATGATTTTATATTGTGTTGACTTATCGGTTGGGTGGCATATAAATCCTGGTCGAGTAGTGGGACGCCGCCAAATAGGAGTTTCTAAACACTTAAACGCGATAAACTGACACAGTATGGTTTTGAAGCGGGTAAATGAAATAATTTTACCCAAATTATATTTTTATATAAAAAGGAATAAATTTCTAGAAATTATTATAGCATATTTGAGTGTTTGGTTGATAATATTACCATCTAAATAAGATTATAAAATTTGAAATGGTTATCTATAACCAAATGGAAATTGTAGAAGTATGGATTATACAATTGAATTAAAAACTAAGATTTGATTAAAAACCAGAGTTTGAAAAATTAAATCCTGGAGATTTTGGAAGTGTTTTCCAAATTATTTCAAAATAAATAATAGTATTATTATTTTGGAGATATTTTTGAATAGAAAGATGTTTTTAAATGGATTTTGGAAAGTGATAATAGCATTGAACTCACATCAGTCGCTGGAAAATAATCCTGTTAATGACTACGCAACATCATAAGTATTCATTTTCGAGTTTCTAAGTGACAGATTGCTACCGTAATTGATTTGTTCGGATGGGTTGGGAAAATCAGTTTTGTTTTGGAAATTCCAAAGGGAATTTGTTTTGGACAAAAACTAGGGTTGGTTTAGAAATTTAAAAAAAGTGTGATTTGGAATATTGAGATTTCAATATGATTTGAAATAAATACCAGGTATTTGAATTTTTAAATCCTTGTTAAAATGTTTAGAAGATATCAGGAAATAAGTTATGAACTTATAAAATTGAGAATGATTTTAAAGAAAAATATGGAAATTGAATTTTGAAATTAAAATTAAAAGTGAAAAGGGTTAAAATGGAATTTAACTTGGATTAAGTTGAAGGAATTAAATTTTAAAAGTTTAATTGGTTGTGATTTGAATAGAATTAATGAAATAAATTAATGAAATGGTGAATTAACTTAGCAAAGTCAATGGAAATCAATAAATGAGATGAGTGGGATAAATAAAATGAAATGAGTAAAATGCAATGAGGTTAATTAAATATAAGTAAGGAAGGGAAAAATGCGAGTTTCAGGATGAAATTAAAACCTGTGTAAGTTAAATAAAATTTGAATTGGAATAAATAAATGGCAGAAGCTTATGGAATTTATGAAATAAAAGTACATATTAAGCTATTAAGTGATGTGGATCTTGAGTTAAAAATAAAATGTGAATGTAGTCGAGTGTGGAATTGATGGAATAGAAATAAAAATATGGAAATTGAATTTTGAAATTAAAAAAAAATAGTTGTGTAACTTATAAAAAATGAAAAAAAAACCCAAAATAAAAGAGTTTGATATTTTGGAAATGAAATAAAAGTCCAAACTTGAATTATAAAATAAATTTGAACTCACGTAAATTTATTGAAGTGATTTTGGGAATAGAAATCAGATATTGAATTATAAATTGGAAGTGAACTAATTAGCTAAATAATTTAGTTAATTAATTATGGTGATGGGAACTTAGCTGGTTTAATAAATTGGATTGTGGATTAAAAGTGTAATATCCCGGAAATTTTAACAATATCAATTTAATAATCTGTTGAATAATTAAATTGATATGGATAATCTTTGATAATAAAATTTGAATTTAATTTAATAATCTGATTAAATTAGTATTAATTGATGATTTTATCTTTTAAAAGTTAATAAGATATTTTCTATTTGAATATATATATTTATTTATATATATTGTAAATAGAAGCTTTGGTAAATTGGAAATTTATATTTAATTTAATCTGGACTTTTCAAAGATATTTAAATAAGTAATTTTATAGTTTTAAGATACTTTAAGAAAATATTTAATTGGTTTAAGAGATATTTTAACTTAAGTTTAAATAAATAAGGTTTACAAAAAAGGCTTGTTTTGTTTCTTTTTAAAATACCACTTGATAATAATCTCTTATATAAATTATTTAAATATCAAATATGTTAATTTCATATAATAAGTATAATGTATTATTTTTATTAATATGAATGAATATTAAATTGTTATTTAATTGAATAAATAGTTATATATGTATATATATAACTTGACTTTTTAAATTGAATCTTAGGATTTAATTTAATTGAATTTGAAATTAAGCTTTGAAATTCAAGAGAATAAATATTTAAATTGTTTGGATATTATAATATTTGTATAACTTTTAATTATAAACATAATTGGTTTTATTTTCTTTAAAATACTTTATATATATATATATAGGTAAGTAACTAATAAATTAAGTAAAAGGTTTATATACATTTAAAATAAATATAAACTAAATAAAAGACAAGTGTTATCATATTAAGACTCAAAGTAATATGTGTAAATTTATGAACTAAGATGTATGACAAGTGTCCATCTTTTAAATTTCTATTTTCTTTTATTTTTAAGAAATTATTTCAGCCTATACAAACATTGTTCTTTATCTTCATTTCCTTTCTTATCTTCATTCCCAAAAGCTAAAGAAAACTCAAACCTCTTTTTCTCTAAAAACAAATCTGAAAACAAATCAGATCAGTAATCCAAAACTCCTCAAATCTGAAAATCAAAAGCCTGCAAACCATACTCATTTACAAATCTGCAAACATCATTCTCAAATCTGGAATCAAAAGTCTTCTGTCTGAAATCTTTGATTCAACCTGAAAGCAAGCAAATCTGGAATTAAAAGCAAATTCAAAGGCATGCAAGTTTTTAATCAAACAAAGGCCACTTTCCAGTCTCAAGTTTTCAAAAGACAAATGCCAGCAACTCAATTTTTAAAAGATTCAAGTGTTGTTTTTAAAAATCTGGAGTCTCTGTCTTAAAATCTGGTGAGTAACATCACTATTTCTAAAGTTTAAATTATAAATAAGTTGCATGTTAAATCTTTGTGACAAATATGTATTGCATGTATGTATAGTGGAATCTGCTGTGACAATATGATGTATTGATTACTCTGTTCTTGTTTTGGTTGCCAGGCTTAAAATTCTATTCGAAATTCCTTATCACTTGATCTAGTTTTGTTTAGGACTTAATTTACAAACAAGAATTGTTTGATTTATTATATACTAATGTTTAAAAATTTAAATTAAGTCAAACAAATAAATAAAGTTAAGTTTCTCTGTAACCAAAATATACCTGTGCATATACATAAAAGTGAAAAACTCAAATATGTTAAACTTGTGATTCAGTATCATAAAACCAAAGTAATAATAAAAACTAGATTTTTAAATTAAGAATCTGTATTTTTAGGTGTTAGTTAAAATTGTCATTTAGAATTGAACTAAAAATGAATTTTTAGTAAATTATGTTGATTCATGAATTGAGAAGTCTTGGGATTCTTCTGAGTGATGAAGAAGGTATAGGAGATGCTCAGAAAAATTAGAGAAGTGGTTAAAACTTATTAGAATGGATGCAGTTTGAATTTTAATGGTTAAACCCTAGTTTTGATGGGTTTTAAGAATTGGGTCATTTCAGGATGAAGGATGAATCGAGTGCTATGATATTTGGGAATTGGATAGTTGGTGTGTGGTAGAGTTCGAGGCCGGAGTGGGTGGACCTCAGATGATCGGAACGGCGAGCTTTGGGTGATGACAGGCTTTGGCAAATTCGAACTAATGAGTTCCAGGCCTGGGAGAAGATCGAATTTCGAATTCGAGCAGTGATCGAAGAAATCGCGATCGTGATATGGTGTAGGGATGAACGTCGACTGGTGGAAGATGTCGTCGATGACCGGAGTTGAAGTGGATGACCGTGCACGTGCACGAGATCGTTGGTGTATCTCTGGTGAAATCTGGGATTTAACAGGGAAAGGTCTCGGGTTCGTATGCGAGTTGTTTCGTGCGATGCTCGAAGTTTTAGAGGGTGCGACTCGAAGTTTTAGTGTGTGTGTTCGAGTTTGTAAGTGTTGCCAGGTTTTTGAAGAAAAAGAAAAACTGTCTGTTTATAAAATTTAAACTGGATTTAAATTTGTAAAGAAAATTTTAAACAGAATTTAAATTGTAGAGTAATATTTAAACAAGAATTTAAATCAAAGTTTAACTATATAGATTCAAGTTAGTTTTGAATCTTAAAGGTATGAAATAAATAAGTTTAAATGTTGTTAAATTTAAATGTTTTGAAATTAAAAAGGGATTTGTTTAAATCTTGTAAAATTTATTTTACAAGGAAAATATTTTTATCACTTAAATATTTTAAGTTGATTTTAAAACTTGTTGAAGTTAAATTATAAGTTAATGATTTGTATGCATTTAATAATTAGAGTAATTAAATGGATAATTAATTTATCTAATAAATTAATGAAATAAATAATTACTTAAAAGTAATTAAAGGTTTAATCTTAAAGATTTAAGATTAATTATTTTTAGAATAATTAACTTGTAATTAAGATTCATTAATTAAATAGGAATTTGATTTTAATTAATGATTAAGATAAATTAACTAGGAATGATTAATTTATAATTAAGGATTATAAGTCAGAATATTAATTAATGATTAAGAATTAATTAATAAAGTAATTAAATATTAACTAAGTTATGGATAACACTTAATTAATTAAATAATTAAAGATTAATTAATTGGTTATAAAGATTTATTAATTTAAAATTAATAATACTTAATCTAAGATAATTACTTAAGAAAAGTAATTAAAGAGTTGTTAATAGTTAATGAAGGTCATTAACTATGGATTATTAAATAATTAATTAATGTAATTAATTTTTAATTAATTTAAAGATAATCAATTATAAAATTTGTTTTAAATGGAATTACTTAATGGAAGTAATTAAGAATTAATTACTTATTGAAATTAATTGAAGTTAATTTGATTAGTTAAGTTAATTAATTAAGTTTAATTAATTTAGAATAATCAAGAGTTGATTTAATAATAATTGCTTAATGTAATTATTAAGGTATGATTATTTAAGAAGTAAATAATAGATAATTACTTGAGGTAATTAATTGATTGGTTATGTATTAAGGAAAGTAATTTAAGTTTAATTACTTGTAAATTAATCAAGGGATTAATTAAGGAATTAATTAAGGAGTAATTAATTTAGTTAATGAAAGTAATTAAGGGGAGTTAATTACTAAATGAGATTAATCAAGAGTGATTAATAAATGTTGTTTAATTAAAGGTTAATTACTTAATGTAATTAATTTAATTAAGTAATTAATAATTAAGTTGTAATTAAGGATCATTAATTAATATAATTAATGATGTAATTAAGATTGGTTAATTAAGTAATAATTAATAATTGAAGTAATTAATCAATGTAATTAATTAAGGATTAATGTAATTAATTATAGTTGATTAAGTTAATTAATTTTAGTTAATTAATTAATGATATAATTAAAGGTTAATTACTATAAATGGTTAATGATAATTAATTTGAGTAATTAATTAAAGATAAATTACTTGGATGTAATTAAAAGATAATTAATCAAAGATGATTAATTGAAATGAATTATTAGAGGATAATTAATTAATTGATTTTAATTAATTAATGGTTAAGTAAGAAGGATTTATAAAATAAAGTAATTAATTTAATTCATTTTAAATTAATTAGAGATGATATAAATCATTGCTTAAGGATGGATGAATGAGATTGAATGTATTTCATTGTTTGATATCTCTGATGAGATATGATTGATATATAATATGGATGTTTGGTTGAATTATAATGATAATGTGAATTATCTGTTTGGGATGATAATGTAGATTGTCTATTGAATTATCTATCTGTATGAATATAGATAAGTTAAATTGTTTAAACCTTTAAACAACTTGGCCTTAAAAGATACGCTTTGGATTTCGATGAGACCGGGATCGGGTTTCCGTATACCGGATTTCCAGGTCTGGAGACCCGAATACCACATCGATCCAAATTAACGATAGGTCGTGAATCTCAAGTGAAGATGAAGATTCAAAGTGCAAGGGTTATTGTCGTTAACTCTGAGGGTGATTCCAACACGAGTGTAACGAGATAATGCCTTCGGTTTCGTTCGAACCCGGAACGAACTTGTATGGATCGAATGCTTTCAAAACATCGTCAGGTGGACGATGAGCATTCTAAGTGATGTTCTGATTTAAAGGTAAATCGTGACCTCAAGCCTCATCAAACCGGAAATGGCTAAAACAGGGGAGGTGCAGCAAGGCTTCGTGGGTAGCACCCACTGAGAGTAAGGTCATCCCTGTCTAGAGAAGTTCCTTTTATTTCGGCTTAGTGGTGCAGTTGGCGACGGCCATCTGTGGGGTGATTTTATTCGGGATTATCCAGTAAGGGATGGTTCCGGCTTTGTGTTGCAGGGGATTGGGAGTGATCCTCGGTACGGTGATCTAGGCCCCGTACTGTGATGAGCGGTACCCCGGTAGCTCTGCCATTGTATGGAATCCAAACTCCAATAAGTGCCGTACGTATTAGTTGTGCCCAACTATGTTGGAATGTGAGATGTAAGCATTTCAGCTATTTCTGTATTTTACTTGAAAACCCTAGACCCTATTATAATACAATCGAATTTCCTATCAAATGTTTTGGTTAGCGTAAGGTAAAAACTTACCCATGTTTATTTGTGGGAAGTCTTACGTGATACCTTTTCTTTCAAAAGGTTTTGAAGTTAAACAAGTTTAACCTGTTACTCACACCAGACCCATGTCTGACCCAAGTTGTTTATTTCTGTTTTATAAACTCTTGGGTACTCAAATTTTTACGAGTAGCCAAGGGATTCAGGTTAGCTTTGACGAGTAATATGGAGGAGCAATGGAGCAGGAGGCTTCAGCGTTGTAGATATAGATAGTAGTATTCCGCTGTCTTGATATCTGTGATAGTGTCTTGTCTTGTATTTGAGTTGTAATGTCTAGACAGATGTTTATAACTGTCTAGTAAGTGATGTATAAGTTGTGTACTCTGATTATGTAAAGACTATGTATTAGTTATGTGATATATTATAATTTGTTCCGTTTCCGCTATGAGATTCTGATGTGTTGTTTCTTTCTTTCTCTTCTTTTCTATTTTCTACCCCTTTCTTTCTTCATAATGATGCGACTTTCTGGGCATAGAAAACCGGGTCGTTACTTATGGTATCAGAGCTTAGGCTGGCGACAACCTTGGCTCTGGTGAGAATTTGAGTGTATTAATAGATATGAGCGCGTATTTGTTAGTGAATATAAAATGGTTTTATATTGTGTTGGTTGGTTTATTGAGTAGTTTATGGATTCTGGTCAATACGAGTAATTAACGTTATTGATAGGGATCTCTAAACACTTAAATAGAACAATTCGACACAGTATTGTTTTAAAGAGGTAAAGGAAATAATTTTACCCAGAAATAATTTCTATATAAAAAAATATCATTTTAAATATATATATTTCTACCTATTTGTTGGGTTACCTATTCGGGTTTTCCAATATAGGATATAAAGGTAGATGAGGTAGGTTGTGTGTAACACGACTACCATTGATTGGAGTCTGAATGTTGAGGTTGGAAGTGTATTTGTCGAGACTGTAGACCTAATACCGTCTCGAGTAAGCTTTGCTGTGGTAAAGGATTTCATCGATCTCCGAAGGAAACTGTAATGGTTCGGAGTTTATCTTTGAAGTTTGGATGAGTAAAGTTGGATCTGTCGGTTGAACAGAAGCGAGTGATGGTACCTTGATACCTCAGGTAATAGTAGCTGTATGATGAGATACAGTGACGATGGATGTTCCCGAAGATGTTTTCTTTGGAACAAGATTAAGGAAGTGTGTACGCTTCGGTGTTGTGGCTGAGTTCAGCATGGTGTTTCTGTTTGGTTTGGAGTTCGAGTTTCTCGAAGATCTTTGGAGTAGGAAGACCTTGACATCAGTGTCAGCAGTGCAGCTCAGAGTATTCTGTGCATTGACAGGAAGTTTTCTGGATGAGCAGTTTTTCTGAAAATGAAGTTCAGAAGCAGTAAGAGTAAATCCATTTCTTCGATGGATTGGATAGTTAAGTATGAGCTGTTCGGATTGTGTAGAGAGAACAGTCTGTTTGGAATTAGGTTGGGTTGATCGCAAAAGTGACTTGCGATTGTCTGAGTGTTCTCTTGGGTTGTCAGAATTTTTCTGGATGTCTTCAGAGAAGTCAGAAGTTTGTCCGCATCTGAAGGTTGAGTTTTCTTATCGACTGGATTCCAGGAGTGATACAGGTGGTTCAGTCTAGTGGAAGGATGTTTCCTAGAGATAGAGTTTGGTGAAGCAGCTCAGGATTTGATAGAGTATCTGAGTTTTCTTTATGGATCAGTGAACCATATTTTCTGGGATGAGTTATCCAGTTGTGCTCATCAACATTCTTATCTACCTCAGATCAGAGTTGAGCAGCGAAAGCAGTTTGGAGTGTATCTCTGGATGGGAGAAGTAAGTTTGGAATCTACTGATGTTGTGAAGTAGAGTTATGTTTGGATCTCGTCTGTGTTCTGATTTGGATAAGTAATTGGTCTACTTGGTTAAATTGTTAGTTTGGATAACTGGAATTCATTGAGTTTTACGTATCTCTGAGGGAGTACGTATTTGATCTATCTCTGATTGTAGAATCAGCAGTTCTGGAAGTTTGGTAGTTGAGTCAGACTCGTCTGTAGTCTGATATTCTGTTTAGTTCTATAGATATAGATGAGTAGGAGCTTTATAGTTTAGTAGTATTGATTGTTTAGATTGTTTGTAGAGCGAGTATCTCGGTATATATATATATACTTGGGGAAACTCGAGAAATTTTATCTAGAATTTAGTCTAGATAGTTGCATTGTTTGATTGAATGATTTGGTTGCTATGGTTGCTAGCATATGGATGATAGTAGATGCTTGTGTTTTAAATTAAAATCTTTAATAAGATTATTAAATTACCTTTGTTTAAATTTCGGGGACGAAATTATTTTAAGGGGGGAGGAATGTAATATCCCGGAAATTTTAACAATATCAATTTAATAATCTGTTGAATAATTAAATTGATATGGATAATCTTTGATAATAAAATTTGAATTTAATTTAATAATCTGATTAAATTAGTATTAATTGATGATTTTATCTTTTAAAAGTTAATAAGATATTTTCTATTTGAATATATATATTTATTTATATATATTGTAAATAGAAGCTTTGGTAAATTGGAAATTTATATTTAATTTAATCTGGACTTTTCAAAGATATTTAAATAAGTAATTTTATAGTTTTAAGATACTTTAAGAAAATATTTAATTGGTTTAAGAGATATTTTAACTTAAGTTTAAATAAATAAGGTTTACAAAAAAGGCTTGTTTTGTTTCTTTTTAAAATACCACTTGATAATAATCTCTTATATAAATTATTTAAATATCAAATATGTTAATTTCATATAATAAGTATAATGTATTATTTTTATTAATATGAATGAATATTAAATTGTTATTTAATTGAATAAATAGTTATATATGTATATATATAACTTGACTTTTTAAATTGAATCTTAGGATTTAATTTAATTGAATTTGAAATTAAGCTTTGAAATTCAAGAGAATAAATATTTAAATTGTTTGGATATTATAATATTTGTATAACTTTTAATTATAAACATAATTGGTTTTATTTTCTTTAAAATACTTTATATATATATATATAGGTAAGTAACTAATAAATTAAGTAAAAGGTTTATATACATTTAAAATAAATATAAACTAAATAAAAGACAAGTGTTATCATATTAAGACTCAAAGTAATATGTGTAAATTTATGAACTAAGATGTATGACAAGTGTCCATCTTTTAAATTTCTATTTTCTTTTATTTTTAAGAAATTATTTCAGCCTATACAAACATTGTTCTTTATCTTCATTTCCTTTCTTATCTTCATTCCCAAAAGCTAAAGAAAACTCAAACCTCTTTTTCTCTAAAAACAAATCTGAAAACAAATCAGATCAGTAATCCAAAACTCCTCAAATCTGAAAATCAAAAGCCTGCAAACCATACTCATTTACAAATCTGCAAACATCATTCTCAAATCTGGAATCAAAAGTCTTCTGTCTGAAATCTTTGATTCAACCTGAAAGCAAGCAAATCTGGAATTAAAAGCAAATTCAAAGGCATGCAAGTTTTTAATCAAACAAAGGCCACTTTCCAGTCTCAAGTTTTCAAAAGACAAATGCCAGCAACTCAATTTTTAAAAGATTCAAGTGTTGTTTTTAAAAATCTGGAGTCTCTGTCTTAAAATCTGGTGAGTAACATCACTATTTCTAAAGTTTAAATTATAAATAAGTTGCATGTTAAATCTTTGTGACAAATATGTATTGCATGTATGTATAGTGGAATCTGCTGTGACAATATGATGTATTGATTACTCTGTTCTTGTTTTGGTTGCCAGGCTTAAAATTCTATTCGAAATTCCTTATCACTTGATCTAGTTTTGTTTAGGACTTAATTTACAAACAAGAATTGTTTGATTTATTATATACTAATGTTTAAAAATTTAAATTAAGTCAAACAAATAAATAAAGTTAAGTTTCTCTGTAACCAAAATATACCTGTGCATATACATAAAAGTGAAAAACTCAAATATGTTAAACTTGTGATTCAGTATCATAAAACCAAAGTAATAATAAAAACTAGATTTTTAAATTAAGAATCTGTATTTTTAGGTGTTAGTTAAAATTGTCATTTAGAATTGAACTAAAAATGAATTTTTAGTAAATTATGTTGATTCATGAATTGAGAAGTCTTGGGATTCTTCTGAGTGATGAAGAAGGTATAGGAGATGCTCAGAAAAATTAGAGAAGTGGTTAAAACTTATTAGAATGGATGCAGTTTGAATTTTAATGGTTAAACCCTAGTTTTGATGGGTTTTAAGAATTGGGTCATTTCAGGATGAAGGATGAATCGAGTGCTATGATATTTGGGAATTGGATAGTTGGTGTGTGGTAGAGTTCGAGGCCGGAGTGGGTGGACCTCAGATGATCGGAACGGCGAGCTTTGGGTGATGACAGGCTTTGGCAAATTCGAACTAATGAGTTCCAGGCCTGGGAGAAGATCGAATTTCGAATTCGAGCAGTGATCGAAGAAATCGCGATCGTGATATGGTGTAGGGATGAACGTCGACTGGTGGAAGATGTCGTCGATGACCGGAGTTGAAGTGGATGACCGTGCACGTGCACGAGATCGTTGGTGTATCTCTGGTGAAATCTGGGATTTAACAGGGAAAGGTCTCGGGTTCGTATGCGAGTTGTTTCGTGCGATGCTCGAAGTTTTAGAGGGTGCGACTCGAAGTTTTAGTGTGTGTGTTCGAGTTTGTAAGTGTTGCCAGGTTTTTGAAGAAAAAGAAAAACTGTCTGTTTATAAAATTTAAACTGGATTTAAATTTGTAAAGAAAATTTTAAACAGAATTTAAATTGTAGAGTAATATTTAAACAAGAATTTAAATCAAAGTTTAACTATATAGATTCAAGTTAGTTTTGAATCTTAAAGGTATGAAATAAATAAGTTTAAATGTTGTTAAATTTAAATGTTTTGAAATTAAAAAGGGATTTGTTTAAATCTTGTAAAATTTATTTTACAAGGAAAATATTTTTATCACTTAAATATTTTAAGTTGATTTTAAAACTTGTTGAAGTTAAATTATAAGTTAATGATTTGTATGCATTTAATAATTAGAGTAATTAAATGGATAATTAATTTATCTAATAAATTAATGAAATAAATAATTACTTAAAAGTAATTAAAGGTTTAATCTTAAAGATTTAAGATTAATTATTTTTAGAATAATTAACTTGTAATTAAGATTCATTAATTAAATAGGAATTTGATTTTAATTAATGATTAAGATAAATTAACTAGGAATGATTAATTTATAATTAAGGATTATAAGTCAGAATATTAATTAATGATTAAGAATTAATTAATAAAGTAATTAAATATTAACTAAGTTATGGATAACACTTAATTAATTAAATAATTAAAGATTAATTAATTGGTTATAAAGATTTATTAATTTAAAATTAATAATACTTAATCTAAGATAATTACTTAAGAAAAGTAATTAAAGAGTTGTTAATAGTTAATGAAGGTCATTAACTATGGATTATTAAATAATTAATTAATGTAATTAATTTTTAATTAATTTAAAGATAATCAATTATAAAATTTGTTTTAAATGGAATTACTTAATGGAAGTAATTAAGAATTAATTACTTATTGAAATTAATTGAAGTTAATTTGATTAGTTAAGTTAATTAATTAAGTTTAATTAATTTAGAATAATCAAGAGTTGATTTAATAATAATTGCTTAATGTAATTATTAAGGTATGATTATTTAAGAAGTAAATAATAGATAATTACTTGAGGTAATTAATTGATTGGTTATGTATTAAGGAAAGTAATTTAAGTTTAATTACTTGTAAATTAATCAAGGGATTAATTAAGGAATTAATTAAGGAGTAATTAATTTAGTTAATGAAAGTAATTAAGGGGAGTTAATTACTAAATGAGATTAATCAAGAGTGATTAATAAATGTTGTTTAATTAAAGGTTAATTACTTAATGTAATTAATTTAATTAAGTAATTAATAATTAAGTTGTAATTAAGGATCATTAATTAATATAATTAATGATGTAATTAAGATTGGTTAATTAAGTAATAATTAATAATTGAAGTAATTAATCAATGTAATTAATTAAGGATTAATGTAATTAATTATAGTTGATTAAGTTAATTAATTTTAGTTAATTAATTAATGATATAATTAAAGGTTAATTACTATAAATGGTTAATGATAATTAATTTGAGTAATTAATTAAAGATAAATTACTTGGATGTAATTAAAAGATAATTAATCAAAGATGATTAATTGAAATGAATTATTAGAGGATAATTAATTAATTGATTTTAATTAATTAATGGTTAAGTAAGAAGGATTTATAAAATAAAGTAATTAATTTAATTCATTTTAAATTAATTAGAGATGATATAAATCATTGCTTAAGGATGGATGAATGAGATTGAATGTATTTCATTGTTTGATATCTCTGATGAGATATGATTGATATATAATATGGATGTTTGGTTGAATTATAATGATAATGTGAATTATCTGTTTGGGATGATAATGTAGATTGTCTATTGAATTATCTATCTGTATGAATATAGATAAGTTAAATTGTTTAAACCTTTAAACAACTTGGCCTTAAAAGATACGCTTTGGATTTCGATGAGACCGGGATCGGGTTTCCGTATACCGGATTTCCAGGTCTGGAGACCCGAATACCACATCGATCCAAATTAACGATAGGTCGTGAATCTCAAGTGAAGATGAAGATTCAAAGTGCAAGGGTTATTGTCGTTAACTCTGAGGGTGATTCCAACACGAGTGTAACGAGATAATGCCTTCGGTTTCGTTCGAACCCGGAACGAACTTGTATGGATCGAATGCTTTCAAAACATCGTCAGGTGGACGATGAGCATTCTAAGTGATGTTCTGATTTAAAGGTAAATCGTGACCTCAAGCCTCATCAAACCGGAAATGGCTAAAACAGGGGAGGTGCAGCAAGGCTTCGTGGGTAGCACCCACTGAGAGTAAGGTCATCCCTGTCTAGAGAAGTTCCTTTTATTTCGGCTTAGTGGTGCAGTTGGCGACGGCCATCTGTGGGGTGATTTTATTCGGGATTATCCAGTAAGGGATGGTTCCGGCTTTGTGTTGCAGGGGATTGGGAGTGATCCTCGGTACGGTGATCTAGGCCCCGTACTGTGATGAGCGGTACCCCGGTAGCTCTGCCATTGTATGGAATCCAAACTCCAATAAGTGCCGTACGTATTAGTTGTGCCCAACTATGTTGGAATGTGAGATGTAAGCATTTCAGCTATTTCTGTATTTTACTTGAAAACCCTAGACCCTATTATAATACAATCGAATTTCCTATCAAATGTTTTGGTTAGCGTAAGGTAAAAACTTACCCATGTTTATTTGTGGGAAGTCTTACGTGATACCTTTTCTTTCAAAAGGTTTTGAAGTTAAACAAGTTTAACCTGTTACTCACACCAGACCCATGTCTGACCCAAGTTGTTTATTTCTGTTTTATAAACTCTTGGGTACTCAAATTTTTACGAGTAGCCAAGGGATTCAGGTTAGCTTTGACGAGTAATATGGAGGAGCAATGGAGCAGGAGGCTTCAGCGTTGTAGATATAGATAGTAGTATTCCGCTGTCTTGATATCTGTGATAGTGTCTTGTCTTGTATTTGAGTTGTAATGTCTAGACAGATGTTTATAACTGTCTAGTAAGTGATGTATAAGTTGTGTACTCTGATTATGTAAAGACTATGTATTAGTTATGTGATATATTATAATTTGTTCCGTTTCCGCTATGAGATTCTGATGTGTTGTTTCTTTCTTTCTCTTCTTTTCTATTTTCTACCCCTTTCTTTCTTCATAATGATGCGACTTTCTGGGCATAGAAAACCGGGTCGTTACTAAAAGTGAAACTTGAGTAATAAATAAAATTCAACTTAAATTGCAAGTGAATAAAATATAATTGGAAGTGTGATTAATTAAAATGAAATTCATTTGAAATAGAAATGAATTGAGTTACAAATAAATCCAATTTGAGTATAAATAAATTGAATATAGCCTTGAAATTCACTTTGATAAATTTGAGAATGAATTTGAATATGGGAATTGAAATTGAGATGGATGAAGTGAATGAACTGATTGAGTTAATTTGTAGATTGAAATGGAATTGATTGAATGAGAATTAATCCAAAATAGAAATAAAATTTGGTTGCAAAAGAAATGAACTTAAGTTATATAGTTGGAATAGTTAAAAATAAAGGGATTAACTTAAGGGTATATTTTGGATAAAAGCTTGGCTTAAAGAATTTACGAAATGGCTACTTAATAAATTAGCATTGGATGATTCTGAGCTTAATAAAATGGATTTGAATATAATGAGTGTTGATATGAATGGAATATAATTAAATAAAAATTGAATTGGAATACATTTAAAATAGTTAAACTAAAGTAGATATTTTATTAAGTGAACATCGCCGAATTTGCATAAGAAAAATTGACATTGACGAAAATGGAGTAAAAAAAATCATACAAATCAAATCGAAAGTGAATGAATGGATTTTAAATCAATTTAGAAATGGATATTAGTTTGTTTGGTTTAAAAATAAATTGAATGCATGCAAAGTGAGTTGTGAATCATTCAGATTGAATGAAATAGTATGGATTGATTGAAAGCAATTAAATTAGTATCTGAACCTTATAAATTGCTTATGATATATGTTTTGCATGCTAGTTTATGAAACTTATGTGTTTACACTAGTTAAATAAATGAAATGTCATGGAATTTCGTATATTAGGTGCTTACGTGTTTAAATTGAGTAAGTACAGGTACTTGGAGTTGTTTTGCTTTACTTTGATTGTGTGAATTGCAAACTAAAATAAGCCGCTTGCTTAAAAACGCAAAAATAATGTACATTTTCGGATTAAATACTGCAAAATTATAAAATATTGTTATATATTTTGTTTTCGACCGTGTGGGTCGATGTATATCTATTTATATCTCTTGTCATATTGCAAAAGGCTCCCCGTACAAGGGAGACTCTGCCAAAAAATTTCCAAAATTTAGGGTGTTAGAAAAAATTTGAAAATTTTTTGAAATTTTTTTTAACGGAAATCGATTTCGAATTTATAATCGAAATAAAGGATTTTTGTAACGACCCGTAATTTTCGCTACTTCAAAGATGAGAGATTTTGCTTATTTTAAATTTAAACGAATTTAAAACTTAAATAAATAAGTTATAATAATAGATAAATTATTTATTCTTATACTTAATAATTAAAAAGTATAATTTTGGATTTTAGAACAAATCAACAAAAGTTAAGTTTTGTTAAAAATAAATAAAGGCTTAAATAAATATGTTTAAATATTTATTTCAAAAGATAAATCTTATTAAAAACACTTAATAAAGATGATAGAAGTATATTAAAATATTTAAAAGTATATTAATAATCGTTTTACAAAAATATCCTAAATTTATCGCATTTTGTCAGTTTTACATACACTAGATAGATAGAGATTCTGATATTATTTAAATATGGTTTTAAAATATGAATAGACATGTTTTAATTTGTTTAAAAGAAGTAAAATGTTCATTTTAAAGTTTGGTTTACTTTAATAGTTAGTTTAACAAAAGCGTCAAATTTTGACTGTAAAATTTGTCAACAAAAACACCGTTTTCAACCAAAACAAGTTGTCGTCAAGTTGTTGCAATATGATACATTTTCTAACATACACATATGCATAAATACAACTTTACAAACTTTTAAAAACACTTTACATTTAGCACTAAAAGGCAAAATGTTTATATTAGGAAAGATTAAATAAATGTATAAAAAAAGTAAAAAGGTATGATTTGACAAATTTGAATTTAATTAAAGCTTTAATAAACAACATCATTACTTATATCTTATCTTATTAATGAGATGTTATATGTATGCATAGGAAATGAGCTAAATTATATGTTTAAATATTTACAAACCACAAAATGGTGACACCTCTTTACCTCTTAACACACTCTTTCATAAACATTATTCCACACATTTAATGCAACTCAAATCAAAGGCTAATCATGTCCAAAAGTAAACAAGGGTATTAATGTCATTTGCCACTAAAATCTTCACTTATAAATACAAGCCAAAACCTCTTCTTTTTTCTACTACACTTCATTCTACAAATTCCTAAACTCTTTCTCTTCCTCCATTCTTCCTTCTACCTTCAAACCATCACCTCCACATCACTAAAACCTAGCCACACCACCACCTACACCTCCTCTACTCAGGGCCAAACATCTCCACCCACCTCTACTTGGCCATACCCTCCACCAAAACCCCTCTACCCAAGACTACACACCTCCTATAACCCAAGGCCGAGCCCAAGACCCACGCACCCACCTTCCTTTCCACCAACCCGAGCCATTAATCCACCATACCCGAGCCCTAGACCACCTACCCACCTCAAAACACACACCTACCCAAGCCTTTAAACATCCAAACCTAAGCTACCCTAGGACGTACCCTTCCAAAAGCCCACGGCCATAAAATAATAATAATAATAATAATAATAAAAGAAAAAAAAGAAAAGAAAACAAGAAAGAGAGGAAAAGGCAAATTCGAGACGTTTGGAAAAAAGCGCATTAGTTCGAGAAGCACGTTAGCCTACAAAAAAGATTGACGGAGTGGATATGAAGGTGTGAAATTCTCACCGCTATTTAATTTATATTGATTTTTGAGTTAATTTGCTATGATAGATAATCATCGTTTTATGATATGGATGTTTGAATAATTGTTTAAATGTTGGATAATCCTTAGTAATGTTATGACATTTATCGTACTATACCCGTATTGAATATGTTAATGTCATATGATTTTTGTATGGTTGTGATGTTAATATGGACATCAAAATTTCTATCATTATTGATTATGTGATCTCTTTGATTATAGGACCAAAATTTTAGTGATATGATATACTTTGGAAAAATAAGTCTCTTTTCAATTAGAATTCAAATTAAAGTAGAAATAAAAGAGAATTTGAAATTTGAAGTGAAACGGGATTAAAAAGGATATTAAATTGAAATTGAGATGAATAGTGAAATTGAATTTGAAATCAATTTTGAAAATTGAAAGTGAAATTAAGGTCGAAATATAAGTTTAAACTGAAATTAGATTTGAAATCTAAGTTTTAATTCAGTTTAATTTGAAGTTAGAATTGAAATTGAATTGAAATTGGAATTAAAAATTCAATATTAAAATAATAGGAATATTATAATATTATAATATGGAAATAGTGAAAATATATTTTAAATAATTTAAAATGTGGAAATATTGATTTAAAATGATTTATAATGGTTTTGTAAGTAAATAAATCCAATTTGAATAGATTATTTCAAATGTTGAAAAATAAGTTAAAAATAGGTGCGTCGCTCAACGGTAGTTCGTGATTTCACGCCGAAAAGTTCAAATGAGTTTATAAGGTGGAATATAGTTCGGAATTCTTCGAGATAACAATCCCAGACTATTATATCCATATCTTCTAAACGAAGGAAGAAAATCAAAATTAAGTTAAGTATACTTTGAATTGTGTCCAAATCAATTTCCTAGAAAAATCGCGCTAGTGTGGTTAAGTGACCATAACGGGAAATCCGTTTAAATGAACGTTTTTAATTATGGAAAAATATGGAATAAATTTGATAAATCTATTTAAATAATTTAGAAGAGATTTCGATTGGAAATATGAATTATCGAATGTTTAAAAGTTGTTTAAATCAAATAAGCTCATATAGCACATTCCGTAGCACTTTTATGCTGCAAATTCTTTAACCTTTTGAATGTAAGTTTAAATGTGATGATTTTTCCTAGAACCAATTGTGAATGTTTTTAAAAGAATAATCAAGTGTTTTATGATGATTTGGAAGTTTAATAAATCAATTCCAAAATAAAGTTGATAACTGAGTATGAGGAAACGACTAGTACATTTGTCTCGCCTATGAGATCTAGGAAGATAAAACAAGGTGTCTAACTAAGGTTAGGGATGGAGCAACCATTGCCCTGAACTTACCTGGCTTATGTTTTCTTTTCTTAGGCGATGGGTGGAACAAATCGAAAGGAAAGCCCGGATGCTCTAAAAAGATTGTTTTAAGTTTCCAAAATAAAAGGAGATTGGTATTATCCAAAATTTAAGCAATCTCCAAAATAAATGATTTCTATGATCCTATTTACTCAAAAATATTTTCTAAGATTGATTTAGGGTTTATTTTCGACCCGCCTAAATGTTAAGGAATTTGGATCGAGAGTAAATGAGGAAATTTGAAATATTATCCAAAGCAAAAGAATGAATTACTTTGAATTATTCTAAGACAAAAGAAAGAGATTTCAAAATTATATAAATTGAAATTAAAGTGAAAAGAGACTTAAATAAATCCTGTATACTCATATTCACTTTTTATCGATAATTGGATTTCGAAAGAACCGGGATCAGATTTGGGTGATTCCTATCCGAAAACCACTTCGAACCAGTTTACATGTTCGAAGAATGAAAATATTTAAAGACGGATATATTGAGACGAATAATAACGAGGGACTACTTGTTGATTAATTAGGGATAAACTCCCGATTCACTATATTATAGTAGTGGTCTCTTAGTTGTGAAAAACCTCAAAACCAGAAGGACTTCTCACCTAGTAATGGCCGAGGAAAGTACCTTCGGTTTCGTTCATTCCCAGAACGAACTTGTATGGATGAGTGTCTGACCTTGCATTCTAAATCACCATGAGTGATCTCTATAAATGTATATCTGCTTGGTGGCGGAGAAGGCACCTTCTCTTAGCTTAAAACCCTTCTCTGAGACATACGAGCTCAGAGGTTATACGTTAGTAGAAATCAGTCATGTGAATGTGGAATGGCAATGTGGCATTCAAAGTGAAAGAAGATGTGTTATAAGGTAATCGTTGCCTCAAGCCTCATCAACCGAAACAGGGTTAAATGCAGCAAGTCTATGTGGGTCAGTCCCATTAGGGTATGATCATCCCCTTCTAGGTATATTTCTTTCCACTATGACATTCAGAATGTAAATTAATGTGGATGTATGCGAAGAGAGCTCTCGGATAAAGGTCGGTAATGATCGGGGGATGTCATATTCGGTACTACCTAGTTATAGAGGTAGGCCGGTCTTGTTTTGGTAGAGGAGCTATGTGATGGTTCCTTGGGACATCCATCTACAGGTGTACCCATCGAAAGGTAGTCCCTTCACTGGTCATTTGTATGGAAATCCATTCTCCAATAAGAACCTACAGTTTTGTTTGTAGAGCCTAGTATGCTGGAATTTAATAATGGTAACAATTTCAGCTAAGATTAATATGTTTATTTGCAAATGTTTTGAAAGAGATGTCATTAGAAATAATATCAAATGTTTTGATATAAAAGTGTTTTAGTTATCATAAGGTAAAACCCGTCCGTATTTATGTGTTGGTGTGGTCTTACGAGATACTATTTATTTCGAAGGATTTTATTCAAAGGCTGATATATGACACTGTCATTTATTATTGAGTTTTTCTCACGCTGGTTTATCAAGCCGGATCCGGATATTTTCAATACTCGGGTCAGATCCGAGTAGTTTCAAGTTTAGTCGAAGACAGTTGAAGTTTCCAAAGGAGAGTTGGAGATATTCATTTACGTATGGACATATTCTATTATCCGCTGTGTTATGTTTGTGTTTGATGTTGGTCAGCAATTGTAAAGACAGATGTTTATAATTGTCCAGGCTGAATTTAGGTTAGACTCTGATATATGTATTTAAAAGTTTTTCGCTATAAATATATTGTTCAATATTATATGTTATTCCATTCATGTGAGATATTGTTCTGTCTATTTTTCTTTATTACCCTTAATGATCCGTCTTTTCGTGCAATTTGAGTTTGACATATGTGGTTTATTGTCGATTCAAAGGGTACGGGAAAACGGGCCATTAAAATTATTATGATAACCCGGATTTTGGGACATTAGATTATTGGATAATTAACTGTTTTAATCAATTGAACAGATAAAATTCTGATAATAAAAGATATCTGGATATGTAAGTAAATTTGAAAATATAATAAAAATTTGATTTTAGATATTGGAATAAATATTTTATAATCTTCTAATATAATTACTTAAAATTTTACAAATTAATCTTTTAAAACAAATAGTAAGGATTGTGTATATATATAGACATAAGAAGATTTTAAATAGAAAGATATTATTTTCTAACAAATTAAATATGTGTTGTTTAAATATACATATTTAAATGAGCTGATTTTAAATTGAATTTGGATTTGAATTTGAAATTCAAAAAGATAAATATCTTAAAATAAATTGGATTTAAAAATAATATATATATATATATGATTTTATTTAGTATATATTTAGTTTATATTAGTTTCCTTAAAAGATTTTGCAAATATAAATTAAGAAAATGTATTATCTAAATAGAAAATAAATATAAAGATTTATAAAAAAAAGACATATTATAATAATTAATACATGATAATTACAAATGTAAACAAATTCTATATACATTATAACTAGTGTAAGGTTATTAACATGCATTTAAACAAGTGTCACAATTTTATTTATTTTCTTTTATTTAACAAAATCATAATCAAGTTTATAAATATATCTATACTTTTCTCCTCTCATTTCTTTTGCATCTTCAATTTTAAAAACAAAGAAAACAAGGTCTGTATACTAAATCCAGAGAAGAAATAAAATCAAACTACTTCAACTTTTACAAATTCTCAAACCTGAAGTTAAGCAAATCCAATTCAGTTCAACTCAACAAAGAAGTATCAAAATCAAGTAGCAGTTCAACCTGATTCAAAATCAAATTCAAGTACAAATTCCAGATTCGAATCATCAAAAGCATTTCCAGATTTCATATAGGCTTCTCTGTTCATTTCAACAGTGAGTAAACTACTATCTTAAAAATACTTAGTCTAATCTATAACTTGATATCTGTGATTTATGCATGAAGTAAAGTGGTTGCATGGATATAGATAGGTTATATATATATACATAAATGTTAGAGTGTGCATGTCAGTACATATGAACATATGACTCTGTTCTTAGTTACAGGTTCTTAAATCAAGTTCAAAATTCAAAATCTTATTATATAAACTGTGTTTGCACAAAAAATGGACAAACACCTCAAAGTCGTATGATTTAATTGATTTTATGTTGTTCTTAGTGATTTGGGTGATTTATGCAAATATATGAAAAGCAGGGGCTAAACTGTAAAAGATATGAAGATTTATAGTGGTTCAGCCAGAATGTGCCTTAGTCCACTTTATATATTATTTCTCCTTTCTTGTTCAGATTACAAGTACAAAGCTTTGATAGAAGTATCTGAAAGTTGTTTGAAAGTTCTCTCCGTGCTTGAGCTCTCAAAACTTGTCCATTCTTGTTGTACCCCTGCCCCTCTATTTATAGAGTAAGGCTGGGGGCAGGGGTCTTGGATGTATATAGCTGCTGGCCTGGCAGCGTTGGTTCGGTACGTCTTGGTTCGGTGGAATTTGGCCCGGTGGTGAGTGATCCGATGGTGCTTTGGTTCGGTAGGAGGTGGTATGTTGTTTGGACCGGTAGTAGGTGGAGTGTGGGATGGTTCAGTAGGAGGTGGAATGTTGTTTGGACCGGTAGTGGGTGGAGTGTGTGTTGGTTCGGTAGAAGGTGGTTCGGCATCATTGGTCTGGGGAGATGGTTCGGTAGTCAAGAGGAAGGGGATGGTTCGGTAGAGGCACCTTGCTCTGATTCGGCAGGCAGTGGAACAAGGACTGGTTCGGCTCTGCGTGGGAAGAGTGTTGGATCGGTAAGAGATGGAAACACGCCCAACATTTGCCCCCCAAAGTGGGGCATATGTCAGCATATGTCGCGCTTTGTTTGAGGCCAGTTATCTTGGGGGAATTCTTATCTGGTCCTACGTGCCGAACCCATCGGTCCGGTTGTTGGTATTTGCCTATAAGTAGGGGCTTCAAGTTATGGTTTATTCCTTACCAAGAGGGATAGTCGAACCGGATTTCCTTGCCGAATCAAACCTACTGCCGAATCATGTTAGAATACCGAATCAAGTGATTTAGCCTTCCCTCGCTGAATGGCTTTCTCTTTTTTTTTTCCTTTTTTTTGACTTTGATTTACCGAATGAGTAAGTACCGGATGAAACCGATGACTTTGATTTACCGAATGGGCAAGTACCGGATGAGAATGATGACCTTGATTTACCGAATGAACCTAAATACTTCCAATGCCGAATGGGCTTGAAAACTTCTGTACCGAATGGACTTGAGAACTTTCTGTACCGAATGAGTTTATGTTTCGAACCACAAGTTAAACTCCAGACGTCATACACTTGCTTGTTTTATATTTCTACATCCTTCGTTCTAACAACGTGCTTTTCTGTGTTTGCAGATAAATGTCTCACAAAGTGGAAACCCGATCAGAAAAGAAGAGATCTACGGACAGAAGAGAATCTCCCGTCGTGCCCCCAGTTCAGCCGAATCCAGAACGACATGGGCCAACCCCGAGATCGCTAGTGGACAGGTACGGTCCTCAGGAGCTTCTGAACTCACCTCCTGATTGCTTCCCTAGCTCCCTCAAAGACGAACAACTTGATGTCATTTCTCGCTCTTTCGGGATTGACAAAGCGCGTATGTTGTTGCCGGGGGAAGGAGTGATGCCATATAATCCCCCCGAAGGATATTTCGCTCATAGCAGGTATCACTGTATGTGTGGTGCCATCCCGCCTCTCAATGCCTGGATAGTCAGCTTTGTCACATATCTGAAGGTGGCTCCATTCTAGCTTCAGCCTAACTCCTACGCCATTCTGGTGAGCCTTTTTGTTATCTTCCAGAGGAGATACGGGCGTCCTCCTTCCAACCGAAAGATCCGGTATTTGTATAATTTGAGGGGCTATAAGAAGGGGTCTCAATACATTAGCTTGGAATCAGCCGTATCTTTCAAGCCGGTCCTGGACTTATACTCGAAGTTCAGCATGTTTAAGAAGGAATGGTTTTTTATCAAGGATGACTCTGTTTCCATCCGTCGCTTTACTTCTGGCTGTAAGTCCTAAGCTTATTTATAATTTCCGTTCTGACTGCAATACCTCTTCTTATGTGTTTTTGTTTCTTGCTAGCGACAGGTGGCTTTGCGGTCGTAGAGAGTGACCGCCTGGTTCAGATGGCTGCGGAAATAGAAGCCATCACGGGAAGGGATAGGTCGGCTTCTTATTTGATTAGGAATGCTACACTTCTAGGGCACAACCTGATCCTACCACATCTGTCTGTGGTCAAGCAGAGAGACACGACAGAGGAGAGGGCTGCCAAAGCCACAGGAGAGGCCACGACGAAGAGCGGCAAAAGGAGACCCTTCTCGGCGCACCCAGTCGCCGAGGAGAAGAAACTCAGGAAGTCTAATGGACCCTCTCCTAGCACACATCCAGATGTTCAGGAGGAGTATAAAGTGGAGGGGGGAAAAGGCGAGGATGAAGGAGGTGAGGCGGAGAGCGGAAGCGGTGGAGAAGGTGACGGTGCTCGTCACGGCGATGACGATGGCAAAGGACAGGGTGGTGATGGTACCGGGGCTTTGTCTTCTAGGCAAGTAGGCGAGATGCAAGAGTGGACGGATGACGCTTTCCGCCAAGCCTTCGAAGGTTCGGAGAAGTCCAAGAAAGCTGATAAGGTTGGGACCAGTGTCGATTTATCTTCCGAGAGTGCTTCTACTGAGGCAACTTCTGCGGTTCAAGGTGAATTTCTCTCTATTCTTTTTAATTCTCGAATGATGGCTCAATGCATGCCGGTGACTATTGATTTTTACTCCAGGAGCGGGCCAAACGGCCAAGACCTCAGATCTTCGGCACAGGTTTGAACAATAAAAACTTCTCAAAGCTTCCGCCAAGCCGAAGCCTCCCACTAACCGTCCTGGAGACGTAGTCGGCTATCGTCCTCTTCTTGGAGTTATTTAAGAAGGTATACAAAAGAGGAAGAGGAGTCGATCTACGTTTGGATCTCTTTCTGGTCCTTCGGCCCCACTCTAGCCTATTCATGATATTAAGGAGGAGGACACCGAGCTTATACTTTCCCCACATCCATCTGAGAATCCAACCTTCACCCCGATAGATCACCCTGGCTTGGTTCGCAATCCATTTGCGGGTCATACGGACCTGGAACCGGCATCTCATGACATCTCCTTCGACGAGGTTACTGGTGAGCATCTCCTCCCTCTTAATCCTATGGTACGGGTACTTGATGAAGCTAAGTCCCTGGATCTTGATCTGCTTACTACCCGGGTCGTAACTCTGGGGGATGAGGCTAAGGCAAATATTGACTGGGTTGCTGAGGAAACCAGGAAATTGATGGGGCACCACGCCCGACTGGTCAAGGCTGGGGAAGAGATAGGAAGCACCAACATTCGGCTACGGTTGATGGTTTCCGACCAGGCTAAACAACTTGCCGAGCAAGCCATCCAAATCTCCCAGCATGAGGCCGCATCCAGACAATTGAGGAAGACTATTGAAGAGGCCAGTAGGGCGGAGTTGCGGAGGATGGAGGCCGTTTGTAAGGAGCGGATTGACATGGCCATTGCCACGGTGGATGAGGTTCGGCAAGCGGACCTCGAGCGAGTAGAGGAACTATTAGGGAGACTTGAGGTTGCGGAGCTTGCTCAGGCCAAGTCGAAGGAGGAGATGGAGACGATGAGGAGGTCCCTTCAAGCTGACCGTCTACGGTATCAATCGGAGAGGGATGCTGTTGTTGCAAAGCTGCGGGCTTCTGAGGTCCGAATGAGAGAGTTTGAGGAGAACGAGGGGATGATGGATGGGATGCTCCAGGATATGTACTTCCGTACTTGGAGGCAGGGTAACTTGTCCTGGATGGATGATTACCCCCGGGTCATGGCTAGGATCTATCTCAGGGCTCTAGAGGAGGCCAAGGCTGAGGCAGATAAGGAGGGTGGTGTGGCCTTTAGGATGGATGTGGTTACTGCCCAGTTTACCGAGGAGGAGAAGGTGGCGGTGAAGGAGGGCATGCGGTTGCTTGCAGCTGAGGAGGCAGGTGTGCAAGTAGAGGATGATGATCAAGATGATCAAGGAGCAGATGCTGGTAAGTCTTCCTTTCTAGTCTCTCCGTTAACTTGGTTGCTTATCACTAATGAATTCTTTCTTTGACCGGACAGGTGGGCAACAGGACAAGGATAAAACTCCGACGCAGCCGGCTCCTTGATTGGACCTGGATATTTTTTTTGTGGACTTGACATTGTTGTATATGTTAGTCTCAAAACAGTAACGTAACTCTTAGGTTGTAATTATGCTACTTGTAATAAACAACACTATTCTTGACGTGTAATTTTTTAACTTAAGCTGATTCTGTCATCTTTTGAATATTTTTGCTATTTTGACATGTTGTATGAGAAATATAGCTATGCATATTCTTGTAATTAAATTGTGTTTGACGTCAAGTTCTTGTTTAAAACATAATTTCATGACTTGCAATGTTAGCGTGATGTGTGAATAAATTATAGTCACGTGTTTACACATGAAAGAAAGAAATACCGCCCTTTATATTTTGCTTGTAGATTGCAGCTTTGAATGTCATGTGTGACCGAGTATGGAATGCAGTCTAGTGTCTCGTTGTGTGTACCCGCTTCCATTAGCGAATGTCTCTTGTTCTGTGTCCTGTACTTCAGGGATTGTTACAAAGGATAGGACAAAAGTTTCTTAAATAAAATAGAAATATGTGAAATAGTAAAACTTCCAATCACGGAAGGCCTTCGATGTGCTTAAGTTCGTGGCAAACGGGCTTTGTAGTCACTTTCCCTAGCTGTGGGTCTTGGAGACATTTGTCACCCATCTTACGCCTCCACGGGGAGTTTATCTTTTTTTACCACAGCCGTACTTAAGACACATCGGAGCCGAGATCGCGCACAGTAACTACCCGGGCCATTATGGCCCGTAATCATGGGTATTATTCGATTCACTGTGTCCGGCTAGCGTGGGTGCCGATCGTCAACCGTGCACTACCCCTGGCTGGCCACACCTTATGTTGGGGCTTATAGTCGGTTCACAGTTGCCGGCGAGCCGAACGCCGTAATGAGCTGCCTCGGCTATAGTCGGGCTTCTCGGTGGCTTATAATCGGCTCATTACAGTTGGCTTTAAGGACCGTCGCGAGCAATGAGTTAACCCGCAGCAGAGGGATGCCGGAGCAAAAGTGTCTCATTGGCGAGGGCATAGATTCGCATAGTACCTGTTAGGTCTTGTCCAGGTGAAGTTGCGCTGTGGAGTGCCTTGAATGGAAATGCTATATGCACAGGATTTTGTTCAACAGAAAAGGATAAAGTTAACAAGCAACCAAGATATAAAGGAACAAGTTAAATAAGAGACAAGGTTTTTTAAAGTGGTTCGGCATGAAAATGCCTACATCCACTGATTCTCTTTGTTAATTCACTTCATATGGGCAGTACAAGTTAAGAAAAGTATCGATGTAGGTGTTGGATGTTCCATGCCCTCTGGAACACGTCTCCGTCCACTGTTGACAAAATATAAGCTCCATTGTGGAGATCTTTATGAATTACATATGGTCCATCCCAGATTGGATCTAGTGCTCCGGGGCGAGGGATGATTCGCTTGAGGACAAGATCCCCTTCTTGTAAGGTACGATGCTTGACTTTGGAGTTGTATTGTGCTGCCACTTTTTGCTTGTAGGCTGCTGCTTTGAGGGCTGCATCATTTCTTCTCTCCTCAATTAGATCCAAAGACATGTGAAGGAGTTCTTCGTTCTCTTCTGGGTTATAGCGGATCCTACGGTGGGAAGGCACAATGGTTTCAACTGGGAGCATAGCTTCCGATCCGTATGCCAAAGAGAAAGGAGTATGCCCCGTCGATGTTCTGAAAGATGTGCGATAGGCCCACAGTGCCGTAGGGAGTTCAGCCACCCAAGCACCCTTTGACTTTTCGAGTTTCTTTTTGATCAGAGTTTTCAGGATTTTGTTGACGGCTTCGACTTGTCCGTTTGCCTGGGGATAAGCTACGGATGAGAAGCTTTTGTGAATTCCGTGTCCTTGGCACCAGTTGGCGAACTCCTCGCTGTCAAACTGAAGTCCATTGTCTGATATAATTTTGAATGGGACTCCATACCTGCATAGAACATTTTTGATCAAGAAGTTAATAACTTTCGCTGAAGATACTTTATTTAGGGGTTCTGCTTCCACCCATTTGGTGAAATAGTCGACTACCACTATAGCATACTTGGCCCCGCCTCGGCCCATTGGCAGTTCGCCGATTAAGTCAATTCCCCAAACTACGAAGGGCCAAGGGCTGGTCATTTGAGTAATCTCAGTTGTTGGTAGCCGTGGAATTTTAGCAAACTTCTGGCATCTGTCACATTTTCTGACGAAATCTAAGGCGTCCTTGCTTAAGGTGGGCCAGAAATATCCATATCGGAGTATCTTTTTGCCAAAGTTTGCCCTCCGGTGTGATCTCTGCAGCTTCCTTGATGAATGTTGGACAAGATTTCCTTGGCTTCCCTTCCAGCGACACACCTTAATAAGGGGTTAGAGAAGCCGCGCCGATAGAGGGTGTCCTCTTGTATTGTGTAGCGGGAAGCTTTCCTCAAGATTTTCTTGACTTCGTTACGCCCGTTGGGTAGTGTGCCACTTTGTAAGTAGTCTCGGATGGGAGTCATCCAAGTTTCTTCTTCGGTTGCAGCTATCAGATTCACTTGCTCAAAACTTGGGGTCAGTTGCTTTGATATGGCTACTGCTACGGAAATAGCACCGTCTCTCATACTAGCTTGCTTCGCCAATTCGTCAGCCTCTTGGTTCTCTTCCCGAGGGATGTGTTTGACTAAGTAGTGGTCCAATCCACTGAGAAGTAAGTTGGTCTTCTTTAAATATGCTATGAGTCGTTCTTCTCGAGCCTGGAATTCTCCTAGTATTTGATTAACAATAAGTGGAGAATCGCTATGAAGACACAAAGAATTGGCTCCGATTTCTAAGGCAAGTTCTAATCCAGCTATCACTGCTTCATACTCTGCATCGTTGTTGGTGGCAGCGAACTCCAACCTTATAGCATAGTGCAGCTTATTTCCCCTGGGAGTGATTATTACCACACCTGCCCCCGAGCCTTGTTCGTTTGACGCACCATCCACAAAGAGATTCCACTCGATGTCTTCTGCTATTTCCGATTGCTCCTTACCTTCGTTGGTAGTGAATTCTGCAATGAAATCGGCCATGGCTTGTCCCTTGATGGCGGTGCGAGGGTGATAGGTGATATCATACTGACTTAGTTCAATGCACCATTTAAGTAGTCGCCCAGAAGTGTCGGGACGATGGAGTACCTGCCTCAGTGGTTGATCGATCAGAACTTTGATGGAATGGGACTGGAAGTAGTGACGCAGTTTCCGTGATGTGATTAGTAAACAGTATGCTAGCTTCTCAAGTTTAGGATATCTGACTTCTGCCCCCGTAAACCTCTTGCTTAAAAGTATACTGGCCGCTGCGTGCGGTTGTCTTCTCTTTCCAAAGCAGCGCTTAGGGCGTGAGATGACACAGCAAGGTATAGGTATAACTCTTCGCCTTTGCTTGGAGTCGAGAGTACCGACGGTTTCTGGAGGTGTTCGATTAAGTTAAAGAAAGCGGTTAAACATTCGTCAGTCCATTCAAACTTTCCTTTGTCTTTCTTTAGAGCTTCGAAGAAGGGGATGCACTTGTCCGTTGCTTTGGAGATGAATCGGCTTAGGGCGGCCACTTTCCCATTCAGGCTTTGCATTTCCTTTCGAGTGGAAGGTATTTTGATATCTTTTTGAGCTCGGACTTGTTCAGGGTTTGCTTCAATCCCTCTGGCATGGACGATGAATCCCAAGAACTTTCCTGATGATACTCCGAAGGAGCATTTTAGAGGATTAAGTTTCATTCCATACTGGCGAAGTACTTGAAACGTCTCGCCCAGGTGGCTTACGTGATCGTCGGCTTTCCTTGACTTTACCAGCATGTCATCCACATACACTTCCATAGTTTGTCCTATTAGCCCTGCAAACATCTTGTTGACGAGGCGCTGGTAGGTGGCTCTTACGTTTTTAAGTCCGAAAGGCATTACTTTTTAGCAGTACAAACCCCGGTCAGTGATGAAACTAGTGTGGTCTTGATCGGGAGCATGCATAGGAATTTGGTTATATCCTGAGTATGCGTCCATAAAGGATAAGAGTTCGTGCCCGGCTGTGCTAACTACAAGTTGATCGATTCGGGGAAGTGGGAAGCAATCCTTCGGGCAGGCGTCATTTAAGTTGGAGAAGTCAATGCATGTTCGCCACTTCCCATTAGCCTTCTTTACCAGCACCGGGTTGGCGATCCACTCTGGGTAGACGGCTTCTCATATGAAGTCATTGGCAAGTAGATTCTTTACTTCTTCATCGAGGGCTGCTGACCGTCCTGCCCCCATGCTTCTCTTTCTTTGTTTTACGGGCGTCTTGGTGGGATCAATGTTTAGTACATGACATGCTATGTCAGGGGAGATTCCGGTCATGTCAGCATGTGACCATGCAAATACATCCAAGTTGTGGCGGAGAAAGTCAATGAGTTGTTCCTTCAACTCCGCTTTTAGTTGGGACCCGATTTTCAATAGTCTACTCGAGTCATGTTTGTCTATAGATACAAATTCCATAGCCTCTGCAGGCTCGGCGGTGGCCTTCTCCTCCCTGTCCCTGGGGTCTAATTCATTGAAGGGATCACTGGTATATCGAAGAGGAGGGGCTTTCTTTAGTTGCTATGCTTCCAAACTTTTTGTGCAGAGGGCAATCTCCACACTCTTCCCTTTATCCTTCTTATGGTTGTTGCGAAGTTCAGTTACATAGCATGCTCGAGCAACGTCCTGGTCTCCCTCTACTTCCCCTACTCCATTGTCCGTTGGGAATTTCATCTTTAGGCACCATGGGGCCAGGACAATTTGGAAGTCAGACAGGACTGGCCTTCCCAAGAAAGCGTTGTAGGCCGAGTGGTTTTCTATCAGCACAAATGTCTGTTTCCGCACAACGGAGCGAGGATGACTTCCGATTTCAACAAAGAGGTCCAGTTGCCCGAGGGGCATCTTCGCATCTCCAGTGAAATCGTGTAGTGGTTTATTGCAGGGAGAAACATCCTTCATTGATAGTTTCATTTTGTCGAACGCATGCTTGAATAGGATATTTACTGAGCTTTCAGTGTCTACTAGAATTCGGAAAACTTCGGTTGGACCGAGCCGGGCAGAGATAACCATGGGATTCATGTGAGGGTATTGCCTTCCTTCTAGGTCACGCCTACCAAATGTGATGTCATCACTCTCTTTCCGCTTCGGGTGGTGCTCTTCTATAACAGAATTAACACAGTCTTCCTCGTTTCTAATCGACTTTCCATATCTTTCCATCTCTGCCCAGCTTCTATCGGCGATGTGCGGTCCTCCCGAGATGGTATGGACCACTATCTTCTCTTGACTGGAGCCGCTAGTATTGCAGTTTCCTCTGCCTATCTCTAGTGAGGGCAACCTTGGGTTCTCATTGGCAGGAGTTGGAGTCCTGTCCTGACCTTTTACATAGCGTTCCAGTTTCTTCCTTCTGATGTGTTCTTCAATCAAGTCCCGGAGATGATGGCATTCATTGGTATTATGCCCATGAGATTCGTGGAAGCGGCAGAACTTTCCAGACTTCTGTGTGCTATCTGATTCCTTCTTGTACGGTAGGCGTTTGTATCTAACTTCGCCTTGGGTGGCAAGGAAGATGTTTTCGACGGTTTCATTCAAAGGAGTGTAAGTGTCGAATCTCGGTCCTGGCCGATATAGGCGCTTTTCTCCCTTCTTGCCCCCAGCATTGTCTCTAGAATCATTTCTTCAAACGTCCTTTGCTACAGCGGGCGCAATGCTGTGAGTCGCCTTATTTTGTTGCCCTGACTGCCCCTAGTGGCAGCGTCTTCAAGCCTCATATATTTCCCGGCTTCATGGAAGAAATCGGGTAAAGTAGCTGGTTTTTCTTTTGTTAGTCTTCTAGCGAATTTAGTATCCAGATGCACACTACTACAGAGGGCCATTAAGACAAGCTTCTCATCGGCATCTTGGACTGCGACCGCTGCGGCATTGAATCGGGTAAATATTGCTGCAGCTTCTCTCCAGGTAGATGGCAGAACCAGGAGGTAGCTAGATATGCTAAGAATAGTGGAAAGCATTTGCATAGTACTCCCTCTGTGGCTCCACTCATGAGCATATGCTGTGTGTATCTCTGTAAGTGTACAACGGGGTCAGAGGTTCCTTTGTAAGGTTCCATTGTTGGCATCTTCCATTCTCGGGGGGTGATAGCAATTTTGATATTGCAGGCGAAAGGGCTGGTTACCCTAGCGCCTATCCCTTGATCTCTTTGATCCCGTTGGATGCACTCTCTGAACAAGCGTGCCATCCTTTCATCAGAATTTGGAGCAGATAGAAACGAGTTCGGTTCTGTTCTATGGGATTGATTCCGTCCAGATGACCTGTAGGGATGGTACCATCTATCATTCCTCATATTTTCCAATGGCTGCCTTTGGTCTTCTGGGAGTATGCTAGGGTCAGCTACAGTTGGCCCTTGCCTTGATCTTCCCCTGCCGGGTTCTGATCTAAGAACTTCCTCGGGTCCAACTTCGGGCTGGATTCTAGCTCGACCCCGTTCATTGGCGTTTCCGTGGTTAGGCAGTACGACCGGCTCAGCTACAGTTGACCTCCGCTCGGTACCTACCCCATTGGGTTCGGTTCCAAGCGTTTCCTCAGGCCTAACTTCGGGCTGTGCTCGATCGCGGCTCCTACCATGGTTGCTTCTGCCGTTAGCTCCTTCGAAGAATGAAGATCTTTGTTGTCTTTGACATCCTCCAGACTGGGACTCACCCCATGACTCAGTGTTGCGGTTGGTCTCTTCAGCATCCCTTAAGCATGACATGAGATGGTCCACCAAGGCTTCATACTGGGACGTGAAGTGGTTAGTTACTTTAGCCACAACCCTGTTTAGATCTGCCCTAGTAATTGCTGCAGGCTGTTCTGCGGCAGGAGTGGTTGTATTTGCCCGACCTTCATTTGGTACTACTGCTGGAGGGGGACGATTTACTTGATCTGTGTCCACTGGATCTGGAAGACTACTGGTTGCGATGTTTGTTCCTTTGTTAACATCTTTCTTCTGCTTGGGAGGCATGTTTTCCAAGCAATGAACGATGCTGTTAGGAAAACGATTAAGTGGAAGAAGATGAAGCTTCGAGCTTCTAGCTCTCAATGAAAGCACCAAAAATGTTTGCACAAAAAATGGACAAACACCTCAAAGTCGTATGATTTAATTGATTTTATGTTGTTCTTAGTGATTTGGGTGATTTATGCAAATATATGAAAAGCAAGGGCTAAACTGTAAAAGACACGTAGATTTATAGTGGTTCAGCCAGAATGTGCCTACGTCCACTTTATATATTATTTCTCCTTTCTTGTTCAGATTACAAGTACAAAGCTTTGATACAAGTATCTGAAAGTTGTTTGAAAGTTCTCTCTGTGCTTGAGCTCTCAAAACTTGTCCCTTCTTGTTGTACCCCTGCCCCTCTATTTATAGAGTGAGGCTGGGGGGCAGGGGTCTTGGATGTATATAGCTGCTGGTGGGCCTGGGCCGATGCGATCTGGCCTGGCAGCGTTGGTTCGGTACGTCTTGGTCCGGTGGAATTTGGCCCGGTGGTGAGTGATCCGATGGTGCTTTGGTTCGGTAGGAGGTGGTATGTTGTTTGGACCGGTAGTAGGTGGAGTGTGGGATGGTTCAGTAGGAGGTGGAATGTTGTTTGGACCGGTAGTGGGTGGAGTGTGTGTTGGTTCGGTAGGAGGTGGTTCGGCATCATTGGTCTGGGGAGATGGTTCGGTAGTCAAGAGGAAGGGGACGGTTCGGTAGAGGCACCTTGCTCTGATTCGGCAGGTAGTGGAACAAGGACTGGTTCGGCTCTGCGTGGGAAGAGTGTTGGATCGGTAGGAGATGGAAACACGCCCAACAAACTGTTTCACGTTATAATCTTTAAAAGGAATTTGTTTGTCTTTACCTAATTCCACTTTTAAAAATATTATTAAAGTGTATATGGCAAGAAATCTCATTGGAAGATGAAATGATCAGAGAAATCAATTCATGTCAAAAATTTGATTGTTTAGTTTCCAGTCTTCGATTATATAAACTAATTCTTGTTGCAAAAATATGAATTTAGGAAATCATTTCATGATTTTTAAGGGTGTAATCATTAAGATATGGTGAGTTGAACGGGAAACGCAAATTTGTTGATTCCCAACGAGCAAAGAAGAATCGGGCTTTGGGTCTAGTGCTGGAGGAAGTTTAGGTGGTAGAGATCGAAGGAAAAATGATCGCAAAATTTTTAGATGATCGGGGAGAAGATATGTAACGACCCAGAAATTTTGAACATTTGAAATAGAATATTTAATTGAATTTAAATATTTGAATGTTGATTTAATTTGAATTTCAAATGTAAATATGAAATTGGCGATTTAATTTGTAAATTTAATTGTTGCAATTGGGTAAAAATTTGAATCTTCAGTTTTAAGATGATTTAAAAATAATCTGAAGGCTTAGAAAATTTATATTAATAATTCTGAAGGTACTGGAACATTCAGAATTGAATTTGGAACTGTTCTGTTTGGTTTTGAAATTTTGTTGTTTAAATTGAATTTAAAAATAGCGGTCCGGGGCACAGTCTCGGATTTCGACGAAACCAGTTCCATTGGGTCCGTAATATTGAATTATTATCGGATTTCAAATTTCGTAACATTCGGAGCTATCGTGTGATTGTACGATAAGAAAACGCGCTGATATAATATAACGGGATATTTTTGAATATTTAAAATATAAATTTTTAATCAACTTTTTATGCCGACCTACTTTCTGCCAAAACACGTTCTCCCTGAAACATCACGTTCTCTTGTCTCCTCTCCATTCGTTCAAAACGAATGAAACATTTCCTTCGTTCAAAAGAAAACTATCTCGTTCTAAAGCAAATTAATGGCCAAAGCCTGTAAGAAAATCACGTCCTCTCTTTAAAATTTAGTTTCGTTCCTCCCTCTTATACAAATAAATCAACTAAACCCAGTTTCCCCTTGTTAGAAACGAAATCAAAATTTATCATGGCCGAAACCAATATCTTCTCGAAACAAAACCTCGTCTCAAATTTCCTCACTTCCAGTTCAACTCGACCGCAGATCCTCTGAGCCAAATCAATTCTCGAATTTATCCTAATAATACATGCTCGCGTGAAAACAAAGTCGACTTCAGTTCGAATCACTTGCGAGGGATTGCTGTGCACGCGATTGATGTGGGAAGTTCTGGAGAAAGCGGCCGCGTGGGGCGACGCGATGGCGATCGTGGGTGGTCGAACTCGAGCTTGCGAGGCGAAGCTGCGACGTCGAGGGTGCGTTGGAGTTGCAAAGGCTAGGTAGCGAGTCGAGTAGCTCGCATTGACATGAAACCGAAGCGTGTCGCGACAACATCATGGGGTGGCGATGTCAGAGGTGCCGTGCGAAGAGGGGCGTTTGCCTGTAATTGCTGTTCGGCTTGCTCGAAGGGTGGATTGATGAGTTAGGGATTCAAGTAACTTCGATTTATGGCAAGAAAATTCGCAGCAGCTAGGATTATCAGTGAGGTATCAGTTCTGTTTAAATTTAAATTTAATAAATTTTAAAAGAAAGGATTAGGTGATATAAAACTGAAAATAGACATATATCTATTGATACAGGATTTCTGGGAAAAAGAATATAGGTATGAAATTTGATTTAGTAATATATATATATATATGTGTGTTTTAAAGGAAAAGTTACAAATATAGATATATTTCAATTAGAAACCGTTTTAAGGAAATTAGATATATACAGTAAGTTTGTAAAACGTTGATTTACATATGTATATATATTATACAATAAAGGAAAGTTATTTTAAAATTAAGATGCTTAGTTAAACAAATTTATTTAAAAGAAATTGGTTAACAATAAAATCATTGGATAATTAAAATTACCAAATGAAAATTTATCATTCGATTATTTCGGATATTAATCGATTATATAAATTTGTCTATACAAGGTCTAATACAATGAAGAAGAAAAGTCGGAATGAAAATGGATTGCAAATAAAAAGCTAAGGTGAGATCTTCTCACTCAGATTTAAAATTGAATTGCAGTTATTGATTGTGTTGATTGCTATTTGGATGTGCTATTAGATATAGTAGGATATATCTATATATATAGCAATATGTACATATTGGCATATGTATATATTGGATTGATTGATTTCCCGCCTTGTATAGCGGATGAGACCCTATTGCGCCGTTAGTAAGCGGATGATATTTTATAAAATCCTATATACCGCGATATTCCACCTCGAAGTGGAATTAGTATTGTGCTAACATCTGTGGATGCAGGGAAACAGGTTGGAGGGATCCAACTGGATTCCTCAAATTGTTTGAATATTATTCCATATGTGAATGATGTGATTTATTGATAATCTGTGGATGATTTATTGATAATTGAAATTGTTGAAGGCTAAAATTTAGCCGAATGTATTTTTGGTATCGTTGGATACCAGAAATAAAAATGAATTGGATTTTGAAATTAAAGTGGAAAACTTTAAGTGAAATTATTTTTAAGAATGGAATTTATTTAAAAAAGGACTTTTAAAGTATTAAAATGGATTGTCGAAATCTTATTGAATAAATTCCAAGATATGGAAAAAGATTTTTATAAATGAACTTTGAATAGTATTATTCGGAAATTGGAAGATTTATTTGAAATGGAATTTTAAAAGGTTTGGAAAATATAAAGGAATTTATTTTAAAAGGCGATAAATTTGTTGAAATCCAATTGATAATTGATTTTGTATTGAAGAAATAAATCTTTGGGAAATCGATATAAAAATCTATTTGGTGTTTGAATGAAAATCGATTTTTGGTGTTGAGAATAAATTTGTAAATCGATTTGTAAAATGATTTGGTATTTGGGATTAAAATTAGAATCAATTTGAAATGATTCAGTGTTGAAGTAAATTTAAAAATCGATTTGGAATTTGATTTGGAGTTTGAAATAAAATTGAGAAATAAATTTGAAAGTCGATTTGATGTTGAAAATGAATATTTGAGAATGTAAATTCCGAATAGAATTTATAAAGGAAAGGGAAATTTGTTTTAAAAATAAACGTTGATTTATTTTTAAAGTATGAGAAATACGATTTGGAATCGGTTTTCAAAGTGATGAAGTGTGGAAATAAATTTACTGATTGGGATGTAAATTTAAAATAAATCGATAAGGATTTATTTAAGTGATTTAAATGAATGTGATTTGGAAATTGTTTTCAAATGGTTGAAGTATAAATCATATATCGGGAAGATATGTGAAATTTAATAATTTGGGAAAATTATTTGAATCTGATGATTGTTGTGAATGTTGTTGATAGTTAAATCACCGACTATCAATATTGCCTTTGAAATGGCACTTGAATTTGTTTTTAAAACAAACGCTTATTATTCGGTTTAGCCGGGAAAGGACCTTTGTGTCAGATAACCCATTCCGAATAACAATACGACGTTATGGATCGTATTGAAGACCGGTGATGAAGACCGGATATTTGTGAAAACGATAGGATGACCTATCGATTGTCTCTGCACCGTTAGCTACGGTATTGAGATTTCCTTTGTGATGGGAAGTTTTATCGGGATTGTGAATATCCGGATTGCAAGTTCTTTGGAAGTGTCTTCGGTTCTGTTCGAACCCGGAACAGACTTGTATGGTTACGTGTCTGACATTACATTTTGAGATATTGAGCTGATTTCTTTCAAATACATTTCTGTTGGTGGCGGAGAATTTATTCTCTTAGCTTAACACCCTTCTCTGAGACGTACGAGCTCAGAGGTTATGTAGTTGAAATTTATCAGCAATATATTCCCAGTATGGTAATGTGGCATGCTGAGTGTTGCTGTGATGATGGTCATTTATTTGATCATTTGTGATCAAAGCACGGCTTTGTGAAAAAGCGTAGCTTTGTGGACGAGACTTCGTCAGGCCTCACAACCCGGAAATGGTCGAAACAGGAATGCTGCGGCAAGGTTATGAGGGTCGCGCCCTTTAGGGTATGTCATTTCCTTCTGGAAAGGGGTGGTATCATGGTATGGAGCCCAGATACTTACTCATGTGGATACACTTATTTATTATGTGTGATGATGCTACCGAGCGCTCGGATAAAGGTCCCAAAGGACCGGGTGATGACATATTCGTGAGTTACTTGTTACAGGAGTAACCCGGCCTTGTTTGGCAGAGAGCAGTTTGTCTCTCGGGACGTCCTTCCAGAGGCGATCCCATTCGGCAGGAGGAAAGGAAGTTCCTTAGCCTGACCATTTGTTGGAAATCCATTTCCCAATACGAAATTGTACGGTTTTAGTTGTAGAACCTGCCATTTACTTATGGTGGCGCCCCACTGTTTAGATGGTAGCTATAGTAGGCATAGTTCGGAATGTCTATGCTGGCTAAGATTAATATTATACTTTCGAAATGTTTTCCACACTAGACATTAATAATAATAATCCAATGATTGGCGTAGTAAGCATCTTTGACTATCATAAGAAGAAATCTCATCCAATTCTGCGTTTGCATTGTGTGTGTGGCGGGAGGTCTTATGGTAGTTTCATTTTCCAAAAGCATTGCGATTCTGTTTTATTTTCTTTGTGAAAATAACTGTTTTACGATCTCACACCAGTCACCATGACTGACTCGGAGTTTATTGTTCCCTTCTAAACTCTGGGTGCCCATAATTTTCCACACAGGCAGCCTAGAGTTATTTTTATCAGGATATTCTGGATATTCTGGAGCTTTGGGGATAAGCTGGATGGCGAGGCGTACTACCTTACTTGTTTATTATTTCCGCTGTGTATTCTGTATGAGGACAGGTTTATATAACTGTCCATTGTTGTATTGAGTTGTACATTGACTCTGATTGATGTATTGTATAACTGATATAGTTCTTTGTTTAAAAGACTACTGATTATCTATTATATATTGTTCTGTTGCGAATGTGAGATTCTGATATTGTCTCTGGTTCTGTTTTTCTGTTCTTTCTTTTCTTCTGTCTTCTTCTACCTCTTCTTTTAACCCTAATGGTTCGGTTTTCCGGCATTCGATTGCGCGGCATTTGATACTGTGGACGTATTAATGTCGACTTTCGAGCGTCGAAAAATCGTATCGTTACATTTGGTATCAGAGCATCCGGTTAAGCGACAACCCTACTCTGTTGGGTGTTACTCATTAAAGATAGAGTCAGTAGTACTCTAGAATGAGTGTGAGTGTAATAATAGATATGAGCGCGTATTTGTTAGTGAATATAAATTTTTTTTGTATTGTGTTGACTTATCGGTTGATTGTTTATAGATTTTGGTCTGTGCAGTCTAGCTAACTGTAATCGATAGGAGTTTCTAAACTCTTAAACAAGGTAAACTGACACAGTATTGTTTTAAATAGGGTAAATGAAATAATTTTGCCCAAAACTATTTTTGTATAGAAAAGAAATGATTTTCTATGAATTATTATAGTATATGGATGCTTGTTTGTTAGGAGGTAATAACATTGAAATATTATCATTGTTATATGAAAAATGAATAAGAAATAAAATGATATAACCAAAGATTCGAAGATAAATTCATTTAACAAATGAAATTTATAAATATGGATTGAAAAAAGATGAGGAAATAAATTCATATACAAATGAAATTTGTAAAATGTAATTGTAAATGAGATTTATAATTGGAAATAGAATTCCAGAGAGAATATTTGAAAATAAATTCATTAATGGAATAATAAATAAGTTGATAATTTATACAATTTGAATTTTGATAGAATAAATTTAACTTAAAGGATGGAGTTAAATTAAAGTGAGTATAAGTGAATCAATTAAATAAAGTGAAAATTGATTTGTAATAAAAATTCAAATTGTAAAGAAATGAATTTGTGAGTGAACAAATGAAGCTACAATTGTAAATGAATGAATCAGAATTGAACAATGAAATGGATTGAGTTTAAGTACACTGATTTGGTAATTTATTAATTCATGAAGTAATGAATTGGAAGTTAGTTAAATTAAAGTTGAGTTGTGAACTAAATTTAAAATGGGTTGAATTTGCAAATAAATTCAAGTAAGTAGAAATTAATTGTAATTTCCTTGTTATTAATTAAGTAAATTCGAGATGAATTGAATATGGAAATTTGAAATTTCAAATAAATAAGTGAATTGTTAAATAGATTTCTTATATTTGTCACTTACGTTTTTAAATTGAGTAAGTGCAGGTTTTTGAAGCTTTTGGCTATATTTTTGGTTGCGCAATAAGCTAATTAATAAATTGCTTTGCTTTAAAATGCTAAAAAGGTACGGCTACGCAATAAAAATAGGAAATATGAACTGTTTTTCTGCTTTTTCGACCGAGTGGGTCGATGTATATATATTAATATCTTTTGTCAAATTGCAAAAGCTCCTCCGTACAAAGGAGACTCCGCCAAAATTTTCTGAAAATTTTGGGAGTTAGAAAAATTTTTGGAATTTTTGAAAAATTTTCACTGACGACATAAGATTTAAAAATCGGGAATTGAGATAAAAGTAAATAAAACTGTAACGATTCGAATTTTTCGCGCTCGAAAATCGACATCCATACTTTACATCGTACTCGAATGCCGTAGATTCGACCGTTCAAATCCGAGTCGCCGGAGCTTATAACAACATTAAGTAAATAACACAGTGGAATAAATGAATAATACATTGATATACAATATCAGATACAATATCTGATACAACAGAATGATACAATGAATATCAATATACATCAGAGATATGATACAACAAATAGCAGCGGAAAGAAAACGATAACATCAGCATCGGATAATCTCCATCTTCAAAGCACTAAGCCAGATATAGCTCGAACTCCCAATAACGAGGCACAAAGATAAGCAAATGCAGTCTGATCCAAAGACTGAACTAGCTCCAGATAAATCTACAAATCTGACTATCTGAAAAACCAAACTCTAGACTGCTCGTGTAGAAAAATTTTGAGCATCCAGAGTTTAGGAAAGAAACAATAAACTCCGGATCAGTCATGGGACTGGTGTGAGCAACAAAAACAGTTTATCTTTAAAAATGAACAACAAAAGAATTTAAAGTCAATTCGCAATGCTTTTGGAAAATGAAACTACCATAAGGCCTCCCGCCACACACACAATGCAAACGCAGACTTGGAGGAGATTTCTCCTTATGATAGTCAAAGATGCTTACTACGCAAAATCAAATCATTTTTGATATTATTTGTAACAACTGGGGTTTTTGCCCAAAAATTATAATCATCGTTAAACGATAAATTTGCTAGCTAATTGCCGTTCGTTGTTCGAATTTTTGTAACAATAAAATTTCCATCAATGGACGATTTAAATTGGTCGTTAACTAGTATTGGAGTTTGCGAATCAGTTGAAATTCTTTTGAAAATTTGTTAAGGGTTGATGGGCTTAAAAGAAAAGTATATCATGACCCATATCCCTATTTGGTACCATACTATTTTCGTTAAAACCCTTTTCCCGTTTTCCCTTTCCCATTCATTCAAAAACCCTAGAAACAAACGAACAGGAAAAATAATGGCGGCTTTGAAATTCTCATGTTCGTTCTTTCCCCTATTCGAAGCTAGGGCTTCTAGCAAACAAGAAGTGATGGCGGCCTCGTCCTCATCTTCGTTCCTCTACAAATTAGGGCATCGAAGAAGTCGAAGATAGTGGCTGCTAACTTCGTTCGTTTTCCTCTTCGCTCCAATTAGAGCCTCTGCTGAGTGACTCGATCGAAAGCACTGTCGATCGAAGCTTCCACTTTTCATGCTTGCTCGTAGAAAAAGGTGAGTCCTACTCACATCTAATTCGAAATGATGTTGGTATGTGATTCAAGCTCTTGATTTCATTTGTGTCAGCTTGCATCCCTTTATTTGAGTTCGTATAAGTATTTTTGATTTTGTCAACTGATTGCTCGGCCATTCGTATATATTTTGATATTGAAATTCATCTGACTTCGGTCGTTTTGATTTTTGGTTTGATGTTGATATTTCTGACTTGAGACGGTGGATTTAAGTTGCATTTTTATGGTGACCGCGGCTTTGAATTCTTGGCAACTTTGCTTCGATGTTGATGATTTCTTATTTATGATATTCACGACATTGTTTTATTTCGTGACCACCCTGGCTCGACTTTCATCTGACTTCGGTCACGTGGTTGCGTGAATGTGATTCCATGACTTTGTTAAGTAGCTCACTGCTTCAACTTGATTTTGTGAAAACTATTTGAGATAAGAGTTTCACTTATTTTTGTGAAAACTATTTTGAGAAATTGTTTGTCTTCGGCCTTGACTTTGTCAAACTCGATTTTTAAGTGGCTGCTTTTGAACTTGATATTGTGGAATTTGGTCATTTATTTGCTACTTGACTTTAATGGTAGGACCTGTGCACTTATATGTGTGCGTATGTTGTTCGACTTGGTCGATTGTTGATGATTTCTGTGATGATTTTTGGTTGTTCGACTTTGGCCATCCTTTGGTCACTTGACGTTGTTGAATTCCTATATCTTTGTTCGACTATCACTGCTTCGACTTGGGGTTGTTGCACACTTGTTTATTCTCCTTGTATTTTGGTTGCCAGATCGTGATCTTTTTGTGATTTTCTTGACTACAATATTTAATTTTGAGATGACCTGCACTTTTTCAATTGACTGGCTTTGGCCTGATCGACATTGTCGAACTCAGCTCTCCTCTGCTGTTGGCCATTGACCTCTGTTCTGTTTCACCCAGAGCGTGTTTGCAACTACAGTTTTATTTTCATCATTTGCTCTGTATTAATTTTGTTTACATGTGCACTGTTTTGAGCTCATCAGTTTACATGTTGTCTGGTCATCAAGTTTGCATTATGTACATTGAGTAGTTGCCACTGTGTTGCCTCATGGTTGCTTGTTGCTATCTCTTGTGGTCGAGTTGTAGTGGTTGAGATTGGTTTACAGTCTTGGTCGAATTCATTTGCAATGTGTTTTATTTGAGTCTGGTTTATGCTGCACTTCACTGGTCTTGCATCTGCTGATGTTGTGCTTCACTGGTACATTGCCTCGTAGCTTCATGTCTGCACACTCTTGAGTCTTTATTTAATAGTGCTTGTATATACACTTGATTCATTTCTTCTGTCACTGTTCTTTGGCATTGCTGGTTTGAACCATGACTTAAAGCACTGTTCATTTATTTTCTTCAGTCTGCATCCCTGGAGATTCATTGTGTTGCATTGTTGGTCTGTACCATTCCGACCTGTTGCATTGAGTTGGTCTGTCCTAAACTCGATTCACTTGAACTTTAGTGTAGTTTTGTAGTGCATTCACTTGCAGCTGGGTCTGGTATTTTAGTCTGATACAGTTGGCAAATAGTTATGTCCATTTGTAATTTCATTATACTGGTCTTGTTTATATTGGGCTAGTCTACACTTGAGTTCGCATTAGTTTACTAGTGCATTTAGTTGTGTTGCCAATGACTGGAGTCAATGCTTGAGTCGTTTGGATCTGACCATTTAAACAAGTACTTGAATGATAACTTGTTGTTTGGTCTTCTGTCGGATTTAGTTGAAGTTGCAGTCTGATTACTTTACTTTTTGGTCTTACTTCCTTGATGACATTAGATCCTAACAGTGTTGTATTATTATTAGTACATTGTGTTGAATCCAGTCTCAAAGACTCAGGTTTGACCTTGTACTCAGTTGTCAATTTTCATTGAGTTTTCGTGTAATTCATCGCGGTAGTGGCGAGGCAGTGCACGCGTGCGTGTACTGCAGCTACACCGAAATTTGATTTGGATTTGCTGATTTGTTGTTTAACACTATTTAGTGTATTACTTGCCGTTATCCGACTCTCTTTTCGAGAAGTGTGATATACGCGATTTCTGTGACTGTCGCCTAATTGATATTGCTTATTATTGCTTCTGTGCATTAATAACTGATTTTGAATTAGACTGACCCGTGTATTATTTTCTTTTGAATTTAATACTCGGGTCAGACCCGAGTTATTTCAGGTAGTAGATTTCCTTCTTTGAGTTGCTGTTCGGGATATGAAGACTTTTCACATCTTCTGAAGTTGTCTTTATCATTTTGTAGAAGTCGAGTCATTGTATAGGATGATATGTATTCATGTATATTAGTTGATAATGTACTTGTTTATATAACTTCCAGAGTCGACAGTTGTAGTTGTATCATATGTATTGTGTCAACTATATTGTAACTGACATCAGTTATATATATATGAGATTCTGTTATTTGTGTTCCGCATTCTTTTTGTATCTGTGTTGTTTTTATATATATTGTCGTAAACTATTATGAACCATCGTAGTTTGTTTTGTACCAGAATTGGGTATGTCGATGGGAGTAAATAAATAATAGAAGAAAAATAAAAAGTATATACCACTCCTATCGAGATAGCCAATGTTAGTGTAAAGCCAACTACGGATGGTCGCTCCTATCCAGTCTTATTCTTCGTAATAATAGACAGTATTTCTTTTAATACTCTTTGTTATTATGAGTATAGAGGTAGGGCATTACAGTTGGTATCAGAGCTTGGGGTTTATGGACATAATATAAAACTTAACTCGGATGGAACATATGTTACAACTATTGGTCGATGTTTTATTTATGCTTGAGTCAAAACTAAAAGTTTTGAAATTTGGATGAAATTTTTAAATAACTTTATTTAAAAATAATAGTGAAATTGTGTTCTGATGATTTGATTGATTTGTGTTCTGTTTATCAGAGTGCGCAGCGGAAACAGTAAAACTGTCTTCGTTGAGTACAACTGATAATCTTTTTTTTTTGATTTAAAAATCAAAATACGAAATTGATATGAATTTCATTTGTTGTTCACATAGCTGTAATTATTTTGTTTCTTTGAGAATTTCGAATCCGAATTGAGGATTCGAAGAAATTGCAGATATGTGATCTTTGTTGAAATTTACGCTGGCTTTCTTTTGTACTAATCATCTATTGATTGCTGTTTTGAATTATCTTCATTGAAGATACATTCGAATGATTTCTTTGCTCATTTTATAATATGTGCAAAATTTGAATTGCACATTATTGCAATTATTTTACGTTGAACCGATGCTTGGTTATGATACGTATTTTGTTGCCATTATTTTTATAACGGGATTTTACACCAATGCTATATTTGAAGCACGGTGTTTTTTGGCATTTTGATGAATGGGAATTCACTGATATTACATTTTGAGGTAGATTGTTTTGATGTGATTTTGACGTTTTAAAACTACTGTCGCTTTGGCTTCAATAACCGCCAAATTTTAAAAGTGGATTTTCAAGCTGTTATTCCGCAATACTGATTTGTGACCGTTTTTACCGTATTTTGAGAAGTACAATTTCCTTATCGAAATTGTTACTGATTTGCTGTTTTAATCACGTGGTTAGAAAATTGTTTTAAAATGAAAATTGTTTTATAAAATTTTTAACAGTTTGCGTTTTCAAAAGAATGAGAAAGCGACTTAAACGTTTCAGCAAAATCGAGGACTATGACCCCTTTCTTTTACTGATTCGCTTAACTCCGGACTTGTCCAGTTGAGAATGTGAATTGTTATTTTTACAAAATTAATAAAATTGTTTTCAGAAATTTTAACAGTTTGCGCTTTCAAAAGAATGAGGAAGCGATTTAAACGTTTCAGCAAAATCGAGGACTATGACCCCTTTCTTTTACTGATTCGCTTAATTCCGGACTTGTCCGTTTGAGAATGTGAAATGTAATTTTACAAAATACACAATTTTGCACTTTCAAGGAAACGATGAAGAGAATCAAACGATTTAGTAAAACACGTGGTATGGGACATGTGCGTTTGCTATTTCGGTTAATTCCGGACTCGTTAATTGAAATATTTGATGATTTTGTGTGCTTTCAAGCCACTATGAGGACCTTCGGGTCATTTGTTGGACCTTCGGGTCATTTGTTGGGCTTTCGGGCCACTCTGCGGACCTTCGGGTCAAATACCAGTACTAGACCTTCGGGTCACTCTGCGGACCTTCGGGTCAATCTGATGGGCGCCAAAATTATGTTGAGTACTTGGTAGGCTTCGGCCACTCTGAGATGCACGTGCGGCGAATTAAAAACTCGCCATCTGATGGGATCGATCCAAGCTTTTATGTTGATTTTCTAGTCTTCTTAATTGATTTCTAGATATTTGTTGTTTCTAATTATCTGCAGGTAATTAGATATCTGATGTTATGAGATTTAATTATCGTATCGGTAATTAAATATTTGTTGATATGAGTTCAGATTATCGTTTTTGATAATCGGATATTTGTTGTTTCTAATTATCGCTTGTGATAATTAGATATTTGTTGATATGAGATTTAATTATCGCTTTTGATAATTAAATATTTGATGATTTGAGATTTAATTATCGCTTTTGATAATTAAATAATTGCTGATTTGAGATTTAATTATCGCTTTAGATAATTAAATATTTGTTGATATGAGATTTAATTATCGCTTTTGATAATTAAATATTTGCTGATTTGAGATTTAATTATCGCTTTTGATAATTAAATAATTGCTGATTTGAGATTTAATTACCGCTTTAGATAATTAAATATTTGTTGATTTGAGATTTAATTATCGCTTTTGATAATTAAATATTTGCTGATTTGAGATTTAATTATCGCTTTTGATAATTAAATAATTGCTGATTTGAGATTTAATTATCGCTTTAGATAATTAAATATTTGTTGATATGAGATTTAATTATCGCTTTTGATAATTAAATATTTGTTGATTTGAGATTTAATTATCGCTTTTGATAATTAAATAATTGCTGATTTGAGATTTAATTATCGCTTTAGATAATTAAATATTTGTTGATATGAGATTTAATTATCGCTTTTGATAATTAAATATTTGCTGATTTGAGACTTAATTATCGCTTTTGATAATTAAATAATTGCTGATTTGAGATTTAATTATCGCTTTAGATAATTAAATATTTGTTGATATGAGATTTAATTATCTCTTTTGATAATTAAATATTTGCTGATTTGAGATTTAATTATCGCTTTTGATAATTAAATATTTACTGATTTGAGATTTAATTATCGCTTTTGATAATTAAATAATTGCTGATTTGAGATTTAATTATCGCTTTAGATAATTAAATATTTATTGATATGAGATTTAATTATCTCTTTTGATAATTAAATATTTGCTGATTTGAGATTTAATTATCGCTTTTGATAATTAAATATTTGCTGATTTGAGATTTAATTATCGCTTTTGATAATTAAATATTTGTTGAATTTGAAATTTGATTATCTTTGGTGATAATCGAATATTTGTTGATTTGAGAAATTTGATTATCGTTTTTGATAATTGAATATTTGTTTTCTGACTATCGTTTGAGATAATCAGATATTTGATTTGTCTTCTGATTACCGTTTGAGATAAGTGAATATTTGCGATTTTTGAGATTTGAGCTTCGTCTTTTTCTCTGGCGATTCAGGTGAGTAATTTGATTTACTCACATTCAATTCGTACTCTGTATGGGATTTCTGCTCTGTTTTTCTTTCTCTTTTAGTTGCTGGAGCTCGATTGTTCTTGCTTTTGTTAGTCGTCTGATTTTGATCCCTGATTCCCACGAGGTTGATTCTTTTGATTTGAAGCAGTCGAACCTTTTGATTTCTTATCTAGTACTTCCCCGCTGACACTTGCTTTGCTTATACATTCGACATTGCTATGCTCTTTTGGTTGTTACCTTTTATCCATTTATTTCCTATGATTGCGTGGACGCAATTTCTTTAAGGAGGGGAGTTTGTAACAACCGGGGTTTTGCCCAAAAATTATAATCATTGTTAAACGATAAATTTGCTAGCTAATTGCCGTTCGTTGTTCAAATTTTTGTAACAATAAAATTTCCGTCAATGGACGATTTAAATTGGTCGTTAACTAGTATTGGAGTTTGCGAATCAGTTGAAATTCTTTTGAAAATTTGTTAAGGGTTGATGGGCTTAAAAGAAAAGTATATCATGACCCATATCCCTATTTGGTACCATACTATTTTCGTTAAAACCCTTTTCCCGTTTTCCCTTTCCCATTCATTCAAAAACCCTAGAAACAAACGAAAAGGAAAAATAATGGCGGCTTTGAAATTCTCATGTTCGTTCTTTCCCCTATTCGAAGCTAGGGCTTCTAGCAAACAAGAAGTGATGGCGGCCTCGTCCTCATCTTCGTTCCTCTACAAATTAGGTCATCGAAGAAGTCGAAGATAGTGGCTGCTAACTTCGTTCGTTTTCCTCTTCGCTCCAATTAGAGCCTCTGCTGAGTGACTCGATCGAAAGCACTGTCGATCGAAGCTTCCACTTTTCGTGCTTGCTCGTAGAAAAAGGTGAGTCCTACTCACATCTAATTCGAAATGCTGTTGGTATGTGATTCAAGCTCTTGATTTCATTTGTGTCAGCTTGCATCCCTTTATTTGAGTTCGTATAAGTATTTTTGATTTTGTCAACTGATTGCTCGGCCATTCGTATATATTTTGATATTGAAATTCATCTGACTTCGGTCGTTTTGATTTTTGGTTCGATGTTGATATTTCTGACTTGAGACAGTGGATTTAAGTTGCATTTTTATGGTGACCGCGGCTTTGAATTCTTGGCAACTTTGCTTCGATGTTGCTGATTTCTTATTTATGATATTCACGACATTGTTTTATTTCGTGACCACCCTGGCTCGACTTTCATCTGACTTCGGTCACGTGGTTGCGTGAATGTGATTCCATGACTTTGTTAAGTAGCTCACTGCTTCAACTTTATTTTGTGAAAACTATTTGAGATAAGAGTTTCACTTATTTTTGTGAAAACTATTTTGAGAAATTGTTTGGCTTCGGCCTTGACTTTGTCAAACTCGATTTTTAAGTGGCTGCTTTTGAACTTGATATTGTGGAATTTGTTCATTTATTTGCTACTTGACTTTAATGGTAGGACCTGTGCACTTATATGTGTGCGTATGTTGTTCGACTTGGTCGATTGTTGATGATTTCTGTGATGATTTTTGGTTGTTCGACTTTGGCCATCCTTTGGTCACTTGACTTTGTTGAATTCCTATATCTTTGTTCGACTATCACTGCTTCGACTTGGGGTTGTTGCACACTTGTTTATGCTCCTTGTATTTTGGTTGCTAGATCGTGATCTTTTTGTGATTTTCTTGACTACAATATTTAATTTTGAGATGACCTGCACTTTTTCAATTGACTGGCTTTGGCCTGATCGACATTGTCGAACTCAGCTCTCCTCTGCTGTTGGCCATTGACCTCTGTTCTGTTTCACCCAGAGCGTGTTTGCAACTACAGTTTTATTTTCATCATTTGCTCTGTATTAATTTTGTTTACATGTGCACTGTTTTGAGCTCATCAGTTTACATGTTGTCTGGTCATCAAGTTTGCATTATGTACATTGAGTAGTTGCCACTGTGTTGCCTCATGGTTGCTTGTTGCTATCTCTTGTGGTCGAGTTGCAGTGGTTGAGATTGGTTTATAGTCTTGGTCGACTTCATTTGCAATGTGTTTTATTTGAGTCTGGTTTATGCTGCACTTCACTGGTCTTGCATCTGCTGATGTTGTGCTTCACTGGTACATTGCCTCGTAGCTTCATGTCTGCACACTCTTGAGTCTTTATTTAATAGTGCTTGTATATACACTTGATTCATTTCTTCTGTCACTGTTCTTTGGCATTGCTGGTTTGAACCATGACTTAAAGCACTGTTCATTTATTTTCTTCAGTCTGCATCCCTGGAGATTCATTGTGTTGCATTGTTGGTCTGTAACATTCCGACCTGTTGCATTGAGTTAGTCTGTCCTAAACTCGATTCACTTGAACTTTAGTGTAGTTTTGTAGTGCATTCACTTGCAGCTGGGTCTGGTATTTTAGTCTGATACAGTTGGCAAATAGTTATGTCCATTTGTAATTTCATTATACTGGTCTTGTTTATATTGGGCTAGTCTACACTTGAGTTCGCATTAGTTTACTAGTGCATTTAGTTGTGTTGCCAATGACTGGAGTCAATGCTTGAGTCGTTTGGATCTGACCATTTAAACAAGTACTTGAATGATAACTTGTTGTTTGGTCTTCTGTCGGATTTAGTTGAAGTTGCAGTCTGATTACTTTACTTTTTGGTCTTACTTCCTTGATGACATTAGATCCTAACAGTGTTGTATTATTATTAGTACATTGTGTTGAATCCAGTCTCAAAGACTCGGGTTTGACCTTGTACTCAGTTGTCAATTTTCATTGAGTTTCGTGTAATTCATCGCGGTAGTGGCGAGGCAGTGCATGCGTGCGTGTACTGCAGCTACACCGAAATTTGATTTGGATTTGCTGATTTGTTGTTTAACACTATTTAGTGTATTACTTGCCGTTATCCGACTCTCTTTTCAAGAAGTGGGATATACGCGATTTCTGTGACTGTCGCCTAATTGATATTGCTTATTATTGCTTCTGTGCATTAATAACTGATTTTGAATTAGACTGACCCGTGTATTATTTTCTTTTGAATTTAATACTCGGGTCAGACCCGAGTTATTTCAGGTAGTAGATTTCCTTCTTTGAGTTGCTGTTCGGGATATGAAGACTTTTCACATCTTCTGAAGTTGTCTTTGTCATTTTGTAGAAGTCGAGTCATTGTATAGGATGATATGTATTCATGTATATTAGTTGATAATGTACTTGTTTATATAACTTCCAGAGTCGACAGTTGTAGTTGTATCATATGTATTGTGTCAACTATATTGTAACTGACATCAGTTATATATATATGAGATTCTGTTATTTGTGTTCCGCATTCTTTTTGTATCTGTGTTGTTTTTATATATATTGTCCTAAACTATTATGGACCGTCGTAGTTTGTTTTGTACTAGAATTGGGTATGTCGGTGGGAGTAAATAAATAATAGAAGAAAAATAAAAATTATATACCACTCATATCGAGATAGCCAATGTTAGTGTAAAGCCAACTACGGATGGTCGCTCCTATCCAGCCTTATTCTTCGTAATAATAGACAGTATTTCTTTTAATACTCTTTGTTATTATGAGTATAGAGGTGGGGCGTTACATTATTAGTGCATAGTGTAGAAAGTAATTTCGAAAGTAGAATATAAATCTTAGCCAGCATAGGTACCATTATATTATGCCTGCTATAGCTGCCTCCTGAGGAGATAGGTTATACAATTGAAATCGTAAAGGCTCGTATTGTTTCTTTGGATTTCCAACAAATGGTCAGGCTAAGGAACTTCCTTTTCCACGATGGGTACGTCCCTGGAATAGACGACCCGAGAACCTAACCGGATCTCTGCCAACACAAGGCCGGGTTACCTCTGCAAAAATAGGTAACTATTGACACGCGTATGCCATCCCCCGATCGTCACCGATCTTCCCGAGGATCCTCGATTTCCAACTACCACAAAGTAATAAACTCGTAGCATCTACAGAGGTTAAGTATCTGAGCTCCATACCATGATACCACCTTTATCCAGAAGGAATGACATACACTAAGGGGCGCTACTCCCTAGAACCTTGCCGCATCCTTCCTGTTTTGACCATTTCCGGGGTGTGAGGTCCGACGAAGTCTCGTCCACAAAGCTACACTTTGTCACAAAGCCATGCTTCGGGTCAAAGAAATGATCAACCTATGATCACAAAGATATAAGATCAAACAAATGATCATATCGCAAATGATCAAACACTGATCATCACACAGCAACACTCAGCATGCCACATTACCAAATTGGGATATATCGCTGATAAATTTCAACTACATAACCTCTGAGCTCGTACGTCTCAAAGAAGGGTGTTAAGCTAAGAGAATAAATTCTCCGCCACCAACAGAAATGTATTTGAAAGAAATCGGCTTTATATCTCAAAGTGTAATGTCAGACATGTAACCATACAAGTCTGTTCCGGGATCGAACAGAACCGAAGGCACTTCTTACGAAGTCCTTGCAATTCCGGGTAATTTCCAATCACGTCCGGACTTCCCGTCACAAAAGAGTGATATAAATCTCTATACCGGAGCAACTCAGTGCAGAGCATTCGACAGGTTGTCCTTTCATTTTCGAAAAATATCCGGTCTTCACCACCGGTCTTCAAATGCCATCCATATACGACGTATCACTATTCGGAATGCGTTATACGACCCAAAGGTCCTTTCCCGGCTAACCCGAATAGTGAGCGCAATATTCAAAACATATGGATATTGGGATTTCAATTAAGTCACAACTTATTACCCAAAATCTTTCTTCAAATGGTTTAACAAATTACCATTTTCAAATCTTTAAACAAAAAGATTTAATGTACAAAGTTCACTTAATTTCACAAAGATTCATTCACAGATTTTCCAAATTGATTTCCATTTCAGTTTAATTAATTCGTTAAATCTTTAAATCAAAGATTTAACTAATAGCTTTCAAAACAATTCCATTTCAAATGGTTTAAACAAACATCATTCTAAATCTGTTAAAAATAGACAGATTCAATTCATAGTTTTCAAAAAGAATTCATTTATAACTTGGAAAAACCATTTTTCAATTCGATCTTGAAATTCCTTTAATTAAACTGAAATTTCATTGCTTATATATATGAAAGCTTTTATCATTTGAAAACAAACAGTTTTCATTTCGGAAAATCTGATTCATTCGTACGAGTTGAAATCCTTGGGTTAAATTCAAATTCCCAACTTATACTTTTAAAATGGTTAAATTCATACAAACACATTTTATATCATCTTTAGTCCCTAGTTTCAGTCATAGGATTCAATTTCAAATTTGAATTCAAATTGAAATCTAATTATTTAAATTTTCAAAAACTCGGTTAAGTTATTCAAAATAACTTTTATCTTTGAAATTCCATTTCAAAAGCTTCTACTTTAAACCCAGATTTCAAATTTCAAAATCAATTGAAATTAAAATTTTCAATTTCAAAAACATCAAATTTAAATTTATCTGTGACTTAACCGATTTCCACGTGAAATCCATATTTGTGTGTGTAACAGTGTAGTCCAGGGGTTTAACACAATAGTGCAACACAATGAATCATCACAGATCAAAATACAGAAATATAGTTGATAAGCGATACAAATTATAACGCTTATCGTACAGATCACAGATATATATCACAGATAATAAATTACATCACAGATAATTTATCACAGATCACAATACAAATCAGGGTGTATCACAAAGCATCATATATCAGGGATATCAAACAATTCATATCATTCAACAGAATCCAAACATTCATAAGTAAGGTCAGTTAATTGTTTGATTAATTCAAATCAGATTTATTTATTATGAATAAACTACAAATCTTGGTTAATCATTAAACAATTATAAACCATTTCAATTAATTAATCTTTAATCATTTACTAATTAACTTTTTAAAAATAAATTAATTAACCTTTAATTATTAAATAATTAACTTTTAATTATTTGATTCTCCATTTAATTAATTGTCTTTAATTAATAATTCCTCCATTAATTATCATTCCTTAATTACCTTCATTAATTTATTAACCTTTAATAAATTATTCTTAATTAATCCCATTAATTAATTAGCCCTGAATTCAACTAAGTAATTACACTTATCCAATTATCAATTGATTTTTCTCAAATTAATTAGACTAAATTAATTACTTTAAATAAATCAAAATATCCCAAAAATCAATAAGTGATTTATTCCTAATTACTTTCATTAATTTATTAACCTTAAATAAATTATTCTTAATTAATCACATTATTACTTATCCTCAAATTAATCATTCTTTAAATTACTCGGTTAATCAACTTAAATTATTAACAAATTTACCTTAATTATTTTTATTAAGAAATTCACTTCTAGTAATTAATTTCCTTCAACTAATAAATTAACTTTAAACTTTAGAAGTTAATTAACCATTAACACATTCTTTATATTCATTAGTTAACCTTTAACATTATCTAGTTTATTTAAAATAAACTTTTAAAACAATTCCATTTTAAAACCTTTACTTAATCTCAGTCATAAACAACACTTATTATTTAAAAGTGTTTTAAACAAGTTATTCAGATAGAACTTGATTTAAGTTTAAAGTTTTAAAAACTGTTTTTAAAACAAAATCAACAGACCCGAGCCAAAAGCTTGAATACCCGAGTTTTACTCCGAGTAACTCGCGCTTCCTCTTTACTTCGAGACCAACCCTCGTTTTCCTCGAGTACGTCCCCGAGTCGCCCCTTTCTCCTCCAAGCCTCTACTTCCCAGTGCACACGAAAATACTCGTGCACGTGCACCGGAGTTCCGACCATCACTAGTCGTCGCCGAAACTTCGAGCAAGTCACAAACCATCCCCAGCTTCGGTCGCAACCACCCAACTCCTCCAGTTCAACTCGAACGCGAATTCGAGTGTAATTACGAAACCTGGAACACGAACTGACCTTCCCCTAAAACCTATCAACACCTCCTCTCTACTCCTCCGGCCACCAGAGCGTACGAAACTTCGGCCATCACTTCGTCATCGACCCTATCACCATCTCCCAAAGGCGCGAGTAACTCGATGCTCGTAAGAGGTCACGGTGGCCAAATTCTCGATCACCCAAAAAATTAGGTTTATGAACCCAAAAATTACGCCGCCGCCGCCACGTCGAACTGCAGCCCTATCCACTATTTTTCCCTGACCCATGGTAGACCCCTCCACCTCCAGACAAAAACCCGACCTCTCCAGTCCACTTGATCACTAGAACTTGGTCGAAAACCAATTTGCAAGCAAAAACGAACAGCTCTCGAAATACCAATCTAAAAATCTTGATTTTCATTTTAAAATTCATATTTTTATAGGTTGTTTCAGATCCTAATTCTGAAACAAAAATTTATGAAGTTTAATTTTTCCACTATTTCTAAGTTGATTCCTTTGTTAATAGTTTCCAGAGTCATTCGTATTTTAATTTCAACTTAAGTATGATTTTAAAACTAGAGTTTATGATCAAGCAAACAAGTTTCATTTGAAGCTTAAATTTAAACAAAGACAAAATCACAAGGTTTGAATTGTTTTGAACCAAACTTGAATACTGGGAGGTATAGGCAGAGAATACTCTGAAGCAACATGTATACCATGCATGAATATGTACACAGCAAATATCATATAACTCATATTTGTTTTAGATTAAATAGTATGCAAACAAATTTTCCTACTTAAATTTCTTTAAAAGTGAAGTTACTCACTTGGCAAAGAAGTTGGTTTAAAATTAGTGTTTGCTCACCTGGAAAAGAAAGAACAGAGAAGCTTGATGCTTGAAACAGGCTCAAGTGTCTTTGCTTGCTGAAGCTTTTTAATCTTCAGTTTGAATTGAATGCTAACTTATCTTCTCTAGTTGCTTATACCAAAGTTTTAATGATATGTGCTTCTATATTTTTTTTTCTTTCTTCAGCTTTGAAAACGAACGAGACTGAAAATGTGAAGCTTGATATGTAAAAGAAATGAGTTACAGTATACATATTTGTACAGGTGATATTTTATATTGTTTGTACAATACAATGCAAAGATATATATTCTTTCTTTGCTTTATCAAACAAAATCTCGGCTGAGAGGATATTTTGTAGGGTGGCTGGTTCGTGTACTAAAGACGCTGAGGTGATCTTGCATTTATGAGTTGTACAATTTTTTTTCTTTGTTGTTCTTTTACCATACTTACTTCGGCTGATATGCATACTATATGTTGTGCTAGGGTAATGGCATTAAATGCCTATGTACTTATGTCTACAACTTCCTATAATTTAAATTTCGTATGGTACTTTGATTTGTTTATGCTTATATTTCATTTGTACAAAGATATTTACTTTGTTTGTTTGACTATGAAAACTTCGGCTGTACAATATGAATATAATTTGATGTCTTCCTTTACAAGCTTTTGTTTACTTCATGTTTGTATTTGTACTGGTTTGCATTTTAATAATATGTTACCTATTTCTTACTTCTTCTACGTGATGGCTGATAGTATCTATCTTATGTACTAAAGGTATTTGCATTTGGTTTTGGTTTCATACTTGCATAATTTTTTTCATTTTGTATGTACATATTTTTCTTTTAATATGTTGTTATAATTTACCAAGTTTGGTTACTTTATGTATAATTTATAAAGTTGTTTTAGTCAGATTCTTATACTTCATTTTCTCATTATTTACTTTTTATATTTATCTTATATTTCTGGCTTAAATTATCTATTATTAATATTTTTACTTTAATACCAATTATATCGTATTTCTCTATATATTTATTTTAAAATCCATTTACTTGAAACTCAAATTCAACATATAAAATATTAAATTTTAATGATCGTTCAAATATAATTGGGCTTCGGGGAAACTCGCTTACTTTATCAATTTATTTCACAGTTTTATTCAAAAATTAATTTAAATTATCAATTTAAATTAAATTAAAATCTAGGGTCGTTACAAAAACTCAATATTCGAAATTAGAAGATGAATCGAATTCAAGTAAAATTCGAAATGAAAATCTGAATGAAAAATTTGGAAATATAATTATTGAGATTTGAAATGAATTCAAATAGAGTTGAAATTGTCAATTGAATTCAAATAGAATTGAAAATGCAAAGTTGAAAGGAAATGAATGTATAATTTTGTTTGTAAAGTGAAAATAGATAATTATATTGAACTTAAGAAATGAATGAATGGTGGAATTCTTAAGTAAGATGGGTATTGGGAAATCCAATAAGTAAATTTGGACATTATCGTTCAGTAAAATATACAGGCATTGTAAAGGATAAGAAAATGGAATTGGATTTTAATTTCGAAGATAAATTTGAATTTGCTCGGCAAAGGTATGTATTTGAATTTCAATATGAAAATAGATGATATTTTGATTTTGCTACTTGGCATTTTGTTTTCTTTTGAGATCTGAGAGTCCGTAGGGACGTTTTTTAGTCGTACCGTATTAGCCGCGCAAAGGAGACGCTGGCGAAATTTTTCGAAAATTTAGAGAGTTAGGAAAATTTTGAGAAAATTTTGAATTCACAATTTAAATTTGAAATTGAATTTGAATTGTGAAGTAAAATGAAGTTGTTTGAAACTATGAAAATATTTGGAAAGTTAGTTGAAGTGATAACAAATCTTTAATAAAAGATTTGGGTTTGAAAATTTGTTAAAACTATTTGAATTTAAGAAAATAGTTAATGGGAATTGGAGCATTTTTCCTGACTTGTAATTTCGGGACGAAATTCTTTTAAGGGGGAAAGATTGTAACGACCCAGAAATTTTAAACATTTGAAATAGAATATTTAATTGAATTTAAATATTTGAATGTTTATTTAATTTGAATTTCAAATGTAAATCTGAAATTGGCGATTTAATTTGTAAATTTAATTGTTGCAATTGGGTAAAAATTTGAATCTTCAGTTTTAAGCTGATTTAAAAATAATCTGAAGGCTTAGAAAATTTATATTAATAATTATGAATGTACTGGAACATTCAGAATTGAATTTGGAACTGTTCTGTTTGGTTTTGAAATTTTGTTGTTTAAATTGAATTTAAAAATAGCGGTCCGGGGCACAGTCTCGGATTTCGACGAAACCAGTTTCATTGGGTCCGTAATATTGAATTATTATCGGATTTCAAATTTCGTAACATTCGGAGCGATCGTGTGATCGTACGATAAGCAAACGCGCTGATATAATATAACGGGATATTTTTGAATATTTAAAATATAAGTTTTTAATCAACTTTTTATGCCGACCTACTTTCTGCCAAAACATGTTCTCCCTGAAACATCACGTTCTCTTGTCTCCTCTCCATTCGTTCAAAACGAATGAAACATTTCCTTCGTTCAAAAGAAAACTATCTCGTTCTAAAGCAAATTAATGGCCAAAGCCTGTAAGAAAATCACGTCCTCTCTTTAAAATTTAGTTTCGTTCCTCCCTCTTCTACAAATAAATCAACTAAACCCAGTTTCCCCTTGTTAGAAACGAAATCAAAATTTATCATGGCCGAAACCAATATCTTCTCGAAACAAAACCTCGTCTCAAATTTCCTCACTTCCAGTTCAACTCGACCGCAGATCCTTTGAGCCAAATCAATTCTCGAATTTATCCTAATAATACATGCTCGCGTGAAAACAAAGTCGACTTCAGTTCGAATCACTTGCGAGGGATTGTTGTGCACGCGATTGATGTGGGAAGTTCTGGAGCAGGCGGCCGCGTGGGGCGACGCGATGGCGATCGTGGGTGGTCGAACTCGAGCTTGCGAGGAGAAGCTGCGACGTCGAGGCTGCGTTGGAGTTGCAAAGGCTGGGTAGCGAGTCGAGTAGCTCGCGTTGACATGAAACCGAAGCGTGTCGCGACAACGTCATGGAATGGCGATGTCAGAGGTGTCGTGCGAAGAGGGGCGTTTGCCTGTAATTGCTGTTCGGCTTGCTCGAAGGGTGTATTGATGAGTTAGGGATTCAAGTAACTTCGATTTATGGCAAGAAAATTCGCAGCAGCTAGGATTATCAGTGAGGTATCAGTTCTGTTTAAATTTAAATTTAATAAATTTTAAAAGAAAGGATTAGGTGATATAAAACTAAAAATAGACATATATCTATAGATACAGGATTTCTGGGAAAAAGAATATAGGTATGAAATTTGATTTAGTAATATATATATATATATATATATATGTGTTTTAAAGGAAAAGTTACAAATATAGATATATTTCAATTAGAAACCGTTTTAAGGAAATTAGATATATACAGTAAGTTTGTAAAACGTTGATTTACATATGTATATATATTATACAATAAAGGAAAGTTATTTTAAAATTAAGATGATTAGTTAAACAAATTTATTTAAAAGAAATTGGTTAACAATAAAATCATTGGATAATTAAAATTACCAAATGAAGATTTATCATTCGATTATTTCGGATATTAATATTATATAAATTTGTCTATACAAGGTCTAATACAATGAAGAAGAAAAGTCGGAATGAGAATGGATTGCAAATAAAAAGCTAAGGTGAGATCTTCTCACTCAGATTTAAAATTGAATTGCAGTTATTGATTGTGTTGATTGCTATTTGGATGTGCTATTAGATATAGTAGGATATATCTATATATATAGCAATATATACATATTGGCATATGTATATATTGGATTGATTGATTTCCCGCGTTGTATAGCGGATGAGACCCTATTGCGCCGTTAGTAAGCGGATGATATTTTATAAAATCCTATATACCGCGATATTCCACCTCGAAGTGGAATTGGTATTGTGCTAACATCTATGGATGCAGGGAAACAGGTTGGAGGGATCCAACTGGATTCCTCAAATTGTTTGAATATTATTCCATATGTGAATGATGTGATTTATTGATAATCTGTAGATGATTTATTGATAATTGAAATTGTTGAAGGCTAAAATTTAGCCGAATGTATTTTTCGTATCGTTGGATACCAGAAATAAAAATGAATTGGATTTTGAAATTAAAGTGGAAAACTTTAAGTGAAATTATTTTTAAGAATGGAATTTATTTAAAAAGGACTTTTAAAGTATTAAAATGGATTGTCGAAATCTTATTGAATAAATTCCAAGATATGGAAAAAGATTTTTATAATGAACTTTGAATAGTATTATTCGGAAATTGGAAGATTTATTTGAAATGGAATTTTAAATGGTTTGGAAAATATAAAGGAATTTAATTTAAAAGGCGATAAATTTGTTGAAATCCAATTGATAATTGATTTTGTATTGAAGAAATAAATCTTTGGGAAATCGATATAAAAATCTATTTGGTGTTTGAATGAAAATCGATTTTTGGTGTTGAGAATAAATTTGTAAATCGATTTGTAAAATGATTTGGTATTTGGGATTAAAATTAGAATCAATTTGAAATTTGATTCGGTGTTGAAGTAAATTTAAAAATCGATTTGGAATTTGATTTGGAGTTTGAAATAAAATTGAGAAATAAATTTGAAAGTCGATTTGACGTTGAAAATGAATATTTGAGAATGTAAATTCCGAATAGAATTTATAAAGGAAAGGGAAATTTGTTTTAAAAATAAACATTGATTTATTTTTAAAGTATGAGAAATACGATTTGGAATCGGTTTTCAAAGTGATGAAGTGTGGAAATAAATTTACTGATTGGGATGTAAATTTAAAATAAATCGATAAGGATTTATTTTAGTGATTTAAATGAATGTGATTTGGAAATTGTTTTCAAATGGTTGAAGTATAAACCATATATCGGGAAGATATGTGAAATTTAATAATTTGGTAAAATTATTTGAATCTGATGATTGTTGTGAATGTTGTTGATAGTTAAATCACCGACTATCAATATTGCCTTTGAAATGGCACTTGAATTTGTTTTTAAAACAAACGCTTATTATTCGGTTTAGTCGGGAAAGGACCTTTGTGTCAGATAACCCATTCCGAATAACAATACGACGTTATGGATCGTATTGAAGACCGGTGATGAAGACCGGATATTTGTGAAAACGATAGGATAACCTATCGATTGTCTCTACACCGTTAGCTACGGTATTGAGATTTCCTTTGTGATGGGAAGTTTTATCGGGATTGTGAATATCCGAATTGCAAGGGCTTCTTTGGAAGTGCCTTCGGTTCTGTTCGAACCCGGAACAAACTTGTATGGTTACGTGTCTGACATTACATTTTGATATATTGAGCTGATTTCTTTAAAATACATTTCTGTTGGTGGCGGAGAATTTATTCTCTTAGCTTAACACCCTTCTCTGAGACGTACGAGCTCAGAGGTTATGTAGTTGAAATTTATCAGCAATATATTCCCAATATGGTAATGTGGCATGCTGAGTGTTGCTGTGATGATGGTCATTTATTTGATCATTTGTGATCAAAGCACGGCTTTGTGAAAAAGCGTAGCTTTGTGGACGAGACTTCGTCAGGCCTCACAACCTGGAAATGGTCGAAACAGGAATGTTGCGGCAAGGTTATGAGGGTCGCGCCCTTTAGGGTATGTCATTTCCTTCTGGAAAGGGGTGGTATCATGGTATGGAGCCCAGATACTTACTCATGTGGATACACTTATTTATTATGTGTGATGATGCTACCGAGCGCTCGGATAAAGGTCCCAAAGCACCGGGTGATGACATATTCGTGAGTTACTTGTTACAAGAGTAACCCGGCCTTGTTTGGCAGAGAGCAGTTTGTCTCTCGGGACGTCCAGCCAGAGGCGATCCCATTCGGCAGGAGGAAAGGAAGTTCCTTAGCCTGACCATTTGTTGGAAATCCATTTCCCAATATGAAATTGTACGGTTTTAGTTGTAGAACCTGCCATTTACTTATGGTGGCGCCCCACTGTTTAGATGGTAGCTATAGTAGGAATAGTTCGGAATGTCTATGCTGGCTAAGATTAATATTATACTTTCGAAATGTTTTCCACACTAGACATTAATAATAATAATCCAATGATTGGCGTAGTAAGCATCTTTGACTATCATAAGAAGAAATCTCCTCCAATTCTACATTTGCATTGTGTGTGTGGCGGGAGGTCTTATGGTAGTTTCATTTTCCAAAAGCATTGCGAATCTGTTTTATTTTCTTTGTGAAAATAACTGTTTTACGATCTCACACCAGTCACCATGACTGACTCGGAGTTTATTGTTCCCTTCTAAATTCTGGGTGCCCATAATTTTCCACACGGGCAGCCTAGAGTTATTTTTATCAGGATATTCTGGATATTCTGGAGCTTTGGGGATAAGCTGGATGGCGAAGCGTACTACCGTACTTGTTTATTATTTCCGCTGTGTATTCTGTATGAGGACAGGTTTATATAACTGTCCATTGTTGTATTGAGTTGTACATTGACTCTGATTGATGTATTGTATAACTGATATAGTTCTTTGTTTAAAAGACTAGTGATTATCTATTATATATCGTTCTGTTGTGAATGTGAGATTCTGATATTGTCTCTGGTTCTGTTTTTCTGTTCTTTCTTTTCTTCTGTCTTCTTCTACCTCTTCTTTTAACCCTAATGGTTTGGTTTTCCAGCATTCGATTGCACGGCATTTGATACAGTGGACGTATTAATGTCGACTTTCGAGCGTCGAAAAATCGTATCGTTACAAGATACGACGTTGATTTAGGGTTTTTCGAATAGGTTTGGTCGACGTTAATGATCGAGGTCGTACAACATCGATAGTTGATCGTAGCTGAACACAATTGGGGGAAATGTCGCGTGGGTCGATGACAAAGCTGTAGTCATGGTGGCGAGGCATAAGATGGTCGGGATTGTCGTTGTCAGGGCGATTTTGTCAAAGGAGTTGGTTCCTGGTTGGGCTCTGGTATGTACATTTTCGATTTCGCATTCGTCTCGAAGCTCAGTTGGTCGGGATCGAATGGGAAGAACGTCGACGTCTTGCTGATGGTCTCGGCAAGGACCAAAGATGGTCGGAGCTCGTGTACACGTGCACGAATTATCTCTAGTATCTGATATTGGTTGAAGAGTATTGGGGAAGATGAAGTACTCGGGTTCGACTCGGGGAATTCGCGAAATACTTGGGGAAAAGGAACGTGGGGGAAACTCGAAGTTATACTCGGGGAAATCATAGCAATGCTCGGGTCTGTTGTTTTAGTGTAAAAACAGGTTTTAAACTACATATAAAAAAACAAATCAAGTTTTATTGAAACAAGTTTGTTAAACTACTTCTTTTGTAAATAATGGAATGTTTATCCAAGCTTAAATTAGTTAAAGGTTTTTAAATAAAAATTATTTCAAATTTATTAAGTTAAGTGTTTAATCTATATAACCTTTATTTTAAAAAGTTTATTTTAGATAAACTTAATATTGTAATTTATTAAGGGATGAAAAACATTAATTTTAACTTAAAGGTTTTAAGTTAATAATGGATTTATTTTAAAGGTTATTAAATAAGATTTAAAGGATGAAATGAGGTAGTTAATTAAGATAAAGGATTTATCTTAAACTAAGGTATTAATTAATGAAGATTACGGTGATTACGTAAGTAATTTATTAAGATTAATTCATGTAAGTAATTAAGGTAATTAATTACTTAAAGATAATTACTTAATAAAAGTAATTAAGGTAATTAATTACTTAAAGATAATTACTTAATAAAAGTAATTAAGGATAATTATTTAATGATTAAAGGTGAATTAATTAATGGTTAAAGGTTAATTAATTTATTATTAAAGGTTAATTAATAAATGATTAAAGATTAATTAATTAAAAGGGTTTGTAATTAATTAATGTTAAGTAACTAGGATTAGAAATTTATTCATAAGTAATTAATCTGGTTTAAGTTAATTTCAGATAATGAATTGATCTTACTTATGGATGATTGAGTAATATTGAATGCCTTGGATTATTTGATATATCTGATATGTGATTGTGATGCTCTGTGATATGAGATGTTCGGATGAATTGTGATAATGTAAGTTATTTATCTATGATATAATTGTTATGTGAATATGATATCCTAAATTTAAATTAAATTGTTTAACTTAAACATCTTAGCTTAAAAAGGATGACATTTGAATTCGAAGAGACCGGGGTCGGATATCAGTAATATCCGAAACCACTTCGATTAGTGATCTGCTATAATTCTTTGTAAATTTGATTATGGAATCAAATAGGCTGGAATGGAATAAATTAAGTAACATGACTATTTTAACTAAGTAACAGTACTTAGATATTGTTGTGTGAAAATAAGTGATGATTATATAAGTTGTTTACTTGTAGTAAAGTACGAGTTACCCCGGGTTTAAATAAGTTCTATGGATTGAAATTTCATGTTAGATAAGTTTACTCACGCTGGTTTCCAGCCTGACCCGGGTGTTACTTTGATGTAATGCTCGGGTCAGACCGAGTATTACAGATTTTCAGGTAAGGACGTTCTGGAGCTCAGGAGGCGAGCTGGATGGCAGGAACGTATGGAGTGTATTCCGCTATAATATATTGTAGTTGTTTGGGACATGTTAATTGTATATGTCCAGTGATGTGTGTATATGTTGTAACTCTGATGTATTGATGAAAATTAACAAATATAGTTTTCTTTGTATAACTGATATAATTATTTGATATTGTATTTTGATCCACTGCGAATGTGAGAATCTGTGTCTTGTTCTGTTTCTTCTTCTATCTCTTTTCTTTTTCTCCTAACTATCTGGAATATTCAGGTTCGAAAATTCCGGGTCGTTACAGTTGGTATCAGAGCTGAAGGTTAAGCAAGAACCTTGGCCTTGGTGGGATTACTCATTAAGGATAGGGTCAATGGTACCCTAGAATGAGTTGAGTGTATATATATGAGAGCGTACTTGTTATTTTCTTATATAAAGGTTTTAAAATAGTTTTAAAAATAAATGATTTTTATATAAGTTTATCTTTTGATATATATTGAAATAATTTTCTAATTATTAAATATATTAAAGAAATTGGTTGTTGAATCATTGGAATTAAATAAAATAATAAGAATTAAGTGGTAATACAACCAAATTGAAATTTAATGAAGATAAGTTTGAAATGGATCCAAACTGATAAGTTTTTGAACTTATAAGTGGGAAGATTATTAATATAAAGTTTAAAATTTGAAATGGGAATTCAAATTGGGTAAAGTTGACTGGATTAAATTGATTTTAACTTAAGGAAAGTTAAAAGAGTTTAGAATGAACAACTTGAATTTGAAATTTCAAAATAAAATGAGATTCAACTTGGAAAGTTAAAATGGTGAAATTGATTTGTTTAAGTGAATGAAGAAATGGATTGTGATAATATATCCATTATAGAGATAAATGAAAATTAAACCTTAATTTGAAATTAAGGATATGGAATCCCTTTTAACTTAAGATTTGAATGTTAAGAATTGAATTTGTAACTTAAAATTGTTTAAGAATTAGTTTCAAAGTTGGAAGATAAAATTGGGAAATAAATTGAATTTTGAAGATAAAATTTCTTTGAACTTTTAATTTGAACTTTAAAAAAAGTTAAGCAATGATAATTTAAAATGGAATTTTGGAATTTGGATTCAGAATTAAATAGTTTAAAGATTTAAGTTGTTAGATAAAAAAATAAAGGTTGATTTGATTTAAAGGATTAAATCAACATTTAAAATTTTAACTCAAATTTATGAAATTCGAGATGGTTTTAAATCGAGATTTGAATAAAATTTGTTCAAATTGGATTGGATTTGAATTAATTGGAATTGTGATTAAAGTTGAATAAGTTTAAAAATCAAATGGAATTTGATCTGAATTTGGAAAGAAATTGAGGGTAATTCAACTTGAATTGGGATTAAATCAATTTCAATGGAAATTGAAGTATTGAGTCAATTTAAATGGAAGTGGAATTTAAATTGAATTGATGGGAAATTAATTGGAAATGGAGATTGGGAAATTAAACAGTTTGGCTCTGGATTATTTTCAAAATAAATTGTTTTAATACAAATATATTTTTCCAAACTATTTACTATACAATCTTTCTTCTTAAACCCCAAACTATCTTATACCTATTTTACAATTATTTTTGGAACAAATTACTATTTTTCAACTATTTTATAATTAATTTCTATTTTTACAATTACTTTACAATTACCTAAATATTCTATAACTATTTTGCAATTACCTAACTATTTTATACCTACTTAACTATTTTACAGCTATTTTATAGACTAATAACTACTTTTCAACTACTTATCTATTTTAAACTTTTTCAAGCTATTTTTAAATTTAAATTGGTCAGAGTTCAAACTGTTTGTAATTAAAGTAATAACTCAATTGTAAATGGAAGCAATTGAGAATAAGTGAATGGAATTAAAGGAAATGTGAATAGAAAAGAGAATTGATTTGGCTAATAACCAATAAAGATAAATACGTAGGATATATGTATATTATTCTATTCGCGTAGTGATTTGATCCAGATTCAAACACAGAATTTCGAGATAGTATTATCGATCCGAGTTGGGATTTTTCGCTCGATTTTTGACGGCGAACCTGGATATGGATTTTTTTTGATTGGTTCTGGATATTCTCTATCATAGTTGTGACTATGCAAGGAGAATGACGGTTTCTGATCAGGAAACCAGACTTAGTCCGCACTAGGAAGTCGGGTGGACGATACTAGTTCGGAAGAGAAATTGTGCGATCGAGTGAGCGATTAGATTGATATTGCGTACGAATGATATGTGTACATCGTACGGGTTTGAATGAAATTGATATTGAAAATTTGTGGATAAGAACTGTAAAATGGTTTTTGAAATGAATAGTAATATGGTTAATAACTTTATAAAAGATTTATCAAATTTGAATATTTGATTTGGAATAAAATAAAGTTATATATTCTTGTTATATAAGATAAATCTTCCCTTGTTGAATCTACTGCTAGAAGAAAAGGGTTTTGAAAATATTTGAAGTATAAAAGAGGTTTTATACAAGTTTGAAATAATCCAAATATTTGCAAATATATATATATATATAAAGGATCTTATGAAGAATGATTTTGGGAAAAGGTTTTGGGAACCTATAAATTTGGAAAAAGGCTTTTGATTTTTGGGTAAAATCAGTTTTGGGAATTTGGAAAGCCAATTTTGGAACTATCGATTTGGGATATCGATTTTGTGTAAAGGAGATTTTGATATAAATCATAATGGATATGATTTGAAGATACTATAAGTGTATAGTATAAAGTGTTTTGAGAATGGCTTTGGGGAAAAAGGCGCTCCCTTGAAATGAACTTCTCAGGAGTGCCACAGGGTGGTACTGCCTTGAACCCCAAGGGGAGGTTTCTAAAGTTGATCCTGTGAGGAGTCCGGAAAAAACTAGTTCCTGAGGATTATTTGTGTAGCGAAAGTCGAGGGGCTGGTGCCCACAGAGGCATTTGGGTTATGCTGTGACGATAGTGTAACTCGATGTCACTTAGATCTACTTCAGACCATAGCGAAAGTCATGTGAGCCGTTGAGAGCCAACAGTCTACGTTTGATTTTATATCGGTAGACTGCGACACTATGGTAACATAGCGAAAGTCATGTGTGCCGCTGAGAGCCAACAGTCTGCGTTTGATTTTATATCGGTAGACTACGACCTATGTGGAGTGGAGAAGTTTCATTTTGACAGTGAAATTGTGTGTGCCGCTGAGAGCCAACAGTTACATGGACTTTTGCTGCGACGGCAACGTAACCCTGGAATGTAACTGCGATGTGTTGTGGGTTCCATGCTGTCATTAGTTACATGGACTTTTGCTGCGATGGCAACGTAACATGTGATGTAACTGTGACCATGGATGGGGGTGATGATTTCCAGAGCATTCTTACCAAAGATATTTCCTCGATTTCAAAAATGTTTTCTATATTTTCAATAAATTATTTTTAAAGTATTTTCACTGGGTGTTGAAAACGGGTCTGCTAAGTACTTATAGATTTTCAGTCCTACGTCTGATCAACGTATGACCGAATTTCTTTGGGAACAAGGATGGACTTGTTGAAACATCGAGTTATAAAAGTATTTTTATAAAAACTATGTTTGTAATACTATATAGATTTTAAAGTGTTTTAAAAATAATCAAAAGATAATTTATCTGGTTTTAAGTATTAAGTAAATTATGGCCTCATTCCTTTTCGAGGACGAAAAGATTCTAAGGGGGGAGGAATGTGATAACCCGGATTTTGGGACATTAGATAATTGGATAATTAACTGTTTTAATCAATTGAACAAATAAATTCTGATAATAAAAGATATCTGGATATGTAAGTAAATTTGAAAATATAATAAAAATTTGATTTTAGATATTGGAATAAATATTTTATAATCTTCTAATATAATTACTTAAAATTTTACAAATTAATCTTTTAAAACAAATAGAAAGGATTGTGTATATATATAGACATAAGAAGATTTTAAATAGAAAGATATTATTTTCTAACAAATTAAATATCTGTTGTTTAAATATATATATTTAAATGAGCTGATTTTAAATTGAATTTGGATTTGAATTTGAAATTTAAAAAGATAAATATCTTAAAATAAATTGGATTTAAAAATAATATATATATATATATGTGATTTTATTTAGTATATAATTAGTTTATATTAGTTTCCTTAAAAGATTTTACAAATATAAATTAAGAAAATGTATTATCTAAATAGAAAATAAATATAAAGATTTATAAAAAAAGACATATTATAATAATTAATACATGATAATTACAAATGTAAACAAATTCTCTATACATTATAACAAGTGTAAGGTTATTAACATGCATTTAAACAAGTGTCACAATTTTATTTATTTTCTTTTATTTAATAAAATCATAACCAAGTTTATAAATATATCTATACTCTTCTCCTCTCATTTCTTTTACATCTTCAATTTTAAAAACAAAGAAAACAAGGTCTGTATACTAAATCCAGAGAAGAAATAAAATCAAACTACTTCAACTTTTACAAATTCTCAAACCTGAAGTTAAGCAAATCCAATTCAGTTCAACTCAACAAAGAAGTATCAAAATCAAGTAGCAGTTTAACCTGATTCAAAATCAAATTCAAGTACAAATTCCAGATTCGAATCATCAAAAGCATTTCCAGATTTCATATAGGCTTCTCTGTTCATTTCAACAGTGAGTAAACTACTATCTTAAAAATACTTAGTCTAATCTATAACTTGATATCTGTGATTTATGCGTGAAGTAAAGTGGTTGCATGGATATAGATAGGTTATATATATATACATAAATGTTAGAGTGTGCATGTCAGTACATATGAATATATGACTCTGTTCTTAGTTACAGGTTCTTAAATCAAGTTCAAAATTCAAAATCTTATTATATAAACTGTTTCACGTTATAATCGTTAAAAGGAATTTGTTTGTCTTTACCTAATTCCACTTTTAAAAATATTATTAAAGTGTATATGGCAAGAAATCTCATTGGAAGATGAAATGATCAGAGAAATCAATTCATGTCAAAAATTTGATTGTTTAGTTTCCAGTCTTCGATCATATAAACTAATTCTTGTGGCAAAAATATGAATTTAGGAAATCATTTCATGATTTTTAAGGGTGTAATCATTAAGATATGGCGAGTTGAACGGGAAACGCAAATTTGTTGATTCCCAACGATCAAAGAAGAATCGGGCTTTGGGTCTGGTGCTGGAGGAAGTTTAGGTGGTAGAGATCGAAGGAAAAATGATCGCAAAATTTTTAGATGATCGGGGAGAAGATACGACGTTGATTTAGGGCTTTTCGAATTGGTTTGGTCGACGTTAATGATCGAGCTTGTACAACATCGATAGTTGATCGTAGCTGATCGCAACTGGGGGAAATGTCGCGTGGGTCGATGACGAAGCTGTAGTCATGGTGGCGAGGCATAAGATGGTCAGGATTGTCGTTGTCAGGGCGATTTTGTCAAAGGAGTTGGTTCCAGGTTGGGTTCGGGTATGTCCATTTTCGATTTCGCGTTCGTCTCGAAGCTCAGTTGGTCGGGATCGAAGGGGAAGATTGTCGACGTCTTGCTGATGGTCTCGGCAAGGACCAAAGATGGTCGGAGCTCGTGTACACGTGCCCGAATTATCTCTGGTATCTGATATTGGTTGAAGAGTATTAGGGAAGATGAAGTACTCGGGTTCGACTCGGGGAATTCGCGAAATACTCGGGGAAAAGGAACGTGGGGGAAACTCGAAGTTATACTCGGGGAAATCATAGCAATGCTCGGGTCTATTGTTTTAGTGTAAAAACAGGTTTTAAACTACATATAAAAAAAAATCAAGTTTTATTGAAACAAGTTTGTTAAACTACTTCTTTTGTAAATAATGGAATGTTTATCCAAGCTTAAATTAGTTAAAGGTTTTTAAATAAAAATTATTTCAAATTTATTAAGTTAAGTGTTTAATCTATATAACCTTTATTTTAAAAAGTTTATTTTAGATAAACTTAATATTGTAATTTATTAAGAGAAGAAAAACATTAATTTTAAATTAAAGGTTTTAAGTTAATAATGGATTTATTTTAAAGGTTATTAAATAAGATTTAAAGGATGAAATGAGGTAGTTAATTAAGATAAAGGATTTATCTTAAATTAAGGTATTAATTAATGAAGATTACGGTGATTACGTAAGTGATTTATTAAGATTAATTAATGTAAGTAATTAAGGTAATTAATTACTTAAAGATAATTACTTAATAAAAGTAATTAAGGATAATTATTTAATGATTAAAGGTGAATTAATTAATGGTTAAAGGTTAATTAATTTATTATTAAAGGTTAATTAATAAATGATTAAAGATTAATTAATTAAAATGTTTTGTAATTAATTAATGTTAAGTAACTAGGATTAGAAATTTATTCATAAGTAATTAATCTGGTTTAAGTTAATTTCAGATAATGAATTGATCTTACTTATGGATGATTGAGTAATATTGAATGCCTTGGATTATTTGATATATCTGATATGTGATTGTGATGCTCTGTGATATGAGATGTTTGGATGAATTGTGATAATGTAAGTTATTTATCTATGATATAATTGTTATGTGAATATGATATCCTGAATTTAAATTAAATTGTTTAACTTAAACATCTTAGCTTAAAAAGGATGACATTTGAATTCGAAGAGACCCGGGTCGGATATCGGTAATATCCGAAACCACTTCGATTAGTGATCTGCTATAATTCTTTGTAAATTTGATTATGGAATCAAATAGGCTGGAATGGAATAAATTAAGTAACATGACTATTTTAACTAAGTAACAGTACTTAGATATTGTTGTGTGAAAATAAGTGATGATTATATAAGTTGTTTACTTGTAGTAAAGTACGAGTTACCCCGGGTTTAAATAAGTTCTATGGATTGAAATTTCATGTTAGATAAGTTTACTCACGTTGGTTTCCAGCCTGACCCGGGTGTTACTTTGATGTAATGCTCAGGTCAGACCAAGTATTACAGATTTTCAGGTAAGGACGTTTTGGAGCTCAGGAGGCGAGCTGGATGGTAGGAACGTATGGAGTGTATTCCGCTGTAATATATTGTAGTTGTTTGGGACATGTTAATTGTATATGTCCAGTGATGTGTGTATATGTTGTAACTCTGATGTAATGATGAAAATTAACAAATATAGTTTTCTTTGTATAACTGATATAATTATTTGATATTGTATTTTGATCCACTGCGAATGTGAGAATCTATGTCTAGTTCTGTTTCTTCTTCTATCTCTTTGCTTTTTCTCCTAACTATCTGGAATATTCGGGTTCGAAAATTCCGGGTCGTTACAATTATGGTTTAGAATTGAAAACTAATTATTTTGGTAGAAACAAAAGGTTAGAAAAGTGAATATCGAATTTTCACTTAGTGGGTTTTAATGAGTTAATGGGTTTGGAGCATTTTCCTGCCTAAGCAATTTCGGGGACGAAATTATTTTAAGGAGGAAGGAATGTAACGACCCGGATTTTTTAGCGGTAAATTTTGAATATTTAAATGGATTTAAATATTTTATCTGGAGTTATAATTGAGTTAATAAGTTTTTAAAACTGGATTTTCAAGCGATTTCGTAAATTTTTGAAATCATCGATTTAATCGACGAGTTAAAAATAGTGATCCGGGGCACAGTTCGGATTTTGACGAAACCTGTTCCATTGAATCCGTAATATTGTATTATTATCGGATTTCAAATTTCGTAGCGTTTGGAGTTAACGTTTGGTCGTACGGAATATAAATGCACTGAAAGTTTTACCGAAAATTTAATATAATAATTGGGTCCAAAAAGCTATCTTCTCCATACGATCGAATTTGGACTCGAAACCTTTTCCATTGTGTTCGGAATATGGGTATAACATTATAAACGTCTAGCGGCATGCTTTGATAGGGGTTCGAATGAAATATCTATATATTTTGAATTTTTTTGAATATATATTATTATCATTATTCACATCATCCATTCCATCCATCATCCATTCCTAGTATGCAGACCTACCTAGTGTTGTATGTATAACCGCCTTCTTCTGTTTTATATTTCGTATACTTCTCCTTCATCCCTTCCACATCGAATCAGTCGATTGGCAAAAAGAAAAAAAATGGAACGAAATCTCGTTCGAAAAATAAATATGTATACGAAATCAATTCAATGGAATGTCGTGCATCTCCTTTTTCTTCAAACCGAAAACCCAATTCATGAAATCAAGTCAAAATAATTATCGTCGTATTGGGCGAGGTCGCAAGAAGAAATCTAAGTTGAATTCGATGAAGTCACGGAGGCTGGAGGTTGTGGGTGAGGTCGCGGCTGTGAGTCGTGCACGAACGATTGGAAGGTGATTCGATTAGAGATTGGGGTTTGGGAATCGCGACTATCAATGGGTTCGCAAGATGCTTGCAATGGTGGCTGGGCAGCGGTTGAGGGACGATGAGGAACGCGACGTTCGGAGGTCGGGATTTCTGGTTGATGGTTGAGCAGTTTAGGGTTTGGGGTGTGTAAAACGCGCACGAACGAACTAGGGAGGGAGGATGTTACGATGATGGGTCTGGGTTGCATGGCAGTTCGCAAGGCTAGGTTCGTGGAGGTCGGCGACAGTGTTGATTGGAAGGCATAAGTTGGCAAGTGATTCTCTAGGATATAACAGAGGGTGATTTCTTTTAAGCAATTAGTTAATTTATTTTAATTAGAAATTGAAATCATTAATTAATATAATTGAAATTTGTTTATACGAGGTTCAATCAAACAGAATCAGTCGTGTAGAATTCGTTGTTGCAAATTCTACGAGATGGAATAAAAAAATGGAATGGATTGCAAATAAAAAAATCAAGGTGAGAAAATTCTCACTCATTCAGATTGCTAGATTAATTTTAAATAGTTAAAATTAATTATGGGTTTCTTGGTGGAATTTATAAAATTATTATCTGTTGAATGTTAAATATATATAGTAGTATATATATTTGTAGTTTGGAGTGTTATTCTAGCATATTATAGCGGATGAGACCCTATGCGCCCCGCATAATAGCGGATGACCCTATATACCACGATATCCCCCTCGAAGTGGGATTGGTATTTTTATATTGTATTAACATCTGTGGATGCAGGGAAACAAGTTGGAGGGATCTAACTGGATTCCTAAAAATGTTGAATTTAATTTCATATATAGTGATATATGGATTGTGTAGAATAATTTAGTATAGATTATTGTAGTGATTGAAATTATTTGGATGCTATTGTAGCACTGGCCTGAAATTTTGATATTTTAAATACCATAAATATATTTTAAAATGGAAGGAATTAAAGGAAATTTTTGATATAAAAATATTTATATTGAAATTAAGTTTATTTAAAAAGAAATTGAATTAGAAAAATATATTTGATTTTTGGTTATACTCAACTATTGTGAATTATTAGATGGGAATTTTAAAAATGAATTATACAAAGAAAATTTATAAACGATATACTACAAATATAAAAAGGAGATCAAAATCAATATTTAAAAATAGATTGGAAGTATGAATGGGATTTATAAGAAATGAATTTATATAATGGAATTTTATAAATAAGATTTGTTTTATAAACAGGTGAAACTCAAAGGAGTTATGAATTTATAAACGATGTTTATAAATAAGGAAATGATGGCCAATTGATAAATTGGAAATATAGATTTACGATGTGAATTTATATCGAGTTATGAAAATCGTTTGGGAAAGAAATAGTGGAATCTATCTTTGAATATGAGAATGGTGATAAAATTGAGATATAATCGATGTGATACGAATCGAGGGGGATTTATAAATTGGAATTGGCAATGTTGGATTTTTAAAATAGATTTTTGTCGAGGAATTAAAATTGTTTTAAATGGGATTTTAAATTTCTATACTATGTAACTAAAATTATTATTTATAATATTCCGAATAGTTAGTTATTCTAATATTTAAAATTTATTGAAATAAATTCTATTTTTATAAATCAGCTTCGTAAATTAATTAGTTATTTAAAAGTGATTTGGATATGAGTTATCGATGTTATTTAAAATGTACATATTTTAAAATAAACTATTATTCTTTAAAAATACTTATTTTGTATATATAGTTTTAAAAGAACGGAATTTATTTATAAATCCACTTGAGATTGTGAACGAAGTTATTTAACGGATAGGATTTTATAAAGGGAAAATCTTATAATAAAATTTTTGGAACTTAAGGGAGGTTCCAAGATATTACAAATAAGTAATTCGGGGTTGAATCTGAAGTCATAGAGAAGTTATAAATAGGTAGAAGTGATGATAAGTAGATAAAATCAAATTTTGAAAAGGAAAAAGGAATTAATGTAAATTCCTAAGAATTGTGAGATAAGTCACGAAAGATTCTCTTGATTATTGGTATTTGAAAGGATTTTGGAAAATAAGACTTATTATATTTTCCTAAGTATAGAAAATGGGAATTTGGGAATATTTCTAAGCGTTGAGATGTTCTGGAAGATTCCTGTTACGGATTTAAGTATTTGATAATTGTTTTCAAATGTTGAAAGGAATTGATATATCTTTTAAAGATACTTTGAAAATAAATATTTTGGGAAGACTTATAATAAGGCCTAGCGAGTGCTTATGGATGTTTCGTTGATAGTTAAATAACCGACTATCAATATTGGCCAATTTCGTTAATCGTTTCGAAGAGACCGGGATCGGATTTAATTATCCGAAAACCACTTCGATCCAGTTTGAACGTTACGAATGAATACCGTGAAGATGATAAAGACGGTGATTCGATTTGTCCAAACCCAGGACAACTTGTATGGATGAATGCTATTAGAACATCGTCATTGGAGGGCGATGAGCGTTCCAAGTAGAATTGTTTCTTGAAAAGGTAATACTTAGCCTTAAACCTCATCAACCGAGAATGACTAAAACAGAAGAGTTGCAACACGACTAAGTAGGTCGCACTCAATTAGGGTATGTTATCACCTTTCTAGATGTCCTCGGAAACCAAATGATTATGGATATGGTTATGCATGGAAGGAGTGCTTGATGGTAAGGGTGGGAACACCCAGGGTGATAACATATTCGGTCTATCCAGGTTAGGGGTAGGCAGGTCTTGTGTAGTAGGGGATCCCGACGAGGTCCTCGGTACATTGTTCTAGAGGTGTATTGTGATGGGCGGTACCCCAGTGGCCTAGTCATTCGATGGAATCCATTCTCCAATAAGCGCCGTACGGTTTTGATTGTGCCCAACTATGCTTAAACGTGAGATGCAAGCATTTCATCTATTTTCTATTTACTTTGATTAGACGTTATTATAATACCAGACAATTTTGATAAAAATGTTTTGGTTATCGTAATGTAAAAACCTGTCATGCTCATGTGTGACGTGGTCTTACGAGGTACCTTTGTTTCAAAGGATTTTGAGAAAAGTTAATAACTCAAATTGAGTGTGTTTTTCTCACGCTAGTTTTCCAGACTGACTCGGGTGTTATTTTATTATAATGCTCGGGTCAGACCGAGTATTACAGATTGAGGTTAGAATACTATGGAGCTCAGGAGACGAGATGGATGACAGAGACATACCTCCGTACTTGGTTATATTTCCACTGTGTGGGGACAAGTTTTTATAACTGTCTGGATTGATGAATTGATTTTTCTACTCTGATGATTGTAAGTATAAACAGTTGCAGATTCTTTTTGTATAAGAATATGTGATTATATATTATATTTTATTTCTGCTGCGATTGTGAGATTTTGTGATATTGTTGTTCTATTTTCTTCTACCTTTTTCTTCTTCACCCTAAAGATTCGTATTTTCCATTCAATTTGAGTCAAAATGATGTGAATTATGGTCGATTCAAGGGGTACGGATTTACGGGCCTTTATAGTGTAGCCCAGCACTAACGAGAATTCCTTGGTATTCATGGTGACGCGACGTGATATTGTGTTGTTGATGGATCTTTGTGCGGTGTAATAAGAAGCGTTACGTTACCATTGAGAGGAGGACATGGATGCAATGACGATGAGACACTTTGTTGAGTAGATATTGTGAGCTCCCCCGTAAGGCGTAACTAGGATACATGTAGTCGTAATTGTGCGAATATAGTCCCATGATTAAAATTGTAGGGAAACCTATGTTGGAATAGTTACGTGTAGTCATAGTTGTGGGAAAAGTAGTTCCTATGGTGGAAATTTGTAGGGAAACCTATGTGAAATAGTACTAGTAGCTATTAGCCGATCATTAGTAGTCTTGAGGTTTGACTAGTAATTCGACCATAAGTATTAGCCTGCACAAGTCGTTAGTATAGGTGTGTATTGAGCTAAACCCCTTAAATTAAGAAACAAGTAATTCATAGATGCTTGTAGGATATCTTAGGTCAGATAGAGTATTCTTAAAGTCAATTGCATGTGATCACCATATATTAATGATGTACTCATTTACCAGACTTTTGTCTGACCTACCCTTTTTCTTTTCTTTTCCCTGCCATAAGAGGAAACGTAGCATGTAATAGGTCCAACGATAGAACTTGGAGAGGTTAGCCTAGCATCAGAGTTGCTTTTATCTTATTTCCTATTACTCTCCATGTATCGTTTCTGATATCCATTATTTTATCAGACCATTTGGTGTAATTCTATATATTGTTGATTTGACTACGTACTGTTTTATAATCTTGTTTTAGATATTTTCTGAGATGACTATTTTCAGTATTTATATTTTTCTGCCTTCCGCTATGAGATCTGAAAGTGTTGTATATCTTAGATTTTCCTTGTATCTTTAGCCTTTGAAATGTTAAAAAAAGCAATAGCTCGTACTTTTTAGCACCGACGCAAGTCCGAAAGTCACCGTACACTTTGGATCAGTGTGTCGGGCAGTGCGGGTTGTGACAACATCTTTTACATTGATTAAAAACCAAGTCATTTTCAAATCCAATGTCCAGTGTTAAAAAACGAAACAAAGATGATTTTAGCTTTAGTTCATCCTTAACAGTCACAAGTTTGTTGTTAACTTACATTTTTAGAAATATTTTTGTACCTTTAATAATCTTTCTTACAGACACACACTTCCTCTACATTTTGACTCAAATTCAAACTACTTGATATCTCTGTCAAAATACATGCTTAACTCTGATACTGAATAAAACTTTCATATCATTGCTTGGATCATATCCAATAACCCACAAACTCAAAATCATTCCCACCGATTTCAAGACACTTTGGTTAATAAGAGCAAACAAAATACTCAAAATCATTATTTATAATTTTTGTATCAATATACATATACCAAGACTCAAAATCACATCGAGCAATAATTTTTCTAATACAATCTGAATTAACTTGAGTACGTTGAATGATGTATCTGTATATTAACTTCAATAATTGAAATTTACGATGTTATTCTATCAACCTTGCTTAACATATTCGAACTGCACTGGTCTTCTTCTCGGAGTCACTTTTGTGGACCATAGATCATATCCCTTCGAGTACAACTATCCAAATCATATTTTGATAATGTACTTAGAATCCATTTCAGATTTGACCAATATTCCATATAGTAGAGTCGGTACGCTTAATGGCTTATTGACAATCGAGAAAAAGTTTTCGACATCGATAAGAAATTCATAGTTTCTTTTTAATGTGTGAGAGTTCTTATTAGACATTCTAATTAGTTGTTTCCGTTTAGGCTTGTTCAATTTCGTTTCATCCTTTGTTATCAGTTTTATCTTTGGATCGTATCCATATCCATTTTACCAACAATTTTTTTGAAAGGAATTCCTTTATCAAGAAGTTGATGTTTCTTGTAACAACAATTGTTTCTCGGTGCAATGGAATAGGTATTCATAAACATTTTATGATTTGCCTATATATATGTATAAACTAACTAAGTTTTAGGTTTATGAACTTATGTTCATAACATAAATTGGTCAATAAACATTGATTGGTCTCAAACTGTTTTAGGGTGGTTCACACAAGATCCCTCATGGGTAAATATTATGTGCAACCTCCCAACTCACATAACATGTCAACTCATTGACCTAAGATATGTATGGGTTGTTTCATCAAATCTTATCTTGTATGATTTTGTAAACTTTGTTTTAGATAAAAATTGAACTTAACCTTATGTACTTACTTTTAAGTACTCGGCCTTACAGAAAGAAGTTAACTCAACTTTACTCATTATCAATCATACTTTGTCCAATAAAGTCCGATTACACCTTATTGATACATCATTATGTATCACTGGGTGGAATGACCTTTGAGGTTGAATCTTATTCGTTTTTAGGTACTTTTGGAACCATTTTTCTATATACTCTCATATTCAATCGATTTGAATTTTCTTATTTTCTTTGCGTGTTACATTTTATACTTCCATTTTATATTCAATGAACTTATCATGCGTATCAAATACACATGTTCATTTTATGTTAATTCATATGTGAATTAAATGAATACATGGAACTGTTTTTGGCATCATTGGACTTTTAACTGCATACAACTTTATGTATCAATTTGAAGAGTTCACCAACTCTTATGTCGCTACCATTAAACTGGTTCTTTATCCTTAATTTCAAAATAATTATAAATTTTACAAATACATAAGTGATATGTAGCTAATGCAATAATTACTGTTATTCTAGTAGATTTATTTCATAACGAATATTCAAAATATTCATAACAAAATAAAACCATATTCACTTTTAGTCAATACTGAAAATAATAATTATTTTATAAGAAATATTTGGTATATTTATGTAAAAAATTCTTCGTATCTTGATGCATCTACAAATAAGTATTATATGGCATACTCGCACTATTTCCGCCATTACTATAATAGCATATGAAATATGAAGCTCCATTCAACTACTTATTATGGGCTATTTTTTTCTTTTATGGTAACCAGTTTACAATCTAGAGTTTTCGATCAAATACCTTAAACTCATAGAAAATACGTTTATCGAAAATAATTTTCTATATGAAAAAACACAGTTGGAATAAAAATTACATTTTTTATTCCATATTATGTATCTACTAGCATTTTGTACAATTCTCATTTTCGATATCACTTCATGAAACAAAGTTGACTATTTCTCCCTTCATCCTAATTGTGCTTAATTTACATCCACTCTTGTATATTCAATTTCTTTTTCTAAATAGCTGAACCATTTAAAAGAATTTTTTTAGTAACCAATCGTATTGAATACACGATTTCACATTTCGCTTTATTTGCTTATTTCCAATGAACTAATTTCATTAAAATTTTGTACATTAAAAACTATGATCATTCATCATATAACATTTATATGTTATCGAATACGGATTAAATATCTATGTTCTTGTATTGGTTAAGAGTTCAAAACTCATGGAAACAACACAAAGTCTTCGGCAAATAAAACTTAAGCGACCAAGTTACGAACGTATTTAGTACTGTATAGTTAGGTTTTTGCATGGGTCTTGAATTGACAATTTTCCAAAAGATTTAAGATAAGTACATTTTATATTTTTTTACCAACCTTTAAGTTAGTTCATTTGAATATAATTGATAAACATTTTATCAATTTTTATAAGTTGCAAAATTTATCAATGTAGATTATTTTAGCTTTATAATACATCCGCAAGGTTCCTCTTAGCTGCGTCTTTAGGGACACACCTTTGTAAAGGGATAAAGAATCCTCTTCTATATAGTACGCCTTACATAATGAAATGTTTTATTTTATAGAAGAGTGTTATCCAACATTTTGACCTGGCTATATCCGAAGTGATTGAACAAATTAGACTTGATTGTCATCAAGGATAGTAAGTCCGGAGTGATGATTGTGGCGTCCAAAAATCAAGTACAAAGGATAATATAAAGCCGTGAGCGAACAAAATCCAAGAGATATACTATACAGAACATTCTAAGTATGGAATATAATTTAATATAGAAAAGGGATCAGATATAATCACTCTCAATAATAGGGATCGACTTATTACAGCCATACAAGTGCAACTCAGTGGGAAACAATCAATATCTTAGCAACCTTAAGTCCAATGCATATGATATTTTGAAAATAAGATATGGGGACCCTAGGGAGACTACCTTATGGATCGCACATCAAAAGGACTAAGCAATAAAGATCGACCCTCTCCCTCCATAGGGGTCGGCCGATATCAGGTAACAACTCATATTGCAGCAAAGATTGAGTAATAACTCAAGTTCTACTAACCCAGTTGGCATGAAACTTGGAGGCTAAGCATATTACAACATTGGGAAGCTTCCATAAAGATCGCACTCCCAAAGTCCTCAAAAATAAGGATTAGCACCGATCGCTATTCCTTGGGGTTTGGGCCATGTGATCCCTTTTATGGGTCCATATGGTTTTGGAGATCCTTCTGCCGAATTTTCAGGGCGATATTTCGCCATCTTCCTCTACAAATACAGGCTTGATTGTTCATTTTTGGAACTTTACACTACTTTTTCCTTTGTACTCTATTGTAACTAAGGATTTTCATTTGGTCCCTATTGTACAAAGTTTACAAAGTGATTAATAAAGCTATCTATTCAAAGTGGACGTAGGCAAACGACATCGAACCAATGTAAATTGTTGTGTTCTTGTTATTGCTTTTATTTTTTTATCATTCAATTGCTTATTTCCTCTGTTTTCATTATATATTCTTCATTTATCTCTACAAAATCTCTATAGGCTGTTTGTGCCAATTTTTGGTGCAAACATTTTGATGCTTTCACTGAGAAGGAGATTCTCAGCCCTATTTGGATTCCTTTGCTGCTACTGGATTATATAAATCCCCCAAAGAGATCCATAATTGTCTTCAAGAAGCTTATTCATTCTATTTAGATTAGTAAAAGTCTAAGGAAACTATCAACAATGGTTAGGAACACCAGATCTTGGGGTGGGCGCGGTCGGTTTACCGATTCAATCGGTTAAATTTTTCGGTTAACTGCAAAAAGGTCAACGGTTCGGTTAACCGATTTTTGGTTAATTTGATGCCAGTCTACCGACCGAACCGGTTAAAATTAACCGAGGTTAATCGGCTAATTTAACCGGTTAACCAATTAATATAAACGGTTAACTTTTAATCGGTTAACCGTCTATATTAATCAGTTAACTGGTTAAATTTATTGGTTAACCAGTCAAACAGCAACATATATACACTTACCAGCATTAAAAAAACACAAGCATGCAAATAATCACAGTTTTAGACTTTAGTTCACACATTACAAGCATCATTGCAGTGAGCTAATTGCTATTACAGTTCAGTTCATAGATTACAAGCATCATTACAGTGAGATAATTGCAACTACAGTTCAATTCATACATTCAGTTTAATTGTTCATACTTCACTTCACTTCAGTTCATACTTCAGTATAGTTCACCTCTCACTCTCTCAGTTCATATATTACAAGAAATCAAGCATCATTACAGTGATTACATTACATTAGTAATTCAGTCCAAAGTCCAAATAGATAATTGGAGTACATTAATACAACTACAAAGTCTCCACTCTCCAACTTCTATTTCCATTCTCCAACTCTGTCAAACAAAGGTAAACACATTAATTTAGAAATTAACTAAAGCATATAAGTGTAAAGTGTAAACATGTATAACTATAGAGAACTGAAGGATGAACTTAAAGCATACATGTTTTAATTTATATATATACTGCTACACAAAGTCAACACTAGTTTACATATATATATATATATATATATATATATATATCAACAATTGTAATATATATCAAGACACACAGCTTTACTACACAATAACGGCACTCTCTAAAATCTCTATTTGCTACATACCTTATGTAAATATTCTTTGTATATTAAGGTATATTCTCAGTTTGCAATACATAAATATTAATCAGTTTGCAATATATGAACTGTTTTATATATGGTATATAAACAAAATATGAACTGTTATATATATGGTATAGACTGATATATATAAAAGTTCATATATATGGTATATACCTTATATATATATATGTATAGACTGTACAGTCTATACCTTATAATTATAATAGTCCATATCCGTCTACACCATATATTCACTTAACCAATTGTGTGTGTGTATGCACTAAGGTATATACTGAGTTCACTTATAAGCAAATGAAAACTGAGCATATATAGATGAACTAAGGTATAGAATATTTTTGTTCAAGACTATTTATTGATGCAAACATTGCAAATTGAGGTGTGTGTGTATCACTATCACTATACAAACATGCAAATTTGTTTCAGCTTTCTATTGTTAGTCGTCGAATATGTTCTCTTTCAATCAAAAACGTAACTAATATTATTACATATTAAGGATGTACCTCCAACAATCCTCCAACAATACTCCTTAGTCATCTATTTATGTTCAAAAGACTGTCGCTTACTCTATCTTTTGCGGTTAGAGAATAATCTGGATTCTTGTTGATTGGAAATCCTAAACTTCGCTACATAGTGCCTACAATTTGAGTAAAATTTTGTTTTATACCTGAGGAATTCCTCGACATGCATTATAAAGCCACTACAATTGTTGCTTGTCACCTTCATTTCCTGGTAAGAACTTGTATTGTGTTTCTGTCATGTATAAACCAGTTCAAGGATGAGCAACAATTATACCATTCCATAAATTGTTCTTACAAGAAAATACCAGTTAAATGTTGATAGTCTTATAGAACAACAACAATGCAAATCATAAGGAATGCATCAAGTCACCATTAACAAAATTCATAAACTCTGTATTGTGAAAGTGATCAACACCTGCTTCTAAGATGCAAATGTTATTTATTCGTTTGTGCATCTTAGAATGAAAGTTAATTTACACGAATACATGTAAGGCAGCAAATTTGACTATTTCATTTAAAAGATTAAAGAAAACCGAATTAAAGATCTGAGAAGAACTTGAATATGAAAAGGACAGTTTATAATTAAATTAGCTTTCATGTGTTTGTTAGACTATTTTTTATCAAGCATTGGACTATGAAACAGTCATTCATATTTACAGGGTATACATAACTAAAAAAAGAAATTGACGCACATCATAATTTTTTTTTGTATCTATGCAAGTCCATGTGTTTGTTATACCTCCAAAAATAAACATTTTGTCCAAGACATTACGATTGAATTTTTTATTGTCCAAAAACCACATTTTGTTAGTATTTTTTGTAAACATTTTTTATAATCTATTCAGTGGTTACATTTATTATTGTGGTTATAACAAACTGCCCACCATGGTCAGTGTGCACTATATTGGCGTGGTTATAATTATCAAGACACACTGTGTAGTGTGTGTAGTGAATATGGGAAAAGGTTGTACATATAATTTTAGTAGTATGTCTTTTGCTTAAATTAAGTAGCATGTCTAGGATCACTTATCGATTCTAGCTATAATCCCAACCACCAAGGAGACCAAGTGTTGACTCTGTACTTCATTTAAAGCGAAAACGAAATGGTATTTGAAATATTGGTTTCTCATCTAACTATCATTGTGATAATTTCAGTTTTCGACCAAATAAAACTTGGTTCCTGCATCTTAGATATACTAAAATACATTCATAATATTTTCCCTAATTACCTGCAAATTTTCTTAGCTAAAAGTTCTCGTAATTTTTTATTTATTTAGAGAAGCTTCATGTTTCGTATTCTCTAGGAGATCACCAACAAATTTTCTAATATTCACGATAATAAATAAATCCATTTAAATAGCTTTTAATGTATATTGTGAGGTATTTTCTTAGAAATTTACAAAGTTGTGTGATTCATTTGAGTGCTCAAAAAACTTAAGCATTTATTGATACTGACATGTTTTCTCATAACTTTCTCAGATTATGATGGAAGTGGGGAACCAAATATCGACAGGTTAGAGGAGCCTAATAAGTGCTGATAAATGTACCTGCATATTATCTATAATAGCCAAGCATTGATATATATATATGAAAGTAACATGCAGTTCATAGATCAGGTCGATGATGGAGCTAAATATTCCTACTTTGAAGATGCAGGCTTCATTGATCGTGATGCTTGTGAATTCAATGTTGAATCAAAATCAATAATTAGTATATGAAATTTACAACTAATTTAATAAACCCTTATTACAAATATAATATTTTACTACTCATTTACAAATACAGTAATAAAAATCAAAGAAAATTCAGTAAATTAAAGCTGATTGATGTCAACGTGACTTTACCACATATATATCATATATGTGTCTTGATTTTCTAAGAAAACAGAAAGAAAATGAACACAGTTTTAAATAAAAAGTAGTGAATCTAGGATATTTAGCAAATGAAAGAAGCTTCATTTGTTAAATCACTAATTTATCTATTAATTACAAAAACATACAACTAAATTAGGTTAACTAACTAGACTAGAACTTAGTTTAAACATGTACGGTAGATCAATAGAGTAATTAGTAAATTACTCACAGGATTTCTCTTCCTTCTTGACACCATTTATTTCTACAATAGCTCTGGTGGTGGTTCTCACTAGCATAAAGCGTCGAGAATAGCGCGGAGAATGGAATAGTTGATGCTGGCGATTAGCAGACGAGATGAGCGAGCAGACCTAGGTTTCAACTTCTCTCGTCTTTTTTTATTTTTTATCTAGATCTAAAAACTAGAGATAGTATCCTACTCAAGAGCACGCTGGCTATTGGATTCATTCGGGGATTGGTTCTTTACAGATGGGCTAAATGGGCTGTGGTTAAAAAAAATTGGTCGGTTAACGGTTATCCGACCAACCAGATATTGTTAACCGTTAACCGAGCCGAAAATGGTCGGTTAACATCGATCGGTTAACCGAAAGTTCAGTTAACTGATTTTGTCAGTTAAACCGGTTCGGTTAAGGTCGGTTTAGTCGGTTAAATTGGTTAAGTCGGTTAAATGCCAACCCCTAACCAGATCTACTTCTCAAAATGCAGAAGGAAATGAGAACACTAGCATCCAGCAAAAATGCCCAAGCAATCTACCAGTAGATGTGAATGCTGCCAATGAAGTTGATGTCCAAAATTCGGCTGATTCCATCATATGAGCTGATTTCCAAAATCTGATGAGAGATCTAGTGGATAGCCGTCGATAGTTTAACCAATAGATTCAAGACAATATCAATCTAAAGGGAGCAATAGAGCGGGAAAATTAGGAGAGAGCCAACCCCTTATTCTATATCAGAAAGTTCTAGTTCATCAGATGATCATCACCGATGTCGCAAACTTGTCGGATATCACACAATAGCTTCAGACATCAATAGGCAAACCAACCTGGCTTGTCGAGACTGATCGGTGCCGATCCCTCTATAGGGATCGAGCATGATCCCTCCTCTAGAGGAGGAAGATTTCCTTTTCATATTTGAACATAAGCTGGAGTTCAGGTGGATGTAGAACAGTTACCTCCCTGGGATGACAATGAAGTGAATGTACGTGATATACATCCTAAGGATGTTGAGCCAAAAAGGCGTGGAATGGCTCGCAGACATCGACTATAACATTCATGTGAGGTGGATCACGACTATCGTTTGGCTCCAACTATCCAAACGCTGCACTAGTCAGCTATGGTTTGACAACTAGTGAGGGAGAGCCAAGGCTTGACCAATGATAATTGGGGGATCTCAAGAAGCCATACCCTATTCATTGACAATATCTTACATGCCGAGTATCCATGGAGGTTCAGCATGTCGTCGATGCCTACCAACGAAGGAAAAACCGACCCCATGCAGCACATCATGAGATATGAATGGTCGATGGATTCCACACGAGCTGATGATGTAACAAAATGCAAATGTTTTCCTATTATTCTCTCCGACATAGCAACGATGTGGTTTACGAGATTACCTCTACGATCAATCTCTAGATTTGACAATTTAGCAATGAAGTTTATGGAGCAGTTCTGTATGCATGCAACTCGCCCCAAAGATGTAATGTCCCTATCCAACATGATCTATGCTCTGGGAGAATCGCTGAAAGATTATTTGGAGAGATTTCATTCGACCATCATAGAATTCAGTAATTCGAATGACCATTCAATATTGATGGCAGTAACAAGAGGGACTGATTTAGAGTCTGACTTTGGCGATTGGTTAACTCGCAAACCATCCGCAACGTTGGAGCGTTTCTATGAAAAAACAATTTAATATTTGAGGAATGAGGAAGCCAGATGCTCTAGGAAGAAGAATGTTGTGGGACCAAGTGGAAAGGAAGTGCAGAGTAACACTTTAGTGAAACAATCTATGGAGAGTTATAGAAAAGTTCAAGCAAATGTCCAAAATAAACCGAATCAGCAAAAGAAAGGCAGTGATCGAAACCGTGAATGAAAGAGGGATTCTGGAAGAGGAAGGCCTAGGATTCCAATATATGATACCTACACACTACTGAATAAATCTCTAGAGAATGCCAACTTATCTACATGCCATGAAGTACAGAAAGCCAGAATCGAAAGAATCGACGGAGAAGCAGATTGGAAATTATTGTCGGTTCCATGAATGCTATGGTCATAACATGAATGAATGTAGGCATCTCCAGGATGTTATCGAGAAACTGATTCGGGAAAGAAAATTACAGCAGTTTGTTAAAGACTTACATGATGGCAAGCAGGCGACATTTGACCCCAACCGAGGACAAGCGCCGCACAGGCCCAAAGAGCCTGCGCGGACGGTGAAAGATTAGTGATCAATACAATAGTCGGAGGACCACATCCAACTGATAAGTTTTAGCATGAGATGGAGCGCTATGCTAGCGTGATCAAGCATATGAATTTTGAGCATTGTTCGAGTACAAAATATGGGGCTCCGTCTCCGGTAAAACAACAACGTACAATGGTAGATGACATTATATTCAGAAACGGAGATGCAGACAAGTTGGAGGCACCGACGATCGACCCAATGGTCATTTCGGCCATGATCAGCCCCGCCTTAGTGAGGAGGATCTTGGTTGACTGTGGAAGTTATGTAAATATAATTTTCAAAAAGGCTTACGATCAGATGAGGATGGAAGCCAAGAACTTGAAACCATCTAAAGCCCTTATTCATGGCTTCAGCGGTGCTGTGACTGAAGCTGTCGATTATGTAGATTTGCCGTGGAATTAGGAGATGGTGACCTAGGAGAGTATGAATTTTTCCATTTGTTGTTTTGGATCTTGACTCTCCATACAATAGTTTTCTGGGCCGACCAGCCCTAGCTGAATTCCGGGCAGCTCTAGCCCGTGGTGTTTGACTTTGAAGTTCCCAACGGATAACGGTGTTGGAGGTGTGCATGGTGATCAGGCGACCGGACGTGCCTTCTATATGGCTAAATTGGGAGACACTCAATGGAAGGAGAAAGGTAAGGGTGTGACAAGTCCATATGTTTACTTTTAGTTCATATTATGAGTCCTAGGAGTTTAATTGTTCAATTTTGAGTTCGATATTGGATATGCAAGTCCTATTGTTCGTTATCATCATATGTTCAAGTTTGTTAAGATGGGATTGGTTCTAATTGTTCATGCAAGTGAATTTGGGTTGGTTTGCTAAAGTGTTCAAGTTCAATTCAAGATTTAGGATCACCTAAGTCCCCATAGTTGACCCCTTAATACAACCGTTCCCTCTCGAAAAAATTATAACCGATCCCTCCTCAAACACCCCGCCACCGATCCCTATACCCAAACCAATACGACCGATCCCTTAGCCGAATACGCAAACAAGCGATCCATCGTCCACAAATACAACCGACCCCTATGCCAAACCCAACATAACCGATCCCTTAGCAAGTACTCCATCAACGATCCCTCTTCGAACTTCAAATACCAATCCCTCTCAAAGCCACTACACTGATCAATATACTCTGCCTTTCTCGTCCTCCACTTCAACCTTCTACACCGGTTCCTCTAAACTCAAAGTAATACCAATCCCTCTACATCCTTCACACTTCACTCTTCTATTTCCTCCTCCTCTACCACCTCACCAAACCCTGCATTACCACCATCCATCTCAACTTCTCCAAACTTAACCTATGCTCGAAACATAAAACTCAACCAAACCCATCATCTCGCCATAAATTAAAGAGTAAATGCAAGAGAACCATCTTAAATGTTAAAAGTACGATTTTCTTGAGGGGAGATATTGGATTTCTATTTAAGTCAAAGATGGAGTGGTGATCCAAAGCAAGAGAGAACAATGGGTTTAAGGATGAAGGTGGTTTGGGGTTGTAAGGGAAGGGATCAGAGTTCATGTTAAAGTGGAGGGTTCAGAGGCAAGTTCGAAGAAAATGTGAAAGAAGGTTCGGATGTAGAAATGTAATAAAGTGAAGGGTGGAGAGGGAAGTGCTAGTTTATATACGAGGCTAGAGGGGTCAGCGCTTTCGAGCTTCTCCATGAAGCCAAAAACAGTAAGTTCCTAATATTGAGAGGGATTGGGTACGATCCCTACCTAAGGGGGATCTATCCGATCCCTATCAACGTACATATAAAAAAACTACAAAGAGAAGAGGAAAAAGGGATCGGTTATAAAATTTCCAATCCCTACTATAAAAAAGAGAGAAAAAGAAAAGAAAGGGGGGGGATTGGCTAAAGGAATGTCGATCCCTATAAACATAAAAAAAAGAGAAAGAAGGGATCGGTTACGAATCCTATGTGCATGCAAACCTATACCTAAAAACTATATAAAATAAATAAATATAAAATTCAATGAAATTGCATCTAATTTGATGAAAATTGGCAATGACCCATTGACATGCAAACGTGTCTGGGAGCCAACGACAAGAACGAGTACCTTAACGTGCACGTTTATATTCTAAAATTTCAATTTTTGAAATCGTCATAAATTGAATTCAAACCTGAAGCTTTCGAGGTCGAGACTGGATTAGATAGCCAAAGCTTACTAGTCTCGTAGAACCAGACATAGATACCAACTAAGAAAATATAATCATCAATTTATACAATTGGAAATCGACCAAGCATCATGACGATCAAAGGGAAATACGACACTTTGGAAAAATAATTCGACTGAAGGATAGCAACTATTCAGAAAACTGGATGGATTTCTTTCCGACGACTCAAACTTGCTTCGATTCAAAGCACGTCATGTTCAACACAAGAAGTACTTTGGAGGGCAAGTGTTATCCGACATTTTGACCTGACTATATCCGAACTGAATGGACAAGTTAGACTCGACTGTCATCAAGGCTAGTAAGTCCAGAGCGATGATTGTGGGGTCCAAAAATCAAGTACAGATGATAATATGAAGCCATGATCAAATGGAATCAAGAGATATGCTATATAGAACATTCTAAGTATGGAAAATAATTTAACATAGAAAATGGATTGGTTATAATCACTCTCAATAATAGGGATCGGCCTACTTCAACCAAACAAGTGCAACTCAATGTGAAACAATCAACATCTTAAGATCCATAAGTCCAATGCATATCAAATTTTAGGAACAAGATGTGGGGACCATAGAGAGCCTACCTTAGGGATTGCACCTAAAAGGACTAAACAAGAGGGATCGACCCTCTTCCCTCTATAGGGATCGGCCGGAATCAGGTAACAATTTACATTGCAGCAAAGATCGAGCAATAACTCAAGTTCTACTAATCCAATTGGCATGAAACTTGGAGGCTAAGCATAATACAACATGGGGAAGCTTTAATAGGGACCGCACTCCCAAATTCCTCCAAAATAGGGATCGGCACCAATCCAAATTCCTTGGGATTTGCGCCATGTGATCCCTCTTATGGGTCCATATCGTTTTGGAGATCCTTCTGCCGAATTTTTAGGGCGATATTTCGCCATCTTCCTCTACAAATACAGGCTTGATTATTAATTTTTGGGACTTTACACTACTTGTTTCTTTGTACTCTATTATAACTAAAGATTTTCATCCGATCCCTATTGTACTATGTTTACAAAGTGATAAATAAAACTATCTATTCAAACTGGACGTAGGCAAACAACGCCGAACCACTATAAACCGTTGTGTACTTGCTATTACTTTGATTTTCTATCATTTAATTGCTTGTTTCCTCTGTTATCATTTTATATTCTTCATTTATTTCTCTAAAAAAATCACTATTGGGTGTTTGTGCTAGTTTTTGGTGCAAACAAAGAGTATTCATCATATGTTTCTACATTTCTAGAGAGACCCCTTTAGCAACTAATCTTTAATTGGATTCATCTACAATTTCTTCCCTTCCTCAATATCCAAGATCTAATCAACATCTCATTAATGCTTGGAGTCGTTAAAAGCTACACTAGAACAATTCCCAATAGTTGTATGTCCCTAGAACTTAGCAATTTGTTTAATGAATCAGCATTCTCATTCTCCTCGTCGGGGATGCATGTTATCATATAGTGCTTAACATTTCTATGTAGTTCCAACACATTCGAAAGAGAAGGGAGTAGTATTGCACTTTTAGCTTGAAATTCCTTCTTCACATAGAAACTCGCCAATTGAGAGTCATTAAAGATATGCTGTGTCTTGATTCCAAACTCTTTTTCTATATTAAGTGCCACAATCAACATTTCGTACTCGGCCTCATTGTTTGTTGCTCTAAACTCTAGCTTTAAAGCATAACAGGTCCTATGACTTTCCAAGGTTATCCAAACTACTCCAGCCCCGAAATCATGGCCATTGGATACTTCATCTACATATAACTTCTACTAAAAAAGCTCGATCAACTCTTCTTCCACTTTGTCATTGTAGATGGTGAATTCATTAATGAAATCTGTTAATGCATGTCCTTGTATTGCCTTCCTAGGTTGATAAGTAATGTCATACCGGCTCATCTTATTGTTCCACTTTATCAACCTCCCCAAAGCCTCAAAATGATGTAATATTTGTCGGCGCATTTGGTCTGTTAACATCTTTATCTAATGAGCCTAAAAGTTTGGTCTTAACTTCCTTGGTACAATCAATAAAAGTGTGCCAATTTCTCTAGCTTTGGATATTTCATTTGTTCATGTAGTAAACCAGCCTTCCAATCTTGCACTCCTCAGGTACCAAGGCTGCACTTAGTGCGTGAGTTGATACTATAAAAACCCTACTTTCTATGCAATAATAATAAATAAATTTAATTAAAATGTTTGAATTTGACTTTTGGTAACAATTATTTTGGAAAATATGTTTTTGCTTAATTGAAGTCTATTTGATAATCTTTTTTAATAAATTGAATTGATTAATAAATTCTTTTTTTGATAATATATTGGAATAGAATAAAATGTTTTAATAAATATAAAATATTTTTAAAGCATAAACGATTTTTATATGATTGTAATAGTTGAAAAATAATAATTTTTCCTTATGTTAGTGCAAGTATAATTAAACAAAAATAAACGAGTATTGAATTGAAAAACAAATTATGCAATTAATAAAGCACATTTTGTAAACTGAAGTGTAGATCAATTTTAATTAGATTGAAATATATTTACAGATAAATAAAAGTGTTATTCAGAATAAAAGGAAAAAAGAAGAATTAAGTAAAAGGCAAATTGAAATTATCTTTTTCTTAAAGGATTAAAGTGAAAAAAGAACTAGCCCTTAACAAAACCAAGGCCAATAGTCAAACTCCTTTATCTTCCCATTTCCTTTCCCCTAAATCCCCAAATTCCACGTCAAAATCCCTAGGTCGTAGTTTAAAAAAAAATCAGGTAAAAGAAAAAAACGACGCGCGATTGCGATTGAGGCTAGCAACGTTGAGGACAACGTGGGAGGAGGAAACCGCGATGAGGTGCTAGTGATTAGAAGGATATTGCACGCAACGACTACAAGTTGGAGTGGTGTCGAGGTGTTGGGAGCGCAATTCCTGGACAGAACTACTAGAGGCGACTAAGACATGGCGACAAAAACTGATGGTGTGGTTATCGGGAGTAGTGGAGCCACCTTCAAGCATGTCGATAATGGTGGTTGAAGCATGCACAACATTTCTAGAGCATCGAGCTAGAGCTGAGCTTTTTCGGCTTGCATTCATCATTTCGATGAGTTGTTCAACTCACATCTATATTTAATTTCAATTATATGCTTTACTTTGATTATAGATTGCAGTTAACTTTGGTTGTGAATGAATGAATACAATTGCATGCTCTGATTTATCTTGTAAATCATATGATTTGGTTGACAATTGATTGTGACGAAATAAATTGATTTATTATATTAATTAGAAGTGTCAGTTTTCAAAAGGAACTCTGTCCATTTGCAAATTAAACATTATATCCTTGTATTTCAATGCTTGTTAATTGGTTGTGTGATCAGAGTTTGCTGGAAAGCAACTCAGATCGCTAAAATTATTCTCTATGGTTGGATGATATTTTCTGAAATAACTTTTGCTATCTAATTTGTAATTATTTTTAAACATTTTAAAAACTTCCAAAATTGATTTTTTAGATTTAAAATCATATTAAACTTATTTTTGGAAAATATTATTAGATTATATTCAAATTATAACTCATTTTCTCATTCAAGTTCTATTCCAAAAAATTTAAATATGTTTAATATATTACAAAATCCTTTGAAATCACTATAACAATTCTATTTCAAATACGAGAAAAAGAAATTCAAAATATGTTAATATTTTATAAAATATATTATAAAAGTAATTCTTTCATTTTAAGTGGTTTCGATTATTCAAGGTATTTAAATATTCTTGGAAGAATTTAAAACCTTTGAAAAATAAAGAACCCATTTTACCTAAAATAAATTTAATGTTTTGAAAATGTTTCTAATATATGAGGTCTCTTTCTGTATTATAAGAAGTATAAATAAAGTGTATTATAAAAGGAAATATCTCTTTTTCAGTCATTTTAAGTATAAAAAGCTATACAAGAAATTTTAAAAGGGTTTTCATGCCTTTGAAAAATAATAAATAACTCTTCCTTTAAATAAATTTAAGGACTGAAAATGATTTTTGGAAAATTATATCTTTATATATATATATAATAGTTATTTATACAAATGTTTGGATGCATGAATTATTTCAATGAAGCATATTTGACTAGAAAGCCATTATAAGTATTTCTGATATGTTTTGAATTTTTCAGTAAAGTACAAATTGAGTTATAAAATTATAATTGGGATCCCACTAAATGGTTTACAATAAATAATACCTTTTCTATGTGATGAGAAGTCTGAATAAACAATTTGGTTGTACCCATTGGGATCAGACTTTTAGTAAAACTTTATCGGTTATTTAAATAACTTGGTGTTTTGAATACATTTTAGTGAGTGGAATTTACTAACTTGTAGTAAATATTCAATTAACACTGAGTTAAATGGGACACCTGGGCGATACATGAGTAATTACTATTTGAGAATATTTAACACTTTTGATCAATAGAATCTTAGGGTAAAGCTTGCTATTGCAATAGCTCGCCGTATTTATTAGTGTATTATGTTGCTTGACCTTGTAGGCTAGTTGTTGGCCCTAACGGCTTGACTGTGATAGTCGCACCTCGAGTCATTTTTCTAATACCACAAAGCTAGCAGTCAGTACCTTGGGCAATATTCGATGTCATAACAGTTTTGTAACTTGTTATTAGATGTGGCACCTCATAGTGCATTTGATAGGTGGGACACTTGTTATGAGGATTAGGCACATTTCGACTTTAAGGGAGTTGCTTTACGATACTAATTTAGAAAATTCTGGAGCTTTTCATATTAGTCTCCCCTTTTGACGAGTGCAATTACAATAAGAATTCCTCTAAGAAGATATCTATAGGATCAATTAGTTTTACCTGACTTGCTTCATGCTCATCTTAAGATTTAACTTGCTTCATGCTCATCTTTGGGATTTGACTTGCTACATGCTTGTCTTTGAGATTTTAAATGTTGTGTGCTCGTCTTTGAGATTTGACTTGCTTCGTGCTTGTCTTTAAGATTTGACTTGCTTCATGCTCGTCTTTGATATTTGACTTGCCTTGTGCTCGTCTTTTGAGTTTGACTTGTATAGTGCTTGCCTTTGAGATTTTGACTTGCTTCATACTAGTCTTGTGGATTTGTTTTGGATATGCTGCATCACTACATTTTACTATGATTACCCATGATAGGCATGATATTTATTTATGACATATTGATTTTATTTGTGGTTATGCCATTTGCTTATTTGTTTATTGGCATACACATTATAGTTATGGCTATATCATTGATATTTTCATATATTTTATTTACTATGATCTCACCCTTTTGATTTAGATATAATCCGAACTGTTTATTATTTTAATAACACTGGGTCAGATGGAGACATGACAGGTACGGGGACTCACTAACCATGGACGTTGAGCTAGCTTTTGGTGTGTGTGTGTGTGTCATTTTATTATAGTTCTTTGTATGAGATATCGTGACTCATGTTGTATATTTTTTTGGTACTTGTCTAGTACCTGTGGTGTTGTACTATATGTGGGTTTAATGTTTCCATTTTGTAGACTCATATTATATTTTTTGTTATGGAATGTATTTTATTTTCCACAACGATTTGTGATACTATGTTCTTTGATATATCGTGTGTTAACCCTTAATTCTCCACGACTTAAGAACGGCACGATTCAAGCAGGTTGTACGACTTACGAGTCAAGGAACTATGCGAGTCAGGAAAAGTACACGACTCAAGACTTAACGAGTTAAGGGATTGTGCGACTTAACGAGTTAAGGCCTGGATAATCTACGACTCAAGGAAGCCACCAGCTCACGACTTAAAGGATGTCGCGACCTAAGAAATGTTACGACTCAACGGCTTAGGGATTGAACGACCTAACAGCTTGGAACGGTTCCACGACTTAACGGGCTAATGGCTGGTCGACTTAAAGGTGTCTACGACTTAAGGAGGTGGACGACTTATGACCTAAGGACGTCTACGACTCAAAACCTAGATGACTTAATGACTCAGCGAGTTAACGACTCAGGGCAATCCACGACTTAACGGTTTAAGAACTTAACGACTTAATAGCCTCAACGACTTAAGGCTATCTACGACTTACGACCTAGCATAAGTCGCGAGCGACTTAAGCAAACGAAGCACTGCTTCTTGTTGAGCATGATGGCCTCTTGACTCGTGAGCGAGTTAGAACTTGTGATATTATCTGGAGTAAACAAGCTTACCAGTAAGGCTGCGACTCACGACTTAGCTAAAGTCGTTCACGAACTAAAGCTACCTAATCATGACCTGCTGCCGCTTTACTTATATTGATACCTGCCGAGTCGGCCTCGACTCACGACTTAGCTTAAGTCGTCCACGACCTAAAAGCTACCGAGTTAGAATCCAATGCCTGGATACTTATGCCGCTTTTACCTACTAAGTTGGCCACGACTTACGACTCATCTTAAGTCGGCTACGACTCAGGACTTGGAAAAATTTCCGTCCAGAATCAACTCCTATAAATACCCCCCAAACTCCAACGACAAGAGGACTTTTGGCGAATCATTTCTTGAAGCGTCGCTACTCTACCAAACTCTCAACTCATCCAACAATTGAAGATCTTCAGATATTCGAGACACTACAACAAGCTTCGAGAGGAATTCCCTACATCTAACACGGATTCATCGAGTTTCATCATCGGAGTTTGAGCTAGTAGTTGAGATTGTCTTTGTGATCAAACTGTATTGTTTCCATAAGTGTATTGTATCGTCTTGTAACCAGATTCAGTAATAAAGAGATTCAAAGTGGACGTAGGGTCGATCTCAAGCCGAACCACTATAAACTGATGTCTTTTACCGCATTTTCACTATTTTACTGCTTACTTCTTATTCCCGTCACACGGGTGGTGCTTTCACAACTCTATTACACACACCGGGTGTTAGCGTTCACTTTTTAGCGTTAACATTTTGGTGCTTTCACTGAGAATTGAACTAAGGAATATTCTCACCATTGCTCCGCGAAAGTTTGTTGAAGGAATCTCTCTAAAGACCAGAAGTTTATCTGAAATCATGGCTTCTGAGAGAGAGGGTAGAGCTACTAGATCTGGAAATGCTCAAGAGGGAACCTCCGCTTCCCCAACAGCAAACTAGGCAACTCCTGCTGTTGGAATCACAAGGGCTGAGTTAGACAACGCGGTGTCAGGATTATATCAGCAGATTGAAGCTCAAAACGCTTTAATGATGGACAGATTAAACGCTCTGCTTGGGGAAAATCAACTGCCAAAAAACAATGAAACAGTCTTCACTGAAGATGCTCGTAATCCCCAGGAGAAAGATATTCCTCAAAGAGCAGCTGGCACTGTCGAAATGCCACCTTTCCAAGCTGAAGGTTCAAGGCAGCAGCCAACTTTTTGCGAATATTTGCCCAAGCAAACTTCCGAAAGGAGAGCTGACGTCTGCCCGGCAACGCCTTTGAGTAACGTGGAGTACCTATCAGGGATGGTTCGCCAAATCATGAAAGAGAGTATGCAGAGAGAAGAGAATGAGAACGACTGGGGATTTGCACCAAGCATAACTCCGTTTACTGAAAGGATCCTGAAAGCAGAATTTCCAAGAAAATTTGTACCTCCTACTATCCAGGCTTATAGAGGGACAAGTGACCCTAATCATTTCCTGTATAAGTACGACTGGCATATGACCGGCGCAAGAGCATCATATGAGATTAAATGCCGATACTTTCCAGTGTACTTGGAAGGAGTGGCTCTACTTTGGTTCACTAAGCTACCAATTCGGTCCGTAGATCAATTCTCTGATTCAACCCGAAATTTCAAGGATCAGTTCAGGTTGTATGCTTCAAAAGCTAAAGATATAATGTCACTATCAAGCCTTGAGCAAGCTTCTGGAGAATCTATCAGATCTTTCTTGAACCGTTTCAATGTAGCTTTAGCCGAAGTGGACAATGCAGAACCCCGTATGATCCTGACTTATCTGATGCGAGCTATCAACAAATCAAGTGAATTCGGAAGATGGCTAAAAATGAAGGAGCCAAACTCACTCGAAAAATTCTATAAAAATGCCGACGAATTCATGCGCCTAGAAAGCCTTTCTGCACCAGCGAAGGTAGCTGTGGCCGAAATCCAGAATAACAGTGTTGCTTCTAATAGAAGAGAATTTAGAGGACAGAAAAGGGAAAATGATGACGAGAAAAAATAGGGAAATGTGAAGAAAACTCGCCACTTTGTATCTCTGGATCTCACTACCTTGATCGATACTCTAGAGAATATTTTCTTTGCAACTAAGGGCACTGTCGAATATCCTAAACCTCATAAGTTGAGACTTGGGAAAAATGCCACTCAGAGTGAAAAATTCTGTAAGTTCCACAACCAGCCTGGCCATGACACTAACGAGTGCCGCCACTTGAAGGATCTGATTGAAAAGCTGTTGAAAGAGAACAAACTTCAACAGTATATCAAGAAAAACAGGAATGACCCATCTTCATCCACTCAGGAACGACAACTTCCCGATCATCAATGCAGCTCAGTCAACGAAATCGCAGAGCAGGAACCAGGGAGGTTTGTCATTAATGCTGTTACAGGGGGTTCCCACATAGCATCTGATCACATTCTATTCTGATTGGCATATGGATCAGAAATAATGATTCCAGTAAAGATTAAGATTCAATCTCGAGATTCCGGAACAACATTCATTTGCATCCAATTTTTTACTTAGCAGCGTTGCTTAAATTTGTAAAATGATGATGAATGTATAACTCTTGTATTGAAAACTGCCGAGAAATCAGTGGGATTAATAATAAAGAACTTTAAAATCTTGTGTTATACTGCTATATAATGCCTGTTTCATTTCGATATGCAAATATCTTAAATATATTGCTAAAATGTCGATTTAATATTGCAGGCAATTAAAGCATAGCTTACTTATTCAACACGTCACGAGACTAAGCAATTCCCATAAATCACTCAACAATAACGTATATTTCCCTGGCAAAAAGCAAGCAACTTGCAAAAGAATGGGGCATGTACTTGAAGTAATAACAAGGAATCACTAAGGAGCAGATGACGAAAGAGCAAAAGTAACAATTGCTATTCTTCGAAGTCCAAAAAAGACCTCTTCGGGGGCACATTTCACCGGAGCTGAAGTGTAAAAATCTCTCTTCGGAGGCCCACTTCACCAGAGTTGAAATGCCAAAAAGACCTCTTCGGGGGCACATTTCACCGGAACTGAAGTGTAAAAATCTCTCTTCGGAGGCCCACTTCACCAAAGTTGAAATGCCAAAAAGACCTCTTCGGGGGCACATTTCACCGGAGCTGAAGTGTAAAAATCTCTCTTCCGAGGCCCACTTCACCAGAGTTGAAATGCCAAAAAGACCTCTTCGGGGGCACATTTCACCGGAGCTGAAGTGTAAAAATCTCTCTTCGGAGGCCCACTTCACAAGAGTTGAAATGCCAAAAAGACCTCTTCGGGGGCACATTTTACCAGAGCTGAAGTGTAAAAATCTATCTTCGGAGGCCCACTTCACCAGAGCTGAAATGCCAAAAAAAGACCTCTTCGGAGGCACACTTCACCAGAGTTGAAATGTAAAAACTTCTCCAAAAACGAGACACGCTCCATTAAAGGAGAATAATTGTTTCCTCAAAGATGGAATAGTTGTTCTCCAAAAATAAGAGTACAAGTCTCATCAGAATAAAAAGATATTGCAATGCACTTGTGATATAGGGGCAATATTGTACAATTTAGTTACAGTAATAAAAGCAACATACCACAAGTTCATCACAATATCACGCAAAAAAGATGTGGAATAAATGTATCCTCAAGCACGGATATAAAATTTGCACAAGTAAAGGAATCATTTATTCTACACTAAAAACAAGAAATAGATGTGTTCACATATGCTAACAATAATTCGTTCAAGTAAAAGGATTATTTTATTCAATACTATGAAAATTCTTTACATATGTAGGATTCAAAAAAGCAGAGACCGGTATCCGCACAATCTCCGGTCAATACATGCAAAAAAGCAGAAAAGGCGAAACTCATTTCTCCTTCTTCCCGCCCTTGGAGCTTTTACCCAGCCTGATAATTAGTTTCTGAGGCCGTATCGGAGAAGAAGGAGAAAGAGACTCAGCCGGATCGACTTCAGCTTCATCTCCAGCAGCAGAAGAGCCTTTCTTTCCTTTCTTAGAAACAACACGTTTCCCCTTCTTCTTGGAAGAGAACTCACTCCCCGGAGTAAGAAATGTAGAAAGTTTTGTGTCATAGTCAAAAGATTGCTCCGGAGTCTCCTCACTATCTTCCAGATCTTCCGCTTTCTGTTCCTGAAAAACGGGTGGTTCATCTAAGCCTCGAAGGGCCGCTATTTGTTCTTCCTGTGAACCTGGTTCAGAAGCTGGAAGAGGAGTAACTTGAGAAGAAGGAGGAACGGTAGCTGAAGAAGGAGAAGTTGGCACAGTTTTCGGTGCTTCCGCTACATAAGAAAAGAAGTTAAAATCAGTACTCTCCAAGATAAGAGAAGATATTGGTTCATCAAGGCTTAAGTAATAAGTAAGAAAATCATCAAGCTCATTCAAATCGAATAAGTGGTTCACCGGGGCTGGGTCGATGTTAAAGTTACCTGGAGAAGTCGACTTGGCGAGATCTGTTTCGAATTTCTGAGCCACAATGTCTTCCAGGGCCTCTTCTTATGTGGGAGTGGTAACAATATCTTTGTCAGCTTTGGTAGGAGGTGAAGAGTGAGAACTAGAACCAATGATATCGACATCAGCAGAGACCGAAGTATGAACAGGGGCAGCAAGAAGTATTTCTTTTTCGGAATGCTTCTCCCCCGTCGCTTCAGCTCGCACTCGGGCAAGCTGCTTTTTTCCCTTAGCAAGAGCAGCACGGGCGTCCTCGTCTAAATAAGTTGCTTCAAGGTCTGCTTCGGCATAGCCGGCACCACCAAACATATCAATAATCGCCTCCCAGACTTCAGCTAAGGTGACTTCATATTCCGGTCCCAAAAATGAAAGGCTACCACGCCCCAAGACGCAATGGACATAAAAGTCAAACAAAGTCGTATCGATGGTGGCTCTAGTTGCCTTATGGGATTCTTCAGCCGCTTCTTTTTCGGCAACGGCTGCAACTCGAACAGCAACAACCTCATCACGCTCTTTCTCAGCTTTAAAAAGTCGAGCTTTTAACTCCTCAATCTCCACGTTTTGGGAAATAGCTGTGTAACGACCCGCTATTTTGGACCATTCAAATCGACAATAAATCCACACATGTCGGACTTGAATAATTCAAAATATCAGATTATTATTTAAATTTGGCAAACTCATCATATACAGTAAATAAATCAACCACAGAATCACAGACACAGAGTAATACAATAATACGCAGCGGAATAGATAAAATAGTAGTTCATGAAGCTACTATATAAACATCATAGTTAGAAATAAAATACAACAGAATATCTCAAATGCTGTGAAGTCTCCAGTACAACAGATGACCTCTCTGAACAGATCAACTGGAAAAGCTGGAAGCTGAGGTGATAGTTGGATCTCCAAAGGAAGCTCCAAACTCCAAGGGTGAGTCTCAAATGCTGTATCACTCGGTCTGACCCGAGCGTAAAGCAAAACACAAAACACTCGAGTCAGGATTAACATTCTTATATAAATAAATCCAACTCAAGTGAAATATCAACTGAAATACAAGTAACTTAAAGGATGTTTGGGATAACCATCCTCTAAGGATCTTTAAAACTATCTACAAGGTGGAAATATACATTATAACACCGTGGTCATTTCAAATAAATTTTTACTTCAAAACCAAACCATCATTTTCATTTCAAAAATATCTATTTTCCAAAATAGGGTATGTACGTTAAATAATTTATAAAGTAAAGTATTTATAATTTCCTCAAGTCTCACAAATCGATTCAAATTAACTCAAATTCCAAATTCAGATTTATTCAAAGCTCAATTCATCAATTCAATTCAGTTCTCAATAGACCATTTAAAATTTTAATATATTTCAAGGCTTTAATCTTCAATATTTTCAAAGTTAAATTTAACAGTTTCATATAGCTCTTGATTTAACTTCATTATTATTTAATCAGGGAATATTCACTTAATAAATTCAATATCATTTAACTAGCCTTAAATTTCATTTTTACTAAATATTTCCTTAAATTTATTTAAACAAGAATTATTCATTAAGTTATTTAAATTAAACCCAAGTTATAAATCATATCTTAAATCTCAATTTCAATAAGTTTTAAATCGGTTTAATTAAATAAAATTATTTACTAAATTCAAATTATCTTCCCAACCTTAACTTATTCAAATTATTACTGAAATCTATTTTGGAACATAAATTTAAATACTCAACCATATTATATGTATTTAATCAATCTTAATTAAATTAAATATCATTATTAAATCTATATAAATCATTCCCATTTATATATAATAATTTAAGGCTCAACATTTATTAAAACCATATATTTCTTCCCAAATCCATAGGATTTATTTCAAAATATTCATATATATGGACCAACGGTGTCTATATATATCTATCATATGGTTAAGTGATACAGATATTTATCATTTCAATCCGTAACTTTAAATATATACGGGTAGATATCATTTCGACCCGCAATCCCAATTTCAATTCCAATGAAAATCGCTTGGGCTTATCATTTCAACCCATAACGATTTTCTCCTATTCTAAAGTCCGTTCGGGTATGTATCATTTCAACCCATAGTGATTCTATACTAACAGGGAACTTGCAGAGTGATAACAGATATGATAATAAAATAACAACAGTAACATGTATATATCATCAATATAAATAACAGATAATGGTGTCAGATGTCACAGGTGCACAGATACAGATAATGGCATATATATATATAACAATGTAAATAACTAGCAGCATTATATTTCAATTGACGTTTCAATTGAAATCAAATTTAATAAATATAAGAATGTCAATCGTGAGTGGTTGCTCACCTTTCGAGGCTAGAGAGATCTGACAAAGAAATGAGCTACGAATTCCAAAGCAACACTAGATGGATACGATTTGATGAAGAAAACAGGCGCGACGAACAAAGCTGATAACAGAGATCGACGGAATAAAAATCAAAACTGGATCGATGAAGATAATTGGTATAAGCGAATTTATATATATATAAAGAAAAGAATCGTATTCTAATATCAAACCTGCTTAATATTTAAATATATATGTATTTCAAAAAAAAAAAAATCCATTTCTTCAAATTAACACATATATTAAAATTAACATATATACATAATATGTTTAAAATCAATACTTATATAATCGAATAGATATATAGTACAATATAAACGTATGTGAACTTATATACAAGTTATATCTTAGAAATCAATATTTAAACTAAAGTCTATGTATAACTTGCTTTATATCAACTAACATGGATACTGACCAAAACATATAAAATATAACACTTAAACACGCAAATTTTACTACAACTTATCTATCTACACAGAACCATACCCTATAACAAGCTAGGCTTCTATAATGTAATATAATTACTTCAAATATCCTCTTTTTCGAATCAATGTTTAATTTATCACGAAACTATAACTATATTTAAAGCCATACCCATGCCATAGTATATACATAACATCTGATGTTAACAGTACCTGAATTAGTTTAACTAATATATAGCATAGCCCATAAACAAACCGACTAGTATATATAATATCCATATTGTAATATATTTCAAAACAATATCTTAAATCAGTAAATTTATATATACACTAATACATTACATTACTATAAACGGTCGATCATATGGGTCACTATCTTACGGTACAAAATAAAGCCCTACCGGCTATCATATATACAATACTCCTCAGTGATATAAGATAGCTGCAGCAAATATATACTATAAAGTGAATCGTTATAATTTGAAACCCAACCCCTATATAATTAGATACATATTTATACACCTGAGATCCAAGTTCCATTTAAAATACCATCTATATGCGATATACATTACTGTACTCATACATTGTAAATTTAGTTAAACAATAAAGCTTATAGTTTTAAATCTATGTATACATTTACAGCATAAAACTAGGATTTCATAACAATATACCTGATACTTACTTTATCAAATACGACAAGTACATATATATATAGGCTGTCATGCTTATTTATACAAAACAGTAAGTATAAAATATAATTCATAAACATTATATAGGTTTTATACGTATAACATTTGTAAGCTATAAGCTACAATATTAATGCATGAAACTTAATATTCTTTAAAATATATAAATTATAAATACACATAACTTACTTTTTTTTTAAAAACAGAGAGGATCGGCTGCAAGGTGATGGGCGGAGTCTAGGATGGCTGTCACTGAGGTGAAGGCCGGCGTGTGTTGCGGACGGTGGTAGGCGGTTTCACGTCTCGGCTAATGGTAGGCATGGGGTGGCTTACGCAGTGAAGTTCCGACGTTTGGTGGAGAGGAAGGTCGAGTAATTTCGACAATGGATGAGATGGGTTGTCACGGCAAAAGGAGGGGAGGTGGAGAGCTGCAGTCGGTTTGACGCGAGGGAAGGATGCGGGACAAGGAAGAAAAGTGTGGGAGAAGAAGAAAAGGAACAGTTGGAAGAAAAGGAAAAATGGGAGAGATCTGAGAAAAAGAATGTGAACAGTACCCATATATTTATTTTTATCTCTTTTTTTTTAATAAAGAATGGTAGAAACGTGTTTCTATGAGCATGGCAACAGTCACGCCTACGAAATGGCAAAAAAAATAAATGCAAACCGATGTAAAGGCAATTAATGCTTGTTTGGGCAGCCCGTTTCATTTTGAATTCGAAAGAACGTGCAAAGTCAAAATTTTCGGTACCGTTACGCGAATAGTTTATTATTTCCGTCGCGTACCGGACCTCAAAATATAGAAACAAATATACCACAGAGATCAGCTCGACTAGACGATCAAAACGGTATACAGATATTAGTGGTACGATCATCCGATCAAAAGTCGATAATCGGTACCAGAAATGCTGCTATTTTGTCAGAATTAAGATAAACGGAGCAGTAGAAGTCCAAATTTGGAAAACCGAATTTCGCAGTCTGATTCAGAATGATCTGAATAAATTTTCTCCTGTTGACATATTTTGGTTTCGGAAAACTTTTAAATTCACTGTTATTAACCGGTTTGATTTGAAATAAAATTTCACAGGAAAATAAACTTCAATATTATCAGATGAAAATTTACCAGTTGCTATATTAAAATAGACGTATTCCAGATAATAAACTTTTAATTTCAAATTTTATTGTTTAAAATTTCACAAATTTCCAGTTAAATATACTTTTAAAACCATTAAATTTTACGGGTCGTTACACTCTCCCCCACTCAAAACTTTTCGTCCCCGAAAAGGAAGAAGGTAGGAGAATGGAAACAACCAGATGGAAAAGATAGATTGAAAGTCAAGATTAAACAATTAATTTTAAACTATATATAAATTTTACTTGAAATATTCATTTGAAACTTCAATGGCAAATCAATTATCTTTAATACTTTAAACCCATTTGCAAATTCTTGCTTCCTTTATAAATGCCATTTATGTTTAAATAACATCTTTATAAATATGAAAAATATTTGAAAACAATTATTTACATCATTACTTATATTTACAACGAAGCTATTTGAAACATTAAATCCATAATTCATAAATTTATTAATTTTTTTATCTCAAGATACTTTTCAAATATTATTAATAAATCAATAAACATTTACTTTAAATCTGTTTTATTTAATTATTAACCTCAAAAATATTTATAACACTAAAATTTCTATTAAACCATGTAGTCTATAATTAAACAATGTTTTAAAGAATATAGTCAACAAGGAAAAGAAGGAGGATTTGGAAAACAGAATATAGGTGAATAAATAAAGCTGAGCAGATAAGGTAGATTCAAAAGAATAGCATCGGGCTTGAATAGTTAATTTAGAACCATAAGGGTTTTGATTCCAAATATTGATACAAAATTTTCTTTGTTGGAAATACTTTTATTATAAAATACCTTTATAACGAAACAAATTTTCTTTCGAAAATACTTTTATAACTCGATGTTTCAACAAGTTTATCCTTGTTCCTGTAGACTCTGGTAGTGCGTTGATCAGGCGCAAAACTAGAATTCTCCAGGTACTTAGTAGACTTGTTTCAACACCCAGTGAAAATACTGGAAAACTTTTAAAAATAGATATGGAAAGTACAATCCAAACAAAACAATACGAATCAAATCATGGATCGCAGATACACAATGGTTACGCCTGGGTCCCCCAGGAAACATCCGTACCTTTTAAGCATTCACTGCCTTGCGAATTTCGCCATGCAACAAAACTGTGGACCGCAGGATACATAAAAATGGTTACGCCTGGATCCCCCAGGAAACATCCATACCCCGTAAGCAATCTCTGCCTTGCGGATTACGCCACTAACACGACCATAGATCGCATATACACAATGGTTACGCCTGGATCCCCCAGGAAACATCCGTACCCTTTAAGCAATCACTGCCTTACGAATTACGCTATGCAGTCGAGTTCGTAAGACCATGGGTAACGCCATGGAATTCGAAGGACACTCGAGTATCATATCCGGAAAACCAAAAATCAGAGGGAATAATATCGATAGAATGAATCCAAGATGTGGCCACAAATCGGATATCAAGCAGAAGGCACTTTCCATATCTTTACTTCGAAAATATGTATCATATAGTACCTTTCAAATCAATTTCAAATATCATACTTTTATAAAGTCCATTATATATAAGATTTCATTTTCAAATCAAATACTTTCCAAAATCAATAGTATATCAAATCACACTTACATAGACTTCAATTATATAAGATTTCACTTTTCAAATTGAGTGCCTTTTCAAATCCATAGTTTTTGAGTCAACATCATACTTATACAAATCAATTTTATATAAGTTCGATAACTCCCAAATCAAGTATTTAGTAACATAAGGTTCTCAAATTTCAATTTTGTTTCAATATCAGTTCAGTTTCAAAATCATATACAATTCCACCAAATTATTTCTTCTCAAATTAATTATCTTTAGTTTCAAAGTTTCCAAAGTTATAGATTTAGAAAATAAATCCAAATTTCCAAATCAATATAATTTAAGTCAACCAATTCATTTCCAAATCAAATATTTTCAAAATCATCTTATACTTACGTAAGGTCTATCTTATATAAGGATCAATTTTTTCAAAATAAATTTCGCTGTATGAAGAGCCATATGGGATTTGAATATCTTTGCTTTTATGGGTTATATATCTTTGTAATTTAAATGGGAAATTTTCTTTTAGTAAGCAAAGATATTCTAACTCGACAGCTTTCAGTTTCAGCGTCAAAATATATCAATGATATTAGAATATAAGATGTACATACGTCATCATTTCGCAGAATCACATTTGATCGCTCGCTCGATCACACAAGTTCGCTTTCAAACTAGTATTGTCCATTCAACTTCCCTAATGCGGATTTCGATATGGTTTCTCGACTAGAAGCCATCAGTCTCCTTGCATAGCCATATACTATGATAGAGAATTCTAGAATCAAGCCCAAAATCCATATCAAATATTCGCCATCAAGAATCGAATGAAAGATCCTAACACGAAACGGTGTAATTCACCTCGAACTTGTGTACTCAAACCTGGATCAAATTAATTATGCGAATAAAACAACATACGTACAACTTATATTTATTCCAACTTGTTAAATATATAGTTTAATAAAGATGTTACTAAGTTAAGACATTTAAACTAAACTTTATTCAAAATATTTTTGAAGACCAAATTCTTTTCAAAACATTTCAAATCTAAATTTCATATTAGAAAATTTTAAAATTTCTTTATTAATTTACTTAACAAAACAGTTTCCACTTATTTAAATCATATTACAAAATACTTTAACATACATACCAAACTTATATACTTTATACTTTTCAAAATTTCTTAGCTCTGAAAAGTTAACCTTGAGTTGGAAGTGCTCGAACCTTCAAAATAGCTGAAGAAATCATTTTAAAATTCAAGAGTTGGAAATCAGCAACAAATCAGTAAATCAATTTTAATAGATAGGGTTATATCAAATCCAAAACTCGAGGACTGAACACCGGTTCATTTCAAATCGTTTCAAATATATTTACATATATCCTTCGAATATCAAATCATACTTCGGAATTTGAAATCAAAAATGGTTTCACAAAATCACTCGCATAGCAAAGCTATTAAAGTGGCCTATCTCTCACTCTGAAACTCGAAAATCAATGTCGATGATGCGTGCACTCATCACCGAAATTATTTTCCAGTGACATAAGTGAGTTCTGGACTTCTATTTTCTCAAACTTCTTTTGAGATTTCTTCAAAATCATTCGAACTCATTAAAATCATTGGAAACATTTCTTATTCAAAAAATACTTTTAAATCATATTATTATTATATATTTCAAAATCTTAAAACCAATTTCAAAACACCGGGGTTCAATTCTCAAATTTCAAATTTAAAATCCTTCAGTTATAAATCAAATTTCTTATATAGTTTTTTTTTCAAAATTACAAATCCTTTCGAAACCTCAAATTCTTATTTTTAAAGGCTTTATAATCTTTATCGAAAACATTTCACTTTTATATATAGAATATAATAATTTCGATATATAAAACAATTTCTAAAATATAAACAAGCCTGATTTTTCAAAGGATGGTTCAAGAATGGATTTCAAAACAAAGATAGAAATTCAACTTCGAGGGACTCTAATCAATAAGATTCTGATTCGAAGATAGGCTCGAACGAAGATGAGATAATTAATTACAAAACAGTAGATGGGTACGCTTATATAAATCGCGGACAACCTTAACCGGGTCAACCGTAACTTCAAGAATATAATCGATGTGGAAATCTAAGGCAAATCGACATTCGATCGCCAGAGATAGAATTCGGCATAACAAGAGATGGCAACATCAAAACCGAGGGATATATAAATCTCCGGTGAATCAATGCCAATTGTAAAGGAGTTTCACCCCTTTACAAAACATTCAAAGATCGGCGGGATCGCCTATTCTTATAGAGGTTATGCGAAGTGGAGTTATGGGATATTCCAGAATCACAAGAATACAAAGAGGGAGAGATAAGAATGAATTTTGGAACCGTAAGGAACGTCCCAAAGTTCAAAGGAAATCAAGTCAAAAGGAAGAGATTCAAACTCAAACGAAAGTGATTCTGTAAATAAATTTACCGTATATGCTAAGTTTTGCCTAGAGCCAAAGCTCTGATACCAACTGTAACGACCCGCTATTTTGGACCATTCAAATCGACAATAAATCCACACATGTCGGACTTGAATAATTCAAAATATCAGATTGTTATTTAAATTTGGCAAACTCATCATATACAGTAAATAAATCAACCACAGAATCACAGACACAGAGTAATACAATAATACGCAGCGGAATAGATAAAATAGTAGTTCATGAAGCTACTATATAAACATCATAGTTAGAAATAAAATACAACAGAATATCTCAAATGCTGTGAAGTCTCCAGTACAACAGATGACCTCTCTGAACAGATCAACTGGAAAAGCTGGAAGCTGAGGCGATAGTTGGATCTCCAAAGGAAGCTCCAAACTCCAAGGGTGAGTCTCAAATGCTGTATCACTCGGTCTGACCCGAGCGTAAAGCAAAACACAAAACACTCGAGTCAGGATTAACATTCTTATATAAATAAATCCAACTCAAGTGAAATATCAACTGAAATACAAGTAACTTAAAGGATGTTTGGGATAACCATCCTCTAAGGATCTTTAAAACTATCTACAAGGTGGAAATATACATTATAACACCGTGGTCATTTCAAATAAATTTTTACTTCAAAACCAAACCATCATTTTCATTTCAAAAATATCTATTTTCCAAAATAGGGTATGTACGTTAAATAATTTATAAAGTAAAGTATTTATAATTTCCTCAAGTCTCACAAATCGATTCAAATTAACTCAAATTCCAAATTCAGATTTATTCAAAGCTCAATTCATCAATTCAATTCAGTTCTCAATAGACCATTTAAAATTTTAATATATTTCAAGGCTTTAATCTTCAATATTTTCAAAGTTAAATTTAACAGTTTCATATAGCTCTTGATTTAACTTCTGTTTGCACAAAAAATGGACAAACACCTCAAAGTTGTATGATTTAGTAGATCTTATGTTATTCTTAGTGATTTGGGTGATTCATGCAAATATATGAAAAGCAGGGGCTAAACTGTAAAAAGACACGCAGATTTATAGTGGTTCAGCCAGAATGTGCCTACGTCCACTTTATATGTTATTTCTCTTCTCTTGTTTTGATTACAAGTACAAAGCTTTGATACAAGTAAAAGAAAGTTGTTTGAAAGTTCTCTCCGTGCTTGAGCTCTCAAACTTGTCCCCCATTGTTGTACCCCTGCCTCTCTATTTATAGAGTGAGGTTGGGGGCAGGGGTCTTGGATGTATACAGCTGCTGGTGGGCCTGGGCTGAAGTGATCTGGCCTGGCAGTCTGGTTCGGTATTCTCTTGGTTCGGTGAAGTATGGAATTGGTCCGGTTGGGCTTCATCCGGTGAAGTGTGGAGCTGGTCCGGTTGGGCTTCGTCCGGTGAAGTGTGGAATGGTGAGGTTGGACCGGTGGCAGTTGCCGGATGAAGGTCTACCGAATGGACTTGAGGGAGGATTGCCGAATGTACTCGAGGGAGGGCTGCCGAATGGGTCATTCCGAATGGACTTGAGGGAGAGCTGCCGAATGAATCACGTCTCTGGGTCTCGAGGTCTTCCGGGTAAGAATTCACCCAACATTTGCCCCCCAAAGTAGGGCATATGTCTAACATATGTCGTGCTTTGTCTTCCTTCGTTCGGTCTTGGTTGCGCCGAGCCAGTTGGTCCGGTCGATGTGCTTCGCTTATAAATAAGGGCGCCACTCTGCTATTGTTTCTTCACTTTTCGAGATAGCCGAACCACTTGACTCCTATTTTTTCCGAACTAGACTCTTATCATTGCCGAATCAGGTGAGATTTTATTCTGCCGAATGAGTGTTTGCCGAATGAGATCTTATTCTCGTATTACCGGACGAGAACGGGAGACACCGAATGAACCCATATTTGAACCACCGAATGGACCTTGAGAGTTCGAATAACGAACGAGAATTTCCATTGTCTTTACCGAATGACGATGGGAGTTTGAGCACTTTGAACTTTCTTTGCTTACACTCGAGACACCGAATGAACCCATACTTGAACTCCGAATGACAATGATACCGAATGAAACTGATACTGAATATGTTTTTACCGAATGAAGTCATATACTTGTTTATATCCTCTGTTCTAAATGTGTTTTTCCGGTATTGTAGATAATGTCTCGCAAAGTAGAAACTCGATCAGACAAGAAGCGATCCGTGGGTGAAGGAGAGTCATCGGCTGTGCCCCCAGCTCAATCAGGATCGGAGCGTCATGGGCCCGCCCCGAGGTCATTAGTGGATGGATATGGTCCCCAGGAGTTGCTGGATTCCCCGCCTGACTGCTTTCCTAGCCTTCTCAAAGAGGAGCAACTCGATGTTATATCTCGTTCTTTTGGGATTGATAGAGCCCTCATGCTGCTGCCGGGTCCAGGAGTCATGCCATACAGTCCTCCCGAAGGATACTTCGCTTATAGCAGGTACCATTGCATGTGTGGTGCTATCCCGCCTCTCAATGCTTGGATAGTTAGCTTCCTCACGTACCTGAAGGTGGCCCCATTTCAGCTTCAGCCCAACTCTTACGCCATACTGGTGAGCCTTTTCGTTATTTTTCGGAGGAAGTATGGTCGCGCTCCCTCCAACCGGGAGATCCGGTACTTGTACAATTTAAGGGGCTACAAGAAGGGGTCCCCATATATTAACTTGGAATCTGCTGTGACCTTCAAGCCGGTCCTGGACCTTTATTCCAAATTCAGCATGTTCAAGAAAGAGTGGTTCTTTGTTAGGGACGACTCCGTCTCTATCCGGCGCTTTACCTCTGGATGTAAGTTGATGCTTTTACTTATAATTTCTATCCTGATTGTGATGCTTCTTCTCATACTTTCTCATTTTTGCTAGCGACAGGTGGCTTTCCTGTTGTGGAGACTGACCGCCTGGTTCAGACGGCGGCGGAGATAGAAGGCATTCTTGGGAAATACAGATCATCTGCTTACTTGATTAGAAATGCGATCCTTCTAGAATACAACTTGATCCTTCCGCAGCAGTCTGTAGTTAAGTTGAGGGAAACGGCGGAAGAGAGGGCGGCTGCTCAAGCCAAGGGAGGCGTTGCGGCAGAGGGTGGAAAGAGAAAACCATTCATGAAACCTCCAGCCGTTGGAGGTAAGAAACTTAAGAGGTCAGACGGTCCTTCTCCCAGCAATTGTCCACTTACTCAGGGGGAGATTGACGCGGAGGAGGAAAGAGGTGAGGCGGAGGGCGGAAGTGACGTTGAGCGTCTTGGTGACGAGGGTGGCGATGGACAGGGTGGTGATGGTTCCAGGGCTCTGTCTTCTGGGCAAGTAGGCGAGATGCAAGAGTGGACGGATGATGCTCTCCGTCAAGCTTTTGAGGGGTTGGGTGATGATCCGGCTTTGGTTGAGAAGACCGGGGAGGCGGACAAAACCGGGACTGGTGCAAGTGAGTCTTCTCCGACTATTCCGGCCAAGGTGGCTCTGACAACTCAAGGTGAACTCTTGACCCCTGCATGCTTCACTAATGATAGGGACTTAGGAATATTTTATGACCCGCTCCCGTCCTGGAATGAAATCCGGGACTTATTGCAGTATCCCACTCCTCCCCAGGGTTTGTACAACCACAGCTGTGTTTCTTTTTCTTTTCTAATCTTGTAATTTACCGCGTTCCTTGAATCATATTGTAATGTAAGATTATGACACTTGTTCTTTATATCAGGAGCAGGCAAGACGCCCAAAGCTTCAGACCTTCGACACAGGCTCGAGCAATATAAACTTTCCAAAATTTCTGCTAAGCCGAAGCCCTCAGCCCAACGCTCCGGGGATGTAGTCGGGTACCGTCCTCTTCTTGGGGTCATCGAAGAGGGTATTCAGCAGAGGAAGAGGAGTCATCCTTTATCCGAAACTTCGCTCGGTTCTCAGCCTCCGGCTCAGCCTATTCATGATATTACTGAGGAGGGCAGCGAGTTTGTATCTTCTCCACACCCGTCCGGAAACCCTTCTGTTGTTCATATCGACCGTCCCGATCTGGCCCGTAATCCATTTGCCGGTCATCCTGATCTGGATCCGGGTTCTCAGGATATTAATTTTGACGAAGTTACTGGTGAACACCTTCTCCCCCGTAACCCCATGGTACGAGTACTTGACGAAGCCAAGTCCTTAGACCTCGATCTACTCACCACTCGTATAGTCACTATGGGAGACGAGGCCAAGGCCAACATTGATCGGGTGGCGGAGGAGGCCAAGAAGCTGATGGGGCATCACGCTCGGCTGGTTAAGGCCGGAGAGGAGATAGGGAGCGCCAATATCCGACTTCGATTGGTGGTCTCGGATCAAGCCAAGCAGCTTGCGGATCAGGCTATCCAGATTTCTCAGCATGAGGCTGCCACTGGGCGATTAAGGAGAACCATGGAAGAGGCTAGTCGGGCCGAATTGCGGAAAATGGAAGCTGCTTGCAAAGAGCGGATTGACATGGCTATTACCACGGTGGATGAGGTTCGGAGAGCGGATCTCGAGCAGGTGGAGGAATTGTCCGAGAAGCTTGAGGCTGCAGAGCTTGCTCAAGCTAAGTTGAGGGAAGAGATGGCGGTGATGCGGAGGTCCCTTCAAGCTGATTGCTCGAGATACAGACTGGAGAGAGATGCTGCCGTGGAAAGGTTGTCGGCCTCCGATGCCCGGATGAGGGAGTTTGAGGAGAACGAAGGAATGATGGATGACATGCTCCAGGACATGTATTTCCGGACTTGGAAGCAGGGTAACCTCTCTTGGATGGATGATTATCCCAGAGTCATGGCCAAGACATATCTTCGGGCTTTGGAGGAGGCTAAGGCTGATGCAGATAAAGAGGGTGGAACGGTCTTCAGTATGGATGTGGTCACGGCCCAGTTCACCAAGGAGGAGAAAGTGGCGGTAAAAGAGGGTATGCGGCTGCTTGCTGCTGAAGAGGCGGGTGTGCAGGTAGAAGATGACGACCAGGATGGTCAAGAAGCTAGTACTGGTAAGTCTTCCTTTCTAGTCTTTCTGTTAACTTGGTTACTTATCACTAATGAATCCTTTTTATGACCGGACAGGCGGGCAAAAGAACAAGGACAAGACTTCGACGCAACCAGCTCCATGACTGAACCTGAGAAATTCTTTTTGTAGGCTTGGCATTGTTGTATCTGTTAGTCTTAAGACAGTAGAGTAACTTCCAAGTTGTAATTCTTGCTACTTGTAATAACATTATTCTTGACGTGTAATTTCTTAGCTCAAGTTGATTTTGTCATTTCTTGAATATTTGTTGCTATTTCGACATATCGTATGAGAAATGTAGCTATGTGTATTCTTGTAATTAAATTGTGTTTGATGTCAGATTCTGGTTTTAAATCATAATCTCATGACTTGCAATGTTAGCGTGTGGTGTGGAAAAATCAAATTATAGTCATACATTTGTACATAAAGGAAGAAAATACCGCCTTTCATGTTCTGTTTGTAAATGAAAGTTTCGAATATCTTGTATGACCAAGCATGGAGAGCAGTTGACTGCCCCGCCATCTGATTGTGAATCTCTGCATCCATTGGCGGGTATCTCTTACCCTGCATCCTGTACTTTATGGTTTGTTATAGAGGATAGGAGGAAAGTTTTTTAAGTAAAACTGAAATATGTGGAATAGTAAAACTTCCAGTCACGGAAGGCCTTCGATGTGCTTAAGTTCGTGGCAAACGGGTTTTGTAGTCACTTTCCCTAGCTGTGGGTCTTGGAGACATTTGTCACCCATCTTACGCCTCCGCGGGGAGTTAATTCTTTTTTACCACAGCCGCACTTAAGACACACCGGAGCCGAGATCGCGCACAGTAACTACCCGGGCCATTATGGCCCGTACTCATGGGTATTATTCGACTTACTGTGGCCGGCTAGCGTGGGTGCCGATCGTCAACTGTGAACTGCCCCTGGCTGGCCACACCTTATGTTGGGGCTTATAATCGGTTCACAGTCGCTGGCGAGCCTAACGCCGTAATGAGCTGCCTCGGCTATAGTCGGCCTTCTCGGTGGCTTATAATCGGCTCATTACAGTTGGCTTTAAGGGCCGTCGCGAGCAATGAGTTAACCCGCAGCAGAGGGATGCTGGAGCAAAAGTGTCTCATTGGCGAGGGCATAGATTCGCATAGTACCTGTTGGGGCTTGTCCACGTGAAGTTGCATTGTGGAGTGCTTTGAATAGAAATGCTATATGCTCAGGATTTTGTTCAACAGAAAAGGATAAAGTTAACAAGCAGCCAAGATACAAAGGAACAAGTTAAAAAAGAGACAAGGCTTTTTTAAAGTGGTTCGGCACGAAAAAATGCCTACGTCCACTGATTCTCTTCGTTAATTCACTTCATATGGGCAATACAAGTTAAGAAAAGTATCGACGGAGGTGTTGGATGTTCCATGCCCTCTGGAACACCTCTCCGTCCACTGTTGACAAAATATAGGCTCCGTTGTGGAGATCTTTATGAATTACATATGGTCCATCCCAGATTGGGTCTAGTGCTCCGGGGCGAGGGAAGATTCGCTTGAGGACAAGATCCCCTTCTCGTAAGGCACGATGCTTGACTTTGGAGTTGTATTGTGCTGCCACCTTTTGCTTGTGGGCTGCTGTTTTTAGGACTGCATCATTCCTTCTCTCCTCGACTAGATCCAAAGACATGTTGAGGAGCTCTTCGTTTTCTTCTGGGTTATAGTGGATCCTACGGTGGGAAGGCACAATGGTTTCAACTGGGAGCATAGCCTCCGATCCGTATGCCAAAGAGAAAGGAGTGTGCCCTGTTGATGTTCTGAAAGATGTGCGGTAGGCCCATAGTGCCGTAGGGAGTTCATCCACCCAAGCGCCCTTTGACTTTTCGAGCTTCTTTTTGATCAGAGTTTTCAGAATTTTGTTGACTGCTTCGACTTGTCCGTTTGCTTGGGGATATGCTACGGATGAGAAGCTTTTGTGAATTCCGTGTTCTTGGCACCAGTTGGCGAATTCCTCGCTGTCAAACTGAAGTCCGTTGTCTGATATGATTTTTAGTGGGACTCCGTACCTGCACAGAACATTTTTGATTAAGAAGTTGATAACTTTCGCTGAAGATACTTTATTTAGAGGTTCTGCTTCCACCCATTTGGTGAAATAGTCGACTGCTACTATAGCATATTTGGCGCCGCCTCGACCCATTGGCAGTTCACCGATTAAGTCAATTCCCCATACTGCAAAGGGCCAAGGGCTGGTCATCTGGGTAATCTCGGTTGTTGGTAGCCGAGGGACCTTAGCAAACTTTTGGCATCTGTCACACTTCTTGACGAAATCTAAGGCGTCCTTGCTTAAGGTGGGCCAGAAATATCCGTATCGGAGTATCTTTTTTGCTAACGTTTGCCCTCCGGTGTGATCTCCGCAGCTTCCTTGATGAATGTTGGATAAGATTTCCTTGGCTTCCCTTCCGGCGACACACCTTAATAATGGGTTAGAGAACCCGCGCCGATAGAGGATGTCTCCTTGCATGGTGTAGCGGGACGCTTTCCTCAAGATTTTCTTGACTTCGTTACGCCTGTCGGGTAGTGTGCCATTTTGTAGGTAGCCTCGGATGGGAGTCATCCAAGTTGCTTCTTCGGTTGCAGCTATCAGATTCACTTGCTCAAAACTTGGGATCATTTGCTTTGAGACAGTTACTGCTCCGAAGATGGCCTCGTCTCCCATACTTGCTTGCTTTGCCAATTCGTCGGCCTCTTGGTTCTCTTCCCGAGGGATGTGTTTGACTAAGTAGTGGTCTAATCGGCTGAGAAGTAACTTGGTCTTCTTTAGATATGCTATGAGTCGTTCTTCTCTAGCTTGGAATTCCCCTAGTATTTGATTAACAATAAGCTGAGAATCGCTGTGAAGACACAAAGAATTGGCTCCAATCTCGATAGCAATTTCTAATCCGGCTATTACTGCTTCGTATTCTGCATCGTTGTTGGTGGCAGTGAATTCCAACCTTATAGCATAGTGCAGTTTATTTCCCCTGGGAGTGATGATTACCACACCTGCCCCCGAGCCTTGTTCGTTAGATGCACCGTCCACAAAGAGATTCCACTTGATATCTTCTGTTATTTCCAGTTGCTCCTTATCCTCGTTGGTAGTGAATTCTGCAATGAAATCAGCCATGGCTTGTCCCTTGATGGCGGTGCGAGGGTGATAGGTGATATCATATTGACTCAGCTCAATACACCATTTAAGTAGTCGCCCGGAAGTGTCGGGACGATGGAGTACCTGCCTTAGTGGTTGATCGGTTAGAACCTTGATGGAATGGGATTGGAAGTAATGACGCAGCTTTCGTGAAGTGATTAGTAAGCAGTATGCTAACTTTTCAAGCTTAGGATATCTGACTTCTGCCCCAGTAAACCTTTTACTGACGAAGTAAACTGGTCGTTGCGTGCGGTTATCTTCCCTTACCAAGGCAGCGCTTAGAGCGTGAGATGACACAGCAAGGTATAGGTATAATTCTTCGCCTTCGCTTGGGGTCGAGAGTACCGGTGGTTTCTGGAGGTGTTCGATTAGGTTAAGGAAAGCGGTCAAGCATTCGTCCGTCCATTCGAACTTTCCTTTATCTTTCTTTAGAGCTTCGAAAAAGGGGACGCACTTGTCCGTTGCTTTGGAGATGAATCGGCCTAGGGCAGCCACTTTTCCATTTAGGCTTTGCATTTCCTTTCGGGTGGAAGGTATCTTGATGTCTCTTAATGCTCGGACTTGTTCAGGGTTTGCTTCTATCCCTCGGGCATGGACGATGAATCCTAAGAATTTTCCTGATGACACTCCGAAGGAGCACTTCAGTGGATTCAACTTCATTCCATACTGTCGAAGTACCTGGAACATTTCGCCCAGGTGGCTTACGTGATCTTTGGCTTCCCGTGATTTTACCAGCATGTCGTCTACGTATACTTCCATTGTTCGTCCTATTAGCCCTGCGAACATCTTGTTGACGAGGCGCTGGTAGGTGGCTCCTGCATTTTTAAGTCCGAAGGGCATCACTTTGTAGCAGTACAAACCCCGGTCGGTGATGAAACTAGTGTGATCTTGGTCGGGAGCATGCATAGGAATTTGGTTATATCCCGAGTATGCATCCATAAAAGACAGGAGTTCGTGCCCGGCTGTGCTGTCTACAAGTTGGTCGATTCTGGGAAGCGGAAAGCAATCCTTTGGGCAGGCGTCATTTAGGTTGGAGAAGTCAATGCAGGTCCGCCACTTCCCATTAGCCTTCTTTACTAGTACCGGGTTGGCGATCCATTCTGGGTAAATAGCTTCTCGTATGAAGTCATTGGCGAGTAGATTCTTTACTTCTTCATCGAGGGCTGCTGATCGCTCTGCCCCCATACTTCTCTTTTTTTGTTTTACGGGTGCCTTGGTAGGATCAATTTTTAATACGTGGCACGCTATGTTGGGGGAGATTCCGGTCATGTCAGCGTGTGACCAAGCGAATACATCCAAGTTGTGGCGGAGAAAATCAACGAGTTGTTCCTTCAATTCAGTTTTCAGCTGCGACCCAATTTTCAGTAGCCTACTTGAGTCGTGCTTGTCTACAGATATAAACTCCATAGCCTCTGCAGGCTCGGCGGTGGCCTCCTCCTCTTTGTCCCTAGGGTCTAATTCATTGAAAGGGTCGCTGGTGTATCGAAGAGGAGGGGCTTTCTTTAGTTGCTATGCTTCAAGGCTTTTTGTGCAGAGGGCAATCTCTACACCTTTCCCTTTATCTCTCCTGTGGTTGTTGCGAAGTTCGGTTACATAGCAGTCTCGTGCAATATCCTGGTCTCCTTCCACTTCCCCTACCCCATTGTCTGTTGGAAATTTCATTTTCAGGCACCACGGGGCTAGGACAATCTGGAAGTCAGATAGGGCTGGTCTTCCTAGGAAGGCGTTGTAGGCCGAATGGTTTTCTATCAGCACAAACGTCTGTTTCCTTACAACGGAGCGGGGATGGCTTCCAATTTCAACGAAGAGGTCCAGCTGCCCGATGGGCATTTTCGCATCTCCAGTGAAACCGTGTAGCGGTTTATCGCAGGGAGATACGTCCTTCATTGACAACCTCATTTTGTCGAATGCGTGTTTGAACAGGATATTTACAGAGCTTCCAGTGTCTACCAGGATTCGGTAAACTTCGGCGGGACCGAGTCGGGCAGAGATAACCATGGGATCCATGTGAGGGTACTGTCTTCCTTCTAGGTCGCGTTTACTGAATGTGATGTCATCACTTTCTTTCCGCTTTGGGTGGCGCTCTTCTATAACCGTATTGACGCAGTCTCTATTGTCTCTGAGCGACTTCCCATATCTTTCCATCTCTTTCCAACTTCTGTCTGCGATGTGTGGACCTCCTGAGATGGTATGGACCACTATCTTCTCTTGACTAGAGCTGCTAGCGTTGCGGTCGCCTCTGCCGGTCCCTGGTGAGGGTAGCCTTGGGTTTTCATTGGCAGGAGCTGGAGTCCTGTCTTGACTTTTTACATAGCGCTCCAGTTTCTTTCTTCTGATGTGTTCCTCAATCAGATCCCGGAGATGATGGCATTCGTTGGTATCATGTCCGTGGGATTCGTGGAAGCGGCAGAATTTTCCAGATTTCTGTGCGCTATCTGATTCCTTCTTGTATGGTGGGCGTTTGTATCTAACTTCGCCTTGGGTGGCAAGGAAGATGTTTTCGACGGTCTCGTTCAAAGGGGTGTAAGAGTCGAATCTTGGTCCTGGCCGATATAGGCGTTTCTCTACTTTCTTGCCCCCAGCATTGTCTCTGGAATCATTTCTTCGAACGTCCCTTGCCACAGCAGGGGCGTTGCCATGGGTCGTCTTACTTTGCTGTCCTGACTGCCCCTCAATGGCGGCATCCTCAAGCCTCATGTATTTCCCGGCTTCATGGAAGAAATCGGGTAAAGTAGCTGGTTTTTCTTTTGTCAATCTCCTAGCAAATTTAGTGTCCGGATGCACCCCACTGCAGAGGGCCATTAGGATAAGCTTCTCATCGGCATCTTGAACTGCGGCTGCTGCGGCGTTGAATCTGGTTAGGTATTGCTGCAGCTTTTCTCCAGGTTTCTGTTTGACGCTGGATAAGGAATAAGCGTCCTTAGGTTGCTCCACATGAATGCGGAACTGACTGATGAATTTTTCTTTCAACATTTCCCACGAGCTGATGGATCCTTGGGGTAGATGACAGAACCAGGAGGTAGCAAGATCTGCTAAGAAGAGCGGGAAGCATTTGCACAGCACTCCCTCTGTTGCTCCACTCATGAGCATATGCTGCGTGTACCTCTGTAAGTGTACAACGGGATCGGAGGTTCCTTTGTAAGGTTCCATTGTTGGCATCTTCCATTCTCGGGGGGTGATAGCAATTTCGATATTGCGGGCGAAAGGGCTGGTTACCCTAGCGCCTATCCCTCGATCTCTTTGCTCCCGTTGGACACACTCTCTGAATAAGCGTGCCATCCTTTCATCAGAATTTGGAGCGGACAGAAATGAGTTTGGTTCCGTTCTGTGGGGTTGATTCCGACCAGACAACCTGTAGGGATGGTATCGTCTATCATTCCTCATATTTTCCAGTGGCTGCCTTTGATCTTCTGGGAGCATGCTTGGATCAGCTACAGTTGGCCCTTGCCTTGATCTTCCCCTGTTGGGTTCTGATCTAAGCACTTCCTCGGGTCCAACTTCGGGCTGAACTCTAGCTCGGCCCCGTTCACTGGTGTTTCTGTGGTTAGGCAGCATGACAGGCTCAGCTGCAGTTGACCTCCGCCCGGTACCTTCCCCGTTGGGTTCGGCACCAAACGTTTCCTCAGGCCTAACTTCGGGTTGAGCTCGGTCTCGGCTCCTACCACGGCTACTCCTGCCGTTAGCTCCTTCGAAGAAGGAAGATCTTTGCTGTCTCTGAGATCCTCCAGATTGGGACTCGCCCCATGATTCAGTGTTGCGGTTGGATTCTTCAGCGTCCCTCAAGCGTGACATGAGATGGTCCACCAAGGCTTCCTGCTGGGACGTGAAGCGGTTAGTCACTTCAACAACAACTCTGTCCAAATCTGCCCTAGTAATTGCTGCAGGCTGTTCTGTGGCAGGAGTGGTGGGGTTAGCCTGTCCTCCATTTGTTACCGTTGCTGGAGGAGGAGGATTTACTTGATTTGCGATAGCTGGATCAGGAAGGCTACTGGATGCGATGTTTTTTCCTTTGTTAACATCTTTTCTCTGTTTGGGAGGCATGTTTTCCAAGTGGCGGATGATGCTGTTAGGAAAACTTGTTAAGCGGATGAAGCTGGAGCTTCGAGCTTCAACCTCTCAATGAAAGCACCAAAAATGTTTGCACAAAAAATGGACAAACACCTCAAAGTTGTATGATTTAGTAGATCTTATGTTATTCTTAGTGATTTGGGTGATTCATGCAAATATATGAAAAGCAGGGGCTAAACTGTAAAAAGACACGCAGATTTATAGTGGTTCAGCCAGAATGTGCCTACGTCCACTTTATATGTTATTTCTCTTCTCTTGTTTTGATTACAAGTACAAAGCTTTGATACAAGTAAAAGAAAGTTGTTTGAAAGTTCTCTCCGTGCTTGAGCTCTCAAACTTGTCCCCCATTGTTGTACCCCTGCCTCTCTATTTATAGAGTGAGGTTGGGGGCAGGGGTCTTGGATGTATACAGCTGCTGGTGGGCCTGGGCTGAAGTGATCTGGCCTGGCAGTCTGGTTCGGTATTCTCTTGGTTCGGTGAAGTATGGAATTGGTCCGGTTGGGCTTCATCCGGTGAAGTGTGGAGCTGGTCCGGTTGGGCTTCGTCCGGTGAAGTGTGGAATGGTGAGGTTGGACCGGTGGCAGTTGCCGGATGAAGGTCTACCGAATGGACTTGAGGGAGGATTGCCGAATGTACTCGAGGGAGGGCTGCCGAATGGGTCATTCCGAATGGACTTGAGGGAGAGCTGCCGAATGAATCACGTCTCTGGGTCTCGAGGTCTTCCGGGTAAGAATTCACCCAACAACTTCATTATTATTTAATCAGGGAATATTCACTTAATAAATTCAATATCATTTAACTAGCCTTAAATTTCATTTTTACTAAATATTTCCTTAAATTTATTTAAACAAGAATTATTCATTAAGTTATTTAAATTAAACCCAAGTTATAAATCATATCTTAAATCTCAATTTCAATAAGTTTTAAATCGGTTTAATTAAATAAAATTATTTACTAAATTCAAATTATCTTCCCAACCTTAACTTATTCAAATTATTACTGAAATCTATTTTGGAACATAAATTTAAATACTCAACCATATTATATGTATTTAATCAATCTTAATTAAATTAAATATCATTATTAAATCTATATAAATCATTCCCATTTATATATAATAATTTAAGGCTCAACATTTATTAAAACCATATATTTCTTCCCAAATCCATAGGATTTATTTCAAAATATTCATATATATGGACCAACGGTGTCTATATATATCTATCATATGGTTAAGTGATACAGATATTTATCATTTCAATCCGTAACTTTAAATATATACGGGTAGATATCATTTCGACCCGCAATCCCAATTTCAATTCCAATGAAAATCGCTTGGGCTTATCATTTCAACCCATAACGATTTTCTCCTATTCTAAAGTCCGTTCGGGTATGTATCATTTCAACCCATAGTGATTCTATACTAACAGGGAACTTGCAGAGTGATAACAGATATGATAATAAAATAACAACAGTAACATGTATATATCATCAATATAAATAACAGATAATGGTGTCAGATGTCACAGGTGCACAGATACAGATAATGGCATATATATATATAACAATGTAAATAACTAGCAGCATTATATTTCAATTGACGTTTCAATTGAAATCAAATTTAATAAATATAAGAATGTCAATCGTGAGTGGTTGCTCACCTTTCGAGGCTAGAGAGATCTGACAAAGAAATGAGCTACGAATTCCAAAGCAACACTAGATGGATACGATTTGATGAAGAAAACAGGCGCGACGAACAAAGCTGATAACAGAGATCGACGGAATAAAAATCAAAACTGGATCGATGAAGATAATTGGTATAAGCGAATTTATATATATATAAAGAAAAGAATCGTATTCTAATATCAAACCTGCTTAATATTTAAATATATATGTATTTCAAAAAAAAAAAAATCCATTTCTTCAAATTAACACATATATTAAAATTAACATATATACATAATATGTTTAAAATCAATACTTATATAATCGAATAGATATATAGTACAATATAAACGTATGCGAACTTATATACAAGTTATATCTTAGAAATCAATATTTAAACTAAAGTCTATGTATAACTTGCTTTATATCAACTAACATGGATACTTACCAAAACATATAAAATATAACACTTAAACACGCAAATTTTACTACAACTTATCTATCTACACAGAACCATACCCTATAACAAGCTAGGCTTCTATAATGTAATATAATTACTTCAAATATCCTCTTTTTCGAATCAATGTTTAATTTATCACGAAACTATAACTATATTTAAAGCCATACCCATGCCATAGTATATACATAACATCTGATGTTAACAGTACCTGAATTAGTTTAACTAATATATAGCATAGCCCATAAACAAACCGACTAGTATATATAATATCCATATTGTAATATATTTCAAAACAATATCTTAAATCAGTAAATTTATATATACACTAATACATTACATTACTATAAACGGTCGATCATATGGGTCACTATCTTACGGTACAAAATAAAGCCCTACCGGCTATCATATATACAATACTCCTCAGTGATATAAGATAGCTGCAGCAAATATATACTATAAAGTGAATCGTTATAATTTGAAACCCAACCCCTATATAATTAGATACATATTTATACACCTGAGATCCAAGTTCCATTTAAAATACCATCTATATGCGATATACATTACTGTACTCATACATTGTAAATTTAGTTAAACAATAAAGCTTATAGTTTTAAATCTATGTATACATTTACAGCATAAAACTAGGATTTCATAACAATATACCTGATACTTACTTTATCAAATACGACAAGTACATATATATATAGGCTGTCATGCTTATTTATACAAAACAGTAAGTATAAAATATAATTCATAAACATTATATAGGTTGTATACGTATAACATTTGTAAGCTATAAGCTACAATATAAATGCATGAAACTTAATATTCTTTAAAATATATAAATTATAAATACACATAACTTACTTTTTTTTTTAAAACAGAGAGGATCGGCTGCAAGGTGATGGGCGGAGTCTAGGATGGCTGTCACTGAGGTGAAGGCCGGCGTGTGTTGCGGACGGTGGTAGGCGGTTTCACGTCTCGGCTAATGGTAGGCATGGGGTGGCTTACGCAGTGAAGTTCCGACGTTTGGTGGAGAGGAAGGTCGAGTAATTTCGACAATGGATGAGATGGGTTGTCACGGCAAAAGGAGGGGAGGTGGAGAGCTGCAGTCGGTTTGACGCGAGGGAAGGATGCGGGACAAGGAAGAAAAGTGTGGGAGAAGAAGAAAAGGAACAGTTGGAAGAAAAGGAAAAATGGGAGAGATCTGAGAAAAAGAATGTGAACAGTACCCATATATTTATTTTTATCTCTTTTTTTTTTTAATAAAGAATGGTAGAAACGTGTTTCTATGAGCATGGCAACAGTCACGCCTACGAAATGGCAAAAAAATAAATGCAAACCGATGTAAAGGCAATTAATGCTTGTTTGGGCAGCCCGTTTCATTTTGAATTCGAAAGAACGTGCAAAGTCAAAATTTTCGGTACCGTTACGCGAATAGTTTATTATTTCCGTCGTGTACCGGACCTCAAAATATAGAAACAAATATACCACAGAGATCAGCTCGACTAGACGATCAAAACGGTATACAGATATTAGTGGTACGATCATCCGATCAAAAGTCGATAATCGGTACCAGAAATGCTGCTATTTTGTCAGAATTAAGATAAACGGAGCAGTAGAAGTCCAAATTTGGAAAACCGAATTTCGCAGTCTGATTCAGAATGATCTGAATAAATTTTCTCCTGTTGACATATTTTGGTTTCGGAAAACTTTTAAATTCACTGTTATTAACCGGTTTGATTTGAAATAAAATTTCACAGGAAAATAAACTTCAATATTATCAGATGAAAATTTACCAGTTGCTATATTAAAATAGACGTATTCCAGATAATAAATTTTTAATTTCAAATTTTATTGTTTAAAATTTCACAAATTTCCAGTTAAATATACTTTTAAAACCATTAAATTTTACGGGTCGTTACAAGCTGTTTCCCGCAGCTCAACGTTTTCTTTGCGGTATTTCTCGGTAACATGCTGTTCAGCTGTAAGCTTCATTTCAGCATCCCTCTGCGCAGCGTGTGCGTCCTGCACTTGCTTCTGAAAGACTTCTTTCTGAGTATACGATGCAGAAGAAGTGGCGAGATCTTCCTTAAGTCGCTTGACTTCAGATTCAAGCCTTGCATTGTCATCCGCGATGCTCGTCATCTCGGCATCATGCTGCTTGCACCATTTATCCCATTCATCCTTATCGTTCTCCAGAGTCAGCATGTTTTCGAGATTCATGTGGTTGACTCTTTGGAGTTCATCAACAAGCTTTTGCCATTGCGACATCCTCTCAATATCAAGCCTAACCGCATCATGATTTCTAAGCATGGCTTGTTTATCGATCGGAACTAGATCTAAGTCAAAGCGCACTCCTCTTAGGCACCAATTCGGAAATCGGCTCTGAAGTGTTGGAGGACCGTCTTTAACTTGGTACTGGGGCCTTTGGATGATCGCTTAGATATCAGATTTCTTTAGAGCAGGAGAGCAGGATGTAATATTAGGAGAGATGGGAGCGTCAGTCTTTTCCGAAATTGCAGATGCGTTCTTTTTGCCAAGTTTGGTCCGCTTACTAGAATCATCAGCAATGTGACTCTTCCCCTTGTCGTCGTGAGATTTCCTTTTATGAGAATCGTCACTTCTACGGGAAGAATCGTATCGCTCGTCTCTATTCCCATAGTGCTGTTCATCTTCTATTCTGCAGCGCTCCTCATAATCCCATCTCTCTCGAGCTTTTCTAGAGGCCCTTTCTTCGTCGGTCTCCTGACGGGAATGAAGATAACTCCTAAAATCATAAGCATCGCGGCTTCCATGACGCTGAAATTTGTCGTAATACGATCCACTTCGCCCCATCAGAGAACCTGAAATTGAAGAAAGGACGAGCCTTAGAAATCTTCAAGTTGAAAAAGCTAAGTGCATATAAATGCCAAAAATCCTAAGTGTGTGTAATTTGCAAGCTACGCACGTCAGACTACAAACCACTTTTGGGTGTGGAAATGTCATTGACTTGTGTGGTAGGTGTTGTAGTTTGTTGCAAAAAAGAGGTCGCTTCAACAACAGGAGAGATCGCTTTTGAAGTATCATCTTTAAAAAGCTCCTGAGAAGTTATCATTATATCGCTCAAGTTATCAAAGGTGTCATCGCCGTGATACCCAGCAGAACTCTCTTTTTCAACTTCCACATCGACCGTCTTTTCAGAAATTCGAGGATTTTCTTCCTATTCAATAACAGGTGAAAGTGTTAATTTGCTGGACGACCTCACGATGCCAGTAGAAGCAGAGCACTTCACTAGTGAAGTCTCAGTGGTGATTTCTTTCAACATAGGATCTTCAGCAGGGGCAGGGGCATCTGATGCCTTTCCTGGAAAATCAAGGACTTCATAAAGTTGTGTAGAGCGAGAAGAGTGAAGAAGTCCAAACTGGTGGAGAAATTCGTCCTTCAATAAGAATTTCACGTCCCGCTCTTCAGCTGGTACGGCCATAAGTCTCTCTAGAGTTAGCTTGTGGCTGGGATCCCTAGAATGAGGGGGAAGCACTGAAATGAAAAAGCGAAATTAACATTTGGCAATTTGGATTTCACAAAACTCAGAGAATAAAAGAAGTAAAGATAGATGATCTTACTTCCTTCCCTCCACACAGCATAAAACCTCGGGGGACAGCGAACGTATAAGAACTGAGTCAAAAACCCATGAGCACTATCAGGGAGGCCGACAACCAATTTACGATTTCTGGCACTTCTTACAACAATTATCGAGGGATGATCTTTAGTTCTGGTAAAAGAACACAAGTAGCAAATCTCGTCAAAGCTCGGAAGTCGCTCAAGAATTCTCCCAAACAGCACAAATAGTCCCATTATAATGGCGTAGCCATTGGGATGTAGCTGAAATGGGGAGATGGCCAGTTGTCGAAGAAGATGCTGGAGAAAGTTGGAATGGCTCCGCTCAGGCACATTTGTCGATTAACTGTTACAAAGCCAGGAGGTGCTGCATCAGCAGTATTGCTTTTCTTGGGAAGAATGGCATCAGCTTCAGCAATGCCGAACTGAGCGCACAACTACCGGAAAACTTTGTACGATAAAGTGGTGGAGGCCCTTTCTGGAGGATTGACTAATGGAGCTGGAATAAAAGTGGCTTCTTCAGCCTGGGCTGTAGTATCTTCTCGCAGAGAAGTCATTCTACACAAGCAACTGGACATTCAAATATGAAGGTGCACGTTTCCTAAAAAGTGTGAAGTGTTGTGCAAAACTAATGAAAAGAACAAGTAAAATTAACTGGAATTAAACTAGTCGACAATTGATCGATTACTAAATTTCAGGACTTGTTAGTTTAAAAATTCGGGTACAGTATTAATGCAAACATGTAAAATTAATTGATTATTCCAATGTTGCTTTGATGCTTTGCTTGAATTAAGTTGGTTTAAAGCACTTCGTTCACACGATCTGTTTGAGTTGATTATTTGTTATTAACTAATCTGTCATTTGATGCGGCAGTCAGTGGCAGTATATTAGTCCCAAGTTTCTATGAATGTTGTGTTGAACAGGATGTAAGCTTGCAAGTCAAAATGATCTGTGAAAGAATGCAGCAAAGTTTAACAATTTAAAGTCCAAACACTAGTTCAAATTTCAAGCAAAATCTGACTCAAGTGATAAGTCGCACACGACTCAAGCATTGACTCGACAACGACTTAGGTGCTAACTCGACTGCGACTTAAGAATTGGTTCCTGCGGGTTAGGGTCAACTATTCTCTAAGTCGTAAGTCGTAAAGTATAAAGGAAACTTCAATCCATTGCAACAAAAACTCCTAAGTCCTAACTCGGCTACGACTCAGAGCTTAAGTCGCAAAAAGTGATAAGTCGATCCATAGTGAAATCATCAAAATTGCTGGATCATGCGAAATCACCAATCCATCTATCTCCTGACTCGTTTAATCCTTAACGCATTAACCATCTATCCATCCAATTCCTAACCCGTTTACCTTCTAACTCGTTAATCCCTAACTCGTGAACCATTCAACTCCTAACCCGTTAACCCAATAACCTCACAGTCTTCAACCTTAACTCTGAGGCACCACTAAATCGCCGTAAATCATGAATGAAGTCATATCGAACTACCCTAAGTCCATCAATGTCCAGTGTGTCGATATTTGCAAGGTTCAAGGGAGCAAACCAGAGACAAAGGATTGATGATAATCGGCGATTGGAAAAGAGGCGAAAATGCTTACGCAGTATGATGCTAGGGATGATCGAAGAAGAATCGAATCGAAATCGCCTTAGAAAGCTTGGAAAAGTATTAATGGAAGACGCGGCTTAGAAAAATGTTAATGAGAAGAAGGAGATAGGAGGAACGACTTAAGCTTTTTAAACCTCGGAGCAACGTAATTTGAATCGGCCCACACGAGTTAAGATGAGTCGAAGCACATGACCTACGACTTAGGCGTGTACTTTGAGGGGAAAATGTTAACCCTTAATTCTCCACGACTTAAGAACGGCATGATTCAAGCAGGTTGTACGACTTACGAGTCAAGGAACTGTGCGAGTCAGGAAAAGTACACGACTCAAGACTTAACGAGTTAAGGGATTGTGCGACTTAACGAGTTAAGGCCTGAATAATCTATGACTCAAGGAAGCCACCAGCTCACGACTTAAAGGATGTCGCGACCTAAGAAATGTTACGACTCAACGGCTTAGGGATTGAACGACCTAACAGCTTGGAAGGGTTCCACGACTTAACGGGCTAAGGGCTGGTCGACTTAAAGGTGTCTACGACTTAAGGAGGTGGACGACTTACGACCTAAGGACGTCTACGACTCAAAACCTAGATGACTTAATGACTCAGCAAGTTAACGACTCAGGGCAATCCACGACTTAACGGTTTAAGAACTTAACGACTTAATAGCCTCAACGACTTAAGGCTGTCTGCGACTTACGACCTAGCAAAAGTCGCGAGCGACTTAAGCAAACGAAGCACTGCTTCTTGTTGAGCATGATGGCCTCTTGACTCGTGAGCGAGTTAGAACTTGTGATATTATCTGGAGTAAGCAAGCTTACCAGTAAGGCTGCGACTCACGACTTAGCTAAAGTCGTTCACGAACTAAAGCTACCTAGTCATGACCCGCTGCCGCTTTACTTATATTGATACGTGCCGAGTCGGCCACGACTCACGACTTAGCTTAAGTCGTCCACGACCTAAAAGCTACCGATTTAGAATCCAATGCCTGGAAACTTATGCCGCTTTTACCTACTAAGTCGGCCACGACTTACGACTCATCTTAAGTCGGCTACGACTCAGGACTTGGCAAAATTTCCGTCCAGAATCAACTCCTATAAATACTCCCCTAACTCCAACGACAAGAGGACTTTTGGCGAATCATTTCTTGAAGCGTCGCTACTCTGCCAAACTCTCAACTCATCCAACAATTGAAGATCTTCAGATATTCAAGACACTACAACAAGCTTCGAGAGGAATTCCCTACATCCAACACGGATTCATTGAGTTTCATCATCGGAGTTTGAGCTAGTAGTTGAGATTGTCTTTGTGATCAAACTGTATTGTTTCCATAAGTATATTGTATCGTCTTGTAACCAGATTCAGTAATAAAGAGATTCAAAGTGCACGTAGGCTCGATCTTAAGCCGAACCACTATAAACTGCTGTCTTTTACCGCATTTTCGCTATTTTACTGCTTACTTCTTATTCCCGTCACACAGGTGGTGCTTTCACAACTCTATTACACACACCGGGTGTTAGCGTTCACTTTTTAGCGTTAACATCGTGTACTATTCTGTTCTGAATTAGGCAACATGTTTATTGCTTTGTGTCGATACTTTACACATCATTTACTATTATGTTGGTAAAGTAAAACATGTTGAGTTAGCCTAAAGTAATATTCACAAAAGGTTGCCCCTAACCAGCCTTATTCTCCATATTACTAGACAATATTACTAGGTAATATTCTTTAGTACCATGGGTATAAAGGTAGAGCATTACAGATACTACTAAGTAGATGTACAAATCTTTCAAAGGTTTTGATAATATCGACAGTTTCCAGAGGTATTCCAATAGATTATAAAAAGTAGCTTCACATTCATTCATCCATCAGAGCTTTCGTTTTCTGAGGGCATCATAGAATGACATACGCTTATCGGTTACCTTTGAGATAAATCAACTCTCAAGGCAATGACTTTTCTTTTCAAGACCTGCATCTTTCTCCTTGTTTTTGGGGTAGTAACCAATTTCAATGCTTCAATCTATTCTGGATTCGCTTCACCCTTTGAGTGTATAGAGAAATAAAATATTTACCAAACGCAACTTTAGTAAACACTATAGTGGATTTAATCCCATTCCATACTTTAGAAGCATGTCGAACATATCTGTAAGGTCACCTATATGATCCACCAATTGTCATGGTTTCATGAGCATATCGTTCACACATACTTCCATTATCTGTCCAGTCTATTCTTTAAACATCATGCTGACCAAGCACTAATCGGTAGATCCAACATTCTTTAGACCGAACAACACGACTCTGCAGCAGTATATCCCAAAATCTATTATGAAACTAATATTCTCTTGATCCGAGACACACATTGCAATATGATTATAGCTGGAGTGGACGTCCATGAAGAATAGCAGTTCATGTACGGTTGTCCCATCCACTAGTCGGTCTATCTGTGGCAGAAGGAAGCAATCCTTCAGGCACGCCTTATTTAAGTCGGAATAATGAGTGCATGTCTGCCACTTCCTATTAGCTTTTTTGACCAACGTGGGATTTGATACCCACTTAGGTTATAGTGCATCATGGATTAAGCCATTTCTTTCAGCCTATCCAAGTTTTCATCATCTTAGCATATCACTTTGGTTCCATGCCATGCAATTTCTATAGCACTGCAAGGTAGCGTGGGTTCACATTCAATGTGTGACATGCAACTTCAGGCGATATCCCATACATATCAGAATGTGTCTAAGCAAACACGTCTGTGCTCACTCAGAGTTACCATACTAAATTTTCTCTCATCTTCAAGACAAGTTAAGATCTGACTTTGAGAACTTTTGAGGAGTCGTCATCGTCTATCATGAACTCAACCATCAGCTCCACCGGTACTCCCCGTGCCTCTTTTGGCTCCTATTGTGGGTCCATATATTTATAGTATTTATTGTTGGACCTGAGCCAAGGCTTGAGTGGTAATTGCTACACATCATCAGATTTGATGCAGAGAAGCTTCTCTACAACCTTTCCTTTCTCTTTTCACTTTGCCTCTCTGAACTCCACAACATAGCACTTACAACCTATGCTCTAGTCTCCTTGAATTGCCTCCACTTCATTTTCTATTGGAAACTTCACAATCAAGCAACACAGAGTGAGTGTAACTCTAAAGCTAGAAAGTGTCGTTCACCCAAGAAAACAATGTAAGTGTAAAACCGATCTACCACCATGAAATTCTATAACCACACCACCTTATGGTCTCTTTCCCCCAATTTGACAAACAATTTGATGCAACCGAGCAGATCTTTCGCCTCTTTGGTAAATCCTTGGATGCGGGATTTTGATGGCTACAGATCCTTTTTGTCTAGCCACATCTTATCGAAAGTCCGATTAAAGAGGATATTCACCAAGCTTCCACAATCAATAAGGACTCGGTGCACTGTAGTTGGCCCTATCATGGTCGTAATCACCATGGGTCAATCATCGATGCTTCGACCAGATCAGCATCTATGATTTTGAAAATAATATCATCATCGATTCTCTTTTGCTGTTTCGTTAGAGCGCCCTTTTCTATGGCGTAAACACATTTCCTAAGGCGCATGCCTCTTGGTGCTCGATAGTGCTCCATCACATTCCATTTTTTCTCCTAGCATATTAATAACTATACATCTACTTGGTTGTCTTCTCCTATCTCCACTGGGTATGGCCTTATTTCCTTGAGTCAATTTTTTCTGAGGCTGATTACTAACCGACCTGGCCTTGCAGGTTCCTCACATATTGGTGTAGTTCTTTTCTTGCAAATCAAATCTTCTATGAGATCCTTAAAATTCCTACATTCATTCATGTTGTGCCCATGAGTTTCGTGAAAGAGAAAATACTTTTTAGAGTGTTTTTCCTCTTAAGTAGCCTCCCATAAGGGAGGCTTCTTGTAAAGCTCTATACCTAGTGTAGCGAGGTAAATGGTTTCAGCAAAGTCTGTCACCTCTATATAATTCCCATCATGGAAAAATCTCGAACGCTTCTGCTTATCTTTCTTTTACCCTTATAATATTTTCAGCACCATCAATACCTTACTTAATAGCTATGTTGCTTTGAATCACATTGTTTAGTCATTCATGACCGCCAACAACCAATCCTTCCTCCCGATCTACCTCTTCCAAGTGCAGGTATTCGGATGCTCTCCGATAAAACTCGTTTTAAAGTAGCTGGCTCCTTCCTCTTGAGCCATCTACCAAAGTTGATCTTTGGGTGAAAAGCATTCGTAAGTGCTATTAACTCTTTAGGATTACGTACCTCTATTACATCGACATTAATTCTGTATAAAAAGCTTTTGAAGGTCTCCCCACAAACCTTGGATGCACACTTGATAATGACGTAACACCCTTTAGTTGAACAATATGCGCTTGAAACTACTCCATAAATTGCTTTGCAACTAATCATATGATGACATGGATCTAGACTCAAGCTAGGTAAACCACATCATTATTATTCCCTCTAGAAAGATGGGAAACAGCTGCATCCCACAACATACATTGCATGGGCACTATCCAAGTGTCATCCATACTTCAACAAATGTTGTCTAAGATTGGTCATGCCATTATAGCTTGGCATGGTTGGCATCACAAATTTGTTAGGATGCCTCGCCATGATAATACCTTTATTGAATGGGTTCCAACTTGCTAATGAACTCAATCGTTATCCTGCTGCTACTGATTCTAATTCAGGAACTTTTTATTATGTCAACAACGTACTCTTCACTGCCATATCTAGTTGAATGGCAACCTTCATGAACATCCTCTAGTGTTTCGCTAGATAAATGGTCATAGTTTGCTTGATGATGTCTTAGTCTCCCTAGCTCTGTGGAAACCACTCGTTCAAGTCCATCCTGATGCCTTGTTGGACTTCGTCCCCTCCTAGCCAACTTACTAGTGTTAGTTTTAGCACCACCAGCTTGAGGGCCAATAGCTCGCCCTTCATTAGAATTGAACATTTGTAAATCCTCTTCACCCTAAGAAAAATTCAACCTCTCAACTGACTGACCAATGCAGACCATTTTCAACAATTCGACACCAAACATTTTTGGTGTTGGTTGAACACCTCCTCTTTTACAACTTTCTTCTATGTCATAAACACCCCCTTTGCATTGGTCTTTTGTTAGGTCTTTTTTTTATCTGATGAAGATGTGATTCTTCACTAGAATTAGAAGACGAGGATCTCTTCTATCCTTCCTTTGCCTTCGAGATCCAACTTGCTACATAGGTTGAGTTAACGCTGCTAGTTGTTTCTGTATCTTAGTCATCAGATCCATTTGAACTTGTTGTTATAGCATCTTCAAGTTTATTTCCATCATCATTCACTATATCATAGCCTTTGTCACAACCTCTTACTGAGATGAAGACCCTGGTTAGGCAGCGGGCTAAGTAGTTTCTTCATTATTATGCTTAGATCCATCATTACCCCCTTTAGTAAAAACTTTCGATCCAGTAGCCTTTTCCTTCCTTAGATCCATTATCTTCTAGATCTAACTTGTTGATTGTTCCAAATCCAAAATTAAATAAGATCCATGCCTAAGTTTAACTTCCAATGAAAGCACCAAAAAATATTTTCTTAGAGAATAGATAAACACTCCCAAGGTATCAAAAACGAAAATTAGTTCAGAACAAGATAAAGATAAGGATATACAAGATTTTTAAAGCAGTACGGCTTGAATCTTAAGCCTACATGAACTATAAATGTTATTTCAGTTTACTTTTGCAACTATAGCAGAGTTCGCAATGATTTTAGATCTAAAAATCCATTAATTTCGAAAAGGCAACAATTTTTTGTAAAATTCGAAGAAAGAATCAAAATGTCATCTTTTTAGACGCAAGAGATTGCTATTTATAGGAATAATCCTCCACCATAGCCGGCAAAATGAGTTTGAACAACTAAATATTGAAATCCAAGATCGTAGCCACGAAGAAGAAGTCAAATTTCCAATATCTCGATGACCAAACAATTTGGTACCGATCGGTTTTGCTAGCCTATTTCTTCACTTTTTTTAAGTCTTCAAACTTTGGCTCTTCATGACAAAATTACCCATCTAGGACCGTTTAGTACCGAATGGTCTAGCTATTCCAAAACATTCTTTTTCTCCAAACTTGTATGTACAACCATTCATAGGATAAAGTGGGTATATTTTTGACTTAAGACTGGTCAGCATCGATCCATCAAAACCATTCGGTACTAAACAATTTGACTTCTCCCATACTTAACAGTATCTCTTGAGGTCCCTTCGTTCTTCAATCATGACATCTTCTAAGCTTCTTGATCCATTCTTTATCATCTAAAAGTCTCGATCCATAGAGGTATAGCTTGGTTCAAGCACTGGATAACAACCATTGAAAGCTCATCGATGAAAGATTAGAATGTTGTACTTTCCATCAAGGCTTCCACTTTGAAAATTTCAAACAAGAGGAAAAGTGGAAATGGTAATATAGGGAAGTCCAGGGGTCTTGTTGAGAAGGAAGAATGTAACCGATGTCACGAGAAGGGCACTGGAAGAGGAATTTTCAGGATTATTTGAAGACACCCAACGACAACAAGGAATATGATTCCACCCCTAAAGGTATTTTCATGATATAAAAATGTTTTTCTATTAGTACCGCTTCTTGCATTTTAGACACTGGATCTGCGACTCACATCTATAATTTATTACAAGCACTTAAGAGAAAAGGCCCATCATATAGGGTATAGTAGAATTTCAAGTTGCTATGAAGCTATGTGCTACCACAACAATGAGAGAGTAACATATGCGCTTAGTAAATGGAATTATTTTAGTCTTAAATAATTGTCTTTTTATACCTGATTTCATTTATGGAATAGTTTTCATCTCTCATTAGGAGAAGAAGCTATGTTTTATTTGTAATATGATATTATGAATATTGTTTTGAACAATAAGACTATTTGTAATGGTACTTTGAGAAATGGCATTTATGTTTTATAATATAATTATGTATTCGTTGTTAAAAAATACCATGTCTATAAAAAATGGTAGTTAACTATGGTACTTTAGGATAGGTCATATCAATGAGAATTGACTTAAAAGTTAAGAAACTAGGATTTTCCAATTATTTGATTTATAATCATTTGATACTCATGAGCTATCTCAAAGGTAAAATGGAAAAGCACTTATTTAATGAGAGCAACAAAAGAGTTAAGGAGATCTTAGGACTCCCACATTCTAATGTATATGGTCTAATATGTATAGCTACCAAAGGGTGAACCATATTCCTTGTTACATTCACCGATGATTTATCGTGATATGGATATGTGTGTCTCATGAAACACAAAACAGTGGTCATTGAGAAATTCATAAAATATAGAAACAAAGTTGGAAATGGAACATGTAAGAAAATTAAACTAGTTCGACTTGATAGAGAAGGTGAGTGATAGAGTTAAGGTTGTTCCCAAAGGAAAGTTATGCAATTTATTATATGACTTAACTCTTGTATGAAAATCTTGTTTGAAATAAAATATGCCTTTGGTTTTATTTTATATTCTATATATTATTATATTGTGATATACGTAATAATCTAAAAACATTAAATATTAACAAACAAAAAATCCTTAGGAAAAGCATTTAATAGATTGCGGCTGCGAATTTGTTGGTAACCATGAGTTCTGAATCGAAAATTTAAAATACTTATCCTAAAATTGTTCCTAGTCAAGATGTATCAAGAAAATGATACAATACATCCATTGAGATTGGTGTGCATAATGCTCTCTATACAATGGACGGTGAATTACCCATGGTAGTTTGTAATAATCTAAGAACGAACTCAACAAACAGTCTTATATACGTTAATACAACTAAGTCGAAATTGAAAATCTCGTGGAATGATGTGTAGTGGTCTTCAGACTTGAGAGTACTATTGATCTGAGTGTATAAATTGTATTTTGATTATGATCAATCACATAACACCATGATCTTGTTATAACCTAGTTTTGTATACATTAAACAACTTAAAGTGAAAACACACTCAATAGAGAATCCGTCACCTTTGTTGTAGAAGATAGTATCACTATAATTGGTAGTTAACTAAAGTTAAAATTTCTCATGGGGGTAAACCAATTGATTGATAAATGTTACAAAATTAAACCAAGGGCTTTTGAAGTGGCACTACGCAATTAAATCCAATTTGGAGATTTTTACCATTGAAAAATTTCTATATACTTAAACGATATAGCGATGAAAAAAGAGAACACGCATAAAATATTATTACTTGAGGTGTAGCTTAATAAAGAGTGGAAATTGATTGCATATAAATGATCTACAAGCAACTAAACTCCAACTCACGTAAAATAAAATACCGTATATATACAAAATAAAAACCATTATTTTAATTGAAATATAAATTTGATATTTGGAATGCGTTTAGTTAAACATAGCAATTGGTAAATTTTCGTCCAAAAATACGAAAGTTTATTTCGCGCGTAAATTTATTCAATTTAATCAGTTAAAAACCGTTGTAAATAAAACGTTTTCAAAACCAAAATATTTTTACATAGAAAAATTCTAAACCATCTTCTGAGCAAGATGTCAGTTTGTCGTTTTTTCAAATTCGGACATCTTTGGCTCCGTCGGTCTTATTTTTCTGCGTTTTTCTTGCATTTTCCGTTGGTTAAAATTTCGAATTTTTATAATTTAATCGTACCACTGATATCTATATACCATTTTGATCGTCTCGTCGCGCTGATCACCACGGTATATTTATTTCTAAATTTTGAGGTTCGGTACGCCGTGAAATCAATAAACCAATTTTCGTATCGGTATCGGTTTTAAATCCTTTTAAATTTCATCCGTCCTTCCATTTCTCACCCTGTACAATTCCAACAGCTGTTGCATTTATATTTCCCAAATCTTCGTGCTTGACTATTAACATTCCCAACTGTGATATACTTTCTGTTCGTTGATTTACTTCTGGTCTATTCCTCTCCCCACTTTATTTTTGAGAAATAATATATATAGTTCTATTTCTTATTCACGTTCATTCCTGTTACCAGTCCTTACCACTTCCATATGCATAAGCTCGCACTCTCCTCTCATTCATTTTGCGTGAGCTACCACTTCTCTGACGAGAGCCAGACCTCCCCTCTACCCGCAATTACATGCGCAAGTGTCCTCTCCAAGCTAGCTTCGATTACCAAGTCGCCTCCTTCCTGACAAAACAAGATCCATCGAGACTGCTCTTTGTTGACTCCATAGCCCTGCCTCCTCAGCCGAGCACCACCACCGCCCCACATCCATCAACCGAGCTCATCACCTCCCCGAGCAACCGCCCAACACGCTAGTCCTCTCTCCTCTCATCCAAAACCCCTCCGACCACCATCAGCCGTCTCCATCCCAAGACCGCGACCTCCTTTCACTTCTGCCGGATCCTTCAGCTACCTCCCGCTCGCGACCTCGCAACCAAAGAGATCCGAACCCACTATGTTGCTCAACCAACCTCCGCCTTCGCCACCACTCACGTTGGTTCCCATCACCGATTGCAGCTCATCCCACCTCTGCTCTTGTTCCTCCAGCCACGTAGCTCGTCTCCGACTGCATTCTCTACATATATTTTTGTTCGGCCCTTCCTATTTATCACGTACGTGATTTATATCTGTTTATTGATAAATGAAGCTGTTATGCATATCTGTGTGAATATGGTCATATTTCAATAAAGTAAGTTCATATTTTTTTAGATATAGCATTATAAACATTGAGATGCACATCATTAATAGTGCTGCCGTATATGGTATTATAGAAGGCATAAGGAATATATTAAGATATGAGGTTACAGGGGGTTTTGTAGTACTATAATGTTTAAGAAAAAAAAGAGCAAATATGAATGTTGTAATCTTTACATCTTATACAGATTTGGTATATAAAGTATAAAGGCATATGTGTCAGGATGTGATTTTGGGTTTTACAGTCATAAGTTTATAAAGTTATTAAGGTTTGAATAAGTTTATTTCCGATTTCAAAGTATAATATAAGAATGTTGACGTGTTATATTTTATAGATAAATAGAGGTTATATTAGAACTGTTAGTTTATATTCTTTAATATATGTATTACTGCATGCTATGAAAATGTATGTACATATTACAAAAGTTATAAGTAATATTTCAAGAAATTTGTTTACAGTGGTATATATATTAATCTAGCTATTGTTCATATATGTAGTAGGCACTTATATATATTACCGTATACTAGACTTGAAATGAAGTATTGTATTTGTATATATATATTTATACATATTTGGTCGGTGGGTTTATATGCGAAATGTTATACATATATAGATCTTGTTAGTTTTATAAACTTTTCAAACAGTTTAACTAGCCTGCACATATATTGGTTACTGTAACATGTCTTTATGATCTGTTTAAAATTATTTTGATAGGTATAATATGTTTAAAATTTTATATATATGTGCTTAATTAAAATAATGGTTTTTATTTTATATATATACGGTATTTTAATATTTGTTTAAATTAAATATCGGTCTCATGGAAATGATATATGTATAAATTTCTATTTCGATCGGGCCGATTCTAATTATTTCATCGATTCCATTATCAGCTTTGATCGTCGAATTCGTGCAAACCTCGCTTCACTTTGGAATTCGTGCTTGGATTCGTAACTCAATTTCATTGCCACTTCTTCTATGTTTATCCGTGTCATCTTCTCGTACATCTCTAGCCTCGAAAGGTGAGCACTCACTCACGATTAACGTTCTTTTATTTATTAAATTTGATTTCAATTGAAACGACAATTGAAATTTACTGTTGTTAGTTAATTACACTGTTATATATGCTATTACCTGTATCAGTTCACCTGTGACATCTGACACCATTATCTGTTAATTATTTATGCGATGATAATATAGTTTGGCTGATATTTGATTGATTGTTGATGTTTATATTGGACGTTAGATTTGTTAGTGTTAAATGATAAATAGTATGCAAAATTGAAATGGATATAGGATAGTTAACAAATTTTAAACTGATTTATATGTTAAATTTGATTAGTCGAATATGACCCCCTTTTTATATTTTAAATTAATTGACATGTAGAATAGTGATAATTACACTTTGAACCATCGACGTATATTGGATTAATTGTTGTAGTATAAATTGAAATTGAATGACAAGTGAAAAACCGTAATGTAATAATCTTTAATCCACATGAAATGATAGTGTAGATTCTAGAAATAATTATATTAATTCGTACAAATAACAATGCGAATTAATACGGTTATTTCGGGATTATTTGAATTGATTATTGGATTGATATTGATTGTTGTTATTGCTTGTTTATTTACTTTGACACCATCCCAATTATCACACTGCAAGTTCCCTTTGTATGTTTGATTTTGAATTGAATTGGAATCGGGTTGAAATGATAAATACCCAAATTGAACTTTGACCTAGGATAGAAAATTAAATAAAACCCGATTGGTCAATAATTTGATTTAAAAATAAACGAAGATTTTATTTGAAAAGAATATGATTTTGAAATGAAGTTGAAATTTGAATTTTTGATGAAAGGAAAATGTTAATAGTTAATAATCTGAAACAAAATATTAACAATGTAATTGATGAAAGAACGATGTTTAATTTGAGAAATGATTGAGTTAAGTTTGAAATTATAATTAAGTTTGAAATTATTAAACTTTGAAATGATTTAATAATTAAGTTTGAAATTATAATTAAGTTTGAAATTATTAAACTTTGAAATGATTTAATAATTAAGTTTTGAATTATTTAATAATTAATAAGATTGAATTATTTAATGATTAAATTAAATTGAATTTTTGAATAAGTGAATTTGACTTCGTAATAATTGAAATTGAGTTTCTTTATTAATTAAGTTTGGAAAATCATTTAAGTAAGTAAATAAGTGAAATTGAATTTCTTTAACAAGAAATGAAAATGTAATATTTTTGGAATTAATGTAAGACTTGTAATTGAAAGAATTGATTTGACGAATTTAATTTAATTCAAAATTGTAAGTTTTGATTTAATGAAGTTGAACTTAAGAAATTGATTTAATGAACTGGGAATTTAATAGAGATTGTTTGAATGATAAAGTAACTTAACAAATATTGAATGAAATCGATAAATGAGTTTAAATTGATTTGAAAGTTAAGTAAAATTTATTTAAAAGATTTTCGAAATGAAACTTATATTCGAAGTTGAATCAATATTTGAATCGTTTTAAATAAAATTGAAATTGAATTGTAAGACTTTGAAAGTGTAATTTGGAAGTTTTGAAACGTAAATTTATGGAAATGGTTTTGAAAGACAAATGAAGTGTTGATTTACAAATTCTGTTTGGAATTGAATTTGATTTGGTTTTGAAATAAATAAACGACCAATCGGTGAAATAATTACGGAAGTTATTAAAGAGACCGGAATTCGGTTATGGATATACTCTCTATCTAAACCGAAAACCACTTTAATAACTATAACGCGGAGTGATGATCCAGAATGAAGTGGTTGGATGATGTACGTGATGACTGAAGAAAGAGAACGATAATGGATAGCCTTGACACTTGTGTCAAATTGGAAATGACTAAAACAGGAGCCGTGCCGGGCCAATGGAGGATTAGCTACCTCAAGTGGACACACTTCTTCGAACTACTCATTACTTGTTGTCGATTGGTGCACCCTTGATTTTGGGAGTGTTGTTTCACGGTGTTGCGGGCGCTGCGGCGTTGCGTTCTCAACAGTCCGGATCAGGCGAACGGTAGTATCACTACCTTGGGTATTGCCTCATGTGCCTTGTCATACTTGTAATCCCTTTATGTGCGACCACTACGAATTTGTTTTGTACCTTTAGTATATGGATTGTCCTCTGGTGACTTCCGGTTTTGGGGAAACTACGGTCTTGTATATGCTTTTGGGAATAAAAATGTGTTAAGGGTGGAATGGGCCATGACTTAACACTATTTTGATATCTTTATATTACTGATAGACATTATCTACTTATCGTACACTACTACATAGTAGATAGTTTAACGGATCCTTAAAGGATGGTTATTCCAAACATCCTTTGAGTTACTTGTATTTCAATTGCTATTTCACTTGAGTTGGATTTATTGATATAAGAATGTTAATCCTGACTCGAGTGTCTTGTGTTTTTGCTTTACGCTCGGGTCAGACTGAGTGTACCAGTATTCGAGACTCACCTTTGAAGTTGGAGCTTTGCTTGAAGATCCAGCCATCTATTCTGCTTTCAGTATTCGATGACTCTAGTGATGTATTCTGATTTAACTCTGATGTATCGTATTTCCCTTCTGTTGTAAACTTTGATGTATCTTATACATTTATATAGTAGCTTCATGAACTACTATCTCTTTTATTTCCGCTGCATTTATTACTCTGTGTCTGTGATCTGTGATTATTATTTACTGTATATGTTCAGTTTTGCCAAATTTAAATTAACAACGCGGTATTTTGAGCAATTCAATTCCGGCATGAGTGTCTACCTATACACTTATAATGGATGCGAATGGTCCAAAATATCGGGTCGTTACAGAAGGAACGCCTCACAGCTAGCGTGGATGATCCAAATCTAAAATATGAAATCTCTCCTAACAATGATCGTACAAACAGTAATCCAGCATCTTGGCAACAACAACCCTGCAAATAGCATTCTAGCACAAATTTTAGCCTAAACCTGTACCTACTGATGGAACTATACAAGAATATAAGAATAATACAAAAATATATATACATATATATGCATTAATGAAATAAAAGTATTAAAACTAGAGTTAAAACTATATGACAGCAAAGTAACTATAATAATCATTAGACTAATAAAAGGGCCAAACTCATTATGTAACATCTTAACTTACTTTTATGTTATGAAATAATGATCACAAAAACAAAAGGCATAGATATTAACAAAATATGTATTTATATACTTATATATTTTTAAAAAAAATCTAAAAATATTAACATTATGCTTCTTTAATCAAAAGAACATTATGATAATCAGTAAAATCTTCATTCAAATTCGAATAAATGTTATTGTTGTAGTTATTAATGTTAAAATATTGTCTTGTTGTTTAAATAATTCAATGTTTTTTCTAACCTTATTAAGATATTCATTAAAATGATTATTTTTAGCCAATCTATATTTTGGATTTGAGATCCAATTGAAACAAAATGATGTTGTTGTTATTACCAATCTATTAATATAACTGTTGTTATTATTAAATAGTCTTTGGTTTCTCTCGAACCAAATATGCCAACATATTATAGTGAACAAAGTATCAAGCAAAAACCTATTTTCCTTTTTAAACTTAAATCTTAAGTTATTCTTGTAAAAATCACAGTCAGAAACTTTATTTGTAAGAATAAAGTTAAAAATTTTAAGAGTATTATTAAGAATGTTGCAAGTATCCATACAATCGTAATAAATATGATTAATATCTTCAAAATACAAGTTACAAAAAGTACATTTATTATCAATTGGCAAATTCTTTCTTTTTAAAAGTTCAATGGTATTTAACTTCCCATGCATGATTAACCACATATGAATCTTAGCTTTTGGCGGTGCATTTACATATTCAAATTAAGTTATATTCACATATCTTACTATATAAATATATATAATATTAAAAAACATGTCTTTTTTGCCATCACATAAAACATAATATATAAATTGTAATACATACATATATATATTTGATAAGAGGAATGATGCTTATTTTTAAACAGAACACTCAACACACACACACACATAGATATATATATATATATATATATATATATATATATCTATGTATGTATGCATGCATGTATGTATACATGTATGTATCTACGTATGATGTATGTATAAATGCATGTATATAAATATATTTTCTAGTTTGTATATATTTATTTTTACTCTCAGATATAAAAAATTATATGTACATATGTGCATGCGTACACACATATATATATATATATAGCTAAAATCAATAGAATGGGGCTATTGATCCTAGCTCATACAGAGCTAGGATCAATAGCCTCATTTATCTAACACCATTTTGCAGCCCCATAATAGCAGCCATAAGTTTCTATTTAAATATTTGTTCCTTCTCTCTCCTATCGCATGAACCGAATATTTAAATATAAACTTATGGTTGATATCGGAAGGTTATAAATGATGCTAAATAATCAGGGCTATTGATCCTTGCTCACACACACACAAATATATATATATATATATATATAATTTTGTTATTAATGATATGACTACAATTTAAATTTTAAAACATAAGTTTTAAAATACACATGCATAAATATATATTTGCAAGGCAAGCTTATTTTTATAATGGTTCGTCCACTGTTGTAAAACAAAGTTATCACAATTATGAGGCTAACAACCTTGACAACTTCGACACATACGCCAAAAGAGCACTTACACTCAATAAGTTTCACAAAGCAATCTCACTTAAAAATCACTCAAGACATCTCACTTAACATCCCCAAACATTAGGGATAGCATACATTCAGCAGAACAAGATATATGACATGAGCACAGTACGAAGACATGGCACCATAGATTACATAGGGAAGAATCTCATTACATAGAAGTTACAAAAAAAACTTCGAGCACGAGATAGAAGAATCCGATTACCAATAAAGCCATAAGCTAGCTAAACCCAAAGTAGTATGGCAACCATCATAAAGGCAAACAAATCACCTTCCACCATTGAAAAAATTAAAATGGCAGCAACACCGACATAATGCCCAACATCCGTTGCATAGGCAATTTCCATGTAAGCATGCCGATTTGAAGAGAATGAGATAAGGAATCATGGAAAGCATACCTAGGCAATAAATTACCATGACCTGTAGGGATAAGAAATGTCAGCATACAACTCCACGACAAGAAACCAAACCACCCAGCACCATCAAAAAAGCAAACTAGTAGGTAGAACAACCAAGATACAAAACATAAACAACACCAAGGAATTTAAAGCACTATTCCTACCTCAGATAAGAGCAAAGCTACATGGGACCTGAGATATATCAACAAATGTAAAAGATGGGAACAGGAGGGGATGATGAGTACGAAGATGGAGGTTACAGTTCGGTCGGGAATGTGCCACAAGGGTGGAAGATGCATAAGTGGGAAGCATAAATAAGAAGTAGATCTAAAATCAAAGGCATCAAAATAAATATAAATATTGGAAAAGGGTGGAGTAACTAAGTGGAGAGGGAGAGCAATATTGGAGGATGAGGTAGAAAGCGGTGAGAAAAGATAGCGGATTCAAACCAATTGGATGAGAGACTAAAAATGGAAGAGATGAAAGACGCATATATTAAACCCTAAACTCGATTAATCTAAATTTAGAAAGCTTTTTACTTGATGTATTACATGCAATATATTCATATATGTGTAAAAAATTAAATTTCTTCCAAACTAAACAAAATAAATTTAAATATTAAAATTTTAGTATATTTATGAAAACATATTTATTTAAAAAAATTCACATAGGCCGTAAGAAATTTTTTTTTACTGAAAGCATTGCCTAAAATATTTTTTTTACTCTTAAGGACGAGATTGTAAATTATATATATGTGTATATGTATATGTATATGTATGTACGTAGAGAGAGAATAGTACATATCTATTAATAAGCATACATATTAACAAGATATTATTTATATTTATCGATGCATCTTTTATATAATATGTAAATCCTAGTGACCACAAATACCTCATATTATTAATCTCATGTATCTCTTAAACTAGATTATTTATATCATATGTTGATATTAATTTTTTGAATATAAATCTTGAAAATAAAATAAAACTAATTAAATGTCGAAATAAAGTTAAATTAATTAATACTAAAACTAAGTTATAATACATTGTAATAAACAAAACATTAAAATTAAAACAAAATAAGTTAATTGAAATACTAAACTAACCTTTCATCAAATATACACAAAATATGATTTAGTGCAAATGTATTATTCATGAAAACACAAAATAAAGATCTAGTGCAGAAAATATTTTTAAAATTTCCTCATTTTACCCATGCTGTCAATGCACCTAATCCAATAATGGTATTAGAAGTCGCATTGTATTTGCATGAATAACTAACCAACACTTAGAGAAGTCAGTTAAAATATCAAATTAGATTGGTGTCTAAGACATGGAAGTTTAACTAAGGAGTTGGTTGCTCTAATTAAGGAGTGTTCTTATAAATGAAAAATCACACATCTCCTAGCCCTTACCTAGCTCGTCAAAGTGATTCATTTCAAACGTATGAACTTAGTGGAAGGTTGAAAATAGTTATGTGCCTTAGGTTGATTGAAATATGCATATTAGAATATTATAAAATTAAAATTATTTTGAATTTAAATATAATAAATTTTTGTAAAGCTATAAAATGTAAAATTAAAATTGTTTTAAATTTTACATAAATATAAAAGTTATATTTACATTAACTACAAAGTTCAGTTAATGAGAATCTCTCACACACATACACACAGATATATATATATATATATATATATATGTGTGTGTGTGTGTGTGTGTGTGTAAATTATAGGTAATAAAAGATTAACATATATATACACATGTATAAAAAGGGAGAAAAAATAAATTAAAACTCATATTAACGTAGAGGAGTACACATAAAATGTAAAGACAAATGATGTCATGAGATATTATACTCATTTCCCTTAAAATGCCGATACTAGTAAATTGTTATTATGTTAAATTATGGATTTAAAATAATCTTGGTCTCCATTATTTATAATGAAGATACAATACTATACATACTTATGATTGTTGAGTACCCTCATACCATAAAAAATTATTATTTATGTTTATATTGTTCCTAAATTGATAAGAATATTTTATTACTTTGTTGAGCAACCACAAAAGTTACATAATTCCCTTTAGAAAACATAAAATGATAAGTCAAGAGTACGAAATGTACTTTATGATTTATTAAGCACCCTCAAGTTCATATAGACTATTAGGAGTGTAATTCCCGGCCCCTATATTCATGCTAACCAAGAGTAATACTATGTATTGCTATCGGAAAGAACTGAGAATTAGACTTGATAAGGCTAAATGTTGTACTCATTCCCTTGGACTTACACTAGCACGAAAAATATAAAACTTTTCAACTTATAGCTCATGCTCGGTCTTGGTTCAAAGTAATAGTACAAGAATAACTTCCTAAGTAACATAATACATGATATAATAGAGTATACAACTTAGCATGATGGTAACAACAGAATACATAATAAGTATCATTGTAACAACCCTGGTTTTGGAGATTACCTTTAAATATTAAATTATAACGGTAGTTATGATTTAATATTGTGAACTAAAATTAAAATTGGAGATTTTAAATTGCTTATTTGGAATAAACAATGAATTTTGGGAAAATAAAATGTAAAAATAAAGTTTAAAAGTTTTATTTTATTTGTTTGGGTTAATAATGAATGAAAAATGATTTTTATTTGGAGAAATGCAATAATTTTAGTAATTATTATCAATTACTTCTTTTAATAATTTTTAAAGGAAGTATTTGATTTTTAAAGGTTGTTTAATCAAATAAAAAGGTGGAAATTGGTTTTAAAATGAGTTTTAATTATAAATTTGAGTTTAGAATGGTTAATAATATTTTTCTAAGCAAGAAAAATATTTTTGTGGAATTTTTGAAATTAAAAATAAAGATTTATACATTCATTTGTGCAAATTGCGTATTTTTATAAAATAAGGGTTAATTTTAATAAAAATGTTTTTAAAACTAAAATTATCCTTTTATATGATGAAAAATATTTTATTTCACATGTATGTAAGTTTACATAAATTGTTTGTATGAAAATTTGAACAAAATGTAACTTGTTTTATAAAATAGTGTAAACATGTGCATTTTTATTTAAGTGTTGTATTAAAGCCTTAAGGTGATTAATTTATTCCTTAATTTGAATCCAAATGGCCCATTAGCCAACTTAACCTGATAGAGGAAGTGAGAAACATTTTACAGTACATTCAAAACCATTCCCACGTTCTTCCTCTTCAACCAGTAAAAGAAAATAGCCATTTTTCTCAAAACCCAAACTTTCAAACTCAAATTTCTTCAAAGCAAGCTGTAATTTTTATCACACTAGAGTAAATTAATAGGTAATCTAATCCAAAAACCTAAATATTTCATCCAAATCTTGTTTTTAGGAGAGTTTGTTTGTTAATAGTCTTTTTCTTCTTTGCATGCATTTTTTCTTCTTCTATAGATGTTTGAAGGCCAATTTCTCCACCAAAGCTTCAATCTTTTTGCCTAAATTTGGATATTTGTGCAACTACAGCAAGGTGAGTTGAAATACTCACATAATCTAGCTGATCCAAGCTAAAAAAATTGGAATAGAAATCAAAAATCTTGCTTTTGTTGATAAATTTGGGTAGTTTTTTTTTCTATCTGAAATCTATTTCAAGTGCCAAATTTGGTTGTCCATAACATTCATCTCCGGCAAAGAAATGCTACCGGATCTTTTTTTGAGTTAAGTTTATGCGTTGAACTTTGTTTCTGCAAAATATGATCGAAAAATATGGTCATTTGAGTGTTCAAACCGTTGCTGCAAAATCAACAAAACACAGTTTTTTCTGCCTGTAGAAATTGTGTGTTGAGTTGCTGCAAACATGGCCTGAGTCCATGTTTGAGATAGCATAACTCTTTATGTCTTATTGAAATTGAATTATTCTTTTTTTTTTGAAGCTAAAGTTTTCTACTATATTCATATTAATTTTCAGCTCAATCCAAGGTAATTTGATTCACTGTTTCATGCTTGGAAGTTAAACCTAAGAAGGTTTTCAGGCATGGGCATATTTGTTTTTGAACTGTTGCAAACATGGCCTATGTCCATGTTTGAGACAGTGTAACATTTTCAATTTTAGTCGGAATCCATTGATTCTTTTTTAGTTTGAAAGATAAAGTTTTCTACTATGTGTAAACCAAATTTCAACTCAATATAAGTGTTAACGCTAAAAAGTGAACGCTAACACCCGGTGTGTGTAATAGAATCGTGAAAGCACCACCCGTGTGACGGGAACAGAATTTAAGCAGTAAACTGGCAGAAAAGCAGTAAAAGACAGCAATTTATAGTGGTTCGGCTTGAGATTAAGCCTACATCCACTTTGAAGCTCTTTATTACTGAATTCGGTTACAAATCGATACAAATCTCTTATCAAAACAGTACAACTTAATCAAAAGAAACAATCTTGACTACTAGCTCAATCTTCATCGATGAAATTCGATGAATCCATGTTGGATGTAAGGAATTATCTCTTGAAGATTGTTGTAGCGTCTTGAATGTTTGAGGATCTTTGATTGCTGGATGAATGGAGACTTCGACAGAGTAACGGCGCTTGAAGAAATGAATGGCCCAAAAGTCCCCGTTATGTTGGAAGTGGTGGGGTATTTATAGGAGCTGATTTGGATTCTGGAAATTTTTCTAAGGTCTTAGGTCGCGTACGACCTAATTTAGGTCGTAGGTCGCGAGCGACCTAAGATAGGTCGCAGTCCATATGCGACTTAGGGAAGGCAGCCTGATTGAGTTGCTTTTGTTTCTATCTGAGCAAGTAGTAGGTCGTGAACGACCTATAATAGGTCGCATTCCTTTCTCTGCTCTTAGCTTGTTAGGCTGTTAAGTTGCTAGATCACTTCAGGCTTTAGGTCGCAAGCATCTTCAGTAGTTAGGTCGCAAGCTCCTTTAGGTCGCAACACTGCTAGGTCGCGAAGTTCTTGAGATAGTTAGATCGTAGACTCCTTTAGGTCGCAACACTGCTAGGTCGCGAAGTTCTTGAGATAGTTAGGTCGTAGACTCCCTTAGGTCGCAGAGCCTCCTTCAACAGCTAGGTCGCGACATTCTTTAGGTCGCTATGTTCTTAGGTCGTAGGTCGCAACCATTTCCTGCTGTTAGGTCGCAAACCTCTATGTCCTTAGGTCGCGAAGCTTCCTACTGTTAGGTCGCAAACCTCTATGTCCTTAGGTCGCGAATCTTCCTGCTGTTAGGTCGCAAAGCTTTCTGGGTCGCTGATCCCTTTTAGGTCGCTAAGTTCTAGGTCGCTGAGATTATGGAATTAACATTTGCCCCTCGAGGCATATGACTATGCCATAGGTCGTATGCTTCGACTCAACCTTGCTAAGTCGCGAACGACCTAGAACTTCACGCCTATTCGCCTCCCATTCTCAGTTTCATATAAATTGGTTAGGTCGCACCTTCTTCCTCACCTTACTGTTTTGAGCCTCCATCGCCATTAATGATTTTTCGAGCTTCCAAAGATAAATTCAACTCATTCAATTGACGATTCTTTCTCACCAATCATAATCCGTAAGTGGATCGACCTTTATTCGTCCATAGTCACTGCTTTGATCACGAATCGTTGTTACTTGTCCTAAGCCTAATTTCATGCATCATGCTTTCTGAACGGTAGTCTCAACTGACTTTCGTTTGTCATTTGATGTGTCGTGGTGATTTGCGATCATACGAAAGCTTTTACTACGGATCTATGGGGTTTGCAATTGATTTGCTAGTTAATTGGTGGTATGTCGAGGTAGGATGAAGGGGAATATGAACTCTTTTGAAATGGCGGTATTGGGTTATCGGATCCAAAATGATGTTGCTTGGAGAGGAAGTCAACAACCTACCGGATCTGAACGACCTAAGAGTTAGGTCACGTGGGAACGCTTAGCGACTTAAGCCTTGCGATCTGACAACATTTGCGACCTAGAGAGTCTTCAACCTAAGAACAATTGTGCACGACCTAGGACTTAGAGAAAATTGCCTCATCTTAATTCATTCAGTTGCAACGTGTGACCTATAGAAACCTTTGACCCACAATAGGTCGCTGAACGACCTAATACTTAGGCAATTTTTCACAGTCCTGAACTTTTAATCTGAACAACACGACATAAGATCGCTGCAACCTGTGCTAGGTCGTGAGCGACCTAACACTTAGAACTTTGAGCAGAATTTGACTGATATTTTGAATTTGAATTGCCTTGGACTTTGTATTTCTTTTCAGATTGCCTTAACTTTAACGCTGATAACCTGTCTAGAAGCAACATTCACAGAAAAATGGGACGAATATACTGCCATTGATTGCCCACATCAAACGACAGCTTAGTTGACAAAGAATATCAAACTTAAATGAACTTCGTGAATGAAATGCTGTGAACTAACAAACCTAAGTGAAGTATTAAAGCAAAATTGAAATGATCAACTAAAGCTGATTTATTTGCATCAACACAACACTGTTTTTGGACTTAAGATATCAAGCCCTGAAACTTTATAACTGACAACTATCAATTAGTTTAGTTTCATTTACATTTGCTTGTTATTGCATTAGTTTTGCACAACACTTCACTCTTTTTTAGGAAACGTGCACCTTATTATTTGATCGTCCAGTTCCTTGTGTAGAATGGCATCTCAACAAGAAGACTTGGAAATAGCCGGAGAAGCTTTTCCAATTGCTACTCCACTAAACGACCCTCCGGAAAGGACTCCTACCACTCTGAGTCATAAAGTCTTCCGACAATTGTGCATCCAATTTGGCATTGCCGAAGCAGATGCTTTACTTCCTGGGTCAAGCGACACTGCTGACAGGCCGCCTCTTGGCTTTGTTGTTGTGAACCGTCAGATGTGTTCGAGTGGAGCCATTCCCCCATTTAACGACTGTCTTCGAGAACTTCTCCTTCGGCTATCTATTTCTCCCTTTCAACTACACCCTAATGGATACTCCATCCTGCTGGGATTGTGTGTGCTTTTCAGGAGAACGTTGGACCGTTTTCCCACTTTTGCCGAAATTCGCTTCTTGTGTACATTTGCAAAGAACAAAGACCATCCCTCTATCATACTTGTAAGGAGTGCCAGGAACCGTAAACTAATTCTGGACTTGCCCGAAAGTGCCCATGGATTCTTGACTCAATTCTTTTACGTTCGCTGTCCTCCGGGATTTTATGCCATCTGGAGAGTCGGAAGTAAGATTGCCTTTCACCGATTCATTTTCTAGATTTTTCAGAATCCGAACCGTCAAATGCTTAATTCCATTCTTTCTTTTTGCAGCACTTCCTTCTCTTCTTCGAGATACCAGCCACAAGTCGATTTTAGATACTTTGAGTGCCGTTGATGCTGAAGAGAGGAGTGCCAAATTCTTGCTGAAAGATGAATTTCTGCACCAGTTTGGTCTTTTACATCCTTCTAGATCGACTCAGATTCATGAAATTTCTAGTTCTGATGCGGAAACGTTAGTTGCTTCGGGCTCTCAAGCAGAGGCCTCGAATGCCCCAACTTCTGTAGAAGAAATTGCACCAAGAGCACCCGTCGTAGAGGCTGCTTTGATAAAATGTTCCGCATCCATCGATGTTGTAGGGTCAGCCAGCAAGTCGGCACTCGCCCCAATTATTGAGGAGGAAGAGAATCCTCGAGTTTCTGAGAAATCAATTGATACGGAAGTTGAAAAGGAGAAGTCTGCTGAGCTCCAGGGTGATGACACTTTTGATGGCTTGAGCGATATCATGATAACTTCTCAAGAGCTTTTCGGGGATAATAATCCAAAAGTGACTTCTCCTGTTGTTGAAGCGACTTCCACCCTAAAACAAACCCCTACGCCTACTACGTCAGTCGTCTCTGTTTCCACACTAAAGCGTGGTCTGTAGTTTGACACATGTAGCTTGCACGCCGCACACACTTAGGATTTTCCAGCACTTATAAGCATTTATCTTCTTTTTCTGGAAATTTCTAAACTTTACTTCTTTTCCGTTTTTTCAGATTCTCCGATGGGACGTACCGGCTCATACTACGACAACTTTCGGCGCTACGGAGGGCGTGATTCTTACGATTATGGACGTTATCTTCCCTCCCGCAAAGAATCTGACGAAGAGCGTGCAGCTAGAAAAGCTCAAGAAAGGCGTGCTTACGAAGAGCAGCAAAGAAGGAGAGACGATGACTCTCATAAAAGAAAATATCATGATGACAAAGGGAAGAAGCATGCTACCGATGACCCAAGTAAACGGGTTAAACTTGATGAGAAGGACGCGTCTGAAATTTCTGAAAAAACTGACGCTCCTATCCCTTCTGATACTCCGGCCAGCTCTCCTCCTCTAAAGAAGTCTGATATTCAAACAATTATTAACAGGCCACAATATCAAGTTAAAGACGGCCCTCCAACGCTTCAGAGCCGATTTCCAAATTGGTGCCTAAAAGGAGTGCGCTTTGACTTGGATTTGGTTCCGATTGATAAGCAAGACATGCTTAAAAGTCTTGACGCGGTCAGACTTAATATCGAGAGGATGTCGCAATGGCAGAAACTTGTCGACGAACTCCAGAGGGTTAACCACTTAAATCTTGAGGCGATGATGACCATGGAGAATGATAAATAAGAATGGGATAAATGGCGTAAGCAGCATGATGCGGAGATGACGAGTATCGCAGATGACAACGCAAAGATTGCATCTAAAGTCAAGCAACTTAAGGAAGATCTCGCCTCGTCTTCTACATCGCATACCCAAAAGGAAGAAGTTTTTCAGAAGCAAGTGCGGGATGCACATGCTGCACAGAGAGACGCCGAAGTGAAGCTTGCAGCCGAGCAGCACATTACCAGGGAATATCGCACAGAGAATGCTGAACTGTGGGAAACAATTGTGTCCCAAAATGCGGAGATTGAAATACTGAAGGCTAAGCTTCTTAAAGTTGAGAAGGAGCGAGATGACGCGGTTGCTGGACAAGTTGCGGCCGAAGAGTCTCACGATGCCACTAAAGCTAGCATCGATTCTACTCTATTCGATTTCTACATGCACAGCGTTCTGGGCCGCGGCAGCCTTTCATTCTTGGGTCCCAAATATGAGATTACACTTGCTGAAGTTTGGGAGACCATACTTGATACATTTGCCGGCTATGCGGAAGCAGACCTTGTAGCGCTTTATCTGGATGATGAAGCACGTGATGCGCTTATTAGAGGCAAAGAGCAACTTGCCGAAATTAGAGCCGGGATAGTGGTAGAGGAACATCCAGAAAAGACAACATCACTACCTGCCCCTGTCCATACTTTAACTTTGACTGATGTTGATATCATCGGTTCTAGCTCTCAATCTCCACTTGCTGCAAAAGATGTTGAAGCTAAACTTGATACTTCCGAGACTCCTCTTTCCCAAATTGAAGAGAAGAGCCAGGAAGAAACTGAGGCTGATAAATATGAAATTGAACTTGCGAAGCCAACTCCTCCAGGTAACTTTGGCGAAGTTCCGGGTCTAATGAACCAGTTATTTGATTTAACCGAGTTTGATGACCTTCTTACTTGTTACTTGAACTTTGGTGAACCGATACCTTCTCTATTTTCGGAAGATGTTGATTTTAACTTCTTTTCTTCTACAGCGGAGGCACCAAACACTGCACAGGTTTCCACTCCTTCAGTTGTCGTTCCTCCATCTTCACAAATTACTCCTCCTTCTACTTCCCAACCGGGATCACAGGCAGAGAAAATCGAAGCTCTTCAAGGCCTGGATGATCCGGCTGCTTCGCAGGAACAGAAGGCAGAGGACCTTGAAGACGTCGAGAAGACCCCGGAGCAGTCCCTTGATGATGACACGAAGCTTTCAACACTGCTTGCTACTCCGGGGAGCGAATCTTCTTCAAAGAGGAAGGGGAAGCATGGCATAAGGAAGAAGAAGGGAAGTGCTTCAACTGGGGAGGAAGCAGAAGTTGATCCAGCCGCGCCTTTTTCTCCTTCTGCCCCGACCCGTCCGCAACGGCTCCAAAAACTAATCATTAGGCCGGGGAAAGGCTCCAAAGGTGGCGAGAAGAAGGAATAACAAGCTAGATTTTCTACTCCTTACTTTTGCTTTTTGCATGTATCGACCGGGGATTGTGCGGGTACCGGTCCCTGCTTTTGCTTTTTGAGATATCTGCACATGTAAAGAATTTTCATAGTACTAAATAAAACAATCGTTTTACTTGTACAAACTCTTGTGTATGTGAGAACGCATCTGTTTCTCTTTTTTAGTGTAGGATAAACGATTCCTTTTACTTGTATAAACTTTTTGTCTGTGTTTGGGAATGCATTTATTCCACATCTATTTTTCGTGATATTGTACGAACTTGTGGCATGTTGCTTTTATTAATATAGTTGAATTGTATAGTATTGCCCCCATGCCGTAAGTGCATTGCAATATTCCTAGCTTTTTCAAGACTAATACTCTTACTTCAGAGGATAATTATTCCGCTTTTAAGGGGAGAATTATTCTGCTTTTAATAGAGTATATCCAGTCTTTAGAAGAATTTTTATTTTCTCTTTCTGAAGAACGCTTCAACTTTCGAGGATAACCACTTTTATTTATTAAGAAGTGAATTTCCCTATGAAGTGAAATGAACTTTTCTGAAAGAATTTTGTAGTATTTCAACTTTTTTAGGAGGAACTTTTCGAGATGAACAAGTTAATCCTTCCTTTGAGAGTTGAACTGTGCTTCTGAAGAATGCTTTTTGTTCGAGTATTTTATTTTGGGACATGCCTTCGGCGAGGGCTCCTCTTAAAGAGTTGTGCCTCCGAAGAGGTCTTGTGCCTCCGAAAAGGGCTTGTGCCTCCGAAGAGGGCTTGTGCCTCCGAAGAGGGCTTGTGGTGCCTTGAGAAAGGGCTTTTGCCTCCGAAGAGGTCATGTGCCTCCGAAGAGGGCTTGTGGTGCCTTGGGAAAGGGCTTTTGCCTCCGAAGAGGTCATGTGCCTCCGAAGAGGGCTTTGTTGAACTTTGAGAAGGAGCGTTGGGTGGTTGGTGTGCCAGGAAGGTTGCGTCTCAGGGGCAAGTAGATCCACGGGACGGACGCAAGCTGCCTGATCGGATGCATCACGATCCATCAGCAAGGGCCCTGTTCTTTCTGCTTGGGAAGGTGTCCCTTCGGTGGTTCTTATTGGCCCTTTTATTGAGAAGCAGACCTCCTTTTGGCTGCTCCTTTGTTTGCTTGGCAATGTTCTCTCATCATCTGCACATTAGCGATCTTTTATTATTGTTTCCAAGCGCATCTTCTTTCCTTACATTGCTATGTTTGAAGAAGTGGACTTCATTGTTGAACGACTTCACGGGGCAAACGCAAGTTATCTAGTTGGATGTTTGTTTATATCGACAATCTCAACCAATTAACAAAGGTTTGTCGCAGTGGAGTCGCCAACTTTTTATGTGAAGTTCTCCTTGTATAGGATTTGTATTTGGAATTTCTTGTCGCTTGGTATTTGCATAACAGGTGATTTATAGAGGTCGCTTGGTTTTGTGACGAGCAAACATTGTTTTGATGTCCTGCAATTTTGAATCGACATTTTAGCAATACATTTAAAGTATTTACATATCGAAATAAAACAGGCATTATCAGATAGTAAAGAACACAAGATTTATAGTGGTTCGGCCAAGAATCGGGCCTACATCCACTTTATAGCTTTCATTCATTCACACTGATTTACAATATTTTACAACACAACTGATACATTCATCATTATTTTACAATTTTGAACAAAGCTTTTTCTTTCAAGTAAAATAAGGACGTAAGTGGTTGCTGTTCCAGGCTCTTGGAATTGGATCTCCTTCGACAGTTATGAGTTTGAAAGTGCCATTAAGAAGTTTACTGCCAATGGCATATGGTCCTTCCCAGTTTGGTCCAAACACACCAGTTGCCGTCATGATCCTTTTCAACACTATGTCCCCGACCTCAAAGCTGCGTTGGCGAACTTTAGAGTTGAAGTGCCTGGCTATCCTTTGCTGATAAGCTGAAACTCTGAGCCTAGCTTATTCTCTTTTCTCATCAAGAAAATCAAGTGCTTCAAGTTGCAGCTTTTCATTTTCAGCTTCGTTGAAATGAACTCTTCTATGTGAAGGAACTTCTACTTCCACTGGAATCATTGCCTCCGATCCGTATGCCAGTGAAAATGGAGTGTGCCCAGTTGTAGTTTTGTGAGTAGTCCTATATGCCCATAGTGCTAATTGAAGCTTATCAACCCAACCACCTTTTGCTCTTTCGAGTTGCTTTTTGATGGTTGACTTGATGATTTTATTCACTGCTTCCACTTGCCCGTTTGCCTGCGGATGAGCCACTGCTGAGAAGCTTTTTCGAATTCTGAATCGTTTGCAGAAATCCTGGAACTCTTCACTTTCAAACTGAGTACCGTTGTCTGTGATTATTTTCTGTGGCACACTATATCTGCAAATGATATTTTTCGTTACAAAATTTATCATCTTTTTAGAAGTAATAGTGGCCAAAGGTTCAGCCTCAGCCCACTTGGTGAAATAATCAACGGCTACGATAGCATATTTGATTCCTGATTTGGCAACTGGTAACGGTCCGATTAGATCTATCCCCCAAATGGCGAATGGCCATGGGCTGACCATCTGTGAGAGTTCGGTGGAAGGCGCTCTTGGGATTTTTGCAAATCTCTGGCACTTGTCGCACTTTCTAGAGTAGATAGCAGCATCTCGGTTAATGTCAGGCCAGAAATACCCATATCGGGGAACTTTCTTGGCTAAAGTTTCACCAGCTGAATGATCTCCACATTCTCCTCCGTGTACCTCTGCTAGAATTGTCTTGGCTTCTTCCTTAGTTACACATCGGAGCAGAGGCATTGAAAATCCCCGTCTGTATAATCGGCCATCTTGAATTATATATCTCGACGCTTTTCTCAATAATTTTCGACGTTCCTTAGAACTTTCGGGCAGGGAACCACTGAGTAAGTATTCTTTGATTGGAGTCATCCATGATTCATGCTCTTGAGACGTAGCCATAATCCAGTCAATATCCATTTCATCAATGCTTGGAGCTGACAGAACTTCTACAGGAACTAATCCCAGTAATTGAGCTTCTCCGGAACTTGAGTACTTTGCTAAAGAATCTGCCTTCATATTTTCCTCTCGGGGTATGTGGCTTATTGAGTAGTGATCGAAATCATTGAGGAGTTCGGAAGTTTTTGTCAAATATGCAGGCAAATTTCCTCCTCTGGCTTGAAATTCTTTCTTCACTTGGCAAACAATAAGCTGAGAATCGTTGAAAATCTGTATCACTTTGATGTTTAGTTCCTTGGCGATTTTTAAACCGGCGATAAGTGCTTCATATTCTGCTTCATTGTTTGTTGAAGGAAATTCCAGTCTCAATGCATAACACAATGATCGTCCTTCGGGGGTTTCAAGCACAACCCCTGCCCCAAAACAGTAATCATTTCTTGATCCGTCAACAAACAACTTCCACTGGATTGGAATGCCGTCGGTTGTTTCGTTTTCACTATCGCCTTTGTCAGTAGATTCTGCGATGAAATCTGCTAAAGCTTGTCCGTTGATTGCTCTTCGGGGGTGATAAGTGATGTCATACTGGCTAAGTTCAATGTTCCATTTCAAAAGACGACCCGAAGTTTCAGGACGAAACAGGACTTGCTTTAGAGGTTGATCAGTAAGAACTTTGATAGGATGAGCTTGAAAATATGGTCTCAACTTCCTGGAAGCAATTAGCAAACAATAGGCGAGCTTTTCTATCTTCGAATAATTCATCTCTGCCCCAGTGAACCGTTTACTGATGTAATAGACTGGACGCTGTATTTTCATATCTTCCCGTACAAGTGCTGCGCTGAGGGCGTGAGATGAAATTGCTATAGATGAAAAGATCTTCACCGTCAGTAGGCTTGGAAAGAACCGGAGGTGTTTCCATGTGATGAATTAGTTCATCGAAAGCATTCTGGCATTCTGGAGTCCACTCAAAAATTTTCTTCCCCTTCTTTAGAGCGTCAAAGAAGGGAATGCATTTGTCTGTGGCTTTGGAAATGAAGCGACTCAGAGCAACGACTTTTCCATTGAGACTTTGCATTTCTTTCTTTGTTTTAGGGGCTTTGACTTCCCTAAAAGCTGTGGTTTGAGTAGGATTGGCTTCAATGCCCCTGGCGCTCACAATGAAACCCAAAAATTTCCCAGATTCTACTCCGAATGAACATTTCAATGGATTGAGCTTCATTCCGTACTTTCGAAGAATTGCGAACATTTCCTCCAAGTGTCCCATGTGATCTACAGCTTTCTTTGATTTTACCAACATATCATCGACATAAACTTCCATGGTTCTACCAATCTGAGGCTTGAACATTGCATTGACAAGTCTTTGGTAGGTTGCCCCAGCATTTTTCAATCCGAAAGGCATAACTTTGTAGCAATAGTGACCCACATCTGTAATAAAGCTTGTGTCTTCCTGATCCGGCTCATGCATCATAATCTGATTGTATCCGGAGTAAGCATCCATAAACGATAACAACTCATGCCCAACTGTTCCATCCACCAATTGATCAATTCTGGGCAGCGGGAAGCAATCTTTGGGGCATGCTTTGTTTAGATCTGAGAAATCTATGCATACTCTCCACTTTCCATTTGCCTTCTTGACTAATACTGGATTTGAAACCCAATTTGGATAAGTGGAGTTTTTGATAAAGCCGTTCTCCATGAGTCGATCGACTTCTTCCTTTAGCGCTGTCGATCTTTCTAGGCCTTGAGTTCTTTTTTTCTGTTTCACTGGTGTGAATTTCGGATCTATGTTCAGAGTATGTACAGAAATTTCCGGGGAGATCCCACACATATCAGCGTGACACCAAGCGAACACATCTAGATTGGCTTTTAAGAATGATATCAGTGTGTTTTGAACTATTATGCTTAGCTGTGAACCCACATTGAGCACTTTGTTTGGGTCTTTCAAGTCTACAGATATTGGTACCGTTACCTCTACGGGTACCACTCTATTCTCCCCAGTACTAGCTTTCCTGGGATCCATTTCTTTTCTTGCACTGCTGTGTTCGCCAGTACAGAGGCCGCTCCGTAGTTGCTACAGGGTTGGTTCCTTGATGCGGAGTGGAGCTGCCGCATATTTCCCCATTTCTCTTTTCCTGGCCTCTCGGAGTTCTACAAGATAACATTCTCGTCCTGCGTTCTGATCTCCTTTGATAACAGCAATCCCATTATCAGTAGGAAATTTCATTGTTAAGCACCAAGGAGCGAGGACGGCCCTGAAAGCAGCAAGAGTAGGCCGACCCAAGAAAGCGTTATAGGCGGAGAATCCATCAACAATTACAAAAGTTTGCTTTCGAACCAACTTCTTCTGCCCTTCGCCCATTTCCACAAACAAGTCCACCGTTCCAATTGGCTGTTTCGGTTCTCCTGTGAATCCGGCAATTTTGTGTGAAGAGGCTTGTACATCTGTCATGGGGATTTTCATTTGGTCAAATGTCCTTTTAAAGAGTATGTTGCACGAAGCACCACTATCAACCAGAACTCTCCTGACAATAGCCGGCCCAATACCGACAGAAACAACTAAAGGGTCCTCAGTAGGGGCTTCCACATCAATAGAATCCCTGGTTCTGAACATAATATCATCGTGAAAAGTCTTCTGCTGCTTTAGAGGTGCAGCATCTTCCAAGATCAAGACACTTTCTTCAGTCGGAGCATACTTCAAAGCTCTAGCATACCTTTCCATTTCACCGCAACTCCTACCAGCTGGATGAGGTCCTCCTGTGATCACATTGATAACAGGTCTTTCCTTTTCAGCAGGCCTTTCTCCTGAACCAGATGAATGAGCTGGGGGTAGTTGCCCCGGGTTAGATGAAGATGGGTCTTTTCTATTCCTCTTGACATATTGCTGCAACTTATTCTCTCTTAACAATTCCTCAATCAGGCTTTTCAAATGGTGGCACTCATTGGTATCATGCCCTGGTTGGTTGTGAAACTTGCAAAATCTTCCGCTTTGAACAGCATTCTTCCCAACTTTCACGGCCGGCGGTTTTGGAAATTCGACAGCATCCTTAGTGGCGATGAAAATATTCTCCGGGGTATCGGTCAGAGGAGTAAAGTCTGAAGGTTTAAGGAAACGGGGTTTTTTGAAGTCTTTCTGCCTTTTCCCACCATTACTTTCCCTTTTCTGATCTGCAGGCTCTTTCTTGCTTTGAACGGTAGCATTATTTTCCACTACTATTGTCACAACTTTAGCTGGTGCAGAAAGATTCTCTAGGCGTATAAATTCGTCAGCCTTTTTGTAGAATTTCTCGAGCGAATTTGGCTCCTTCATCTTCAGCCATTTCCCAAATTCGCTCGATTTGTCGATAGCACGCATCAAATAGGTCAAGATCATTCGTGGCTCTGCGTTATCGACTTCTGCCAGAGCTAAGTTGAAGCGGTTCAAGAATGACTTAATAGGCTCTCCCGGATTCTGTTCAAGACTGGACAGTGACATTATATCTTTTGCCTTTGAAGCGTATAGCCTGAATTGCTCTTTGAATTTTCGGGTCAGATCAGAAAACTGATCTACAGATCGGACAGGGAGCTTGGTAAACCAGAGAAGTGCCACTCCTTCCAAATAAACTGGGAAATATGGCACTTTATTTCATCGGTTGCTCTTGCACCGGTCATGTGCCAGTCGTATTTATACAAGAACTGATTTGGATCACTTGTTCCCCGATAAGCAGGAATGGTGGGGGGAACAAACTTTCTAGGAAATTCAGCCTTTAGAATCTTCTCAGTAAACGGAGTTCTACTTGGTGCGAATCCCCATTCGCTCTCATCTTCATCTCTTTGCATGCTCTCTTTCATTATTTGCTTGATCATACCAGAAAGATATTCCTCATTGTTCAGAGATTTTGCAGAATAGACCTCAGCCATCTTTTCGGGGGTTTGTCCAGGTAAATGCTCATGAAGAACTGGTGATGGCCTGGATCCTTCGGCCTGGAGGGGTGCCCCTTTGGCAGCACCCGATCCCCCGTGGGGAATATTTCTCCCCTTGGAATTGGGAGCAGCATTAGCAAAGTTTCCCTCATTACTTACTGGTCTTTGATTCGTACCAAATAGAGCATTCAGCTTTTCCATCATCAGATTATTCTGAGTTTCAATCTGCTGGTATAGTCCGGATACAGCAGCATCTAACTCTTGTCGCGTCACACCGATGCTTGGAACTGTCTGATTTGGAGAGAGAGAAGTGGCAGCATTATCACGGTCATCATCAGTTCTGACAGACTTTCGTTTCCTTCCAGGAGCCATTATGTCTGATAAACTTCTGGTTTTGTAGGAAATTCTTTCAGCAAACTTCTGAGATGCAATGGTGAGTAGTAGCCTGAGTTGGGTTCTCAGTGAAAGCACCAAAATGTTAACGCTAAAAAGTGAACGCTAACACCCGGTGTGTGTAATAGAATCGTGAAAGCACCACCCGTGTGACGGGAACAGAATTTAAGCAGTAAACTGGCAGAAAAGCAGTAAAAGACAGCAATTTATAGTGGTTCGGCTTGAGATTAACCCTACGTCCACTTTGAATCTCTTTATTACTGAATTCGGTTACAAATCGATACAAATCTCTTATCAAAACAGTTAACTTGATCAAAATAAACAATCTTGACTACTAGCTCAATCTTCGTCGATGAAATTCGATGAATCCATGTTGGATGTAAGGAATTATCTCTTGAAGATTGTTGTAGCATCTTGAATGTTTGAGGATCTTTGATTGCTGGATGAATGGAGACTTCGACGGAGTAACGGCGCTTGAAGAAATGAATGGCCCAAAAGTCCCCGTTATGTTGGAAGTGGTGGGGTATTTATAGGAGCTGATTTGGATTCTGGAAATTTTTCTAAGGTCTTAGGTCGCGTACGACCTAAGTTAGGTCGTAGGTCGCGAGCGACCTAAGATAGGTCGCAGTCCATATGCGACTTAGGGAAGGCAGCCTGATTGAGTTGCTTTTGTTTCTATCTGAGCAAGTAGTAGGTCGTGAACGACCTATAGTAGGTCGCATTCCTTTCTCTGCTCTTAGCTTGTTAGGCTGTTAAGTTGCTAGATCACTTCAGGCTTTAGGTCGCAAGCATCTTCAGTAGTTAGGTCGCAAGCTCCTTTAGGTCGCAACACTGCTAGGTCGCGAAGTTCTTGAGATAGTTAGATCGTAGACTCCTTTAGGTCGCAACACTGCTAGGTCGCGAAGTTCTTGAGATAGTTAGGTTGTAGACTCCCTTAGGTCGCAGAGCCTCCTTCAACAGCTAGGTCGCGACATTCTTTAGGTCGCTATGTTCTTAGGTCGTAGGTCGCAACCTTTTCCTGCTGTTAGGTCGCAAACCTCTATGTCCTTAGGTTGCGAAGCTTCCTGCTGTTAGGTCGCAAACCTCTATGTCCTTAGGTCGCGAATCTTCCTGCTGTTAGGTCGCAAAGCTTTCTGGGTCGCTGATCCCTTTTAGGTCGCTAAGTTCTAGGTCGCTGAGATTATGGAATTAACAATAAGGTAATTTGATCCTCGGTTTCAGACTAGTAAATTGGACTCAGAATTGATTTTCAGGCCTGGGCACATTCTTGTTGAACTATTACAAACATGATATGAGTCAAGGTTTAGGACATCATAACTTTCACATACTTTATTCAAATTGCATGATTCTTTTTTTTTGAAAAATAAAGTTTTCCACTATATGCCAACCAATTTTGAGCTCAATCCGATACAGTTTGGTGCTCTATTTTATGCTTGGAAGTTGAACCCAGAGAAGATTTCAGACCTGGGTATTATTTTGTCCAAGTGTTTTTATGTTCATTATCCGTCCGATTTTTGACTTTTACTTCATGTTTTGTGATATTTTAAAAATGTTTTGAGGGCTATGATGCCTATCAATAGGCTAGCCAAGTTTTTATGAATTTAAAATTCAAATTTGAATTGAATTTGAATTGAATTTGAATGATAGTTTTGAGTGATTTCTTTGATTTCAAGCACAGATTTTTCCAAACAATTTTGAAATAATTTTTGAAATAAATTAGCATTAAAAATAATTATTATGTAATATTTTTAAATTATTTTAAGCTATAATCTATTTATTCTTTATAATAAGGGAATTTTCAAATATCGTCTTCAAAATTGATTTCGAAAAATGGTTTTAAAAGCTTGTTTTCTCAAATAAATTATTTTATATATAGAATACACATTTTTACACTATTCGAGCGAATGAGAAGGAGAATTAAACGGTTTGGTAAAACACGTGGTATGGGACACGTACGTTTATCTTATCGGTTAATTACTGACTTATCTGTTTGATCGTTTTAACCTTCGGGTCGAGTTTACCGATGAGATGAGGTAAACTTTTCACTGCTTTGAGTTTGAAATTTCCTGGCGATTAGTAAACTATTTAGTGCGAACGTGTGGTATGGGACACACGTTAATACTATTCGGGTTCCTATTCGAGAGTTTATGACACATTTGCCATTGCGGGGTGCTAGTACTGGACCTTCGGGTCAATGCCATTGCGACGTATTTTGCCATTGCGGCGTATTTGTCATCGAGACATTTTCCATTGCGGCGTATTTGCCATTGCGGCGTATTTGCCATTGCGGCGTATTTGCCATTGCGGCGTATTTTCCATTGCGGCGTATTTGTCATTGTGACGTTTTGCCTTCGGGCGAGGTACCTATTTGAGATAACAGTACTTGGCAAGGCTTCGGCCACATGCACATGCAAACACTTTTGAGATGGTTTCTTTGACTATTTTTCCTAGTGTATCGCCCCTTTTCGGAATTGGTCCTTTGAATCGTTCGATATATATTTGTGGGGATTACCTTTTGGGAATTTGAACTCTTGTAGGTTCTATTTTGAGATTTGAATTGCCTACACTGGCGTTATATGATATTTGCCTTTTGGAGTTTACTTGAGATTTTATTCTCCTCTTTGGAAATATATTTTCCTTATGGCGTGTTTGAGATGAGATCTCTTTATGCATGTTTTGGGTTTGCCAAGATGGCGGGTTTAGGTTTTTCCCCCTAAACCATATTTGATGTTTTATGAATGCCGATGATACGATGCTCGCTACTTTTAGTGTTTTATAGGTTATTTTATCTCTTTTGAGATTATATGTTTGTGTAGTGATACCATACTATCACTAGATGTAATCATACACTTTAGTTATCCCTTCTCACTCAAGAATATTATACACTATCCTTATGTTACACAGCGAAAGGAATATACAAGGAGAAGATAAGTTATTAGTGAGCCCTCATAATAGATGTTGGATAATTGATTATGTCTGGTATGCCCGAGTCAGCCATTGGTTAATAGGAAACCAAACAAAACTATATTGTTCGGACAGATAGTCCATTTGTTACCTGATTTATGAGCATATATGATATTCCTATTATTGTTTTAATTAGTTTGATTGCAGGATTCTAATTTGCAAAAGATATGTTTTAAAATAAGATATTAGTGACGGGAAACCCATTCCGCTAAGCGGCGTTGTCACACCCCGTATATGAAGGCCAAAAGCTAAGCGCTACAGATTTTGTAGTCATCTATAGTATTAACTTCTGGTGACAAGATATGGTAATGCTAATGGTATCCATAATATCCGAGACAGAAGAATATGAAACAAAATCATAATTTCAAAAACAACTTTTCATATTACATTTCGCAAAACATGTTTCATTTCTAATCACATAGTCTCATATCGTTTCCAAGGTTTAGATCAATTATTATCATTACATAAATACGCCAAGGGCGACATATGACAATGCCCCTTTGGTTGACCAGAGTATTCAAACGGACATAGTACAACACGGCAGAACAAAATAAAACAACAACTCCTAAATAGCTTTCTGTCAACCACCTGCTCATCTCTGGATGCTTTATTCTCCAACGTACTAAATCCTGTAAACCCTCAACCCTCAGCCTACTCAAATGAATTTCGAGCATGTAACACCCCATGTTTTTGGTAACATTATTTAAAATATTTAATTAGCTAAATAAAATAAAATAATGTGTTGATTAAGAGATTGAGATTTGAATTATAATTAAGGGGTAGCCGTGCCATTTAAAATTAAAAGAAGAGTAACATAAAATATAGGAGGGGTGAAATAGGAAAGATGCCATTCCTATATCCTTAAACCCATTGCCATCTAACCCATATACGTCCATTTTCATTTGTTAAAATTTTTAAAGCTAAGGCCGGCCACTAGTAACAAGAGAAAGAGAAAGAAAGAGAATGGGGAAACATAATCAACATTAAATTTATTCAAATCTCATATCTTGAATCTCTAAATCTAAGGTGAATAATGTTTACATCTCATAATTTTTTTCCGTTTTAAGATGAAATTTGAATTATTTTGCATTGATTTGCCATGTTTTTGAATGATGGAATGATTATATATACTTGTTGATGATTTATGGTTGTTCATGTAGATTTTATGACATGTTTTGATGAGAAAATCCTATTAAATGACATATGATTGCCTTGAAAATTTTTATGAAGATCCAAAATAATATTTTGGAGATGGGTTTCAATTTTTAGAATTTTTTGAATTTTCTTGGAATTTATATAAATTTTCTAGTGAAAAAAAATGTTATTTTGAGTTATAAATTATTTACGCTTAAATAATAAAAGGTTTGATTCTAAAATTTGTATATGTTTGAAAACATATTAAAATATATTTTCTGGAATTTTGGTAGAATTTTCCTAAGTGGTTTAATGGTTATATAAAATTATTTAAGGTATGGGACTTAAATGTTTTATATAATTAAGGAGGGAGAAGGGGCTTTTTGCAAATAAATTCAAATTTGTCATTTCTGGAAATTAGCAGTACTTTTGAAAAATTACAATGGCAACCAATCAGATTTAGACAAACAAGGCAGGTTAAGTACACAGAAATGGTTTAAAAGGACAAATAAACATGTTTTTCATTGTTTCGATGCTTTCGACACCAGGTTCCGCCTCCTTACCTTCACCTCCGACACTGTCGAAACCAATGCACATGGTATTAGGGAACTGGTACATAATGAATTTGATGTAGGCGGATGGTATAAAGTCAAAACCAGGAGTTCCAAAGGGGTTGAGGCATTACTTTGTTTTTAAAGGAAAATGCGCCTGCTTGCTTTCGACTAAGTAGCTTTTGACCAGATCAAATGGTTTTAAAGGTATGGTTTCGATTGGGTTGCGTCTTTTGTTTTAAATGACTGCTTTCGACTAAGTCGAAACCTTTTAGGTGCCGCCTTTGGCCTTTTGACCCAGATGGTTTCGAAGGGGTTATTTTGTTTTCTAAAAATTTGGCCATCTTTCCAATGCTTTCGAAGGTATGGTTTCGACGCCATCACATCTGTACTTAGGAAAAGGTTTCGAAACAGATGCTTTCGACTTAAATGGTTTAATGGCCTTTTTTATTTTATTGAGGTATAACCCAAATGGTTTCGAAAGAGAAAAGTTTTCATGGTTTCGAAAGGTGTTTCCATATGTTTTAAATTGAACCCAAGTGCTTTCGAAAGGATTGAGTTTTGACTGCTTCGAAAGGTTTTAATGAATGGTTTCGAAAGGGGTGGTTCCTCAGGGTTTCGAAAAGATTTAAGGGAAAGGTTTTTCCTATGTTTTTGGAAGGCAATATTTAAAGGTTTTAAAAGAAGGATGTCTAGGATTTTAAAGCATTCGAAGGGGAAGTTTTTATGCTTTCGTAAGGAAGAATTTGAATGGTTTCAAAAGAAAGGATTTTGCCTTTAGGCCTAAGATAATAAAGGGTTTTACTTAGTTTTGAAATGGGTACTTTCAATGGTTGAAAGTGTTACTTTCAAGGGTTTTGAAGGAGTTGTTTAAAGGTTTTAAACAAAGGTTTCGAATGTATTAATTAGGCAGTATAGCCTAAGTGTTTTCAAGTTAAAAAGGACTTTAACTTATTTTGAGAGGATAGCTAATCCTCGTTAAATCTCATCAACATTATTTTGAGTAAAGTATATATAACATGGCAAAATAACTTAGAGTAAAGCTAAATATGTATTTTCCTTGTATATGTATGATTTAAAGGGTTAAATCATTTTGAAAAGGTTTTCATGGAAAATTTAAAGGGTAGTTAACCCTAAGATAATGACTCATATTAGAAGACCAAATAGGACTTGTGTAGGGTCGCGCCCTATGCTCATTAGCTATTAGCCCCTAGCTAATTTAGTCCAGAATTCCAATGTGTAGGGCTTAGTCACAAGTTAGACTAAAATTTTGGTTACACACAGAAAGGAATATTTATGTACAGAGATATGTTATTGGTTAGCCCTCAAAACCTTTAGGATCAGTTGACCCTGGAGAAGTAAGTTAAGGACAAACCTTCCAGAAGTTTTGTCTAAAAGATGTTTAGACTATTTGATATTTTATCTGGTAGGCCCGAGTCAGCCAAAGGGACAATTAGTCCAGTTTGCGAACAGTTAGTCCAGTTTGCAGACAATTAGTCCAGTTTACGGACAGTTAGTCCAGTTTGTGGGTAGTCAGCCCAGATTTCGGACAGATAGTCCATTTATTACCTATTTTAGCATAACAGATATTGCTATTATTATTATTATTATCGATTTGATTAACCAGTTTGGTTGTAGGAAATGATTTGCAAAAAATATGGTTTGAAAAAGGTTGTTAGTGAGGGGAAAGCCATTCTACTAAGAGGCGTGTTCTCACTTAATATCAATAAATTGAGATGTAACAGTATTATTCACACCAGGCTTTATTTCTGACTCGAAGTTTTTGTTTTCCCTTAAACTCTCGGGTGCTCAAAATTGATTTGAGTAGGCCGAGGGTTGAGGTTTAAGAAATTTTGGCGAATAAAGCTTCCGAAGACAAGCAGGTGGCTGACAGATAGCTAAATAGGAGTTACAGTTTATTCCGTTTATTTCTGCTGTGTGTATTAAGTCAGATATGACTATATTGACTGTGATCAACTAAGAGGGCATCGTCATATGTCGCTCTTGGCGTATTTTGTAATTGATATATTTGATCATCGCTTGGGAAACATTAAGGGATTTTGTAACATGGATATGAATTATTATTTTGAAATGTAATCGATAAAACGTTGTTTTGAAATCTGTGATTTTGTTCATATTCATGTACTTCTGATATTATGGATACCATTAGCATTACCATATTTTTTCACCAGAAGTTAATACTATAGATGACTGCAGCATCTGTAGCGCTTAGCTTTTGGCCTCCAGATACAGGATGTTACAGAGCACCCGAGAGTTTAAGGGGAAAACATAAACTTCGAGTCAGACATAAAGCCCGGTGTGAATAATACTATACATCTCGGTTATCTGATATTAAGTGAGACCACGCCGCTTAGCGGAACGAGTTTCCCCTCACTAATATCCTTTTAAAACAAATCTTTCGCAAATCATAGTCCTACAACCAAAACTGGTTAAATCTGTAAAGCAATATCATGTATATGTACATATTAGTTATCAAATGGACTATCTGTCCAAACACTATAGTTTTGTTTGGCTAACTACAAACCCTTGGCTGACTTGGGCCTACCAGAAAAACATAAAAATCTAACATCTGTTAGATACTCCTCTTCTGGACGGTCTGTCCTTACTTACATCTCCAGGTATAACTGATCCTAATGGTTTTTCGGGCTCACCAATAACATGTCTTTCCATTTTAGATTCCTTTCTGTGTGTAACAGAATTTTAGTCTTACCTATGACAAAGCCCTACACACTGGAATTTTGGATCTATTTTAGCTAGGGGCTACTAGCTAAAGTATGGGCGCGATCCCATACCAGTCCCATATGCTATTCTAATATCCGAGTCATTTTACTTAGGGTTATATACCCATAAAAGTTTCCTTGAAAACCTTTTCTTTCAAATTGATTTAAACCTTTAAATCATTCTATAAACAAGGAAATTATATATACTTTTTGCTTTACTCAAATCACCTTGCCATGTTACATATTCTTTACACAAAACATTATTGATGAAAACGTTTAAACTTTCGAAAGTACCCCTTTCGAAACCTTTGAAAGTATCCCTTTTGAAACCATTGGAAGTACCCCTTTCGATACAAGTAAAACCTTAGGCCGAATGCCAAAACATACCTTTCGAAATCATATCTTTCGAAACCATACATATTTATCCTTTCGAAAGCATGGAAAAACATCCCCTTCGAAAACTTTAAAATCGAAACCATTAAAAACCTTTCCTTTCAAAACCTTTGGGTTCTACCTTTATCAGCATAAAAAGGGTCATAAAACAACTAAGTCGAAAGCACTCTTTCGAAAGCATTTCCTAAGTAAAGAAGTGATGTTGTCGAAACTGACCTTTCAAAAGCATTGGAGAAGCGGCTTGGTTTTTAAAAACAAAGTATCCTTTCGAAACCATCTGCTTCGATAGGTAAAAAGCAACAGTCAGAGGTTTTGATCCCTTCGAAAGCATTCATTTTATACAAAAGGTGCAACCTTATTCGAAACTATTTCTTTAAAACTTTTTTGACCCAATCGAAAGCCAACCAAGTCGAAAGCATTCTTTTCGAAAGCAAAGCATCCACATTTTCATTTGAAAACAAAACATGGTTTGATCCCCTCGGAACATTTGGTTTTGACACAGGACATTCCGCCTATATTCAATTCACTACGTACCAGGTATTTGATACCATGTGTATTGGTTTCGATTGAGTCTGAGGCGGAGGTAAGGAGTCAGAAGCCTGGTGCCGAAAGCATTGAAACAGGAAAAAAAAACATGTATAAATTGATTTGACTTTTTAAATTAATTCTTTTTACCTAACCTGCCTTGTTTGTCAAATTATGATTGGTTGCAAATTTTCTTTCCTAAAAGTACTGCCAATTTTTAGAAATAACAATTTGAATTATTTACAAAATACCCATTTTCCTTTTTATATATATAAAACATTTAAGTCTCATACCTTAAATAATTTTATATATCCATTAAAACACTTAAGAAAATTATACAAAATTCATGTAAATCACTTTCAATATGTTTTCCACATATATAAATTTTAGACCCTAAACCGATATAATTTGGCCGTAATTAATTTAAAACCCAAAATAGCATTTTCATCAATAGAAAATTCATATAAAATCCACATTAGTTCAGAAAATTATGAAAATTGAAACCTAATTCTAAATTATCATTTCTGATCTAAATCTAAATTCGCAAGGCAATTGGATGTCATATAATAGGCTTTTTACATCAAAACATATCAAAAAATCTATGTGAATTGGCAAAAATCATCAACAACATATAGATATACATTTTATCATTCAAAACATGACAAAACATTTGCAAATAGTTCGGATTTCATACTAAAACGGAAAACTATTAAAAACTTAAGAGGTAGTCATTATTCACCTTAGCTTTTTGATTAAGGAGTTGAGATTTGAGAATGGATTTGATTGCTTAATCTTCCTTCCTTTAATTTGTTGATCTTCTTCTTATTTTTCCTTTAATGGTGGCCGACCTCAGTGATTTTAGTTTGTAGAAAATGAACGTGTGAAGTGAATGAGTGTAAAGGTTTAGGGTGTAAGGATATGTCCTTTCCTATTTTTCCCTCACCTATTTCCCTCTCTTATTTTAAGTTCAAATCCTCCCTTAGTTCATTTGTTAACATGGCAAGGCTACCCATTTTAATAACAAATCTCAATCCCCTAATCGTTACATTAGTTTATTTGATTTAACTAATTAAATATCCTAAATAATGTTACCAAAAAATAGGTTCGTTACATACTCCGCTCCTTAAAGGATTTCGTCCTTGAAATTACGATAAGGTACACAACAAATCAATCAAAAGGGTAAAACATACCATCAAGCAAATCAGGATAAGCATCTCTCATCCTGTTCTTAGTATCCCAAATATAGTCTCTCTCGTCCTCTCTCCACTAGACTTTAACTAATCTGACTGTCTTGTTCCTGAGCCTCTTCTCATCTCTCGCGACTATGCAAACCGGCTTTCTAACTATAGTCAAATTTGACTCTACGACTAAGTCATCTAACACAGTCGGCGCAATAGTAGTCTCTGGATCTCGAATACACTTGCTAAGATAAGAAACATGGAAACATCATGGACTCCTGCAAAACTGCTCGGTAACTCTACTCTATACGCGAGTTTCCCGATCCTCTCAATAATAGGAAATGGTCCAACGAATCTCGGTGCCGAATTCCCTAATTTCACAAATCGAATCACACCCTTCATCGGCGACGCCTTAATGAAAACATGCTCTCCAATAGAGAACTCTAAGTCTTTCCATCTTCTATCCGCATAAATCTTCTGCCTAGATTGAGCTTCCTTTATTCTAGCTCGAATCAACTCAATCTTTTCTGCAGCTTCTCTAACCAAATCCGGACCAAGAACTAACTTATCCCCGGTCTCTAACCAACAAACTGGAGATTTGCATGGTCTTCCATACAAAGCTTCAAATGGTGTCATTCCTATACTAGCTTGATAAATGCTGTTATACGAAAACTCGACTAGATGTAGATAGTCTTCCCATGATCCCCCAAAATCTAGCAAACAAGCTCGTAACAAATCCTCGAAGACTTTGTTAACTCTCTCTATTTGCCCCTCAGTCTATGGATGGTAAGCGGTACTCATTTTGAGCTTGGTACCTAAGGTATCATGTAGACTCTTCCAGAACTCGCTAGTGAATAAAGAATCTATATCACTCATTATACTACTAGGAATCATGTGCAGCCTAACTACATTCTTCATAAACAACTTCGCTAACACATATGTCATCCTGGTTGACTTAATTGGAATGAAATGGGCACTCTTTGTCAACCTGTCCAAAATAAACCATATGCTTTCATTTCCTTTATTAGACCTTGGCAACCCATCAATGAAATCCATAGAAATAGAATCTCACTTCCACACTGGAATGTCCAAAGGCTGAAGCAACCCACTTGTCTTCTGATGTCCAGCTTTTACTCGTTGGTAGTTCAGACACTGCTTCACCCATAACCCTACATCCCTCTTCATACCGTCCCAAAAGAAACTTCTCTTTATGTCCTAATACATCTTAGTTCCTCATAGATGAATAGTGAGCTCGAACGATGACATTCCTCTAAAACTTCCTTCCTAATGTTTCCCACATTCGGAACACACAATCTTCCTTTATTTCTCAACCACCCATTTCGGTCAAGACTAAAATCCTTTAAGTCATTGCTCTCTGTTACATCTCTCAACTTTCTAATCCGTTCAGCCAACACTGGATCCTTTAGCTGTTTAGAAGCAACCTTTTTGATCATAACTGGTTGAATTTCCAAACATGGTAACAAAGCATTTTCTATACTTGAACTACTCCTAGTTCTCTACTATACTCTGCAAGTCGCTAATGCTTCCAAATCTTTCCGCTCAGCTATCATTGCTAACACCACATTCTGATGTTTTTTGCTAAGTACATTGCAACTTTGTTGCCTTTCCTAGTCTGTACTCAATACCGAAATCATAAGTAGCTAAGAACTCTAACCACCTCTACTATCTCATGTTCAGCTCCTTCTGAGAGAATAAGTACTTCAATGACTTGTGATCCGTATACAACTGAAATCTTTCTCCCAAAAGATAATGTCTCCACACCTTCAGCGCAAAAATCACCGCAGCTAACTCCAAATCATGGGTTGGGTATCTAAATTCATGCGTTCTAAGCTTTTGAGAAGCATAGGCAATTACTCTACCCCTCTGCATTAACACAGCTCCTAACCCAGTCCTACATGCATCCGTGTACACCACCAAATCCTGATCCCCCTCTGGAACAACCAACACAGGTGCATTAGTCAATAAGTGTTTCCGCTTCTGGAATGCCTCCTGACACTTATCGGTCCAAACAAACTTCACATCCTTTCAAGTTAGCTTGGTTATTGGTGCCGCTATCCATGAAAAGCCCTTAATAAACCTCCGATAGTAACCAGCCAATCCTAGAAAACTTATTATCTCAGTCACCATTTCTGGTCTCTTCAAACTATTCACGGCCTAGATCTTAGCTAGATCCACTGATAACCCTTCGATGATCGAGGATCATACTAATTTCCTCCGAGCGAATCTGGATGTCTTCGCTTGGATGCATTCTGATATGTGCGGGAGTTCTCCCGCCATTGCGAGTCATATGTTGAACATAAACCCAAAATATGTGCCGGTGAAGCAAAAAATGACAGGTATGGACCCGGAGAGGTCTGCTTCTCTCAAAGAGGAGGTGGACAAACTCAAAGCCAATGGATTCGTCCGCGACGCTCTCTACCCAGAATGGGTCTCTATCCCTATACTAGTGAGGAAAGCAAATGGGAAATGGAGGACCTGCGTGGATTACTCAGATCTGAACAAAGCATGACCTAAGGATAGTTTCCCTTTACCTAGAATTGATCAGCTGGTCGACTCAACAGCAGGGCACGAGTTATTGTCATTTATGGATGCGTACTCGGGATATAATCAAATCCCGATGCACATTCCAGATCAGGAACATACTAGTTTTGTCATAGATGTTGGACTATACTGTTATGTAGTGATGCCTTTCGGATTGAAAATGCAGGAGCAACTTAACAACGTTTGGCGAATCAGATGTTTAAAGACCAAATTGGTAGGACGATGGAAGTATATGTGGATGACATGCTCGTGAAGTCACGACAGTCAAATGACCACATACGAGACTTGGCGGAGATGTTTGATATACTCAGACACTACAGGATGAAAATCAATCCCTTAAAGTGTTCTTTTGGTGTTGCGATGGGGAAGTTTTTGGGTTTTATCATCAATGCACGGGGAATTGAGGCTAACCCAGTAAATTAAATTAATTACTCCTGCTTAATTAACCTTAATTAATTACATTAAGAAATTTTCCTATAATCACTTGATTAATTAACCTTTAGTCATTAATCAATTATCCTTTAATCATAAATTAATTAACCTTTAATTATTAATTAATTAATAATTAAAGGTTAATTAATTAATAATTAAAGGTTAATTAATTTATGATTAAAGGATAATTGATTAATGACTAAAGGTTAATTAATCAAGTGATTATAAGATAATTTCTTAATGTAATTAATTAAGGTTAATTAAGCAGGAGTAATTAATTAATCAGGCTATTCAAGACATACAAGGGCCCAGAACCATAAAGCAAGTACAAAGCCTGAATGGAAAAGTGGACGTGCTAAGTCGATTCATATCCAGAGCGACGGACAAGTGCATTCCCTTCTTCGATGTAATAAAGAAAGGGAAGAGAAATTTTGAATGGACTCTCAACCGCGAGGACGTATTCCGACCTTTGGTAAGACATTTGGAAAGTCCCCCGGTGCTGTCGGAGCCTATAGACCATGAAGTGTTGTAAGTATACTTGGCCGTGTCTTAACATGCCATCAGTACAGCTTTCGTTCGCGAGGAGGACTAAGTTCAAAAGCCAGTGTACTATGTCGGTAAACGATTAACGGGAGCAGAAAGAAATTATCCTAAAATTGGGAAGCTAGCCTACTGCTTGGTGATTGCATCACGCAAGCTTCGTCCATATTTTCAGGCACATCTGATCAGTGTTTACACCAATCAACCTTTACGACAGGTACTCCAACGACCAGAGACCTCAGGGAGGTTACTGAAATGGAATATTGAGTTGAGTCAATTCGATATCACCTACCTGCCACGCAGGGCTATCCAAGGGCAGGCGCTAGCAGACTTTATCGTAGAATTCACCATATCAGACGAACCAAACAGTGATGATGTTATTCCCTCCATTCTATGGAAACTATACACCGATGGGGCATCCAACGACCATTGCTCTGGGGCTAGAGTCATTCTTGTAACCCTTGAAAACCGATCAATTTGTTATGCCTTGAAACTTAATTTCCCAACTACAAATAACGAAGCTGAGTATGAAGCATTTCTTGCTGGCTTAAAACTTATCAGGGAACTCGGAGTAAGATCGGTTGAGATCTTTTGTGACTCGCAATTGGTGGTATAGCAAGTACGAGGAGATTATCAAGCAAAGGGGCAGAGGCTTGCTCCATACCTCGCTCGGGCTCAAGAACTATTGGCAGACTTTGAATATTACGATATTTCGCACGTCCCGCATGAACAAAACAAGGAAGCCGATTCATTGGCAAAATTCGCAAGTATTGGCGATGCACAGCAGATGGACTTGGTTCCCGTCGGAGTTTTACAATTTCCAAGTATAAACGAGATGGAAGTAGATTTTGTGCTAGAAACAGAATTTGAAAGGGAGTCATGGATAACCCCATCCAAACAATACTTACTCTATGGGACTTTACCGATAGAAAGAACGAAATACGACAACTCATTTGCAAAGCTTCATGAGATATAATGTAGGGCAGAATAATGTATCGGAGGGGATTCTCGGTTCCCTTGCTTCGGTGCATCACCCATGACGAGATAAAACGAGTCTTGAGGGAAGTTCACAAAGGAGAATGTAGTGACCATATTGGAGGGCAGATCCTAACAAAAACGATCCTCCGCTATGAATACTATTGGCCGACTGTAAATAGGGATGCTGCGGACTACGTAAGAAGATGTGACAAATGTCAAAAGTATGCGAAAATCCCAAGAGCTTCGCCAACAGAACTCACAAAAATGGTTAGTCTCTGGCCATTTGCAATTTGGGGGATCGATATAATCATTTCCGTACCAATTTCCAAAGTTGGTGCAAAATATGCAATAGTTGCAGTCGATTACTTTACCAAGTGGGCAGAAGCAAAGCATTTCGCTACAATCACCACCAAAAAGGTAATTAATTTCGTTGTACGAAACATCATATGCCGTTTCGGCCTCCCACGAATTATCATTACGGACAACGGAACTCATTTGAAAGTAGGGAGTTCTAAGAATTCTGCCAAAAGTATCACATTGAGAAAAGGTTTTCAGCGGTCGCTCACCCCAAAGCGAATGGACAAGTTGAAGCTGTAAATAAAATAATCAAGTCAATATTGAAGAAACGCTTGGAGAAGGCTAGAGGCAAGTGGGTGGATGAGCTTCCGACAGCGCTCTGGGCTTACAGAACCACCCACAAGTCCGCGATTGGCCATATTCCATTCACCTTGGCATAAGGCACTGAAGCTGTGATACATGTGGAACTTGAAGTTCCTTCCTATTGGGTAACTTATTATGACCCTAAGACAAATTAGAATCTCCTATTGGAATCGCTGGACTTTGTTGACAAAAAACGTGAAATAGCTGATTTAAGAGCAACCGCACATAGGCACCGAGTTGCTCGATATTATAATCAAAAGGTTCGACCGAGAATTTTCGTTGTGGGTGATCTCGTTTTGAAGCGAGTCTTTCCAACCCCATCACATCTGAATCCCACATGGGAAGGTCCGTAACGGAGGCTTGGAGAAGGAACTTTCAAGCTAGCGACCGTAGATGGCGTGACACTTCCCCGTGCATGGAATAGCAAGCATTTGCATCGCTATTACACCTAGTTTATTTCTTATACATTTTAGTTGCAATTATTTCTAGTGTATGTTCATTTTGCTATTCTTAGTTTTTAGCATGTAATAAGACAATTAAGTTTGTTTCCATTTGTCATGATCAATAAAGGCTTGAAGCCGTCTTTTCCATGAACTATTGATGTTTTCGTATGTTACAGTTTTGTGAAAAAAATTAAATTACATTATTCTATCTGGCGCATGAACGCGCACCCAAACTTAAAAATCTCTAAGTCCCTAGAGTGCGGACTAGAGTACTCTGAGTCCCTACAGTGCGGACAAGAGTATAAACAACTTAAAAAATCTCTAAGTCCCCAGAGTGCGGACTAGAGTACTCTGAGTCCCCAGAGTGCGAACTAGAGTATAAACGACTTAAAAAATCTCTAAGTCCCCAGAGTGCGGACTAGAGTACTCTGAGTCCCCAGAGTGCGGACTAAAGTATAAACGACTTAAAAAATCTCTAAGGCCCCAAAGTGCGGACTAGAGTACTCTGACTCCCCACAGTGCAGACTAGCGTATAAACGACTTAAAAATCTCTAAGTCCCCAGAGTGCGGACTAGAGTACTCTAAGTCCCCAGAGTGCGGACTAGAGTATAGACGACTCAAAAATCTCTAAGTCCGTAGAGTGCGGACTAGAGTACTCTAAATCCCCAGATTGTGGACTAGAGTATAAACGATTTAAAAAATCTCTAAGTCCCCAGAGTGCGGACTAGAGTACTTTGAGTCCCCGGAGTGCGGACTAGAGTATAAACCACTCAAAAATCTCCAAGTCCCCAGAATGCGGACTAGAGTACTCTGAGTCCCCAAAGTGCGGATGACGCAACCTACAGGATTACACAACTCACGAATTGATGAATTCGCGGAAAATGAATCGATGAAGCAAAATGAATCGATGAATTTAAGATACCCAAATGCCCAAATCCGTTGATCTCTCGAGATACCAGATTCTAGCTATCTTCAACACGTTGATCGCGCATGATACCGCGTTAGAAGATCTACGATTCTTCGACGTTGATCTCGCGTGCGAGATTCCGTGAATCGGCTTCAAGTTCGTTGATTCGAGCGCACTCGAATATCCGAAGATGGAGAAAGGAGATAACACTCAACTTCCAATTTTAATGGTGGCACAAAGCACAAACCAATTTTTATTCAAAAAAATCAACTAACTTTTACAAATGACATTAGACCCCTATTTATACAAAATTACAACTAAGCACACGTTACAATACTTCACACGACTTAAGAAAAATTACATCACAAACAGTACAAACGACTTACAAAAACAATGCGACTTAAGAAATAACAACATAAGAAATTCAGCGACCTAAGCTTCAGCGACCTAACTGGAATGTCGTTCGCGACATAAGGAACTTCAGTAGCTTCGCGACTTAAGGATCTGGAGCGAATTATGGAGCTTCGCGACCTATCTGGATTCTCGTTCACGACTTAAGGAATTTGCGACCTAACTGTGGCTTCGCGACTTAGGGCTGAGCGACCCATGACTTAAGGCAGCTTCGCGACCTACAATTCAGAAGAACTGGAGCTTCGCGACCTACTGGAGCGACCCACGACTTAAGGAGTTCGCGACAAAGGAATTCGCGACTTACGGAAGGTCGTTCACGACCTAGGGCTTGCTCGTGACATACGCTGCTGGAGCGACTTACTGGCGATGCTCGCGATGCGATTTCTGGCACGGCTTCGACTTCGCGACCTAGGGTTTCGCGACTTAGCAATGTCGTTCGTGAGCACGAGGTATGCGCTGCATCATCCTCCCTTGGTTGAAAAGAATTCGACCTCGAATTCACACTCTCCTCTTCTTCGACAAGCTTCACCCCATAATACAGAATTAAGTGTTTGACATTGAAAACATCAGAAGTATGAACATTTTCCGACAACCTTAACTGATACGCATTATCAATGATCTTCTTCAAGATTTCTACTGGACCAATCTTTCGAGCTTTCAACTTGTTGTAAGTTCCAACTGGAAAACAATCTTTCGTCAATACTGCGTAAACAAAGTCACCTTCTTTGAACTCCACACTCCTTCGCTTCTTATCTGCCAATTGCTTATACTTCTCATTTGACTTAAGCAATCGTTCATGAACAATCCTGTGACACTCCTGCAACTAATTCACGAAATCACAAGCTCGTTTAACAACCCCTTTCTGAAGTGGAACTGTCGACAAATCTAACGGTCCCTTTGGAATTGCTGAATATACCACTTGAAATGGACTGAATCCAGTACTTCAATTAACGACATGATTATGTGCGAATTCTGCCTGACACAATTTCACATCCCAAATCTTCAAATTATCCTTCACAAGATATCTCAACAAGTTTCCCAAAGATCTGTTCACCACTTCCGTTTGCCCATCCATTTGTGGATGATATGCGCTACTAAAATTCAGCTTAGTCCCAACCATCTTCCACAGACTCAACCAAAAATAACTTAGAAATTGAGTATCCCGGTCAGAAACAATAGACTCAGGTAGCCCATGTAGTCGATAGACCTCTTTATAGAACAATTGAGCAACACGGACTACATCTGCGGTCTTCTTACAAGCTATGAAATGTGCCATCTTCGAAAATCTATCCACCACAACATATATAGAATCATTCCCTCGTTGAGTTCTTGGTAAACCCAAAACGAAATCCATGCTAACATCAACCCATGGTCTAGTAGGCACGGGTAATGGCATATACAATCATGCATTCGTAGCTGTCCCTTTGGAAACTTGACATATGTGACATCTCTGCACAAATCTTTCGACTTCTTTCCTCATGGAAGGCCAAAAATATGATTGAGAAATCAACTGCAAGGTACGATCTCTTCCCACATGACCTTCTTTATGCAATTCCCTCACAATCTTCATTCGCAAAATGCACTCTAGTATACACAACCGATTTCCCTTAAATAGAAAACCTTCTACCAACACATACTCATTCGTCCTCCCTTTCTCGACTTCATCTACAATCTTGGCAAAGTAAGGATCCTCAACTAACAAATCTGGAAATACATCAAACCCCATCACTTCAACTCTCATCGTAGTCAACAAATGATTTCTTCTACTCAATGCGTCCGCCACACGATTTGTAACTCCCGACTTATGTTTTACAACAAATGTAAATTGTTGCAAGTATGCGATCCATGAACCATGCCTGGCCGCAATCTTATCCTGTCCCTGCAAATGTTTCAATGCTTCATGGTGAGTATACAACACAAACTCTTTATGAAACAAATAGTGTCTCCAATGCTTTATGGCTTGGACAATAGCATAGAACTCCAAGTCATAGGTATTGTATCTTGTCTTGGCTCCAGAAAGTTTCTCGCTAAAATAAGCAATTGGACGACCCTTTTGACTTAACACTCCACCAATTCCAACTTTGGACGCATCTGTATGTAACTCAAACAGTAACTGAAATTCCGGGTATCTAAGAATCGGTGTGGTAGTCAAGATTGTCTTGATCTGTTGGAAAGCAGAATCAGCTTCTTCAGTCCACACAAACAGCTTTCCTTTCATACAATCTGTCACTGGTGCCATCACGCTACTGAAATGTGGAATAAACCTTCGGTAGAATGATGCTAAACCATGGAAACTTCCCACTTCAGTTACAGTCCTGGGTTGTTGCCAATCCTTGATTGCTTCAACTTTACTTTGATCCACCTAGATACCTTCTTTGGACAATACATACCCCAAGAACAAAACACCGTGCGTCATGAACGTGCACTTCTTTGTTGCCGCGTAAAATTGCTCCTGACGGAGTATCATCATCACTTCTCACAAGTGTTTTAGATGCTCTTCTATGCTTCCACTGTATATCAATATATCATCAAAGTATACCACCACGAATTTTCCAATAAACGGTCGAAAGATCTGATTCATCACTCGCATAAAGGTACTAGGTGCATTCGAAAGACCAAATGGCATAACCAGCCATTCATACAACCCCTACCGTGTTTTAAAGGATGTTTTCCATTCATCCCCTGATGAATTCGAATCAGATGATACCCACTCTTTAGATCAATCTTTGAAAAGATAGCAGCTCCACTCAACTGATCTAACAAGTCGTCCAATCTTGGCATCGGGAATCTGTACCTCACCGTAATCTTGTTTAGTGCTCGACTATCTGTACACATTCTCTAAGTTCCATCCTTCTTTGGCACTAACAAGGCTGGTACTGCACAAGGACGTAAACTTTCTTGTACGCGCCCTTGTTCAAGTAACTCTTCCACCTGCCTTCTCAACTCTTCGTGCTCCTTTGGACACATTCTATAATGTGGTCTATGTGGTAACACAGCTCCCGGAACAAGATCAATCTGGTGTTGTATGTCTCTCAACGGTGGTAACTCTTTTGGTAATTCTTCAGGAAACACATCTTCAAATTCCTTCAACACTGGCTTAACTTCCTCGGGAATTTCAACCGCTTCACTACTTTCACGTCCAATCAACAGAAATACTTCAGGGCTATCCTCTACTTCTTTGACAAATTCCTTCAAAGATAACAGAGTCTTTAGTTCCTCGATTCCTCCAACTTGCTTTCACTTTGTTGTCGCCTTTTAGGAACTAAAGTGATTCTAGTGCCATCGAACATGAAACTATAGCAGTTAGTCCTACCATCATGTTTCACGGCTCTATCGAACTGCCACGGTCTTCCCAACAACAAATGACATACATCCATATCCACCACGTCACACCAAATTTCATCCTTATACTTCTTTCCGATGGAAAATGTTACACAAGCTCTTCGACCAACCTTCACTTCCCCACCTTTCCTCAGCAAAGCCAATTTGTAGGGTTTGGGATGCTTCTCTGTCTTTAATGCCAACTTCTTTACAACTTCTATAGAGATGATGTTATCACAACTCCCTGCATCGATAACAAACTTACAAACTTTTCCCAAAATAGTGCATGTCGACTGAAAAATATTACTCCTCAACCAACTAGTCTCCTCTTCCTGCTTTCGCGTCAAGCAAGATCTCCTCATCATTAAAGAATATCCCTCATCTCCCGTCAATAATTCTTCTTCCTCCTCAACCTGTGGTGAATTGGAACATTCTACTTCTGCATCCTCATCCTCAACCTCAGCAACCATCGCTCGCTTCTTAGGCTTCGGGCATTCATTGCTCTTATGACCAAACTCCTGACAGTTATAACACTTGAAATTGTTGTTGACCTTGGTCTTAGCAGCTTCATTGACAACCGGTTTACTAACAACCTTGGAAACATTAGTATTGCTACTAGCCCCCTTCACCTGATTGCTCGAACTTGTAAACGCACCACCTCCTCTTCTACCTTGCTTCTCCCAAGCTAGAGCCTTCTAGTGTGCTTCAGCAACGGATCTCGGATCAAACATATTTACCATACCCTGAATTTTCATTCTCAATCCTCCAACAAATCTAGATGTCAACTGTTCCTCTGTTTCCATGATATTGTTTCTAGCAATCAGTTGATAAAACTCATCTGCATAATCATTGACCGACTTTGTCCCTTGTCTGAAATTCTGTAAGCGCTGATACATAAGAGACTAATAATTATAAGGCAAGAAAGTAGCCTTCATCAACTTCTTCATCTTTTCCCATGAAACAATCTTCGACTTTCCCATTCTTTCACGTGTAAGTTTAGTTTGTTGCCACCATGCCATAGCTCTTCACCTCAATCGTGTAGCAACCAACTTAACTCTACGATGCTCGGGTACTTCCTTGAAGTCAAAAATTTCTTCAACATTTGATAACCAATCCAGAAACTCTTCCGCTAGCATTCCCCTTTTGAATTCTGGAATCTCTGTTTTCATCCCCAACTCCCATCGACGATCATCTTCGGAATCTCTATTTCGATTTCACCTTTGGCTATGGTTTCGACAAGAGCTATTACCACTATCACTAGATTCCTCCAAATCTGACGTATGTCGATGTCGATTCTGACCATCAACATTTCTGCTACCACACACGTCTCTTTCTCCCAAAACTGACTGTTCTCTTCTTTCCCGATCCGATGGTGGTGACATTCTTCTCCTCTCGGAATTTGACGGCAAAATTCTATGTCCACCTTGATTTGAACCTGGTGATGCTCTTTGTCGAGTTTAATTCATATCCATCATGAGCCTTTCCAATCTACCAATTCCCTCATCAAATTTCTCATTGAATTTATCACTAATTTGTTACTCCATTTGTTCATCATCTTCTCTTCGATACACATCTGCAACATTCTGATGACGATTAACTCTTCTTGGAGGCATTGTCAAATCTTCAACAAATCCAAACACAAACTTCAAATCACGCAAACTCGAAATCCAACGAACTTGGAAAAGTTTGTTTCCTCGCTCTGATACCAAATGACGCAGCCTACGAGATCACACAACTCATGAATTGATGAATTCGCGGAAAATGAATCGATGAAGCAAAATGAATCGATGAAGCAAAATGAATCGATGAATTGAAGATACCCAAATGCCCAAATCCGTTGATCTCTCGAGATACCGGATTCTAGCTATCTTTAACACGTTGATCGCGCACGATACTGCGTTAGAAGATCTATGATTCTTCGATGTTGATCTCACACACGAGATTCCATGAATCGGCTTCAAGTTCGTTGATTCGAGCGCACTCGAATATCCGAAGATGGAGAAAGGAGATAACACTCAACTTCCAATTTTAATTGTGGCACAAAGCACAAACCAATTTTTATTCAAAAAAATCAACTAACTTTTACAAATGACAACACACCCCTATTTATAGAAAATTACAACTCAACACACGTTACAATACTTCACACGACTTAAGAAAAATTACATCACAAACAGTACAAACGACTTACAAAAACAATGCGACTTAAGAAATAACGACATAAGAAATTCAGCAACCTAAGCTTCAGCGACCTAACTGGAATGTCGTTCGCGACATAAGGAACTTCAGTAGCTTCGCGACTTAAGGATATGGAGCGAATTATGGAGCTTCGCAACCTAACTGGATTCTCGTTCGCGACTTAAGGAATTCGCAACCTAACTGTGGCTTCGCGACTTAGGGCTGAGCGCCCCTCGACTTAAGGCAGCTTCACGACCTATGATTCAGAAGAACTGGAGCTTCGCGACCTACTGGAGCGAACCATGACTTAAGGAGTTCGCGACAAAGGAATTCGCGACTTACGGAAGGTCGTTCGCGACCTAGGGCTTGCTCGCGATATACGCTGCTGGAGCGACTTACTAGCGATGCTCGCGACGCGATTTCTAGCGCGGCTTCGACTTTGCGACCTAGGGTTTCGCGACTTAGCAATGTCGTTCGTGAGCACGAGGTATGCGCTGCATCAGCGGACTAGAGCATAAATGACTCAAAAATCACTAAGTCCCCAGAGTGCGGACTAGAGTACTCTGAGTCCCTAGAATGCGGACTAGAATATAAACAATTCAAGCTAATAACTTAGCCACACGAGCGTAGGCTAAAATATAAGTGATTTAGAAATCTCCGAGTCATGCGGAAATAAATGAGAGTTTAAGTGACCCACACAACCTTGGATTTCAGATACGAGATGGGTGGTGAAGCTAAGTAGCAAAGATCATCAAAAAACAAAATTTTATTTACTAATCGAAAATTCAGTTTCACTACAACTTCTCCTGAACCCGGAGAAAAAAATCTATTTACAATGACTACGAGAATAAATAGAGATAATTACATAATCCAGGCTTATTCGCGTTGAGGCAGGCATGATAGCTACTTTTTTGACTTCTTCTCCTTCCTCGGTTTCTCGGAAGACTCCTCCCCCAAGCGTTTTTTCTTAGACACCTTGCCGTCTAGGGAAGTAGTGCCTGGGGAAAGAAGAGGGACTTCCTGTGGCGAGGTTCCACTTGGGAGTATAACCTTCAGGGGCCAGTTAAATGGATCATTAAGTTCCACCACCTGAGGCTCAATCTTAATCTCAGCTTTCTTCTTCTTCTCTTCTATGATTTGCTCCGCCATGCTCAATTTTGAAGTGTGTTAAGAGGTGCCTGTGATTTCAACTTCATTATGTTCCTCCACGGGCGATAAATTTTTAGATTTTTCTTCATCGAGCACCCCGATCAATTAAGCGTCGGGTCCGGGATTCTCTATAGTCTGAGTTTCCTCTCCTGTTTCACCTTCTTTTCTACGGCAGCATCGCTCCTTGGAGTTGGCTCGGGGTTAGAATGGCCTACACGAAATCGTAAGAGACAAATGTTAGGATACATTTATTATTCGCCAAAAGCGATGGCCCTTTGAACTCTGGGAGAAAATGCTATGTACCAATTTCTGGTTGACTCTCAACGGTTTGGGGAGTTTCACCTTCCGAAATAGGAGATAGAGCGTGAATATCAAGTCCAGGCTTCTTTGGGTCATAACCCAATATGCTGCTCGAAGGGATCGAGTGGTGAGCGACCAATCGGCTGAATAGGAGGAGGAACTGAGGACTCGGTTACGGATGGACCGGCAGTGTCATTTTTTCCTTTTGATGAGGAAGAGTCCCTTCCGTAAAGGGCCTTTGCTGCAGATAGGTCAGTGCACTCATTCTCGCAAAGTATTTCCTTCACAAGAGACTCCTCATCCACCTCTTCAGTTCCCAATTCGACCTTTTTAATTTTTATCAAAGTGTCTCATGCTTCAGCCAAAGATTCAAGGTAACCCTCGCCAAGAAAAGTTAGGTCACGATGCATGAGAACTCGAGCGTTATACTTGGCTATGAGTGGATCAAACATGCACTTAATTTCCTCCCTACCAGCCTTAGTGGTCACCTCGAGGTGAGAATCGATTTTCGAGAGCGCTATTCTTTTGCCCTCTTCACGGTTCGCATCCTTCAGCACTTCAACTTTGGAAATCTCCTCATCAAGCTTTGCTTTTAAGAGTCGTGTGGAGACAATCTCGTCACAATATCGTTGTGACTCTTCTTGGGCTGAAGTTTTTTCTTCTTTTTCTTTAAGGAGTAGCTCCTCCAATTCTTTAACTCACAGAGCAAGATCATTCTTCTCTTTTTGGATGGAATCCTTCTCTAAGGCTAAAGCGCCACAGCGTTGAACCGCCTCATCAATTTCCCTTTTGTGTGCAGCTTCCAGATGATCAACTACTTCGGCTGCGCCTTTAGCGGTTTTTTTGAGCAGCATCAAGCTGAGATTTATACGAGGAAAGCTCTTCATCTTGTTCTTTGATAATGTCTTTTTCGTGGATAGCTTCGAGTTTCAAGCGATCGATTTCATGCTGACGTTACACCGAAACTTTTGAAACTTTTTCCACCAAATGAACGAATGCGTCATGCTGGACGTTGACATCATTATTACAAGTAATGGCACTTTGTTTAACGTGCCCCGGAATAGGATGGATCGCCAGAAGAAACTTTAGTCCATCAAAGCATATTTTTGGAAATGTGGTTTTAAGCTCAGCTAGCTTTTCTACTATCGATGGATCATGTGCAGGGCTGGAGGAAGTTTGTTTAGTCAAAACAACAAATGACTTGTGAAGCTCATTGGATTGCCTAGTGCTTGATGAACCGGAATATTGATCACGAGGAGCTTCAGATTGAGACTCCCTTTGAGCAAATTTATCCCTGCTATGCTCTGGTTGAGGAAGAGGATCGTTGGGTTAGGAAGAGTGGCTATAAGTTTTCCTTTGAGACAATGAATCTCAAAGACGATAGTCTCAATCGCAGTTGTCATCTCTATCTCGATGTTTTCCGGGCACTGAGTCTCGGCTATAGTGATGAAAGATAGAGGAACCGCGAAGGCGGTCGAAGCCGTGTGAGCATCCTATGTCACCTGCACAGAAATCGAGTGAAAACAAGTTAGAGATGATCATATGATGGCTAAAAATTAAGTGTGGGGTGGAGAGTGAGTGTTAGTGTGTGTCCTAGTGTTTCCCCCTAACGGACCGGTTTCTTTAGCTTTACTTATCGGAGTTTTTTCTCCCTAGTGATGGGCTCGAATGCCTTCATCGCCCCTTACGGGCGAATGAAGTTTAGGGCTTCTGGATCATCGAAGCCATAATTGAGCAAGTCATCGGGAATAGTAATATCTGATAAGCCATTCAATGAACCCTCTAAGTGTTGCAGAGACGGCTCTTTCTCCATCGTAGTAATTATAACCTTCGAGGTTCCACCCACTGTTTTCTTTCTTAGTTTGTAGGCTAATTTTTTCTTCCCCTTTGAAGGAGGTGGCGGTTCATTTATGCCGGGTGCGTCGGCTACCGGTTTTGAGAGAGGACTTATATGCTCGCTGAACGCCCCTGGTACCCTTGCATCTCTAATTTCGCCTTCCTCAGGTATGTCGGAGGCCCCGCCTATAAGGGGCAACGAAGGCCCGGCCTGTTCTTTACACTTCTCCGCCTTAGTTCCGTTTGTAGTGATGCTGGAAGGGAGACTAGTTCGACGACCTTCCACCGACAACCCAAACCTTAAGAGTGACTAATTGGAAATGATAAGTTTGATCTCCCGATCTTCAATGGGAGTAGCACGAATGGCCTCAATAGCCTTAGAGTACCCGGTGCCTTCAAGACATGGGTTGATACCTGTAAAAATCGAAAAAGGGTTAGAAAGAATGCACTCTCTGCCACAGACTGGTATTGATCTGAAAATGAAGCTTACTTCTTTCCAAACATCTCCTCGCGAAACCCGGGGGCAGCGTACATATAACCATTCCTGCTTGTATTGGGTGAATTTACTCCATGCCCCAGCCAGAATTTGACACTTGGAGTGTGGCTCGAGGAAGATGAAAGATGGGCTGTTAGACTGTCTCTTAAGACGATAGATGTAGCGGATGTCACCAGGAGTGGGGAGCCTGAATAGGATGCTCATAAAGAGAATGCAAGTGTCATGGATGAACGCATGGCTATTGGGATGTAGCGGTGATGGGGCGATCCTGATATATTGTAGCACTTCACGGAGAAAGGAGTTGAATGGTGGCACGCTGCCAACCCAGCACATGAATTTGTTGCAAGCTGTATATCCAGCTTGGGGCAGGTGAGGATGATCTCGTCCCGATGGAACTAATACGTCGTCAAAAGGGATTACGTGAATCGAGCATAGTCGGCGGAGAGCGGTTTCATTAATTTTTGAAGCTTGGGAATCATTAGGATTATCTAGAATAACAGCTCCGTCTATCGTATCAGGAGCCGGGTCAATAGTTGCTGCTGATGGGTTTGGGATATCCTGTGTAGGAGTTGTCGATGGATTCGAAGTTCCCACTACTTCTTGTTGAGAACTCGGCTCAGGTTTTTCTGAAACTATGGCGGAGCTTGACTTTCTAGACATCCTCAACGAGCGTCGAATTTGGGTAAATACCAGTTTGAACTATACTTGAAAGACAATCAGTATTAGATATAACAATAGAAATATTCCCCCCGTGTGGTGTGTACTAGTGCGATCATTTGAGCATAAATGTGAAAGAGTTAAAGATTTAAAGGCTGATGAAGTGAGATTGAGCATTAAATTGTCATCTTCGAAGACCGTCATCGCTGACCGTCTCCGAGAGTTTTCCCTATGATGGTTTGGGTCTCGAACTCGGACATTGGCACTATATGTTGAACGCTATTATTTGCTTTTATCGAGTTGAATTCAGGCTTAATAGTTGTTGGAACTGCGGAGTTATCAATCCAAATTAGTTCGATATGCTTGTATGCCTAAGTTCTTGTCATTATTCATTGTCCTGTGGTTAGGCGGGGAGATGTATGATCTTAACAGGTACTGTGTTTAAGTGAATAAGATTTTGGTTGCTAATGCCGATTTGAAGTCCGAGACCAATTGCTTCCCTAAACCCGCATACCGAACCACATACTTCCCACACAAAATGCCGAGCACCATACTTAACCTATGCCCACCCACTCACTACCTCCCATAGACTACCGACCGGCATCACTCGAACTTTGACGTACCCACCTTCCTAATCCTCTACCATCCCATGCTCACCCTCGGGACCGAACGACACTCTGGAACAGAGAACACTGACCCACTCACTCTCCTCTATCTCATCTTCTCGAGTCACCTAAACGCTCTCCCAGTTGCCCACCGAACGACAGTCTCACTCATACACTGCACCCAACCTACCGACTAGTAAGCTTCCACCCAACCTAACAACTCGGCATTGACACTTAGCCAACACCTTTTAAACCTATTAACTCCTACCGAACCACTACTACTTCCTTCTCCCTCGCTCGGTGGCCCAACAGGAGCCGGCGTCCTAGAAACCACCGGTACCCTTTTTCTTTCTCCTCTCCATCTCACCGGCCTCAAACTCAGTTAAGGCTGTATCAAGTTCCAACCTAGGGCATGTTCTTACCTCAGATTCGTCATCCTCATCTACACGATTCCTACCACTCGTAATCTGAAGAAAATTCGTGGATTCGAATCTCTTACAAAACCTCTAATTCGGAAAAAATCAGTTGAATGAGAAATTCATACCTAAGAGAATAAATTGAAGCTTAGGGAACATTTAATTTTGAGATTAAAGTTCGTTCAGACTTGTTATCGGGGGGAGTTGTGGAGCAAATGTAACGACCCGTAAATTTAACTGGTTTTAATAACGTTATTAATTGAAATTTTGCGAAATTTTAAACGATAAAATTTTGAAATATAAATTTTATATTTGGAACGCGTCTAATTAAACATAGTAACTGGTAAATTTTCGTCCGAAAATATGAAAATTTATTTCGCGCGTAAATTTACTTCAATTTAATCAGTTAAAAAGCGATGAAAATAAAATGTTTCCGAAACCTAAATATATTTACATAGAAAAATTCTAAACCATCTTCTGAGCAAGATGTCAGTTTGTCGTTTTTCCAAATTCGGACATCTATTGCTCCGTCGATCTTATTTTCGGCAAAATAGCAGCATTTTCGGTACCGATTATCGACTTTTGATCGGATGATCATATCACTGGTATATGTATACCATTTTGGATCGTCTCGTCGTGATGATCACCGTAGTATATTCATTTCTGTAATTCGGTATTCAGCACGCGGAGGAAAATGACAAACAATTTGACGTATCGGCGCCGTATTTGAAAATTTGTTCCTTGTCTTTTCCCATTGCCAGCCGTATGGCAGCCATTTCCTTTGTAATAAATTCTGAAAACCATATGGCCTTTCAACATTTCCATCGTCCTTTCATTTCGAGCACTGTTCATTGTTTTGGAATTGACATCACGGTTCAAATTTGCTTTTGAGAAACTTTTTATTCTGGTTCGTTGATTTATTTTTCTCTCCCTTCGTATTCTTCGTGCCTGCTTACCTTATAATATATATATTATCTTCCGTTTATTTTGCAATTGAAACTGTTCTTCCTCCCCACTCTTCTCCCTTCCTCTCATTTTAAATTCCGCCTTCTTTTTCCCTCATCTCAGATCCAGCAGCAACCCCAAACAACTTTCCCTTCCTCCTTCATGTTACAAACCCATGCATGCACACGCACCTACTGCCTTCCCCTCTCTCTCTCTTGTCGTTCTCCGCCTTTCCACTCCGCCCTCCCTTCTGCCTCGCCAACGCAACCCAGCCTCGAGCCGAGCCACCAACTCCCTGACCCGCAAACATCTCCTCCCAGCAGTTGTCTTTCACCCACGGCCTGCCCCTCCATTGCATTTTCCTCTCCCATATGTGTTTATATGTTAGGTAAGGATACATATATATATTACTTATGTTGTAGTTATTTTATGTTAGTTATATATACACCCTTTTTTTTGCTGTTATGTTAATATAAAAAACAATTTTCGTTAAATGTAGTTTTGTTCTATATAGTAAACAGTACAAGGTGTATTCGCATAGTAAATATTAGTTCTAGAATATGATTTTGTGAATTGTAAACATAATATATATATAACAGTTTTTATGTTAAGTGTAAAATATATGTTTGCTATAATATGATCTGCATATGTATATTTTGTTCTATATTGTCATAAACAGTTTACAAAGTAGCATTTGATGTTTATATATATATATATATATATATATACTTATAGTGATGTATACATTGTCTAAGGATTTTACATATCAGTATACTTAGTTTCATTTGCTGTATATAAATCTATTTATATAAGTGGGTTCTACTGTACAAACTCTATAGATACATATATGTTAGTATGAGATATAAAGGGTTAGTATTATATTATTATACAGTCCTATTTTTTTTGTTCCGTTATATATGTTACTTAGATATATTTTGATATAATACGTAAAGTTATATATTAGTTATGCATGATAAATAATGCGTTTAAAGTATTGTTTTACTATTGGTTTTAAAACGTTATATTTTTTTTTCGTATGATGTTGGGTTAGTGTGCACGTAAGTAGTAATATGTTTTGTTATTATGAAATGACTTCTGAACTGTTAATATAATATACTAATAGTATAAAGTTATATATCAGTTGTTGTTTATATATGAATATATGTAAGGCTGATATGCATTGTACATTTTGTTTACTGTATATAATAAGTGCAGAGCTAATCGTATATAAAGTATATTATATTATAGAAACTATTATATTACATTGTTTAAAAGTGAATGCTATACATTATATATATATATAGGTTATATATATATGTGCTTAATTAAAACAATGATTTTAAATTATATATATATATGTTATTTTATTTTAATATTCGTTTTAAATTAAATATTGATTTTATGGAAATAATAATAATATATAATTGTTGTTTTATCAAACTGATTTTGGTTATTGATTTCCAATTTATCAGCTTTGTCCATCTAACTCGTGCCAACCTTGCTTTGCTTTGAAATTCGTGCTTGGATTCGTAACTCAATTTCAGTGTCCGTATCAGTGTATATCCATGTCATCCTTGTTCTCGCTATCTTCTCTAGCCTCGAAAGGTGAGCAATCACTCACGATTAATGTTCTTATATTTATTAAATTTGATTTCAATTGAAACGACAATTGAAATATGCTGCTGTTAGTTATTTATATTGCTATATCTATGCCATCATCTGTATCTGTTCACCTATGACACCTGACATCATTATCTGCTATTTATATTGATATATATATGCCATCATCTGTATCTGTTCACCTGTGACATCTGACACCCTTATCTGTTATTTATACTGATGATATATGCCTGTTACCGTTGTTATATTATTATCATATCTGTTATCACTCTGTAAGTTCCCTATTAGTATAGAATCACTATGGGTTGAAATGATACATACCCGAACGGACTTTAGAATAGGAGAAAATCATTATGGGTTGAAAGGATAAACCCAAGCGATTTTCAAATTAAATTGAATTTGGGATTTCGGGTTGAAAAGATATATACCCGAATATATTTTAAATTGCGGATTGAAATGATAAATATCCATATCACTTGACCATAGGATAGAAAATTATATACAGACACCATTGGTCTATATATAAATGTTTTTGAAAAACATTTCTACGGTTCTGAAAGAAATATATGGTTTTAATAAATAATGATTTTAAAGATTTATTAAAGTTGATTTAATAAAGTTGATTTGAATCAATATGAAATATGTTTAAGTATTTATGTAAAATTTATATTTTTAAATATAGAATTTACAATGTTTCAAGTTGAAAGATAAATTTGAATTGATTTGGAATTCTTAATTATTTAAGAATTATACTTAAATAAGTTGATTTGAAATCTATTAAATTTGAAATTTTAAGATATGTTTTATAACTTGAATTAATTAAGAAGTGGCTTAATGAATATTTCAAACTTATATAAATTTAAATGGGATATTTTGTCTATATAATTTTGTAAATTGAAGTTGTATTTTGATGTATTGAAATGATTAAAGAAATATTTTAGAAACTAAATGTAATGAAATTAAATTGGGACATAAATTGAATTATCGAATTTAGTTTTGAAATGTCGAATATTTAAACTTTGAAATATATGGAAATTGAAATGGTTTATTTATGGTTCAAATAGGCATTTGAAATCGATAATTTGAAAGGGTTTATTAAGAAACTAAATTGAATTGAAATTGATGATTTGAGATTTAATTAAATTTTAATTTTGGAATTCGAAGTTTTGATTTCCAAAGTGTTATGATTTTAAAAGACTTATGATTTCGAAAGCGATATAACTTTGGAAAGTGATATGATTTTGGAAATGGATTTATTTGAAGTGAAAGTGATATCGTATTGATATGGTTTTGAAATGGCAATGATATGTCGGTTTTGAAATATAACTATTTTGAAATTTTATTAAATGACCATCGGTGTAATAATACGTAGTTGTTAAAGAGACCGGGATCGGATATGGACATACTCTCTGTTGATACCGAAAACCACTTTAATAATTAATATACGCCGAGTGTTGATCCAGAATGAAGTGGATGGTTTGGTGAACGCATTGACTGAAGAAAGAGAACGATTTTGGATGACCCCTGACATGACTAAAACAGGAGCCGCGCCGGGCCATTGAGGTTCGCCACCTCTAGCGGACACACTTCTTCGTTACCATATCTATTACTTTTGTGATTCGATTTGGGTGCACCGCTCGATTATGGGAGTGTTGTTTCGCGGTGTTGGGGTAGTAGCTGCTATGCCCAACATCAGTCTGGATCACGCAACTACTAGTATCCTAGTTGGTATTGCCTTATGTACCTTGTCATACTGATTATCCTATTCGTGACCACTACGACTTTGGTTTGTACCTTTAGTATATGGATTGCCCTCTGGTGACTTCCGGTTTTGGGGAAACTACGGACTTGTATATGCTCTTGGGAATAAAAATGTGTTAAGGGTGGAATGGGCCATGACTTAACGCTCTTTGGATATCGTACTTTACTGATTAGACATTATCTACTTAGCGTACACTACTACATAGTAGATAGTTTAACGGATCCTTAGAGGATGGTTATCCCAATCATCCTTTGAGTTACTTGTATTTCAGTCGTTATTTCACTTGAGTTAGATTTATTGATATAAGAATGTTAATCCTGACTCGAGTGTTTTGTGTTTTCTTTACGCTCGGGTCAGACTGAGTGTACCAGTATTCGAGACTCACCTTTGGAGTTGGAGCTTCGCTTGGAGATCCAGCTATCTCTCCAGCTTTCAGATATTCAGTTTATTCCAGTGATGTATTCTGATATTGTATTTGACTATTGTATTCGAGACTTCTGTTGTATCCTATATAACTCTGTTTTATATATATAGTAGCTTCATGAACTACTATTCTTTTGTTTCCGCTGCATTATTGTTATATTACTCTGTGTCTGTGATCTGTGATTATTTTATTTACTGTATATGCTAAGTTTTGCCAAATTTAAATTAACAATCTATTATTTTGAATTATTCAAGTCTGAAATGTGTGGATTATTGTCGATTTGAATGGTCCAAAATAGTGGGTCGTTACAGCAAACGTACTGGACTCTGGATGTGAGAGGAAGGTTGAGGTAGTAGTTGAAGTTTGGGGAAAGGTAAATTAAAAGGTCCAATAGAGTTGAAGTGAGAGTGAAAGAATGAAGAGGAGAAGTGTTGGCTTTTATATGAAGAAGGGGAGGTGAATAGGAATTAACCAATGGGCCGGTTCAGAACACCTCGATGGTTCGGTAAGAAATCTCATCGGGCGATGATGAATATGCCGAACGAGCGGTTCGGTGTGTGTGCGTCGACCGGCCCACACCTCAGATGATAATGCAATTGAGAATCAGATCCCACCTGATAGTATAAGAAGAGTGGGGGGGCATGGATTGCTTATGGTTCAAAGCGCATCATGATGACTCTCATAATACGCTTTGTGGGGCAAATGTTACCTGGTTCCTCAGCCCGGCTACTAGGTACTAATTGTAGAGGTTCTGATTGAATCAAAATGATACTCGAGCCAGAAGAAGGTTGGAAAATGTAAAAGGTTGGATCGAATTGAGAGGTTTAACATATGTGCATGTTGTTCGGTACGAAAGCACGGCTCGAGCAGTATACATGGTTCGGCATGCAGGAGCCGTTCGGCCTAGATACATCGTTCGGTTTGAATATGTGGTCCGGCCTGAGTACACGGGTCTGCCTACATGCATGGTTTGGCCTGGCGTGGTGATGTATGCCGCTCGGTGGGAAGAAAAGTGTTAGAAGGGACTCAACGCACGTCGCTCGACTGCCTACGTTGGCTAACATGGCTCGGTATTTCTCGTTCGGTCTGTATGTTCCGGTGTATATCGCTTGGCCAGGATTGGGAGGCCAAGTGGTTCGATCGAGATGGAGGAGCCATTGTCATCCGGGAGAGGTTGTTTCAGCACGAGCGTTCGATTTAGTTGTTGCAAAGCAAGATGAGGGATTTAACTGATTCGCGGAAGTCGACACCAGTTTGAGGAGTTCGGCATTGCTTCACTTCGAGTTCAGCCGCGGGTTACTCCGAGTCCTTTGAGAACTCGCTTCGAGTCAATCACCCAATAACCACCGTTCGGCCACCCTGGATCGGCATCTGTCGTTCGACGTGTCTCGTTCGGCATACCTGGCTCGGTGTGCAGAAGTCACCTGCTACGGGCCGAAGTACCTTGTTCCAGGGCCCGTGGAGGAAGTCCAGCCTATCTTCATCTATAAATAGAGGGGGAGGGGCGCAGTGAAAGGGGACCTTTTTTCGAGAACTCCGGAGAGACTTTACCATTTCGAAGACTCATCTATTTTCGATCCAAACTTGTAATCAAGTCGTTAGTGTATGGATTTTATCTATATTCAATAGTTTGAAGAAGCAATAAATATTAAACTCAAAGTGGACGTAGGCAGTTACGTTGAACCACTATAATTCTGGTGTTCTTGTTTCTGTGGTTAATTTTATATACATTCCTCTATTTTAATTTTCTATCTTAATCAATCTCTCTACAAAAATATTTTCTTGGGTGCTAGTTACCAATTTTGGTGCTAACAATCGTACTTACTTAACCAATCCATACCCAAAGTAATTCTGAACCCTACGAAACCAAACACATGCAAACTGCAACAAAGGTATGACCTGACAAGTCAAACTCTAGGTGGTCACATCTCAACCTAAGTGTTGCATACCCTCTATCAGATTTGCAACCCTTAAGGAAGTAACTAGGTATGAAGGTTCTAGGTTAAGCTTATTTACCAAACAACGAGATATAAAAGAATGTGATGCACCAGTACCAAACAGAACACTAATTGCCATACCAAGAATCATAAGCATACCACCCAACACCGGTTTCCCTTTTTCCCTACCGTGAGCCTCGAGGTAGCTGGCTCCAATGCATATACTTTTCCCTTCTCATCCTTGGTAGGCTTCTTGGATTGGCTCTTGTAATGACCCATTTGATCACTGTTGAAGCATCTGATATTCTTCTTCCCAGTCACCTTCTTTGCCTCTCCAGAACGACATTAATTCGCAAATTGCCCTTTCTTGTCCCACTTAAAACAGACAACTTCTAACTTTCCCTTCTTCATGGCTCCACCCTTATGGGCTCCCTTCTTAGGAAAGAACTTCCTTTTCTGACTCTTCCCTACCTGGACCTCCTTCGCCTTATTCTTCTCCACAGAAGCAATCATTTCCTCATGGCTTAGAGCCATTTCAACTACAACATCACAAGGATCCCTGATATGAGGTAATGTAGCCCTGCCCAATTCAGGTTTCAACCCCATAATGAACTTCTCGTTTCTCTTAATCACGATATCCATAGTGGCATAACCATGTTTTGCCAACTGCTCAAACCTTGTAGAATACTCTAACATAGTCATCTCTCCCTACTCTAACTCGGCAAACTTTCTGAGCAAGGTAGACTTCTCCATCACAAACATGAATCTCTCCTCGAACACTCCTCTTAAACTCAACCCATGCCATCATTTCTTCATCCACTCCAACCGTCACACTATTCCACCAGTATATAGCTACTCCTTGAAGCTGTCTCGAAGCAAGCCTTCTTTTCTGCTCATCACTGAGCCCTAAATATACAAGAATCCTCTCACAATGCAACAACCAGTTCTCTACTTCTATGTCGTCTTCTATCCCAATGAATGGTTTTCCTCCCAACCTAGAATAGTCCCCACTCAAATTAGCATAATTGTTTACTACCGGAGCTTCTTGGGCTCCTCCTCCAACTACTCCAGCAGCAAACCCCGCTTGCATCATATTCATGAAAAACTGATACATGGCTCCCATGTCAACTTGTGGGACTTTAGCACCAATATTTCCAACTCGTGCCTGGCCTTGGTTTCTTCTAGTATTAGGTTTTGCATTTCCATCTATAATTGTTCTTCCTCCTCTATCATTAACTCTTCGAGAATTCATATCTGCATTCGAATCTCCGTGAGATGTAGAAAAATAATCTAATAGAGATAGGAGACTAGAAGTAAAGCGCATACTTATACATAGCAAATACAGGTACATTAATATAGCGTTAACCCTTACCCTAATCTTATCTCTAATTCCTTAGGATTACGTTTTCAAAAATCATTTTTTTTTAAGTTTTTCATAAACATATGCTCTGATACCAAGTTGTCACACCTTGTATCTGAATGCTAAAAGCTAAGCGCTACAGATGCTGCAGTCATCTATAGTATTAACTTCTAGTGACAAGGTATGGTAATGCTAATGGTATCCATAATATCAAAGACACGTGAATATGAAACAAAATCATTATTTCAAAAACAGCTTTTCGTATTACATTTCACAAAACATGTTTCATATCCAATTACATAGTCCCATATCGTTTCCCAGGTTCAGCTCAATTATTATCATTACATAAATATGCCAAGAGCGACATATGGCGATGCCCCTTGGTTGACTAGAGTACTATATAGTCAAACTTACACAGTACAACACAGCGGAACAAAATAAAACCGCAAACCATAGATAGCTATCCGTTAGCCACCTGCTCATCTCTGGATGCTTTATTCCCCAACCTACTAAATCCTGTAAACCCTCAACCCTCAACCTACTCAAATCAATTTCGAGCACCCGAGAGTTTAAGTGAAAAAACATAAACTTCGAGTTAGACATAAAGCCTGGTGTGAATAATACTATACATCTCGGTTACCTGAAATTAAGGGAAACCATGCCGCTTAACGGAACGGGTTTCCCCTCACTGATATCCTTTTAAACCATATGTTTTGCAAATTATAATCCTGCAAACAAAACTGGTTAAATCTGTAAAGAAATATCATGTATATGTACATATCAGTTATCAAATGGACTATCTGTCCAAACACTGTAATTTTGTTTGGCTAACTACTAACCCTCGGCTGACTCGAGCCTACCAGTAAATCATAAAAATCTAACATATGTTAGATACTCCTGTTCTAGACGGTTTGTCCATACTTACTTCTCCAGGTCTAACTGATCCTAATTGTTTTGCGGGCTCACCAATAACATGTCTTTCCCTTTTAGATTCCTTTCTGTATGTAACATAATTTTAGTCTTACCTATGACAAAGCCCTACACACTGGAATTATGGACCCATTTTAGCTAGGGGCTACTAGCTAAAGTATAGGGCGCGACCCCATACCAGTCTCATCTGGTATTCTAATATCTGCTTCATTTTACTTAGGGTTATCTACCCATAAATTTTTTTTAAACCTTTTCTTTCAAATTGAATTAAACCTTTAAATCGTATCTTTCGAAACCATACATATTTATCCTTTCGAAAGCATTGAAAAACAACCCCTTCGAAAGCTTTAAAACCTTAGACATCCTTCTTTCAAACCTTTCAAAATCACTAAAAACCTTTCCTTTTGAAACCTTTGGGTTCTACCTTCATCAGCATAAAAAGGGTCATAAAACAACTAAGTCAAAAGAACTCTTTCGAAAGCATTTCCTAAGTAAAGAAGTGATGGTGTCGAAACCATCCCTTCGAAAGCATTGGAGAAGCGGCTTGGTTTTTAAAAACATAGCATCCTTTCGAAACCATCTGCTTCAGAAGGTAAAAAGTAGAAGTCAGGGGTTTCGACCCCTTCGAAAGCATTCATTTCATACAAAAGGCACAACCTTATTCAAAACTATTTCTTTAAAACACTTTTGACCCGGTCGAAAGCCAACCAAGTCGAAAGCATCCCTTTCGAAAGAAAAGCAGGCGCATTTTCATTAAAAAAACAAAGCATGCTTCGATCCCCTTGGGACTATTAGTCTCGACCCAGCACCTTCCACATATATCCAATTTACTACGTACCAGGTATCTGATACCATGTGTATTGGTTTTGATGGAGTCGGAGGAGGAGGTAAGGAGTCGGAAGCCTCGTACCGAAAGCATTGAAATGGGAAAAAAACATGTATAAACTGATTTGACTTTTAAATTAATTCTATTTACATAACCTGCCTTGTTTCTCAAATTATGATTGGTTGCAAATTTTCTTTTCTAAAAGTACTGCTAATTTTTAGAAATAACAATTTGAATTATTTACAAAATACCCCTTCTCTTTTTTATAAATATATAAAACATTTAAGTCTCATACCTTAAATAATTCTATATATCCATTAAAACACTTAGGAAAATTCTACAAAAATTCATGTAAATCACTTTCAATATGTTTTCCAACATATATAAATTTTAGACCCTAAGCCAATATAATTCGGCCGAAATTAATTTTAAACCCAAAATAGCATTTTCTTCACTAGAAAATTTATATAAAATCCATATTAATTCGGAAAATTATGAAAATTGAAACCCAATTCTAAATTATCATTTCTGATCTAAATCTAAATTAGTAAGGTAAATGGATGTCATATAATAGGGTTATCACATCAAAACATATCAAAAAATCTATGTGAATTAGCATAAATCATCAACAACATATAGATATACATTTTATCATTCAAAACATAACATAACATTTGCAAGTAGTTCGAATTTCGTACTAAAACCAAAATCCATTAAAAACTTGAGATGTAGTCATTATTCACCTTAGCTTTTGGATTAAAGAGTAGAGATTTGAGAATGGATTTGATTGTTTAATCTTCCTTCATTTAATTTTTGTATCTTCTTCTTGTTTTTCCTTTAATGGTGGCCGGCCTCAATGATTTTAGTTTGAAGAAAATGAATGTGTGAAGTGAATGAGTGTAAGGGTTTAGGTTATACGGATGTGTCCTTTCCTATTTTGCTCTCACCTATTTCCCTTTTTTATTTTAAGTTTAAATCCCTCCTTACTTCATTTATGAACATGGCACGGCTACCCTTTTTAATAACAAATCTCAATCTCCTAATCGTTACATTATTTTATTTAATTTAACTAATTAAATATTCTAAATAATGTTACCAAAAATTATGGTCGTTATAGGCCTGGTCTCACTTAATATTAGTAAATCGAGATGTAATAGTATTAGTCACACCAGGCTTTATGTCTGACTCGAAGTCTATGTTTTCCCCGTAAACTCTCGGGTGCTTAAAATTAATTTGAGTGGATTGAGAGTTAAGATTTTTTTGGGTTTAGTAGGTTGGACGAATAAGCTTCCGAAGTCATAGAGGAGGCAAAGCTAGATATATTGGAGCTATTTATTTTTATTTCCACTGTGATGTATTAAGACCGGTATGTCTATTTAGTACTCTAATCATCCAAGGGTGCATCTTCACATGTCGCTCTTGGCGTAATTTGTAATAATTATATTTGATCAAAACTTAGGAATCGTTTAGGATTATGTATCGAAATTTGAAATATTGATTTGAAATGTAATCAGAAAAGTTGTTTTAAATCTGTATTGATTTTTTTTCGTATTCATGTACTTCTAATATTATGGATGCCATTAACATTACCGTACTTTGTCACTGAAAGTTAATACTATAGATGACTGCAGCACATGTAGCGCTTAGATTCGGGCCTCAAGATAAGGGATGTTACATGTCAGGTTCTTGGAAGACTAGTTGTTCCCTGCAGACGTTGCCAGCCTTCGGGCTACACTGGATTCCTGCTAGTTAAAGTTCGAGAAATCAGTCGAGCACTTGCTTTTGCCTTTGGAAACTGGTGCGTCGATAATATGATTTCGAAAATGCCTTCCGTCTTCACCTAAATCTGGGTGATGCTGAATTTTAAGGAGTTTGATTTTCTTATCGATATGACGGTCTGGAGTTTTCGATGTTATCGGGGCAATATCGATGCCTAGAAGGTTAGAGCAGTTTCCCTTTTTAATTCCATAGTTGTTCAATGTACTATACTACTTAGCTCTATTGCGATTGCCGAAATTCTTTGTTCGGCACAACAGAACCATGCAGTGATTTTTATCCAGACCAAGTGTTAGTTTGTTATGTGCCCCCTAGTCTACGGGGCTGATTACTCCGAACACTTGATGCAAGAATTAATGTTCTGGGTGGCTTTCTACATGCCATAGTCAAAGTTGAGTCGTAACTCCTATCTTTGGGAACTCGTGACTTGAATGACTTGACTTTAGACATTTTTGTATATTAACTTTGGTAAAAGGTTGGAATTCTTTGCCGACCTCATGGTTTGGGAGCTTTGCGGCACAACAGGAGTAATGTCGGTTCTTTTAGGTAGCAGGGATCGATTCTTAGCAATCTTGCAATAAACAATTTCTCGGCGTTGTCGGGACAATACCGGTACTTAAAGAATTTTAACAAGTTATCGATGATGCCGGAGCAACATCGACTACTTAGGATGACAAGTAGCGACTGTGCGGCTTACGAGATGCACACAGTGGGATTATGCTTACTTGGATGTGGTTCCACTAATCCAAGAGGCAATGCATGGCTTATGGGATGCGCGTAAAAGCTTCAGGTCTTCCCGATGTTGCCGAAGCGACACCGGTTCTTAGACGGACAAGAGATCAACATGACTCGTTGATCCAGAACGGTTAAGACCTTCTCGACATCGCCATTCTTTAGACAACGTATGGAGTTCGCGCTTCAAGAACATGGTTCCATGACTCAAGAAGCGATGTGCTACTTATGGGTGCACGTGGAAGAGTTTTAGGCTTCCCCGGTGTCGCCGAGTAAATGACGGTCCTTAAAATGTTATGGGATCGATACAACCTGTCGATTCAGAATGGTTTGAGTCAATTTGCTTTCGTCGACTTGGCAAGTTGCTCATGAACGTGGTTCCACGAATTCAAAGAGCGAAGCACGGCATATGAGATGCGTGGCTTAGGAAGTACGCAGCTTATGAGATGCGCGCAATGGTTTGGCCTTCCCGATGCTGCCGGGGCGACACCAGTTCTTAGAAGGCAAGGATCGAGTTTTCCTGTCGATCCGACAATTTGGTTTCACTAGAATACAGTTTCGTCGATTCCAAGAGGATTGGGTAATCATGGCGTAGATGATCCATCCATTCTTTTAGGAAGACATGCACGACCAAACAGATCAAGTAGCCATGGTGGAGAGATCTATAGCAGAGTGCATGAAGGAGGACATGAGAAAAGAGCCTATAGGAATTTAGGGTAAGACTCTTGGCTTTGGTCCAAACCGCCTCTAGAGGATGGTCATCAACTGGCAGATAGTCTAGGAGGAAGAGGAACTGGTCATCAAGGATGGTAAAAGAGGAGTTGGGAAGAGGTGAGTGAGTATTATGCTTCTATTTCATTTGTTGGGCTAGCTAGGTCGTTAAGTCCGTAGTTGTCAAAATGCCAGAATTTTCGATCGGGCCTAACAGAACTGTGGTATGATTAGGCTTGGCCTTCGTTGTGGCTATTCATGTGTGCATGGAGCCCCATATATCGTAGGGTTGTTCGCGCGTCTGAACTGTACCCAAGGTTTCCTCATAACTTGTCTGGTTGCCCCCGGTCCAGTGGATGCGGTTGTGTCTTCTAGATGATTAAAGCATGGGAAAGCCTCTATCTTTTGAGACTTATATATTAAGGATCCGAGATACTTTGTTCTCCTAGGTTTTGAATCTTAGATTGATTCAAGTTGGCCTCTGATTAACCACAGGGTCAGCTCAGTTTTGATGCAGTTTTTTTGAGCGACTTTGAAGTTTTGGAAATCAGCACTGTTTGTTTCATCAGTCGTTGTTAATTCCGCGGTGTGACTGATATGATTGTTGATTTGTGGCCTCAGAGTATGACTTTGTTGGCTTGGGGGAGCTCTGGGTCAGATGACTACTGATCTTCCAGTTCACCTTCACGAAGTTTTAGTCCGTGAAGGATTTTTTAGATTAGATGACCGCCGATCTACTGGTTCGCTATTATGACTCTTTAGTTCATAAAGGACCTTCACGTTCGCGAAGGGTTTTTGGATCAGATGACCGCCGATCTACCGGTTCGCCTTCTTGATGCTTTAGTTCATGAAGGACCTTCACGTTCACGAAGGATTTTTGTATCAGATGACTGTTGATCTACCGGTTTGCTTTCATGACGCTTTAGTTCATGAAGGACCTTCACGTTCACAAAAGGTTTTTTTAGATTAGATGACCACTGATCTATCGGTTCACCGTCATGATGCTTTAGTTCATGAAGAACCTTCACGTTCGCGAAGGGTTTTTAGTTCAGATAACTGCTAATCTACCGGTTCACCTTCACAATGCTTTAGTTCATGAAGGACCTTCACGTTTGCGAAGGTTTTTTTGGATCAAATGACCGCTGATCTACCGGTTCGCCTTTACGATGCTTTAGTTCATGAAGGACTTTCACGTTTGCGAACATTTTTTGGATCAGACGACCGTTGATCTATCAGTTTGCCTTCACGATGCTTTAGTTCATGAAGGATCTTCACGTTTGCGAAGGGTATTTTGGATCAGATGACCGTTGATATACCGATTCGCCTTTACGATGCATTAGTTCATAAGGACCTTCACGTTTGTAAAGAGATTTTCGATCAGATGACCCTTGATCTACCGGTTCACTTTCATGACGCTTTAGTTTATGAAGGACCTTCAAGTTCATGAATGATATTTTGGATCAGATGACCGTTGATCTACCGGTTCACCTTCACGACGCTTTAATTCATGAAGGACCTTCACGTTCGTGAAGGGATTTTGGATTAGAGGACCGTGGATCTACTAGTTCGCCTTCACGATGCTTTGGTTCATGAAGGACGTTCACGTTTGCGAAGGGTTTTTTGGATCAGATGACCGCTGACCAGACAGCCCTGGAGCGATAATTTGTTGACTTCTAAAGGAATTTTTTAGTTTGGCTCATGGGAACATAGTTTTATTGGTTCCCAGAGACTAGGGGGTTGGATCTGTTTATTTGACGATCCTTCGGACATGCTTTCTCGACGCTACTAGAGCAACGTCGATCTCTAAAGGAGGGATCGATATGACCCATCGAGCAGGCGGTTAGTTAGTCTATGCCTTCTCACTTATGGTTCGAAGGCATAGAACCGTTTCCTTTGTCATGCTGTCTACAATGTCCCTAGAGTCCTAGTAAGGCTCACTTGGAAAATGAAAGTAGATAAGGATGGATGAAAGGGCATCGCTTTAGGTTACTACCCCATTCCCTAGTGTTAGCTATCCAGAATGTTATTTGATAACCCTCCTTTCGTTAGTTGGACCAGGTGCTTCTACGCTGGGTCATAGTGGTCTTGCTAGAGCAAAAGGTCCCTGAGGTCCTATAGCTCCCTCAGCGTCTGGGGTTTTTTTAGGTCTTTATGGCAGACTATATGCATCACATTCTTTGGTTATGCAGTACGGAGTTTACACCGTTCTAGAAATCTCCTTTCTAGTTCGTCAAAGGTAGAGATGGATCTTGGTGGGAGCCTGGTACACAATGAAGAAGAAACACCCTTCAAGAAGACTGGGAAACATTTGCAGCGTAAATATGTTGTCCAAGCTTCGTCCTCATGCCAACTATACTTATGCAAGTGTGATTTTGGGGCCCGTCGTCCTGTTACAAGACGGCATAGTAGGCACAATGAACTTCTAAGGATAATCTTCCCTTCTCAATAAATGAAGTTCGGCCTAGTGCGGAACATCGATCGTTGTCAGCCCTGTCAGTTTTCAAGTTCTAGTTGTTTGTAATGCTTATTAATAATGTATGCACGGTTGTCCAATTTTTGAATGGTTGAAAATACCGATCTATGATGAACATCAAATTTTCCCAAATTTGGCGAGATCAATATGGGGTGACAAGGAAGGCCCCATAAGGCTACATTTCAAATTTCAAGTGGTTTGGAGTTCATATGCTCAAGTTATGGGAAGATCGATGTTGACGGGTCGGCTACAATTTGCTTGGAGTCTGACCTGAGAAAATTTGTTATTTGCTTGGAGTGGTGAATTTGAAATGCTGGGAAAACAACGGCCGGTGCTTGCAGTCTTATTGGTGTTTGCTTGGGAAAAACCTTAATTTTACCCAAGTCTTAATTCGGGCCAAAGTTTTATGGGACTCCTTCGAGTCAAATAGGCAATTACCTGAGTCCGACTTGGGGCTAGAATTTCCAGAATCTGCTTCGAGTCAAGTGGGAGATTAACCAAGTCCGACTTGGGGCTAGAATTTCTAGAATCTACTTAGAGTTAATTGGATGATTACTTCAAGCCTGACTTCGGATCGACCCTGAAATAAAAATTTTGGCGACCGTTTCGATGATTTTTGAAGACATTTTACGATGACTACTTGCTCGGTCCTCCATGGGTCGGCCGTCAGTAGTCGTGCCAAGTGCTTGACTTTGCAAACGGTCTTGGTTAGCTGGATAAAGCCTAGGCTCTCCATTCTTCGGAAGGGCCATTCCTATGGGGTTCCGTTTGCTTGCAAATGGTCACAATGGAGAAGTGTGGACTTCTTTCCGTTGTTTTGAACCTTAGCACGTAGCTCTGGCCCATCTTCCTTAAGCGGATCATCGTCCTCTAAATCGGAATCAACCATTACCATATCCTCTTGTGGAGTCCTTACTCCTAAGTTTTGATTTGTAACAAGAGCAAGTTCCATCACTCCCTCAGTTTTTATGCCTGATCTACTTCTAGGTGCCATAAGTTAGGCAAAATCTGCGGATCTAACTTCTGAATCAGCAGGATTCCATGTAGAGAACTAGATCTACGCCTGAGTTCATTGATTTCTCAGTGAAAATACCAAAATGTTAACCCAAAAAATGGGTCAACACCCTGGTTTGAGTGTTAAAGCACTAGCCCTATTTCTTAGAGCAAACAAGATAGAAAATAAATATAAAGAGAGTAGAAATAGTAAAGAGACGAATATTTTTATAGTGGTTCGGCCTTTAACGAAACCTACATCCACTTTATAACTTTTATTAACTAATTGTTATTACAAGATTGATTTGAGTTACAAGATAATTGAATCTCCTAGACTAGAACTGACTACAAGTACTTGGAGGCAATGGGAGGATCTCAGTTGCTCCTTTGTTACCATTATGTTGGAGAAGAAGAGTGAAGAATAGCAATGGTAAAGCTCTAGCAGCTAGTATAGAGGATCCCGTTTATGTTGTAGGTGGGATTGCATTTATAAGGGCTGGAGAGTTCTTGGGCCAAAGCCTCTTTGTCAGAAACCTATACTCAGCATATAGAAGGAGCGTAGAAAGTTTGCAGCCAATCCAAGCTAAGGATTTGGATTGGTACCTATCCAATGGAGTCGGATTGGTACCTATCTGATGGAGTCGGATCGATACCTATCCAATTGGGTCGGATTGGTACCAATCCGAATATTTAGCTAATTTTTGGGTTTTCTCAGTTTGGTTGTCTTCCAATCTTTTATTTAAATTTCTTGTCCAAATATCAAGTCGTTTGGAGTTAGTTTGACCATTTGTCTTCATGAATTATCCGATCCATTCGTTCGTAGAAGATCCATCCATAACTCACTCAATACTTAACCAAATAACATAAAACTTGTGATGACCCGTAAATTTTGGATATTTGAAATTGGAATATTTAATTGATTTTAAATATTCAACGGTGAATTTTTGACTTGAATTTCAAATATTACTATTTATTGGGTAATTTGATTATCAAATTAAATAATTTAAAGTTGAGTAAAATGTTGAATCTGGAGTTTTAAGTCTTTTAAAAATAATTTAAAGGCTTGTAAAATTTATATTGGTAGTACTGGAGATAGTAAAAGTGTTAAACTTGAATTTGGAAGTGTTTTGTTAAGTTCTGGAATTATATTGTTTAAATTGATATTTAAAAATAACCTTTCGTGGCACAGTCTCGGAATTCGACGAAACCAGTTCCATTAGATCAGTAATAGTGTGTTATTATCGGATTTCAATTTTCGTAGTGTTTGGAGTTGTCGTGTGATCGAACGGTAAGGAAACGCGCTGAAATTTATATCGAGAATTTAATATAATATCTGGGTCCGAAAAGCTATCTTCTCCATACGATCGAATTATGACTCGAAACCTTTTCCATTATGCTCGAAATAGGGGTATGACATTATAGACGCTTAGCGACACACCTAGATATGAGTTGGAAATTTTAAGTTGCATTTGAATTTGAATTCAAATTTGAATTTAATTGAATATATTTATACCAGTCAACCTTCAGTTGATATTATGTCACACCACAACTTTTTCCCTTTCATTTCGAAAACACTGTAGCTCTGCAAAATTCTTTCGCAAGGCATATTTCAGTCGTTTAAAAATCATATCCTCGTTCATCTTTATCCACAAACTTCAGTTCTAAAAAAATCTAGAGCCTCTCCCCTTTTCTCCAGTTCGAATGAGAATTCCACTTCTCCCTTTTCCTCAGTTAAAAACTTTTTGAAACGAGATAAAATCAAAAAAAAATGGCCTAGCTTTACATTTCAATCTCCAGATTACTTCACCCGATCTTCTTTTCAAATTCAAGCATGAAATTTCCCTCTTCATCTTTTTAAGTGGCCGAGCCGTTCATCCCAAACTCAGAAAAAAATGGAAACTGAAATCAATTAATTAAAAACTTAGGCCGTTCTTCTTTTAAGCACCGAGGTTTAATTCATTCGAAATCCAATTCGAGCTCGAGGTTGTGAAGCTTGGCTGGGGTTCATTCGAGAGTTGCTGGGGCAAAGACTGAGGACTAGGTCAGGTTTGGGGTTGCCGCGTTTGCTTGGGGTAGGGGAAGACTGGCGATTTGAGGCGAAGGAGCGGTGGCATGGAGATGGTGGCAGCGCGAGGGTCGTGATGGCCGATTAGGCAAGGGATGGCGACGATGTCTTGGGGCTGGAGAAAAGCGCAAGAAGTAGGGTTTTAGGCGATCATAGATGAAGGTGAGGAAATTAATTTCAATTTATTTTGATAAAAGCTGTAGCTAGAAACAAGGGTATAATTAGTCAATTTATATATATATATATGTGTGTGTGTGTGTGTATGTATGTATGTATGTATGTATGTATGTTTATACAGTAAAAGGAAAGAAATATTTACAGTAAGGTATAAAATGATTTTGTTTAATTTAATTTATATATATTCACATATATATTTTAATTTAAAACAGTAAATATGTGTATATATATATGTGTGTATTTTACAATAAGGTATACTGAGAACCATTCTGTTGATCTAATATTAGACTTGGAAAGAAATTGGGAATTTAAGTGTTTGAGGAGTTTATAAAAAAATAGATTTTTAAATCTATATAGATTATTTTATAAGTGTATATGGAATTTCAAAAATAAAAATAAATATGGATATACACACATTTTAGATTTATTGTTTTATTTTACAATAATGGATTTGGAAATTAATTTGTTTAACTAACTTATTTAATTATTTTAGAAAATGTTAAAAGGAAATTAGTTTAATATTAAAATATGAGTTAAGTAAATTTAATGAAATTGACTGTTCAATCATTTCAAATATTAATAAACTATAGATGTCTATACAAGGTCTAAAATCGTTAAGAAAACAAGCTGGATTGGATTGGATTATATAAAAAAATCAAAGATGAGTTAATCTCACTCTTCTGGATTATTATTTAAATTTAAATGGATAAATTTAAATATTTGGTTGATTGATTGAATTGATTGGATGTGGTATATTATATAGTAGTATATAATATATATTGGAGTGATTGATTTCCCACAATATATAGCGGATGAGACCCTATGCACCGCATAATAGCGGATGATATTATATTAAACCCATATACCGCGATATTCCATCTCGAAGTGGAATTGGTATTGTGCTAACATCTATGGATGCAGGGAAACAGGTTGGAGGGATCTAATTGAATTCCTCAAATTTATTTAAATTGTTTAATATTCTCAGTATGCTTATTTGATATCCTGTGATGAATTATATTGATATTTGAAATGTTGGATGCTATGGTTTGTTTGAATATTTTTCGGTGCACTGAGTTACCAAAATATATAGAATTGGATTTTTGAAAGAAAATAAAGGAGTGAATGTTTAAGTAAAATAATTATAGAGAATTTGAATAAATTTAAGAATGAATTGGAAAAGAATAAAAGTGATTTTAAAATTCTAATAAAATTCCGAGTATGGAAGAGGGAATTTGAATAAACAGAGGAATAATGAATTTTAAAACTTAAGTGATATTATTTATAAGAATAAATAATTTATTTTAATTCAAGGTTTAAATTTAATCAAAAAGGAAAAGAAGGAATTCGGGAAAACTAGAATTTAAATTTTCAGTTTAAACATTTTAATGCATAATAAAGAAATAGAATCTGGAAGTTAATGGATTTTGAAATAAATGGAGTAAGTAAGAAAATTTATTTCAAAGTGAAGTAAATTGGAAATCAATTGTAAATTGATTTAAGTGTTTGGAATTAGAATTTAAAAGAGAAGTGAGATTTTGGAATTTATAAACTGGGTTTATATAGTGAAGTAAAATACCAGTGGATATTTGAAAACATAAATTCAAGGTGGGAATTTATTAAAGGAATGGGTAAATTTGTTTAAAAATAAATAGTGATTTAATTTTAAAGATGTAAAAGAGAAGCATATTTCCCTGGATAGCCAAGTACGTTTTCAAAGCAAATTTTAAAATATAAGTTAAAAGTTTTCATGTTGTTTTAAAAAGCATGTTTTAGGAAATGTATTATTAATGTTTAGATTTTTAAAGTAAGTATTTCTCAAATTTTATTATAGTAGAAATTATTTAAAGGTGACTGGAAATTTTGTTTTAAAGGGTTAAAAATTTAGTTTTATATTTTATAAATTAGCTTCATTTTAAGAATTCTTAAAGTATATATTTTTGAATAAGTATTAAAGTAGTTTTTAACTTAAATGTCTTAAAGGGTATTTTAAATAAAGGGTTTTAAATTATTTTAAAAATCTAAAGTTTTTGTACTTGATGTTCGAGTGGAAATAAATATTTGGGAATTTATTCCATAAAAGGAGTGTGGTTATGAAACTATTTTCTAAAGGGTTGAAAATGGAAATATATCTTGCAAAGATATTTGTGAGGTAAATAAATAAATTGGAAAATTATTTATTGTTTGATGGATGTTTGTGAATGTTAATTGATAGTAAAATAACTGAGTATCAATATTGGCCAATGCGCTGATCGTTTCGAAGAGACCGGGATCGGGATTTATTTCTCGAAAACCACTTCGATCCGGTATGTACGTTTTCGTGTGGGAAACGAGCTTGGAATCGAAGATGGAGCAGTGAAGTGCAATGTAACGACCCGATATTTTCAACCATTCGCATCCATTATAAGTGTATAGGTAGACACTCATGCCGGAGTTGAATTGCTCAAAATACCGCGTTGTAAATAAAATTTGGCAAATCTCAGAATATACAGTAAATAAATATAATCACAGATCACAGACACAGAGTAAAATAATGCAGCGGAAGTAAAAGAAATAGTAGTTCATGAAGCTACTATATAAATATATCAGAGTTACATAAGATACAACAGAAGAAATAGAGTACAACAAAAGTCTCAATAAAATAACCAAGTACAAGCTGAGTAGAACAACGGAACTGGAATAGATAGGACATGACAAGCAGATAATCTCCAGCGATTCAAATCTCCAAGAGAGTGGAAATCCAAATCTGTGAATAGCTCAGGCTGACCCGAGCGTAAAGCAAAACACAAAACACTCGAGTCAGGACAATATATACTTATATAATGTAAACCAACTCAAGCGAACTGTAATAAGGGTACAAGTAACTTAGAAGATGCTTGGGACCGCCCATCCTCTAAGGATCCGTTAAAATATCTACTATGTAGTAATATTCGCTATTATAATAGTGTCTAAATAAGTAAAGTATAATCATATCGGAAAATAGCGTTAAGGGGATGGAGAACCTTAACGCGGTCGGATCTTAAAATCATAATCGTAGTAAAGCTCGATATGGTAGGTGACACGGCACAACTAGGCAATGCCAGGGTAGATATACCAATTACGCATCCGGACTGGTGGTGACGCATAGCAGCCACTACCGCCCACCTCGAACAACACTCCCAAATCAAGGGTGCGCACCAAATCAATCACAAGTAATAGAATGGTATCGAAGAAGTGTGTCCGATCAGAGGTGCTACCTCATTGGTCCGTCAATCGCTCCTGTTTTAGCCACCTTATGCCAACTCACGGGAGTTGGGTCCACGTATATACCTTAGGATCGTCGCCACCATCCTACTTCATTCTGGAATCTCCACCGCGTACACGGTTGCCAAAGTGGTTTTCGGTAAGACAGAGAGTATGTCCATATCCGATCCCGGTCTCTTTAACAACCCAACGTTATTATAACCCGTGGTTATAACTTTTAAAAACAATACTTTACTTCAAAATAAAATATCATTTCAAACCATATCTTTATCAAAATAAAGATTAAATCAATTCCAAACCATTTCCATATATTTAAATTTTCATATAATTTCAAAACTTCATTTCAAATCATTTTAATATAATAAAATATCATATCCTTACAAAACTTCATTTCAAATCATTTTAATAAAATAAAATATCCTATCAGTTCAAATCCAATATTCAACTTTAAATACCTTTTAAATTCAAAGATATCGTTCATTTACTATCATTTCAAATCACCTTTAAATAGTTTATATTCCAATCAAAATAATTCATTTAAACCTTTTAAAAGTGTAATTATTATATTTTCAAATCAAGTATTCAATTTCCAAAGTTTCAAACCATTCTGAGTTCGTTTACTAAGTCAAAAACCCTAATTATTAAAATTTCAGCATTTCACAGCATTTAAAAACAACTGCTATAAGTTATATTTGAAAACATTTTTAATTCAGGAAAGACAGCACTTAAAACTGCTGTTAAAACTCAGTTTTAGTTGAATTATAGTTCAAAACAGAAAAGACAGCAATTCAAAAGTGCTGCGGTAGTTCAGATTTCAAAACAAGGGTTAAATTTGGTTTCAGCAAAGACTGCAGACCATTATAGCATTTCCAGAGAATGCTATAATAGAACTGGGTTCAATATTAGCCTATAAGTTCAACTGCAGCAACTGCAGCATTTCAGAAATGCTGTAGTAGCCCTTTTATTCAAATTTTAGTGTAATTCAGAACCATAGCATTTCTGAATGCTATTAAAAGTGATTTCCAGCTTTTTAGTGTATTTCCAGCAATTAAATAACTTCATTTTAAACTCTTTAAACATTTTAAAAATCATAATTTAACATTTAAAATGTTTATTTACATATCATTTAACATGTATCTTTTTCACAATAAATTTCTTATAATTAAATCCAATTTTCAACAATTTACTTAATAAATTTAAGTGTAAAAGTTTCCAATTCTTCACATTTCAACAAATAACTTAACACTTCAAATTTAAATTACCATTTCACAAATTTAACTAAATTTCCAATTTTATTTAATTAACTAAAACCTTTAATTAAAACCAAATTTCACATTTCCAAGTCAAGTTATATTTTAAAAGATCACTTTTAAACATTCATTTATTTAACCACTTAAATTCATAGAAAAAATCAATAATACTTTAATAAATCACTTAAATTCACATTTAATCAAATTATCATATTTACCATTTCCAATTAAAATTTAATATCCATTTTATTTATATAACTTAAATATCATTTTTAACCAAATTCCAAATTTCCAACTTAAGTTATATTTCAAAAATCCAGTTAAACCATTCATTAATTACATTTTTAACACATAGAAAAATCATAATTTCTTTATTTTAAACATTTCAAAATCTATTTAAATCAAATTTCATAAATTTATATTTTTAAAATACTTAAAAATATTCAAAACACTTTATAAAATAACCACGGGCCTGTATATAATTTTCTAACCTAGGTCAAGTGATACGGATATGTATCATTTCAATCCGCAGTAAAAAAAAGAAAAATCCGGGTTCTATCATTTCAAACCCGCAATCCCAAGTTAAAATAATTTAAATAAAAATCATTCAGGCCTATCATTTCAGCCCATAACGATTTTTCCCTATTCTAAAGTCCGTTCGGGTATGTATCATTTCAACCCATAGTGATTCTAATCTACAGGGAACTTGCAATGGTGATAACAGATATAAATAACAGAATAACATTAAATAATAGTAACATATGATATAATAAGTGTAATAACAGGTGTGAACATCATATGATAATAATATAAACATATATAACATGATGATATACATTACAGATTCAAATGGTGTCGGTTTATCAGTTATATAGGTACATATTGTCTGGTGAGAATAACTCACCTGTTAAAGCTGGAGATTAGCGATCAAACACACAGAATAGATTCCAGAAAGCACAACAAGCACGATATAGCATGACTTTTGATTTGAATGAATAGAGAGCCTTGATATTTATCTTGTAAACAATAACCAAAACAAGACAATATACACATGAGTATTCAACCAAACTACATTGAAATAAATTGGAATTAAAAAGCAACAAAGACAAGATAACTTGACCTTGCTACAACCATTCAAAAGCTCGACCAAGGGGGTTCATTTCTCAGCTATGATGATTATATAGCTCAGGTGTGGCACCATAACTCACGGCTATAAGGAGTATGGAGTGGTAGGGTTATAACATGAAGCATACAAATGGTCAAGGCAACATATATGAAGTTTTTTGAGCACAACAAGGCTCGGCCTTGGGTCAAGTGGGGCTTGGCCATACTTGTACAGGTTTGGACATGTCAGGTCAGATCTGAAACTGATGGTCAGAGGTGATGTGATGGCTGGAGGTGGTGGCTATGGGGTGGACAAAGTGATAGGTGAAGGGTATAGTGCAAACATTGGCTTCGCTAGCATGTTTTGTGGAGTTTTGGTCATCAAAGTGGTTCGGCTATGGGTCCTTGGGCTTGGCCAGTGGGTGCTACAGGTCTTTTCATTGCTGGAGTGGTGTGTGGTGATCAGGTTAGAGGTGGTGGATGTGGCCTAGGTGGTGGTTGAGGTGGATGAGCAAGTAGTGATCAATTTTGCATTGTTTTGGACATTGTTTGCATTTTTGGTGAAGTTTGGCTTCAAGGAGGGTTCGGCCATGGTCTAACCTGAAGTGGTGGGTGGTGATGATGCCAAGGAGGAGAGGTAGGGGATGGTGGCTGTGGCTATGGTGAGGAGGCCATGCAAATAGAAGAGAGAAATAAGGCAAAAGTATGAAAAAATGGAAGAAAAAGTGTAAAAAGAGGAGGCCATTACCAAGGAAGTTTGAAGAAGACATGAGAAATGAGAAGTGCTGAAGTTTTTCACGTGAAAAGTGAATGTAATGCACGGCTAAGAATGATAATGTACAGCAAATAATGCAAATGAATGAGGGGTTGTGAAATTTGAATAGTTTTGAAGGTGAAAAGGCTTATGTTTTGCACTTTTTAAAACCTTTGGTATTTCCTTTTCTCTTTGGTTTTAAATACACAAAATAAACTCAGAAATGTTATTTACAACTGAAACAAAGTAGTAGGAAATAAAAATAAATAATTAAATTTAAAAGAAATGGAAAAGGAATTACAGAAATTGCTTAAAAATTGCAAATAGTGTCCAAAAATTAAAGAAAAATAACCATTGGCTTTGAAAAATTATTTGCTTCACTTTAAAAATATTTAAACCAAAACTTGAAATAAAAATGATTTTTAAAACATTTTTAAAGTGAAATAAATAATTAAATTTTAATTAAATAGGTTTTAAATCAAGAAAATGGCTAAAAATGCAAACTAGGCTTTAAAATAGAAAATAAATGCAATAAGCCTTGGAAAAATTCAAACATCACTTTAAATATTTTAAAAGACAAAAATATATGTAACATAACATATAATACAAATTATAATAACATATATCAAGTAAAAATATCATTTTTATAAATTAAAACAAAGAATATTGTTAAATGACTCAATATACACACAACATTGAAAATAGTATAACTTTCACAATTTAATTCTGTTTTCAACGAAACGAAAAGCAGTATTCATGTTATTAAATCTATTTTCATAATAAAAGATAAAACTTAAGATTTTAAATAATTTTAAATTTGATGTTAAAAAGTCAAAGTTTGAACAGTTGACCAGAAATTCACTTTTCTGGAAATATTTAAATTATACTAGTTTGAACTATAAATCACTTAATAATCAACATTTATATTTAAAAATGAAATGTTTGAAAAAAAACAAATTTAAAATAATTTAAAAATAAAATAAAGTCCAATTTAAATAATATACAAAAATCTAGGGTTGTTACATGCAAGGGCTAGTCGCTACTAATCCTGAGGGTGATTCCAAAATGGATGTAGTAGGAATAGTGCCTTCGGTTCCGTTCGAACCCGGGACGGACTTGTATTTATGAATGCTTTCGGAACATTATCAGGTAGACGATGGGCATTCTAAGGGATATGTTCTATATAGGTAACGCTTAGACTCAAGCCTCATCAACCGGGAATGACTGAAAATCAGGGGTTATGCAGCAAGGCTATGTGGGTAGCGCCCATTAGGATGAGGTCATCCCTGTCTACATGTCCCTTTTTATATTCGGTTTAGTGGTGCGGTTGCTGATCCCTACCATGGGGTGATCTTACTCGGAATTACCCTTAGGTAGTTTCGGCCTTGTGTTGTAGGGGATCGGGCGTGGTCCTCGGTACACTGATCTAGATCAGGTACTGTGACTGGTGGTACCCCAGTGCCTAGTCATTCGTTGGAAATCCATTCTCCCTACACGCTTGTACGGTTTTGATTGTGCCCAACTATTGCTGGAATGTGAGATGCAAGCATTTCAGCTAGATTCTATTTTACTTTCTATAAACACTATTATAATATCAGATGAATTTGATAAAATTGTTTTAGCTATCGTAAGGTAAAAACCCGACATGTTTATTTGTGGCGTGGTCTTACGAGATGCTTTTGTTTTCAAAGGATTTTGAAACTTTAATAATCAACTTGAGTGTGATTTTATCATGCTGGTTTTCCAGACTGACTTGGGTGTTATTTTATTATAATGCTCGGGTCAGACCGAGTATTATAGATTGCAGGAAAGGATACTGAGGAGCTCAGGAGACGAGCTGGAAAGCGAGACGTATCACTCGTACTTGGTATATATTCCGATGTATTGTGTACTGTGTATTCTGTTCTGGGTCAAGTTAGTATAACTGACCATTATTTGATTCTAATTGTATTGTACTCTGATGATGTATGTATAAACAGATATACTTTCTTTTTTGTAAAGGATCAGTTGTTAACTATAATATATTGTTCCGCTGCGATTGTGAGATTCTGATGTTGTTTCTATTTTCTTCTTCTACCTCTTCTTCTTTAACCCTAATGGTTCGTATTTCCGTTCACTTTGAGTCGAAATGTTGGAGGATAGTGTCGATTCAAGGGGTACGGAACTGCGGATCATTTCACTTGGTATCAGAGCTGAAAGGTTAAGCGAGAACCCTGGCTCTAGTGGGATTACTCATTGAAATAGAGTCCATAGTACTCTAGAATGAGTTTGAGAGTAATATTAGATATGAGCGCGTATTTGTTAGTGAATATAAATGGTTTTATATTGTGTTGATTGATTTATTGAGTGGCTTATGAACTCTGGTCGGAACAGTCCGTACAACTGTACTGATAGGGGTTTATAAACACTTGAATAGAACAATTCGACATAGTATTGTTTTAAAATAGGGTAAATGAAATAATTTTACCCAAATTATTTTTTATATGAAAGGAATAATTTTCCATAAATTATTATAGATATATATGGTTGCTTGGTTGCTAGGAAATGATAATATTAAATTATTATCATTGTTGTGAAGGGATTGAATAAGAAATTGAAAACCATAACTAAAAGTTAAGAAATAAATTCATTACAAATAAAATTTGTAAATGTGAACTATAAATATAGTTTATAATTGAAATTGAAATAAAAACTCCAGAGTAATGTTTGAATCTGAATTGGATGATTTCGAAATTTGGAATTTTGGGAAGTTTAAATTCCTTTGAGTTTGAAAATAGTTTTCAAAGGTTTTGGAGAAATAATGGTGATATTATTTCGGAAATATTTTTTTATTTGGATTTGAAATCTGGAGAGATTTGGAATTTAAAAATATTTGGAGAGGTTTTAAAGAGATAAAAGCATTTAGCTCTGTTTCGGTTGCTGGTAAATAACTTCGGTGATGACTGCAGCATCATCGATGTTCATTTTCGAGTTTCCAAGAGAGAAATTTCTACCAAATTGTTTTAAATTGGAATTGTTTTCAAACTGGGTAGGTTTTGAAATTCAAAGGGATAATTGAATTTACCAAGAATTTTGAATATAATTAATTTCAAATGATTCTAGAAATACTTAAGTGATTATTGAAGACTCCGGAATTGGTTGAAAATATTTTTGAGTGTCTAAGTAATGGTTTAAACTCTGGGGGTGAAATTAACTTGTAAAAAGTTAATAAAGCTAGAAAGGTAAGAAAATTAAATACAAGTAAACTAAAGAAGGATAAAATAAAATTTAACTTGGAGTAAAGTGAAGAAAATTAAATAAAATGATTTTGGAAAAAAAAGAAGAAAAAAAGAAAAAAAATCAAGTATTGGATTATAAATTGAAAGTGTAATCGAATGAAATTGAATTGGATTAAAATAGATATGGTTTGAGTTGTGAACAAATCCAATTCAAACATAAAATTGAATAGCCTTATTATTAATAAATTCAATACTGAATTGATAATGTGAATTAAAATTTTAAAATGGATAAGAGAATAAACTAATCGAATAAATTAGTAAAATGGTTGGGATTTGATCTAAGGAAAATCAAATCAAAGATTTAAATGGAAGTTGGTTGAATAAAATAAACTTAAGTTATAAGGTGGAATAATTTGAAGAAATAAATAACTTAAGTAAATTGTGAGATGGTTACTTAATATATTGGTTTGGAATCAAACTTTTTGGATATGAAAGAAAATGCAATAAGTGGACTAAGTGAGTGGCTAATTGAATTAAACGGGATTTGATTAAATGACAATCAAATTAAAATGAGAATGAGCTTAAGTTATTAAATGAGGGTGAATTGAAGTAAATTGACTTAAGTTTAAATTTAATAGAAGAGTGGGCTTATATAAATTTTGAAAATGTTATTAATATATAAGCATGGATGATGTCGAGCATAATAAAGTGGTTTTGAGCAAAACTAATGTGAAACGGGATGGAATGCAACTATATGGTTTGTAAATAAGTTAGATTGGAATGGAATTTATATAAATTGAGTTGGAATCAATTTAAAATGGTTATGAACTAAAGCAATGGTTTATTCGAATGAATATTGTCGAATTGTGTAAGAAAATTGGTCGTTCGACGTAAATGGAAGTAAATAAAATTTTATGAATCAATAAAGGTTTAATAACTTGATTTTGGCATCAATTGAAATGAATTTTAGTTTGTATCGTTTAAGAAATGAATTGAATGGAATGGTATGTGATTTGGTTGCAAACAATTTAAAACTAGTGTCGAAACCTTGCATATATGCTTATGAATATATACCACATGCATTACTTATGAAATCTATGTGTTAGCTATTTGAATATAAGTGAAATGCTAGTAAATTGCATATATTTGTCACTTACCTATTTAAATTGAGTAAGTACAAGTTCAAGGAAGCCGTGTGACTGGATTCAGTCGCGCAAATTGCTAAAACTAATAAGCCACTTGCTTAAAATGCTAAATAGAGGTACGCATACGCAATACAAAGTTAGGAAATATGAACTGTTATTTGTTTTTGTTTTCCGACCGTGTGGGTCGATGTATATATTTTTATATCTCTTGTCAAATTGCAAAAGCTCCTCCGTACAAGGGAGACTCTGCCAAAAATTTTCGAAAATTTTGGGAGTTGGAAAATTTTTGAAAATTTTCACTAACGACAAGAGATTTCAAATTGGGATTTGAGATAAAGATAAATTCGCAGTAGACTAAAAATAATTTAAGTTGGAAATAAATCCATTGGGATTTAAATAAATTAGTAATAAGACTAATTTCAGAAATGATTGATTGAATATGGTTTGAGATAAGGCAAATAGAATTCTGAAGTGACCCACTTCTTTTGATAGTATTTTAGAGAATTTTCTGTTAAGTTTTTCTTTATATACATGTATATATATACACATGCTTCAATGGACCACTCCTCTTAATTTAATTTTTCCAGGATCCCTTATTTTACCAATATAAAAATATTAGTATATAAAATTAACTTAATTCATATATATATATATATATGAAGATATATATTTGGCTCTTTGTCTATCAGAGTGATTTAAATTGACAAAGAAATTCAATCACACCTAATCTCTCATATTCCAGAGATATGGTGTCACATAGCTTTTTTTTATTCATTTTTTTTTAAAACTCAAGCTTGATTATAAAATCAAATAACTCCATTTTTCTTATCTTCTTGTTTTACTCCTCAGTTTATTTGATCTCTGAATTTTACAAGCAGAATATTCAGATTCTGGGATTTTGTAATTTGCCACTACTAGATTCTATGCTACATATCAGGGTGTTTAAGATAACTCACTCATTACAGATTAGCCCGGGATTCATAATTCATGTTCTAACAATTTTTGTGTCAGGTAAGGGTATTCATGTTCTGATTTATATGTTAAACAAGGTTCCTATGAATGATCAGATGTTAAACTAGATTAAAGTTCAAGCAGAGGAAACAATGTATTTAGGCAGAGTATATATTCAAACACATATACAAATCTAGGACTTACCATATCATTGAAGACAGGATAGTTAAGCCATGTTACAAACCAAATTAATACATAATTCTCAGGTGAACTTATCAAGTAAACAACTGAAGTATTCTAAACAACATGTGAAAGTGTCTAAAGAGTTGTGTGGTGATGGTCTTGTCTATTACAAACAGGACTGCAAGTCATTTTTAATAGCCTCAGGTTGATCATGATCAGATGCACTCAGACTTGAGTTTTGTATTTAGGTAATAAAATGTGTGAGCATGGTGCAGTGAGACCTTCAAGTTTTACCAAAATATATATGTATCTACTTCACAGAGCAATGCTACTTCTACTGTAATTTAAAAGCCCAGTCTAAAGTTATAAATTTCATTTCAGGTTAACTAAGTACTTATATCAATTATAAGTCATATTCATGTATTTCTGGTTAGCCCAGTTTTGGTTTAACTCAACCTTTACAAGATTCAATGATTGTGCTATATTCCTTTCTTCCTATGATTATTTCTACTCTACCATTTTAAGGATTCATCAGACATTGCCAAAAGGAGACATGATCACATATCAAATTACATGGCATGATCTCCTATATCATACTTCACCAGAGACTATGCAAATCAGCTACTTAAACAGAAACCCACATATGCATATATATGTAATACCAAAATTCTTACATGTTCTCTTCTCAGAAAAAAACAAACACACATCAATCCAGAAAATACTTAAAACATTTGCCTGGCCTAATTATTACAACATTTCTGCCAAACTCCTTAAACATCCTAAATGCAAGTAAATCTTCAATTGTCCATGCATACAAGTTTCTTATGCTTCCTTTCCTGCAGCAACATCTAGAGATGCCTCAATAAAAATGAGACACCCCAGGTGTTACAAAGCAACAAATACGGTCAGAAATAAAATTCTGGTATGAGTGAAATCAAAATATACTAACTTGTCATTTTTAGGTTACTGTGCAGAGTCTTCATATGCTAGATGCAATTTGGATTTATAATGTAAACTGGGTATATATATTTACATATATATATCTAAGCTCCTACTACACTCATGCACACAAGCAATCATTCATTCATTCAATACAGTATACATGTACACATACTCTTATGGAATTAACTCATTTTAATTCCATAGTTCAACTCTAAATCTTGATTTATCAATTTAATTTGGTCATATTTCTTTGCCAGTGAACACCATGTGTGCATTGCAAGGGACTCAATTCTGTTAACCCCTGCACAAAGGCCTATAGGACTTAAACAAGTCATGCACATACCCACCATACTCCTTATGATGAATAGATCAAGGCTTCTCTCCTAGATTAGTTTTATAATCTAGTGACCAGTCTCATTTCTTATTTTTGAAAGATTTATTAACTCTTGAAATTGCTTTTACATTCTTTCTTTCTTTTTCCCTAAATCAGATAGAGTTAGACTCTCTCAGGGATTTCAACTGACCATACTTTCATTCATGAAAATAATGCTTTATTTCATTTTTCCAGTTGTCTCATTCAAAATTTGTTTTACCATTTGCATATCTCTTATATTCAAGAATGTCATGATCTCTTAAACAAATCCAGTTGAATCATATAAAAATTATTATACTAATTCTATAGTGAACATTGGGTAAGGTTTTAGAGAAAAACCCATAAAACATTTTGGCTTTTGATCTGAACAAATTAGCACATAAATAATTTATTGCATTGTTCATCTCAAATTTAAAACAACCTAGACATAAGCATGTACCTCCTTTGTTCACACTGCCTAGCTTATTTTCCAGTATTACCTTACTTCATAATAAAATGTATTTTTCTTACTAAACATGTTTACCAGCTGATGGTTTAATGTACTGGATCCATATCAGAGATCATGGCATTATTCTTATAAAACAATTAAACAAAACAAATCAAAGCATCAACCAAAACACCAACCATTCTCAGCATTCATCTATTCAGAGAAAAACAAATTGATCAAGCAAAAAAATAAAATGGCTGCCTTTAACTTGGGTCTTAATGCCTTAGCCTCATGAGATTGATTAATCACTCACCTTTCTCTTCTTTTCCCCGAGATTGCCTAAGCTTGCAAACAGTGTGAGTTCTTCTTCTTTTTTTTAATGTGTTACTGCTTTTTCCATCAGAGAGAACCTCTGCATTCTCTCTTGATTTAAATCATTTTACTAGGGTTTTACTAAAGGAAAAACCCATTTTATCCTTTCATTACTCAGAGAATTATGTGTGTGTTGTTATGGCTAAATGTAGCATTTCCTTTTGATTTCCATTTCTGGTTAAACAACTTGTTTTCATCTTTTCTGAATGCATGCTATTTCCATGATTTTACTGGACATTGTTTTCCTATGACTCCACTTGACAATGTATTCTTGTTATACCCGAGTTATTTTTCATGTTCCCTCTTTATAAGTTAAATTTTCAGTTAACTTGTTTTATTTATTTCTTTCTTAATTTATTTCAAAATACATTCTCACTCATAAATATTTCTTGACTGATTTCTATGCAACTTAATTATCAAAAGGATTTTTATTTTAACATCCCATACTTCCCTGATCATATGCATATATACTTTCTATACAATATTCACACCTACTCAAATCATGTGAATTTTTGAATTCATGTTATACTTAATCATTTTTCCTCTCATCACTGTATAAAAACATTTATTCCTTGCATAATTTCTTCACTCACTTCTGATATTTATTATCAAGCTATTTTTCTCCCCATTCCTATTTACTTTATTCATTCTTGTATTTATTTTAAAGTATTTTTTATTCTCAAAAATTTTTTGGTCTTCACATACTCTCCCCCTAAAAGGAATTGTGTCCCACAATTATTCTCTCAAACATTTCCATCCAAATGTATACAAAGCATAATTCCAATTGAATGAAATTTCAGAAATTCATTCATTCTAAATCAATCAAACATACATAAATAATTTTAGGGTCTCATCATAAATTTTTTTTAAAACATACCTTTAAGCAGAAAATAGATTAGGATACTTATCCTTTATCCTCTCTTTAGCCTCCCAAGTGCAATCATTCCCATCCAACCTCCATTGGATTTTAACTAGTTTAATTATTTTATTTCTCAGTTTCTTTTCTTCTCTTGCCACAATGCCCACTGGTTCCTTTTTTTAAACCAGATTTTCTTGAATTTCAACATGTGTAGGAGATTCAAGAATGGACTCTTTATCATGCACCCATTTTCTCAATTGGGATACATGAAATACATCATGTATTTTGCTCAATTCCTCTGGTAACTTCAACCTATAAGCTAAAGTCCCTATTCTTTGAACAATTTCATATGGTCCTATATACCTTGGTGACAGTTTCCCTGCTTTGCCAAATCTCAATATTTTCCTCATTGGTGAAACTTTGAGAAACACATAGTCTCCCACCTCAAATTCTACCGGCCTTTTCCTTTTATCTGCATAGGCTTTCTGTCTCTCTTGAGCTACTCTCATTCTTTGCCTCACTAGTTCAATTCTTGCAGAAGTTTCTTTTACATGGTTTGGTCCAAGCAACACCCTTTCACCAGCTTCCATCCAACGTGAAGGAGATAAACAATGCTTTCCATACAAAGCCTCAAATGGAGCCATTCCTATGGTGGACTGGTAGCTATTATTATAAGCAAACTCAGCTAAATAAATATGATCCTCCTAGTTGCCTCCAAAATCAAGTATGCATGCTCTCAGCAAATCTTCTAAAACTTTATTAACAATCTCAGTTTGCCCATCTGTTTGTGGGTGGTAGGCTGTGCTTAGGCTTAGTTCTGTCCCCATAGCTTCTTGAAAGCTACTCCAAAACCTTGAAGTAAACAAAGTATCTCTATCACTAATGATAGTCTTGGGGATGCCATGCAATCTCACTATCTCCTTCACAAACAATTCAGCTAGCTTGTGAGCATTTCTGTTTGAAATTATTGGGATGAACTGTGCTATTTTTGTACGCCTATCAACCACTACCCAAATACCATCATTGCCTCTCCTTGTTCTTGGCAAACCATCCACAAAATCCATTGATATACTTTCCCATTTCCATGTAGGCACTTCCAAAGGTTGCAGTAAACCTGAAGGTCTTTGATAATCTGCCTTAACTTGTTGGCATGTCAAGCAATTTGCCACATATCTTGCCACTGCTCCTTTCATTCCTGGCCACCAGTAATTTCTCTTGAGATCATGGTACATTTTTGTACCACCTGGATGGATAGTATATTTTGTTTTGTGATGCTCATCCATGACCTCTTGCTTCAGTTCCTCTACATTTGGTAGACAAAGCTTCCCCTTTTCCTTAAGTATCCTTTATCATCTACTTCATAATTCTCTACTGGCATGCCTTATGACATCATATCTTTCTTCTCTTTTAAATTTGTGTCTTGATCCTGCATTTGTCCTATTTTATCAACCAGAGTTGACCTTAAGGAAATGAGGCTTAGTTTACCATATTCAATCATATCACTATGTGCCTTATCTGCTACTCTACTTTCTACTTTTATTTCTACTTCACTAAGGATTGTCAAATCCTTGAATTCACTCATCATTAAGCTTGCCACTTTTGCTTGATGCCTACTCAATGCATCTGCCACTTTATTAGCTTTTCCTGGGTGTACAATATATCAAGATCATAGGCAGCTAGAAATTCTACCCACCTATGTTGCCTCATGTTCAAGTCTTTCTGGGAAAACAAATATTTAAGTGACTTGTGATCTGTAAACAATTCAAACTTAGCACCTAATAAGTAATGTCTCCATAGTTTCAATGCATATACTACAGCAGCTGGTTCTAAGTCATGTGTAGCATACCTAGTTTCATTTGGCTTGAGTTGCCTTGATGCATATGCTATGACTCTACCATGTTGCATAAGCACTGCCCCTAACCTAGATCCACTAGCATCTGTGTAAACCACTAACTCTTCATTACCCTCTGGAACCTGTAAGACTGGAGCTTCCACCAGTGCCTTCTTTAGTGATGAAAAAGCTTGTTCACACTTCTCTGTCCACACATATGGTTGCTCCTTTTTAGTTAGTTTGGTCAATGGGATAGCTATCCTTGCAAAGTCTTTTATAAACCTTATATAGTAGCCTGCCATTCCCAAAAATGATCTCACCTCAGTCACTGATTTGGGTCCACTCCAAGATTGCACTGCCATCACCTTATTTGGGTCTACACTAACCCCTTGTTGTAATACAATGTGCACCAAAATTTTTACTTCATTCTGCCAAAATGTACATTTAGAGAATTTGGCCTTTAAATTATGTGCCCTCAGTCTAGACAAAACCAGATGCAAGTGTTTTGCATGCTCTCCTTCTGATTTTGAATACACTAATATGTCATCAATAAAGAAAACCACAAATTTGTCTAGAAAATCTCTAAATATCCTATTCATTAAATCTACAAAATATGATGGTGCATTTGTTAATCCAAAAGGCATCACTAAAAATTCATATAATCCATACCTTGTGTTGAAGGCAGTATACTTAATACTTTCTTCCTCTACCTTCATCTGATGAAACCCAGAGGCTAAATCTAGCCTGGAGAAGATCTTTGCTCCATTCAATTGATCAAATAGATCATCAATTATGGGGAGTGGGTATTTGTTTTTAATAGTGACTTTGTTTAATTCCCTGTAATCAATGCACATTCTCAAAGTACCATCATGCTTCTTCACAAATACAACTGGAGAACCCCAGTTTGAACTACTAGGCCTTATGAAGCCTTTCTGCTCCAGTTCTTCCAACTGATGTTTCAACTCCACTAATTCTTTAGGACCCATCCTAGTAGGTTTCTTGATGATTGGACTTGCTCCTGGGATTAGCCTTATTTGAAATTCTACTTGCCTATTTTTTGGAACACCTATGACTTCACCAAAGACATCTGGGTATTCATTTATAATTTTTATGTCTTCCAGCTCTAATTCTTTCTCAGTCATGCTACATATTTGGTTAAAATAATTGATTTTAGCAATTTCATTCATGACTATAATATTTTTACCATTTTCTGTTTTCAGAGAAATAGTGAAATTTTCTAAATTCAAAATTGCTTTGAATTTGCTCAACAAATCTACCCCTAAAATAATTCCTATTCCAGCGTATTTCAATACAAACAAATCAGATTTAACCACATTTCCTCCTATGTTTAATTCTACCCCCAGACATTTTAATCCTAGCAAATAAGAACTACCCAGGGGACTTTGAATAAACAAGGGATTATCAACTAAGTAGCATGCGAGAGTCAATTTATTCACTATGTCTTGGGATATTAGTGAATGTGTTGCTCCAGTGTCATATATAACTGAGATGGGGTGATCTTTAATTAGAAGTATACCTTCCAATTGTCCAAAACTTCCCACTGCAGTTGCTTTTGCTTTGCCCTCATGTGCTCCTATCTTTGCTCCCTTTTTGAATTCTGGGCAGTTTCTTTTAATATGACCTTCCTTCCCATAGTTATAGCAGCTGAATGGTGCCTTCTTGGCTGCTTGACACTTATTACTCATGTGTCCTTCTTTGCCACAATTATAACAAGTAATTTTTTTCTTAGCTTCCCCAGTGGTTGCTCCTTCCATTTTCTTATCCCTATTCTTTTTTTCATAGGGATGTGCTCTATTTTTCCCCTTCTTTTGAGTGTTAGCCCTCATGCTCCTAAATTTTTCCCTTGCATTGTCATGTTGTTCAAAAGAAAGAACAAGGTCTATGACTTGGTCAAATGTTTTATCCTTGTATGGTAACATTTCTCTACTTAGACCTGCATTTAATCCTTGGATAAATCTTGAATTCTTTGATTCTTCATCTCCTATGAGCATAGTTCAATACTTGGACAAACTCCCAAATTTTTGAGTGTATTCAGTCACACTCATTGGTCCTTGCCTCAGCCTTATGAATTCCTCAAGCAATGTTGCCTTAGCTGTTGCTGGAACAAACCTTGCCTCAAGCATCTCCTTGAATTGATCCCATGTTATTTCATTTTCCGGCATTCCTATGATGATCACCTCCCACCAATCTAAGGCTGCTCCTTGGAGTCTCCTTGAAGCTATCTGCCTCTTCCTTTGATCATTAATTTGCATATCTGCAAATATCCTTTCCAAAGTTCTCAACCATGTCTGCACTCCCATAACTCCCTCAGTGCCTTCAAAATCCTTGCCTCCTAAATTTGAGAATGTCTTCAATAGTTTGGGTAGTTCCTCATGAGGATTTTCTTCTCTGTGCACTGCTCCTTCTCTAAATGCCCTCACCAAATCTTGCAAGTTAACCATTGGTGTTGTATTGGAGGGTCCTGCTCCATGACTTGGTGGTCTTCCTACCATGATTCACTATTCAATTGCATAGCTAGTTAGTCATATTTCGAATTTAATTTATTTTCCACAATCTTTTTCTACTGCAGATATTTACTTCTATCATTATTGTATCTATTTATTTATTATTATATTTTTTTTAGAATTTTATCCCTACAAGAAAAATTGGGTAATACATTTATGCTATGTTTTAACAACATAGCTCTGATACCAACTGAAGTGACCCACTTTATTTGATAGTATTTTAGAGAATTTTCTGTTAAGTTTTTTTTTGGGGCATTTCACCAGAAGGACAAACTTTGCAGTCCAATTAGTTTCTAGGACACAAATTCAAAGAAATTACTTTCAAGGCCAAAATCAGCAGAATAATTACTTTCAAGGACAAAGTCAGCAATCCAATTACTTTCAAGGACATATTTTCATAGGTTTTTAGGTCATAGAAACTAATTATTTTACGTTTTGTCCTTGAAAGTAATTATTTCAGTTGTGTGTCCTAGAAACTAATTCCACTTGCTAAAGAGGACCTCGTGGCTAATTTCCACTTTTTTTATATACATGTATATATATACACATGCTTCAATGGACCACTCCTCTTAATTTAATTTTTCCAGGATCCCTTATTTTACCAATATAAAAATATTAGTATATAAAATTAACTTAATTCATATATATATATATATATATGAAGATATATATTTGGCTCTTTGTCTATCAAAGTGATTTAAATTGACAAAGAATTTCAATCACACCTAATCTCTCATATTCCACAGATATGGTGTCACATAGTTTTTTTTATTCATTTGTTTTAAAACTCAAGCTTGATTATAAAATCAAATAACTCCATTTTTCTTATCTTCTTGTTTTACTCCTCAGATTATTTGATCTCTGAATTTTACAAGCAGAATATTCAGATTCTAGGATTTTGTAATTTGCCACTACTAGATTCTATGCTACATATCAGGGTGTTTAAGATAACTCACTCATTACAGATTAGCCCGGGATTCATAATTCATGTTCTAACAATTTTTTTGTCAGGTAAGGGTATTCATGTTCTGATTTATATGTTAAACAAGGTTCCTATGAATGATCAGATGTTAAACTGGATTAAAGTTCAAGAAGAGGAAACAATGTATTTAGGCAGAGTATATATGCAAACATATATACAAATCTAGGACTTAGCATATTATTGAAGACAAGATAGTTAAGCCATGTTACAAACCAAATTAATACACAATTCTCAGGTGAACTTATCAAGTAAACAACTGAAGTATTCTAAACAACATGTGGAAGTGTCTAAAGAGTTGTGTGGTGGTGGTCTTGTCTATTACAAACAGGACTGCAAGTCATTTTTAATAGCCTCGGATTGATCATGATCAGATGCACTCAGACTTGAGTCTTGTATTTAGGTAATAAAATGTGTGAGCATGGTGCAGTGAGACCTTCAAGTTTTACCAAAATATATATGTATCTACTTCATAGAGCAATGCAACTTCTACTATAATTTAAATGCCCAGTCTAAAGTTATAAATTTCATTTCAGGTTAACTATGTACTTATATCAATTATAAGTCATATTCATGTATTTCTAGTTAGTCCAGTTTTGGTTTAACTCCACCTTTACAAGATTCAATGATTGTGCTTTATTCCTTTCTTCCTATGATTATTTCTACTCTACCATTTTTAAGGATTCATCAGACATTGCCAAAAGGAGACATGATCACATATCAAATTACATGGCATGATCTCCTATATCATACTTCACCAGAGACTATGCAAATCAGCTACTTAAACAGAAACCCACATATGCATATATATGTAATACCAAAATTCTTACATCTTCTCTTCTTAGAAAAAAACACACATCAATCCAGAAAATACTTAAAACATTTGCCTGGCCTAATTATTACAACATTTCTGCCAAACTCCTTAAACATCCTAAATGAAAGTAAATCTTCAATTGTCCATGCATACAAGTTTCTTATGCTTCCTTTCCTGCAGCAACATCTAGAGCTGCCTCAATAAAAATGAGACACCCCAGGTGTTACAAAGCAACAAATAGGGTCAGAAATAAAATTCCGGTATGAGTGAAATCAAAATATACTAACTTGTCATTTTTAGGTTATTGTGCAGAGTGTTCATGTGCTAGATGCAATTTGGATTTATAATGTAAACTGGGTATATATATTTACATATATATATATATATATATATATCTAAGCTCCTACTACACTCATGCACACAAGCAATCATTCATTCATTCAATACAGTATACATGTACACATACTCTTATGGAATTAACTCATTTTAATTCCATAGTTCAGCTCTAAATCTTGATTTATCAATTTAATTTGGTCATATTTCTTTGCCATTGAACACCATGTGTGCATTGCAAGGGACTCAATTCTGTTAACCCCTGCACAAAGGCCTATAGGACTTAAACAAGTCATTCACGTACCCACCATACTCCTTATGATGAATAGATCAAGGCTTCTCTCCTAGATTAGTTTTATAATCTAGTGACCAGTCTCATTTCTTATTTTTGAAAGATTTATTAACTCTTGAAAATTGCTTTTACATTCTTTCTTTCTTTTTCCCTAAATCAGAGAGAGTTAGACTCTCTCAGGGATTTTAACTGACCATACTTTCATTCATGAAAATAATGCTTTATTTCATTTTTCCAATTGTCTCATTCAAAATTTGTTTTACCATTTGCATATGTCCTATATTCAAGAATGTCATGATCTCTTAAAAAAATCCAGTTGAATCATATAAAAATTCTTATACTAAATTCTATTGTGAACATAGGGTAAGGTTTTAGAGAAAAACCCATAAAACATTTTGGCTTTTGATCTGAACAAATCAGCACATAAATAATTTATTGCATTGTTCATCTCAAATTTAAAACAACCTAGACATAAGCATGTACCTCCATTGTTCATACTGCCCAGCTTATTTTCCAGTATTACCCTACTTCATAATAAAATGTATTTATCTTACTAAACATGTTTACCAGTTGATGGTTTAAGGTACTGGATCCATATCAGAGATCATGGAATTATTCTTATAAAACAATCAAACAAAACAAATCAAAGCATCAACCAAAACACCAACCATTCTCAGCATTCATCTATTCAGAGAAAAACAAATTGATCAAGCACAAAAATAAAATGGCTGCCCTTAACTTGGGTCTTAATGCCTTAGCCTCATGAGATTGATTAATCACTCACCTTTCCCTTGTTTTCCCCGAGATTGCCTAAGCTTGCAAACAGTGTGAGTTCTTTTTTTTTTTAATGTGTTACTGCTTTTTCCCTCAGAGAGAACCTCTGCTTTCTCTCTTGATTTAAATCATTTTACTAGGGTTTTACTAAAGGAAAAACCCATTTTATCCTTTCATTACTCAGAGAATTATGTGTGTGTTGTTATGGCTAAATGTGCCATTTCCTTTTGATTTCCATTTCTGGTTAAACAACTTGTTTTCCTCTTTTCTGAATGCATGCTATTTGCATGATTTTACTTGCACATTATTTTCCTATGACTCCACTTGACAATGTATTCTTGTTATACCCGAGTTATTTTTCATGTTCCCTCTTTATAAGTTAAATTTTCAGTTAACTTGTTTTATTTATTTCTTTCCTAATTTATTTCAAAATACATTCTCACTCATAAATATTTCTTGACTGATTTCTATGCAACTTAATTATCAAAAGGATTTTTATTTTAACATCCCATACTTCCCTGATCATATGCATATATACTTTCTATACAATATTCACACCTACTCAAATCATGTGAATTTTTGAATTCATTTTATACTTAATCATTTTTCCTCTCATCACTGTATAAAAACATTTATTCCTTGCATAATTTCTTCACTCACTTCTGATATTTATTATCAAGCTATTTTTCTCCCCATTCCTATTTACTTTATTCATTCTTGTATTTATTTTAAAGTAATTTTTATTCTCAAAAATTTTTGGGCCTTCACAAATTCAATATCTAAAATGAAGTAAATTGAATTCATTTGGAATTGGAAATCTAGTTTTAAAATAAGGGGATATAAAGACTAAAATGGTAGAGTAATAATATGAGTATATGAAATACTTATATTAAAATTAAGCAATGAATGGTGGAATTCTTAAGTAAATTTGGTATTGGGAATACACTAAGTAAATTGGACATTGTTGTTAAGTAAAGTGTACAGGGATTATAAAGGCTATAAGAAAATGGAATTGGATTTTGAGTTCGAAGATAAATTTGAATTTGCTCGATAATAAGGTATGTATTTAAAATTTCTATATGAAATTTGATTGGGTTTTTGATCTAGCCACTTGGCATTTTTTTCTTTTGAAATTTGGGAGCCCGTAGAGGCATTTTGTAGTCGTACCGATCTAGCCACGCAAAGGAGACACTGGCAAAATTTTTTGGGAATTTAGGGAGTTAGAAAAATTTTGAGAAATTTTGATGATTCAAAATTTTGGTTTCAAATTTAAATTTAAATTGTTAAGTAATATTGTTTGGAACTTATGGATAAGTTGGAAAAGTTAATAAGAGGGATATTGTGTCCTTGATAAAAAGATTATTTGGGAAGTCATTGAAAACTATTTGGGTTGAGGAAATATTTAATGAGACATGGATCATTCTTCTTAACTAGTAATTTCGGGGACGAAATTCTTTTAAGGGGGGGGAATGTGATGACCCGTAAATTTTGGATATTTGAAATTGGAATATTTAATAGATATTAAATATTCAATGGTGAATTTTTGACTTGAATTTCAAATATTACTATTTATTGGGTAATTTGATTATCAAATTAAATAATTTGAAGTTGGGTAAAATGTTGAATCTGGAGTTTTAAGTCTGTTAAAAATAATTTGAAGGCTTGTAAAATTTATATTGGTAGTACTGGAGATAGTAAAAGTGTTAAACTTGAATTTGGAAGTGTTTTGTTAAGTTCTAGAATTATATTGTTTAAATTGATATTTTAAAATAACCTTCCGAGGCACAGTCTCGGAATTCGACAAAACCAGTTCCATTGGATCCGTAATAATGAATTATTATCCGATTTCAATTTTCGTAGTGTTTGGAGTTGTCATGTGATCGTAAGGTAAGGAAGCGCGCTGAAATTTATATCGAGAATTTAATATAATATCTGGGTCCAAAAAGCTATCTTCTCCATACGATTGATTTAGGATTCGAAACATTTTCCATTGTGCTCGGAATAGGGGTATAACATTATAGACACTTAGCGACACGCCTTGATAGGAGTTGGAAATTTTAAGTTGCATTTGAATTTGAATTTAATTGAATATATTTATACCAGTCAACCTTCAGTTGATATTATGTCACACCACAACTTTTTCCCTCTCATTTCGAAAACACTATAGCTCTGCAAAATTCTTTCGCAAGGCATATTTCACTCGTTTAAAAATCATATCCTCGTTCATCTTTATCCACGAACTTCAGTTCTAAAAAAATCTGGAGCCTATCTCCTTTTCATCACCAGTTCGAATGAGAATTCCACTTCTCCCTTTTCCTTAGTTAAAAACTTTTTGAAACGAGATAAAATCAAAAATAAATGGCCGAGCTTTACATTCCAATCTCTAGATTACTTCACCCGATCCTCCTTTCAAATTCAAGCACGAAATCACCCTCTTCATCTTTTTAAGTGGCCGAGTCGTTCACCCCAAACTCAAAAAAAAATGGAAATCGAAATCAATTAATTAAAAACTTAGGCCGTTCTTCTTTTAAGACCGAGGTTTAATTCATTCGAAATCCAATTCGAGCTCGTGGTTGTGAAGCTTTGCTGGGGTTCATTCGAGAGTTGCTGGGGCAAAGACTGAGGTCGAGGTCAGGTTTGGGGTTGCCGCGTTTTGCTTGGGGTAGGGAAAGACTGGCGATTTGAGGCAAAGGAGCGGTGGCCTGGAGATGGTGGGAGCGCGAGGGTCGTGATGGCCGATTAGGCAAGGAATGGCGACGGTGCTTTAGGGATGGAGAAGAGCGCAAGCAGTAGGGTTTTAGGCGATCATAGATGAAGGTGAGGAAATTAATTTCAATTTATTTTGATAAAAGCTGTAGCTAAAAACGAGGGTATAATTAGTCAATTTATATATATATATATATATATGTATATGTATTTATGTATATTTATACAGTAAAAGAAAAGAAATATTTACAGTAAGGTATAAAATGATTATGTTTTAATTTAATATAAATATATATATATCCACATACATATTTTAATTTAAAACTGTAAATATGTATATATATATATATATATTTTGCAATAAGGTATACTGAGAACCATTCTGTTGATCTAATATTAGACTTGGAAATAAATTGGGAATTTAAATGTTTGAGGAGTTTATAAAAAAAATAAAAAAAAATTTAAATCTATATAGATTATTTTATAAGTGTATATGGAATTTCAAAAATAAAAATAAATATGGATATACACACATTTTAGATTTATTGTTTTATTTTAAAATAATGGATTTGGAAATTAATTTGTTTAATTAACTTATTTAATTATTTTAGAAATTGTTAAAGGGAAATTAGTTTAATAATAAAATATTAGTTAATTAAATTTAAATGAAATTGATTGTTCAATCATTTCAAATATTAATAAACTATAGATGTCTATACAAGGTCTAAAATCGTAAAGAAAACAAGCTGGATTGGAATGGATTGCATAAAAAAATCAAAGGTGAGTTAATCTCACTCTTCTAGATTATTATTTAAATTTAAAAGGATAAATTTAAATATTTGGTTGATTGATTGAATTGATTGGATGTGGTATATTATATAGTAGTATATAATATATATTGGAGTGATTGATTTCCCACAATATATAGCGGATGAGACCCTATGCACCGCATAATAGCGGATGATATTATATTAAACCCATATACCGCGATATTCCATCTCGAAGTGGAATTGGTATTGTGCTAATATCTGTGGATGCAGGGAAACAGGTTAGAGGGATCTAATTGAATTCCTCAAATTTATTTAGATTGTTTAATATTCTCAGTTTGCTTATTTGATATCCTATGATGAATTATATTGATATTTGAAATGTTGGATGCTATGGTTTGTTTGAATATATTTCGGTGCACTGAGTTACCAAAATATATAGAATTGGATTTTTGAAAGAAAATAAAGGAGTGAATGTTTGAGTAAAATAATTATAGCGAATTTGAATAAATTTAAGAATGAATTGGAAAGGAATAAAAGTGATTTTAAAATTCTATAAAATTCCGAGTATGGAAGAGGGAATTTGAATAAACAGAGGAATAATGAATTTTAAAACTTAAGTGATATTATTTATAAGAATAAAGAATTTATTTTAATTCAAGGTTTAAATTTAATCAAAAAGGAAAAGAAGGAATTCGAGAAAACTGGAATTAAAATTTTCAGTTTAAAGATTTTAAAGCATAATAAAGAAATAGAATCTGAAAGTCAATGGATTTTGAAATAAATGGAGTAAGTAAGGAAATTTATTTCAAGGTAGAGTAAATTAATCAATTGTAAATTGATTTAAGTGTTTGGAATTGGAATTTAAAAGAGAAGTGAGATTTTATAATTTATAAACTGGGTTTATAAAGTGAAGTAAAATATCAGTGGATATTAGGAAACATAAATTCAAGGTGGGAATTTATTAAAGGAATGGGTAAATTTGTTTAAAAATAAATAGTGATTTATATTTAAAGATGTGAAAGAGAAGCGTATTTCCCTAGATAGCCAAGTACGTTTTCAAAGCAAATTTTAAAATATAAGTTAAAAGTTTTAATGTTGTTTTAAAAAGCATGTTTTAGGAAATTTATTATTAAATGTTTAGATTTTTAAAGTAAGTATTTCTCAAATTTTATTATAGTAGAAATTATTTAAAGGTGACTGGAAATTTTGTTTTAATGGGTTAAAAATTTAGTTTTATATTTTATGAATTAGCTTCATTTTAAATATTCTTAAAGTATATTTTTTTGAATAAGTATTAAAGTAGTTTTTAACTTAAATGTCTTAAAGGATATTTGAAATAAAGGGTTTTAAATTATTTTCAAAATCTAAAGTTTTTATACTTGATGTTCCAGTGGAAATAAATATTCGGGAATTTATTCCATAAAAGGAGTGTGGTTATGAAACTATTTTCAAAAGGGTTGAAAATCAAAATATATCTTGCGAAGATATTTGTGAGGTTAATAAATAATTTGGAAAATTATTTATTGTTTGATGGATGTTTGTGAATGTTAATTGATAGTTAAATAACTGTAATGACCCAAGATTTTAGGAATTTATTCTGAAAAATATAAATAAATTCAAAATAATTTTTAAATAAATTTTGAAAGGGAATTGATATAGCTTGATAGTGTATCAGTATGTGTGTACATGTGTGCACAGGAAATGCACATGAACTAAAGCTAAAATCCCTAAACTCTAAGAATAAATACATATTGGTATGTATGGGAATATATATATATATATAGATTAAATCCTTAAAAGCTGTATGCATAAGTAAATATACATATATGGATGCTACTGAATATTTTTTTTTTGAGTGTACATGTGTATGTGTGTGTCAACACAGAATGATGTATAAATATATATATATATGGGTGTAAGACTTATATATATATATATATATGTTAATAAAATACTAGAGTTCAAATTAGTAAAATAAAATATACAGACATATTTTAGTATATAGGCAGAAAGAAAAAAAATGAGGATATAAAAAGGAGTAGTCCTCTTGTAAATAAATAAAGGAAGTACATACCATTTACATGAAAGCTAAAAATAGGAAAAATAAGACAAAACAGGGAAATGCTTGGTATAGGCAGAATTAGGAAGAGTATTTGATAAGTAACAAATCAAGTCACATTTTTAGCATGATTGTAGACAAAGGAAAAAGTATTTTCTGAAAAGCAAATTTCTGAAATTAACCAAAAAGAATATAACCACTTTTCTCTTCACCTAAATTAAGCCGGGAAGGGTAGAATTTTGGGTTCAAATAAAATGCAGATAACATAATTTTTTCTGGTGGGCAAAAATGGCTTTAGCCAATACCAAAAACCCTAAGGAGGACCCTGTATATATATATATATATATGCATATGCAGCAGCCTCCTCTCCTTCTCAGAAAAGGACTTTGAAAAAAAAAAGAAACAACACCATAGAAATCATAAGGCAAGGGAAGGAAAAGAGCTTGAGGCTAAAGGCAGAAGTTCATCAATTAATTAAGGGAGCAGAGAAGAGAGCTAGGTGAGAAAACTCACTCAACAACTTAAGGCACTAAGTCCTAATGAAGGCAGCCAGTTATAAATGAATTTTTCTTAAAAGTATATGTGATTGTTCTTCAGAAGTTAAGGATGCTTTAATGCTAAATGGTTTTTCTGGTTGTTTTATTTTGTGAATAGTCTAAATATGGTCTGCATGCATACATAAGTATCTTTGAAACCCAGATATCTTTTTAATATGATACTGGTTAGAAACAAATAAATACGCAGAAAAAATAAAAGGTTGGATATAAGCAAGTAGTGTTGGTTTTGGCTCAACCCAGAAGAATTGATAAACTTATGGGCTGCAATATACATATGTATATGTGATGAGGCTTAAAATGAAAAGGAATTAGGAGTGCAATAGGCTTGCCTATGTGCTGACACTCCTGATTCAAAGAAAATATACAATATCCACCCAGCAAATATATCTTGTGATTTAGGAAGCTTGGTCAATCTGAGTTAACTAAAGCACAGATGTTTGCAATAAAATCTTCCCATAGAGCCATAAACCAATGTTAGTTGTCTATATCTCTTTAAAATTGCAAGAACATGTTTTAATAAGTACCAATATTAAAATTGCTTGGTTGTCTCTGTTTGTTTATGAGAATGATAAGGAATGCTATGAGGTGAATGCTTGTTTTTGTAAAATAACTCACTGATTGGGTTTGCTCTGAAAATTTTAAAAAGAGAAAGTACCTAAGAATCTAATTAGGAAATGGGGTCAAGATTACTGCAGGAATGACTTGTGTTCTTAAGTAATGCAAGTAGACACATGGCTTGTTCAAGTCCTGAGATCTTTGTGTAATGGAGTGAATTATTTCATTACAGTGTGTCCATTGATTCAAAAAAATTGCAGATGAGACCAGGATAGATAAATATACCAAGGGAAAAATATTTGATATGATGTGGAAACTAGAGTTTTTTTCCCAGAATTGAAATATGAGGATGGAATAAATGATTTAACTCATATTGGTTATTTTCCTGTTTGGTGTGAATGATTGTTTGACTATGACTGAATTGTATGCTTGAATGTATGTACCATATTCTTTGGAAAGAAAGATTATAATATGCACATGCACAATGACACAGAGCATGCACACAAGTATTACCTGTTTCCAAAGGGCAGAACTTTATGTATATGTACTTAACTTGATTTTAACCTAATTAATTAATTGCTTTTGTGAATTTTCTCATACCAGACATGTGTCTGACCCTAGTGTGCTAATGGCATTTGGGGTGTCTCATTTAAAATGAGGTAGCTTCAAATGCTTTTTCAGGGACAGCAGCCTCTAGATAGGAGTAGAAGCAAAGCATTGAGAAGAAGATTATAGCATGCTAGAATTAGATAGATAAGAACTTACAAGATGAAATTTGCATGAATGATATTTTAAAAAGAAATTTCCATTGTACTAAGTATAGAGTGATGTTGGATATTTGGTTAAGTATTTTGAGAATTTGACTTGGAACTGATATATAAAATATCTGAGTTTTATTATCTGGAATGTTGAAAAGTTTTAGCTATAATTTTGTAAGTTAGATCACCAATAGGGATTTTATAAGATAGTGATGTTAGATCCATATTAGTAAATTATTTACATGTTCAAATATGATTTGCTCAGACACTGTCACACCAGTACCTTAGTAATTTTAACATAAAATCTAAATCCCTCTTTATTAAAGCTTTGGGCAAAATGCATTTTAAGACCCTCTGAAATATGTCTGAGTAGAAAGTCTGTTTAATCCATATTTTATTTGCTAAGTATCCATGTGTGAGGAAACTCATCCCGGTCTGCATTTCATTTAGTCTAGTACCTTGGTATCAAGGAATCAAGCTTCTAGAATATGATGATTTACTTAAGAATATCCCAGACATGAGTTTGCACATAAGGTAGATATTATAAGAAAGCAAACATAGGAAATGATATAAGCTTATATCATTTTCAAAGCACAGACACTATACAATTGATTTTACAGATAATCATAACATAATTATCTGGGTTCTATGAATCATATTTCATGGAGAATCCAGCAAGCTATCAAAGAATAAAAACCATACTAATACCTATATGAATAAGATTTTCATTACTTAAATAATAAAATAAAATTAAGCTATGTGGGGATTGATTAAATTTAATCAATCACTGTAACCTCTTGTTTGCCATAACCTGATTAAACCAGAGGGGCACATGCATCTTCATATGTTTGTGCATATTTTTGTGGTTGCACTGATATATCTATATTGGTAAAATTTTGATCCTGGATAAAGTTTGTTTATTGGAAAAAAAAATGACCCTGGAAAAATATATTTGTTAATAAATGATATATACATATATCATCTCTAAAAAAAAAATTCCTTACAAACTGAAGGTAGAGAAGAGAGGGTCATTTCAATAACCGACTATCAATATTGGCCAATGCGCTGATCGTTTCGAAGAGACCGGAATCGGGATTTATTTCTCGAAGACCACTTCGATCCGGTTTATACGTTTTCGTGTGGGAAACGAGTTTGGAATCGAAGATGGAGCAGTGAAGTGCAAGGGCTAGTCGCTACTAATCCTAAGGGTGATTCCAAAATGGATGTAGTAGGAATAGTGCCTTCGGTTCTGTTCGTACCCGGGACGGACTTGTATGGATGAATGCTTTCGGAACATCGTCAGGTGGATGATGGGCATTCTAAGGGATATGTTCTATAAAGGTAACGCTTAGCCTCAAGCCTCATCAACCGGGAATGACTGAAAATCAGGGGTTATGCAGCAAAGCTATGTGGGTAGCGCCCATTAGGGTGAGGTCATCCCTGTCTAGATGTCCCTTTTTATATTCGGCTTAGTGGTGCGGTTGCTGATCCCAACCATGGGGTGATCTTACTCGGAATTACCCTTAGGTAGTTCCGGTCTTGTGTTGCAGGGGATCGGGCGTGGTCCTCGGTACGCTGATCTAGACCAGCAACTGTGATAGGTGGTACCCCAGTGCCTAGTCATTCGTTGGAAATCCATTCTCCCTACGCGCTTGTACGGTTTTGATTATGCCAAACTATTGCTGGAACGTGAGATGCAAGAATTTCAACTAGATTCTATTTTACTTTCTATAGACACTATTATAATACCAGATGAATTTGATAAAAGTGTTTTAGCTATCGTAAGGTAAAAACCCGACATGTTTATTTGTGGCGTGGTCTTACAAGATGCTTTTGTTTCAAAGGATTTTGAAACTTTAATAATCAACTTGAGTGTGATTTTCTCACGCTGGTTTTACAGACTGACTCGGGTGTTATTTTATTATAATGCTCGGGTCAAACCGAGTATTATAGATTATAGGAAAGGATAATGAGGAGCTCAGGAGACGAGCTAGAAGGCGAGACGTATCACTCGTACTTGGTATATATTCCGATGTATTGTGTCTTGTGTATTCTGTTATGGGTCAAGTTAATATAACTGACCAGTATTTGATTCTGATTGTATTGTACTCTGATGTTGTATTCTGATGATGTATGTATAAACAGATATACTTTCTTTTGTGTAAAGGATGTCCGCTGCGATTGTGAGATTCTGGTGTTGTTTATATTTTCTTCTTCTACCTCTTCTTCTTTAACCCTAATGGTTCGTATTTCCATTCACTTTGAGTCGAATTGTTGGAGGATAGTGTCGAATCAAGGGGTACGGAACTGCGGGTCATTTCACTACTTCTTACATGCATTGTAGATGAGTATGATATCCTCCCAATCGGATCTCAGGTGGTGGGGACCACCCTTGATAGGTTGGACCAGATCCATTAAACTGGCTCAATTTGGATGAGATCCATCCATAACTCGCTCAGTACTTATCATGATTAGAACAAACTTTGTTGGAACCTTCTAGAGGGTGTGTGGGGGGTACACAATGAATCTCAGATGGTGTGGCCCATATTAGTTAGGTCAGATCTAATCCAGAATTTGGATCAGTACCGATCCGAATTAGTTTTTCTATTTGAGCTGATTTTTGTTGTAATACTTCTATTATGTCTTCTAAGTGTTCCCTCCAAATTTTAAGTCAATCCGAGACCGTATGAGTTCTATAGGTCCATTTTAAGTTGCTCTAGTCCAAAAGCGGGCAAACATTTGAATGTATCAGAAGAGTTTTATTTTTTGAACTATATTGCTTGGAATGTTACCAAACTTGTTGGCTGAGTTTAGTGGAGTCATAGGAGTGTGATGCAAGAGATTTGGAAGACCAATGATCAACCAATTCGGATCCGTACCGATCTAATTGCATCGGATCGATGCCAATCTATAAAGTTGGGCTATTTTTAGCCCATACTTCTCCAAGACTTTTTTGATGCTTTTTAGGCCTTTCGGTCAAGTTTCAAGTCATTCTAGCTTAATCTAAATGTTCTAACTCCTTTCAAATTCTGCTGGGTTATAAACCCAGTTAACAACACCTATTAGCCTCTTTAATTAATCCTTTTATTAGTTGAAATCACTTTGTAAATACTTGTATCAAAATACTTTTTCAAAGATATATTCATAAACCCCTTATACTCCTTTCAATACTTGGAAAATTATCCATATACTTATCTCAACGGTATAAGTATATTCACAAAAATACTAAACTTTCCCTACTTAGAAAATGTATTCATATACTTATGTCAACGGTATAAGTATATTCACAAAACATTATGAAAGATTTCTTATTTCAAAATCATATCAAAAAGGATTAAAGCAAATATTGTTTTGAAAGAAACGGAGATAAGGATAAACTCAAACACTATTTCCTTGGTGTTAAGCAAGAAACGAATGTTCATACAACCATAATTAAGAATGTCAACTTGGGGAAATCCAATCTCAATTTATTTTATAAATTTCTTTGATAAATCCTTTTAATAAATCTCTTTCATTTATGAACATCTCCTTTACTAAAATTCCAAATCCATCTATAAAACTCTTAATAAATCTCTAAGTTTATTTATAAAACTCTTTTATAAATATCCAAAGCCATCTATAAAATTCTTTTACAATTATCCAAAATTATTTATAAAACTTCGTTTATAAATGTCTAAAATCATTTCTAAAACTTCTTTATAAAAATTCTTATAAATCCAAGCCTAATTTTCATTTGTAAACTCTTTAATAAATCTCCTTTTATTAAATTAGATTCCTTTTATAAATCGGTTTATTATTTATAAATACAATTAATCAAATAAATTAATTCACTTTAAACATCCTAAATAATAATACATTAACTTTCCAACATCATTAATAAAATTATTTATTAACTCCAAAACATTATAAATAAATAATAATTATTTACTTCAAAACATTATTATATAATAATATTTATTAATAGCAAAACATTACTAATAAATAATTATTATTAACTTTAAACATTATAAATATAATAGGTAATAATTTCAAACATTATTAATAAAAAATAATAATAACTAATCTTCAAACACTATTGTAATAAATAATAATTAACTTCAAACACATTTTTAATAAATAATAATAATCAATTCCAAAGCATTATTAATAAATAACCATTATAAATTCTAAAATATTATTAATCAACAATAATTATTAATTATCTTCAACAATATTAATTATTTAAATAAATAGATTTTTACAATATTAAAATATTGGTAAATATTGAAGGAACCATGTGTAGCACTTGTAGTTAAGGGAACATGGTCTTTAAATCATGCAAAGAAGAGGTAAAGCTAAGGCTAAGGAAAAGAAGGGTGAATACCACCATTGCTCAAAAAAGTGACACTGGAAGAGGAACTTTTCCATATTATCTGAGATGTTCAAAGGAAAAGAATTCAATTATGCTCCTAAAGGTATTTTCCTTATATAAAATTGTTTAACCATAAGTGCTTCTTCTTAGGTTTTAGACATAGGATCTGGACCTCATATCTGAAACTCGTTTATAGGGACTTATGAGAAAAAGGCCCATAGTAACAATGACCATGCAATTCCAAGTTGCAAATGGAGTTATTGTAGCTAATGTAGCAGTAGGAGATTACCATATAAAGCTTGCTAGTGGATATGATTTAGTATTATATAGATGTTATTTTGCACTGAACTTTACTTTCGGAATAATCACCGTTTCTCATTTGATGGAAAATGCTTATTGTTTTCTTTGTAGTTAAAATGTTATGAATATTTGTTATGATATTAAAATTGTTTGCTTGATACTCGTGAAGATTGCATTTGTATACTTCACTATAATTATGTATTTGTTGTTTAAAATAATAATGCATCTAAAATAAATGACAGCTACCTATTGGACTATAGACTAGGCCATATAAGTGAGAAGCGATTACACGGGTTAAGAAACCGGCTACTATATTTTGATTTTGAATCATTTAATACTTGTAAACTGTCTCTCAATGGTAAAAAGACCAAGCACCTATTCAGCGAAAGCAACAAAAGAGTTACTGAACTCTTAGGACTAGAATATACAAAATGTATGTGGTCTAATGTCTATAGCTAAACAAAGGTGGATCCTGATACTTCATTTCATTTAATAATGACTTATCTAGATACATATATGTGTATCTTATGAAAAAAAATCAGAGGTCTATGATAAATTCATATAATATAATAATGAAGTTGAAAACCAAACATGCAAGAAAACCATTAACTTTGATCTTATCATGGCAGTGAGTACACTGGATATGAACACCAAGGGCTCCTAAATGAGAATGAAATTTTTTCTTAGTTCACTCTTTCATATACTCCTTAACACAGTGGTGTTTAGGGAAGTTGAAACCAAACTTTGTTAGACATGGTTCAATTGATGATGAGTTATATTAGGTTGCCAATTTCACTTTTGGGATATGCACTTAAAACCACATCATATATGAATTCAATAAAATCTAAATTTGTGCCTAAAACTCTATATGAGTTATGGATTAATAAGAAACCCCACCTTAATATCTTAAGGTATAGGGTTCTCTAACTAACATTAAGAACAAAAACTCTAACAAACCAAGATATCATATGTAACACCCCTAATTTTAATAACATTATTCGGGAGATTTAATTAGATAAATTAAATAGAATAATGTAAATGTTAAGTGATAAGGGGATTGAAAATTGAATAAATATTAAGTAGCCATGCTTATTAATTTAAATGGACTTAAGAATGGTGTATAAACTAATTAAATTATATAAGGGAATAATAGGAATTAGCCACCTAAAATCTTCACCCTTATATATATACTTGAGTACTTAGGTCATTCACGTTCATTATCGTTTTTCTCACAAAACAAAAACGTAAAAGAAGAAGAGAAAATTCAAAGAAAAGCTAAGGAATTAAAGAAGGGGAATCAAATTTAATTTCATTTCAATCTCCTTATCCTAATCAAGGTGAATAATAATTCCATCTTTATTTTATTTCGGATTTAAGATTAAATTCGTATATACGATGTTTGGATGATGATATGCTTGAATTAAAGCTTGTTTAATTTAAACAAGTTTGTTTAAATAATGATTTATACGGTTTTAGAGAAAAACTGATAGAAATCGATGTTTGAATGCCATGAAAAAATTATACGTTATGAAAAACCTGATTTTGGAGTTGGGTTTTAAGTTTGATAATTTTCCAAGCTATGGAAAGATTATTATAAATTTTCGGATGAAAATATGATGAATTGGGTTAAAGAATTTATTTCGAAAATTATATATAGAATTTAGGTCTGAAATTTTGATATGTTGGATAACATGATCAAAGTGAATTTCTGTAATTTATGGGATTTTTCTTAAGTGATTTACTATAAGAATTAAATTATTTTTAGAGAAGGATCTAAGATTTAATTGTATTTTTAGTGGAAGGACTTATCTGCAAAAATTTGTTTTGATGCTTATCCAAAATTAAGAGGCGGTTAGTTGAGGCAACCAATTATATGTTTACACGTAGGCAGGTTAGTTTATATAAATTTCTTTATTTGGCATTAAATCCAGAAAAATAGGTTTCGCCTCTATTAGAGGTACCTTTCGACTCATAGCTTTCGCCTTCTGTAACGACCCAGAATTTGACCACTTTAAAATATACTATTTAAAGTGATTTTAAATATAAAATAGGTAAGATTATATGATTCAAACAATATTAGATAGGATTTAAGAAAGGTTTAAATAAACCAAATGATTTGATAAATGAGGCTTAATGATTCCATATACTCTTGAAAAGAAAATGGAATAAATTGAAAAGAGTATATCTAAGAAAGATATTTGATTTAAATAAAAGATGAAGTAATTGATTGATGATTGATATCCACATAAGAACTTAACAACTTTTAAATCGATAATTGGCTTCGAAGGAACCGGGGTCGGATTTGGGTGATCCCTATCCGAAAACCACTTCAAACCAATGTAATCATTCGAAAGTGAAGACATGTTGAAGATTATGATTATTGAAGATCAAGTATCTTTATAGCATGAGGACTGCTTGTTGACATGCTCTGGATCTCTCCCATTATAGAGTTATTTATAGCGGTGGTCTCCTTATTGTGGAGATTTTTTCGAATTGCAAGGGCTTCTCGCCTAGTAATGACCGAGGAGAGTACTTTCGGTTTCGTTCAGTCCCAGAATGAACTTGTATGGAATTTTGTCTAACATTGTATTCTAAATCACATTTGAGTGGTTTCTATAAATGTATATCAGTTGGTGGCGGAGAAGGCAACTTCTCTTAGCTTAACACCCTTTCCCAAGACATACTAGCTCAAGTAGTTATACTTTTCAAGAAATCAGTCATGTGACGTGGAATGACAATGTGGCATTCAAAGTGGAACATGTTATGATCAAAGCGTGGTTTTGTATGAAAAGCATGGCTTTGTTTAAGTTGAGCATAACCTCACTCCCAAGCCTCACATCTCGAAAATTATACTGGAACTATGTTACATATTTCAGGCTGAGTATGATGAGGGTGGTGTATGATCCCTCAAGGTGACTGGCGGCGTATGATCATGGTCACCAAGGTGTCCAGATGGGACCCTTATTGTATGGTATAGTAGCATGTGAGTCCTTGCATGAGAAGCCACCGAATATCAAGAAGTGTGGCAATATGAGGAATAGTGATTTGTGAGTCCTTGCACGAAACACCGGATCCCAGTTGCTATGCGTGGTTATTGAGGTTCCCTATCATGTTGGAAAATCCAATTCCAATACGAGCTTTACGATTTGATTGTAGTCCCAAAATAGCTGTAATGACTTGCAAACATTTCAGCTACCCCTTTTGGTATATTATATTCCATTCGGTATATTCTGTTGACCGAGTCTGGATATATTACCTTAGACTTAGTCCAGGTATTGATACCTTATTTGAATAAGTTTATATGAAAAGTGTTTTTAAAAGAATGTCATTAAAAATAATATCAAGTATATTTTGGTATAAAAGTGTTTTAGTTATCATAAAGTAAAAACCCGTCCGTGTTTATGTGTGGGCATGGTATTATGAGATACCCTTCTTTTCAAAGGTTTTGATAGCTTCGTCATGACCTATACATTTAAAATTTCGAGTATCTCACGCTGATTTATCAAGCCTGATCCGGGTATTTTTAATACTCGTGTCAGATCCAAGTAGTTTCAGGTTTAGCTGAAGACGCTTGGAGTTTCCAAAGGAGAGCTGGAGATCTTCATCATCGTGTAGACGTATTCTATTATCCGCTGCATCTATTGCATTTGTTTTGTTATTTTCAGCATTTGTAAGGACAGGGGTTTATAACTGTCCAGGCTGAATCTAGGTTAGACTTTGATATGGTATTTTAAAATTTTCCGCTATAAAGATTATTACTGAAATAATATATGTTATTCCATTCGAGTAAGATTTTGTTCTATCTTTATTTTCTTTCTACCCTTAATGATCCTCTTATTTGTGCAATTTGAGTTGGACATGTGTGGTTTATTGTCGATTCAAAGGGTATGGAAAAATGGGCCATTACATTTGGTATCAGAGCTGAAGGTTAAGCGAGAACCTTGGCTTTGGTGGGGTAAAGACTCATCCGGGAAAGGGTTAGTAATATCCTAGGATGAGTGACTCATCAGAGATAGGGTTAGAACACCATAGAATGAGTTTGAGTGTATTATATATGAGTGCGTATTTGTTAGTGACTAATAAATTTTTTTGTGTTGATTTATCTGTTGAGTTATTTATGGATTCTGATCGATGCGCTTGATCACCGTTATCGATGAGGGTTCCTAAACAGATAAACAAGGTAAATCGACACACTGATTTTGAAAAAGTTGGTAAGTAAAATAATTTTACCTAGGATTATATTTTGAATATGAAGTATATATTTTGAAATGTTGTATAGTTAGAAATCAAGATTAGTGAAATTTAACTATGAACATCTTGTGATTAGAATTTCATAGTTTGACTATAAGATGTTTCATAGAGATAATCGATAAGTAAGAAATCTGATAAGGTAACTAAGATCTTTAATACCTATTCCAAAGTAATAAATTAAGAAATGATAATGTTAAGTTACTATCATAAATTGATCAATTGTGTGATTTAAAAGTTTAAGTACAAATACCTTGTGAATTAAGTTTCACGATTTGACTGTAAGGTGTTTGATAATAAAATTTGTTTAAGGAATGAACATATAAGATAAAAAGTATTTAAATAATAGAAAATAATTACGTAAAAGGAAAAAATATATAAAAGGAATGAGAATTTAAATTTGAGTAATTTAAAGAGTTATGGAAATTTAAATGAAGTTAATTAATATAAGATAAATTTATAAAATTGGTTTTATAAATAATCTCTAAAGGATTTTGAAAATGATATTATTTCAAATAAAAAGAGGTATTTTATGATAACTAATTTGATTAGCTCGAATATAAACTAAAAATGGGCAAGAGATGTGTTCGGATGGTAAGCACTTCTCTTAAGTATTACTCTTCTTGTTAAGAGGTTATATGATACTATTGGTAGTACCAAGTTCCTTGGATTGTTTTGGAGTCACTCGATCTATATAATTTTCTTAAATTATAGAGATAATGTGAATTATTAACTGATAAATTGATTAGTAATCTTTATAAAAGTGTTTAAACTAAAGATAAATTGGGATCGCTAATTGCTAAAATAAAGTGGAATTTCCGATGATTTTGGACAGTCGAAAATTTCTGAATCATACCTAACTCAGAGCTAAGAAATTGATAAAAGATTGTGAAATACTTTGAGTAAATGAAATAAGATAAGGATAATTTATAAATCTGATTTATAAAGAAAAAAAAAAGATTTAAGAGTTAAGAGTATGAGGATTTAAATACGATGGTTTTAAAATTTGTTTTTTAAAGCTAGAAAATTAATAATAGTATTAAATAAGAAATAAGTTTTATAACTTATGAATTTGAGATACTAGTAAATTACAACAAAGTCTAAATTTGTTACACAGACGGATTTAAGTAAAACCAATTTGAAATTTGGGATTTGTATATATTCTTAGGATGTAAAGGTATATCACACAAATATAGATTTAAGTCATGAACTATTAAGTAAAATAGTGACTCCTCAAAAAGGTAATTATAACCTGGAAAATGTTTTATTAATGATTCCAACATTAATTAAGGATTTGGACTTAATTCTTTAAAGTATGATTGTTTTACATAAGTTATAAGATGTAATAAACTTAAGTAATAGATTTACGAAATGATTCATAAATAATATTATTGTTAAAGGAAATATACTTAGTTAAAAGATTGTGGGAAAACTTTATTATAAAGATAAATAATCTTTTGAGTGAAAAATGGTTCTTTAGAATATTTTCCTTTGATAAAAACATTTGGAAATAAATAATTAAAGGGATTATATAAAGAAGCACCTTTATAAAATGTTTGAACTTAAGATAAAAGTTTTTATGAAAGTTTTTGAAAATTAATAAATATATATATTTTATGTAGATCATTTCATCGCACAAATTTTGATCTAAGATTTAAGTTCGGAACTTTGAGTACACTGGTCCGAAAAAGGATTTATCACTCGATTCTTGACGACGAACATTGATGAGGGTTTGTGGTTAGGTACTTTAGTTTTCTATCATAGTTCAGAACTATGCAAGGAAAGCAAAGGTTTTGATCTATATGCCTGATCAAAGTCCGCACCAGAGGATTAGGGGATCGATACTAGTTCGAAAGTAAAGTTGTGTATTCGAATAGGATATCGAATAAGATATTTCGTACGGTTGATCTGTGTATATTATATGGTATTAAGTTTAAAGATAAATGTTTTAGGCAAACTTTTGTTTTGGGTAATTTCGAGGATGAAATTTTTTTAAGTAGGGGAGAATTTAACGATCCAGAATTTGACCACTTTAAAATATACTATTTAAAGTGATTTTAAATATAAAATAGGTAAGGTTATATGATTCAAACAATATTAGATAGGATTCAAGAAAGTTTTAAATAAACCAAATGATTTATAAATGAGGCTTAATGATTCCATATACTCTTGAAAAGAAAATGGAATAAATTGAAAAGAGTATATCTGAGAAAGATATTTGATTTAAATAAAAGATGAAGTAATTGATTGATGATTGATATCCACATATGAACTTAACATCTTTTAAATCGATAATTGGCTTTGAAGGAACTGGGATCAGATTTGGGTGATCCGTATTTGAAAACCACTTCGAACCAATGTATACATTCGAAAGTGAAGACTATTGAAGATGATGATTATTGAAGACCGAGGATCTTCATAGCATGAGGACTGCTTGTTGACATGCTCTGGGTCACTCCCATTTAGAGTTATTTATAGTGATGGTCTCCTTGTTGTGGAGATTTTTTCGGATTGCAAGGGCTTCTTGCCTAATAATGGCCGAGGAGAGTGCCTTCGGTTTCATTCAGTCGTAGAACGAACTTGTATTGATGTTTGTCTGACATTGTATTCTAAATCACATTTGAGTGGTTTCTATAAATGTATATCAGTTGCTGGCGGAGAAGAAAACTTCTCTTAGCTTAACACCCTTTCCTGAGACATACGAGCTTAGGAAGTTATAATTTTCTAGAAATTAGTCATGTGACGTGGAATGACAACGTGGCATTCAAAGTGGAACCTGTGATGATCAAAGCGTGGTTTTGTATGAAAAACATGGATTTGTTTATATTGAGCGTAATCTCACTCCCAAGCCTCACATCTCGAAAATGATACAGGAACTATGTTACATATTTTAGGCTGAGTATGACGAGGGTGGTGTATGATCCCTTAAGGTGATTGGCGGCGTATGATCTAGGTCACCAAGGTGTCCAGATGGGAGCCTTATTGTATGGTATAGTGGCGTGTGAGTCCTTGCATGAAAAGCCACTGAATATCAAGAAGTGTGGCAATATGAGGAATAGTGGTGTGTGAGTCCTTGCACAAAAAACCACCAGATCCCAGTTGCTATGCGTGGTTATCGAAGTTCCCTATCATTTTGGAAAATCCAATTCCAATACGAGCTTTATGATTTTGATTGTAGTCCCAAAATAACTATAATGACTTGCAAACATTTCAGCTACCCCTTTTTGGTATCTTATATTCTGTTCGGTATATTCCATTGACCCAGTCCAGATATATTACCTTAGACTTAGTTCGAGTATTGATACCTTATTTGAATAAGTTTATTTGAAAAGTGTCTTTAAAAGAATGTCATTAAATAATATCAAGTGTATTTTGGTATAAAAGTGTTTGGTTATCATAAATTAAAAACCCGTCTGTGTTTATGTGTGGGCGTGGTCTTATGAGATACCCTTCTTTTCAAAGGTTTTGATAGCATCGTCATGATCTATACAATTAAAATTTCGAGTATCTCACGCTGTTTTATCAAGCCTGATCCGGGTATTTTTAATACTCGGGTCAGATCTGAGTAGTTTCAGGTTTAGCTCAAGACGCTTGGAGTTTCCAAAGGAGAGCTGGAGATCTTCATCATCATATAGATGTTTTTTATTATCTGCTGCATCTATTGCATTTTTTTCATCATTTGTAAGGACGGGGGTTTATAACTATCCAGGCTGAAACTAGGTTAGACTCTAATATTGTATTTTAAAATTTTCCACTGTAAAGATTATTATTGAAATAATATATGTTATTCCATTCGTGTGAGATTCTGTTATCTTTATTTTCTTTCTACCCTTAATGATCCGCTTATTCGTGCAATTTGAGTTGAACATGTTTGGTTTATTGTCGATTCAAAGGGTACGGAAAAACGGGCCGTTACACCTTCGATCAAGTCGAAACCCTATTAATCCGAAACCAATACACAAGGTATCATTTAGGTGGTACGTAGTGGATTGGAGAAAGGCGAAAGGTATGGTGTCGAAAGTGTTGCTTCCAATGGGGTCGATACCTTAGTTTGTTTTAAAAAGTTAAGCGCCTATCTTTGTTTTACTAAATCTTTTAACCTAGTTGAAACATATGTTTTCGAAAGGAGTTTTCTAATAGCTTACGAAGGGTTTGCCATTTTCTGTTTTAAAATAAGGGGTTCCGACTTAGTCGAAGCCCTGTTACTGTTCTTTTGCCTTGAGAGTGTATTGAAGTTATCAATGCTTTCAAAGGGTGGTGTTTGTTCTAAAGATGTATTAAGTCACTTCCTAAAGGCTTTCGAAAGGGTTCAAGGGTTTCAAAAGCAATGGCTTCGAAAGGGAATTTCGATGCTATCCTATAGTATTTTATTTAAATAATTTGAAGCTTTCGAAAGGGGTTGTGCCGACACCATCAAGTTTTCCCCAATATTTTTATATGGTAAAGAATGGTTTTGAAAGATATACTTTCATTTGTATTCACTTTGACCCAAATGGTAGTTTTAAATGTAAACCCATTGATTTCGAAAGGGGGACTTACAATGCTTTTGGAAGGGATACTTCCAATAGTTTTGAAGCTTTGCTTCTAAAGTTAAATACTAATACTTTAATACATTAGAAAGGTTCCGAAAGAAAGGTTTTGAAGTGTTCAAAAGGCAGGTGTGACAACCCGGAGTTTTATAACGATTTATTTTCATCCAATGACGTTAAAAATTGTTGTTAATCGCTGTTTGGAATTTTTATCCGGTTTAAATTCTTTTACAAATTACAAATTAGTTAATGGTTCGGGGGCTTTGAATCTTGGCCTATGTTCTTCTTGTTGGTGCCGTGATAAAATCCAACACCCGTTCCACTTTCTCCATTCATTCAATTTTGAAAATCCTAAAGTAAACAAACAAAAACATGGCGGCTTCGATCTTGCTCGTCCCTCTTCGACAAATTAAGGCTCGTAATAAAAAATCAAAGGCGCCGCTACGTCGTATTAATTGCCGATGCTTCGATTTTTGATCTGGCCTCTTCGTTCTAAGGTGAGTAATCCTAATTATTCACATCTAGTTTAATCTCAAGCATTTAAAGTATTAAGGTTTGAATTCCTATATTTTGTTCGTTGGATTTGTGATTTAATTTATCTCGGCATTGTTCGATTTGGTTCGTTGTTGATGATTTTTTGCATTTGATTCGTGAATTTTCTGTTGATGTTTGTCGAATTTGTTACATCTATTAAATGCTTTAAAAATATCCTTTACCCTAGTTCGAAAGTTATTTGACTTTATTGGTATCAATTGGTTGTTGGTCGATGATGGAGATTGTTTCGACCCTGAACTGTTTGATTTCATATTTCTGACTTGCGGCTTGATTAGGCTGCTTTGAGTACCTTTGTAGCTTATCTGACTGGTTTGATTTCATCTTGCCGTTCCATGATTTTTGATATTGCTCGAACTTGCCTATGAGTATTGAGTTCATTTTCATGTGTATATTTGAATATGTCGATGTTTGCACAAAAAATGGACAAACACCTCAAAGTTGTATGATTTAGTAGGTTTTATTTTGTTCTTAGTGATTTGGGTGATTTATGCAAATATATGAAAAGCAGGGGCTAAACTGTAAAAGACACGCAGATTTATAGTGGTTCAGCCAGAATGTGCCTACGTCCACTTTATATGTTATTTCTCTTTTCTTGTTGAGATTACAAGTACAAAGCTTTGATGCAAGTAAAATAAAGTTGTTTGAAAGTTCACTTCGTGCTCGAGCTCTCAAACTTGTCCCCCATTGTTGTACCCCTGCCCCTCTATTTATAGAGTGAGGTCGGGGGCATGGGTCCTGGATGTATATAGCTGTTGGGAGGCCTGGGCTGACGTGGTCTGGCCTGACAGAGCTGGTCCGGCATCACTCTGGGTCGGTATTGCTTGGAAGTGGAGTCGGACCGGTATTGGTGAGGAGGTGCTTGGTTCGGATGTGAGTTGGTTTGGTGGCTTCGTTGGTCCGGTGGTGAGATATGTTGCTTCGTTCGGTGGAGACTTCATTCGGTGGAGAGGTTTGGACCGGTGGGGAGTTGGTCCGGTATAAGCCGGTCCGGCATAGGTTGATTCGGTGGAGAGGAGGGGTTGAAGGGATTGATGCCGAATGAGTTGGTTCGGTGAGGCATTTGGAAGAAGGAGGTTGGTTTGGTAGCATGGGGAGAGAGATGGTTTTGGCAGTGGCCTTAGTTTGGTGATGAGAATTCGTCCAACACTTGCCCCCCAAAGTAGGGCATGTGTGTGCACATGGCATGCTTTGTTTTCCTGTAGTTGAGATAGTTTCGTTCGGTCTTGGGCGTGCCGAATCAGTTGGTTCGGTCGGTATGTTTCGCCTATAAATAAGGGCCACAGGTTACTTTTATTGTATCGAGACAGCCGAATCAATCTGAGTGCCGAACCAATCTGAGTGCCGAATCAACCTAAGAGCCGAATCAATCGAATACCGAACCAGGTATGTTCCCTTTTGCCGAATGTGTTCTTATTATGGACTACCGAATGAGGTCGGATGTTAAGTGCCGAACGGGCCTTTTCCTTTAATCACCGGACGATCTCTTGAGATCCCAAATACCGAATGATTTCAATGTCGGATGGCAGGATGCCGAATGTGTTTTGGAAAACTTGTCATTTCTGGGAGTTTAAGCGAACGAATTCTTAGCTTGTTATGTTTCGATTATGACTGAAATTCTAGACTGTATGCACCTGTTGGTTTATGTTTCCATATCCCCTTGTTCTAACAATATGCTTTTTCGGTGTTTGCAGATAAATGTCTCGAAAAGCAGAAACTCGATCTGATAAAAAGAAGTCCCAGGGCGAAGGAGAATCTTCCTCAGTGCCCCCTGCTCAGCCAGGACCGGAACGTCACGGACCTGCCCCGAGATCACTGGTGGACGGGTACGGCCCTCAGGAGCTTCTGAACTCCCCGCCCGATTGCTTTCCCAGCTCCCTCAAGGAGGAGCAGCTTGATGTCATCTCCCGTTCTTTCGGAATTGATAGGGCACGCATGCTGTTGCCAGGGAGAGAAGTTATGCCATATGACCCTCCCGAAGGGTACTTTGCCTACAGCAGATACCACTGCATGTGTGGTGCCATCCCGCCTCTTAATGCTTGGGTAGTCAGCTTTCTTACATATCTAAAGGTGGCCCCATTCCAGCTCCAACCCAACTCTTATACTATACTGGTGAGCCTCTTCGTCATCTTTCAGAGGAAGTATTGGCGTGCTCCTTCCAACCGGGAGATCCGGTACTTATATAATCTGAGGGGCTATAAGAAGGGGTCCCCATACATCAGCTTGGAGTCAGCTGTAACCTTCAAGCCGGTCTTGGATCTGTATTCTAAGTACAGTATGTTCAAGAAGGAGTGGCTCTTTGTCATGGATGACTATGTTTCTATTCGGCGTTTCACCTCTGGATGTAAGTCGACGCTTTATTTATAATTTCCATTCTAGTTGCGATGCTCCTTCTCATACGTTTTCATTTTTTGCTAGTGACAGGTGGCTTTGCGGTTGTGGAGACTGATCGCCTGGTTCAGATGGCGGCTGAGATAGAAGCTATCCCCGGGAGAGATAGATCAGCTGCTTACCTGATCAGAAATGCGACCCTTCTGGAGTATAATTTGATCCTCCTACAGCAGTCAGTAGTCAAGCAGAGGGAAACGGCGGAGGAGAGGGTGGCTGCTCAAGCTAAGGGAGGTGTCACAGTAGAGAGTGGCAAGAGGAAACCTTTCACAAAACCTCCAGTTGTCGGAGGTAAGAAGCTTAAGAAGTCGGACGGTCCTTCCCCCAGCACTTGTCCAATTACTCCGGGGGAGGAAGATGTGGAGGAGGAGAGAGGTGAGGGTGGAGATGACCGGGAAGGTGGTGACGGTGGCGATGGCATCGGGGCCTTGCTCCCTGGGCAAGCATGCGAGAATCAGGAGTGGACGGATGATGCATTCCGCCAAGCTTTCGAGGGGCTGGACGGAGAACCGGCTTCGGTAGAGAAATCCGGGAAAGCTGACAAGGCCGGGACCGGTGCAAGCGTGTCCTCCTAGAACATTCCAGCCAAGGTGGCTCCGACGACTCAAGGTGAACTTTTGACTTCTGCAGGCTCCATTTATGATAGGGACTTAGGAATATTTTATGGTCCGCTCCCGTCCTGGAATGAAATCCAGGAGTTATTGCAGTATCCTACTCCTCCCCAGGGTTTGTATAACAGATGTGTTTCCTTTCTTCTTTTAACTTTTAATTTAACGCGTTTCTTGAATTATGGATCAATGTAAGCTTGTAACACTTGTTTTTTATTCCAGGGGTGAGCGAGGTATCCAAGACTTCAGATGTTCGTCATCGCCTCGAACAATACAAGCTTCTCAGAGCTTCCTCCCAACCCAAGCCTCCGACCGGTCGTCCCGGAGATGTAGTAGGTTACCGCCCTCTTCTTGGGGTTATTGAAGAGGATATTCGGAAGAGGAAGAGGAGTCGCTCTTTGTTTGAATCTTCACCCGGTCCTCAGGCCCCAACTCAACCTTCTCAGGATACCACCGAGGAGCACTTCATACCTTCTCTGCATCCGTCCGAACATCCCACTGTCATCCCGATAGAACACCCTGGTTTAGTTTGCAACCCGTTTGCCGGCCACCCGGATCTAGATCCGAGTTCTCAGGATATTTCATTTGACGAGGCCACCGGTGAGCATCTTCTTCCCCGCAATCCCATGGTACGGGTGCTTGATGAGGCTACGTCCTTAGATCTCGATTTACTTACTACTCGGATAGTTATCATGGGAGACGAGGCCAAGGCTAATATTGACCGGGTGGCGGAGGAGACCAGGAAGCTGATGGGGCATCATGCCCGGCTGGTTAAGGCTGGAGAGGAGATTGGGAGTGCCAACATCCGACTACGGTTGATGGTTTCGGACCAGGCCAAACAGCTTGCTGATCAAGCCATTCAGATTTCTCAGCATGAGGCTGCCTCCAGGCGGTTGAGGAAGACTATGGAGGAGGCTAGTAAGGCGGAATTGCGGAAGATGGAGGCTGCCTGCAAGGAGCGGGTGGACATGGCCATCTCGATAGCGGACGAGGTTCGGAGGGCGGAGCTTGAGCAGGTAGAGGAGCTGTCAGGGAGGCTTGAAGCCGCAGAGCTTGCTCGGGTCAGGCTAAAAGAGGAGATGGAGGCGATGAGGAGGTCCCTTCAGGCTGACTGCTCGCGATACCGACTAGAGAAGGATGCTGCCGTTGCAAGGCTATCGGTCTCTGAGGCTCGTATGAGGGAGTTTGAGAACAATGAGGGGATGATGGATGATATGCTGTAGGATATGTACTTTCGTACTTGGAAGTAGGGCAGCTTATCTTGGATGGACGACTACCCTCGGACTATGGCTAGGATTTACCTCAGGGCTTTAGAGGAGGCCAAGGCTGAGGCGGATAAGGAGGGTGGAGCGGCCTTTAGGATGGATGCGGTTACCGCTCAGTTCACCAAGGAGGAGAAGATAGCGGTGAAGGAGGGGATGCGGTTGTTTGCGGTTGAGGAGGCAGGTGTGGAAGTAGGGGATGACGACCAAGACGATCAAGGGGAAGTTGCTGGTAACCTCTTCTTCATTAGTTTCTTCTTTCGTTAACTCTGTTGCTTATCACTAATGATTTCTCTTCTTGCCTGATCAGGCGGTCAACATCAACAAGACAAGGGTAAAGATCCAATGCAGCAAGCTCCCTGATTCGACCTGGATGTTTCTTTTGGTTGACTCGATACTGTTACACATGTTGGTTTTAAAACAGTAGCATGGCTTTCAAGTTGTAATGGTGCTACTTGTAATAAGAGATTTGATTTCCGGCATGTAACTCTTAACTTATGATAATTTCGTTATATATGGATTTTTTTGTAGTCTTAACGTGCTGAATGAGAAATATAGATATGCATGTGCTTGTGATTCAGTGGTATTTGATGCTAAGTTCCTGCTTAAAGTATAATTTCATATTTTGTAATACTAACGTGATGTGCGAATAAACTATAGCTATGGTTTTAGGCACACAAGAATAAAATACCATCCCTCCTGCTTTAGTTGTAGACGGTGGCTTTGAATGTTGAGCGTGACTGAGTATGAAATGTGGTCGAGTGTCCAGCCATTCGGTCTCATTTGCGAATGCCTCCTATTCTGTGACATGTGCTTTAGGGATCGTTATAGAGGATAGGAGGAAAGTTTTTTAAACAGAATGGAAATATAAGAAATAGTAAAAACTTCCAATCACGGAAGGCCGTCGATGTGCTTAAGTTCATGGAAAACGGGTTTTGTAGTAACTTTCCCTAGCTGTGGGTCTTGGAGACTTTTGTCACCCATCTTACGCCTCCGCGGGGAGTTAATTCTTTTTTACCTCAGCCGCACTTAAGACACATCGGAGCCGAGATCGCGCACAGTAACTACCCGAGCTATTATGGCCCGTAATCATGGGTATTATTTGATTTACTGTGACCGGCTAGCGTGGGTGCCGATCGTCAACCGTGAACTGCCCCTGGCTGGCCACACCTTATGTTGGGTCTTATAGTCGGTTCACAGTTGTCGGCGAGCCGAACGCTGTAATGAGCTGCCTCGGCTATAGTCGGCCTTCTCGGTGGCTTATAATCGGCTCATTACAGTTGGCTTTAAGGGCCGTCGCGATCAATGAGTTAACCCGCAGCAGAGGGATGCTGGAGCAAAAGTGTCTCATTGGCGAGGGCATAGATTCGCATAGTACCTGTCAGGTCTTGTCCAGGTGAAGTTGCGCTGTGGAGTGCTTTGAATTGAAATGCTGTATGCATAGGATTTTGTTCAATAGAAAAGGATAAAGTAAACAAGCAGCCAAGATATAAAGGAACAAGTTAAAAAAGAGACAAGGTTTTTTAAAGTGGTTCGGCATGAAAATGCCTACGTCCACTGATTCTCTTTGTTAATTCACTTCATATGGGCAATACAAGTTAAGAAAAGTATCGACGGAGGTGTTGGATGTTCCATGCCCTCTGGAACACCTCTCCGTCCACTGTTGACAAAATATAGGATGCATTGTGGAGATCTTTATGAATTGCATATGGCCCATCCCAGATTGGATCTAGTGCTCCGGGGCGAGGGAAGATTCGCTTGAGGACAAGATCCCCTTCTTGTAAGATACGATGCTTGACTTTGGAGTAGTATTGTGTTGCTACTTTTTGCTTGTGGGCTGCCGCTTTAAGGACTGCATCATTTCTTCTCTCCTCAACTAGATCCAAAGACATGTGAAGGAGTTCTTCGTTCTCTTCTGGGTTATAGTGGATCTTACAGTGGGAGGGCACGATGGTTTCAACCGGGAGCATAGCCTCTGATCTGTATGCCAAAGAGAAAGGAGTATGCCCCGTTGATGTTCTGAAAGATGTGCGATAGGCCCATAGTGCCATAGGGAGCTCGTCCACCCAAGCGCCCTTTGACTTTTCGAGTTTCTTTTTTATCAGAGTTTTCAGAATTTTGTTGATGGCTTCGACTTGTCCGTTTGCCTGGGGATAAGCTACGAATGAGAAGCTTTTGTGAATTCCGTGCTCTCGACACCAGTTGGCGAACTCTTCACTGTCAAACGGAAGTCCATTGTCTGATATGATTTTGAATGGGACTCCGTACCTGCACAGAACATTTTTGATCAAGAAGTTAATAACTTTTGCTGAAGATAATTTATTCAGAGGTTCTGCTTCCACCCATTTGGTGAAATAGTCGACTGCCACTATGGCATATTTGGCCCCGCCTCGGCCCATTGGCAGCTCGCCGATCAAATCAATTCCCCATACTGCAAAGGGCCAAGGGCTGGTCATTTGTGTAATCTCAGTTGTTGGTAGCCGTGGAATCTTAGCAAACTTCTGGCATCTGTCACATTTTTTGACGAAATCTAAGGCGTCCTTGCTTAAGGTAGGCCAGAAATATCCTTATTGAAGTATCTTCTTTGCTAAAGTTTGCCCTCCGGTGTGATCTCCGTAGCTTCCTTGATGAATGTTGGATAAGATTTCCTTGGCTTCCCACCCAGCGACACACCTTAATAACGGGTTAGAGAACCCGCACCGATAGAGGATGCTTTCCTATATTGTGTAGCGGGAAGATTTCCTCAAGATTTTCTTGACTTCGTTACGCCCGTTGGGTAGTATGCCGCTTTGTAAGTAGTCTCGGATGGGAGTCATCCAATTTGCTTCTTCGGTTGCAGCTATAAGATTCACTTGCTCAAAACTTGGGGTTAGTTGCTTCGAGATGGCGCTGTCCCTCACACTTGCTTGCTTTGCTAATTCGTCGGCCTCTTGGTTCTCTTCCCGAGGGATGTGTTTGACTAAGTAGTGGTCCAATCGGCTAAGAAGTAACTTGGTCTTCTTTAAATACGCTATGAGTCGTTCTTCTCGAGCTTGGAATTCCCCTAGTATTTGATTAACAATAAGTTGAGAATCGCTATGAAGACACAAAGAATTGGCATCGATTTCTAGGGCAAGTTCTAATCCAGCTATCATTACTTCATACTCTGTATCGTTGTTGGTGGCAGCGAACTCCAACCTTATAGCATAGTGCAGCTTATTTCCCCTGGGAGTGATTATTACCACACCTGCCCCCGAGCCTTGTTCGTTTGATGCACCATCCACAAAGAGATTCCACCTGATATCTTCTGCTATTTCCAATTGCTCTTTATCTTCGTTGGTAGTGAATTCTGCAATGAAATCAGCCATGGCTTGTCCCTTAATGGCGGTGCGAGGGTGATAGGTGATATCATACTGACTTAGTTCAATGCACCATTTAAGTAGTCGCCCAGAAGTGTCGGGACGATGGAGTACCTGCCTCAGTGGTTGATCGGTCAGAACTTTGATGGAATGGGACTGGAAGTAGTGACGCAGTTTCCGTGATGTGATTAGTAAACAGTATGCTAGCTTCTCAAGTTTAGGATATCTGACTTCTGCCCCTGTAAACCTCTTACTGACGAAGTAAACTGGCCGCTGCGTGCGGTTGTCTTCCCTTACCAAGGCAGCGCTTAGGGCGTGAGATGACACAGCAAGGTATAGGTATAATTCTTTGCCTTCGCTTGGAGTCGAGAGTACCGGTGGTTTCTGGAGGTGTTCGATTAAGTTAAGGAAAGCGGTCAAGCATTCGTTGGTCCATTCGAACTTTCCTTTGTCTTTCTTTAGAGCTTCGAAAAAAGGGACACACTTGTCCGTTGCTTTGGAGATGAATCGGCTTAGGGCGGCCACTTTTCCATTCAGGCTTTGCATTTCCTTTCGATTGGAAGGTATCTTGATATCCCTTAGTGCTCAGACTTGTTCAGGGTTTGCTTCAATCCCTCTTGCATGGACGATGAATCCTAAGAACTTTCCTGATGACACTCCGAAGGAGCACTTTAGAGGATTCAACTTCATTCCATACTGGCGAAGTACTTCAAACATCTTGCCTAGGTGGCTTACGTGATCGTCAGCTTTCCTTGACTTTACTAGCATGTCATCCACGTATACTTCCATAGTTTGCCCTATTAGCCCTGCAAACATCTTGTTGACGTGGCGCTGGTAGGTGGCTCCTGCATTTTTAAGTCCGAAAGGCATTACCTTATAGCAGTATAAACCCTGGTCGGTGATGAAACTAGTATGGTCTTGGTCGGGAGCATGCATAGGAATTTGGTTATACCCTGAGTATGCGTCCATAAAAGATAAGAGCTCGTGCCCGGCTGTGCTGTCTACAAGTTGGTCGATTCGGGGAAGTGGGAAGCAATCCTTTGGGCAGGCGTCATTTAAGTTGGAGAAGTCAATGCATGTTCGCCACTTCCCATTAGCCTTCTTCACTAGTACCGGGTTAGCGATCCATTTCGGGTAGATGGCTTCTCGTATGAAGTCATTGGCGAGTAGATTCTTTATTTCTTCATCGAGGGCTGTCGATCGCTGTGATATCCCGGAAATTTGGCAATATCAATTTAATAATCTTTATTAATAATTAAATTGATTTGTTGATTTTATTTTATAAATTGACAAGTTTAATTCTTTTAAAGGTTAATAATATTTTAAATTGGCAAATTTATTTCTTTTGAAAACTAATAACATTTTAATTTGGGAATATCTTTTCTAAAATTTTAATTAGGAAGATTTATCTTACTAAAACTAATATAAGTGTTTATATTTATAATGTATATATATAGGTATATATATTATAAATAGGGAGTCTTTAATTTAATAAAAGGATAAGTTATCAAATTATAATATATATGTATATATATATTGTTATTTGAAGTTATGTATTAAAATTAAATATGATAATTATAAAGCTAATGTTAAAAGTATTTTCCATTTAGAATATATATATTTATATATATTGAAATGGAAAAGTATTGGATTTAAATTTGATTATAATGTTTTCAAACCTTAATAATATATATATATATATAATTTGTAATTTGAAAGGATAATTTGATTTAATACTTTTGAAAATGATATTTAAGATTTAAATCAAGGATTCATTGTTTAATAGTCTTTTATCATAAGATAAATTGTTTTGTGAAAGTATATATATAAAGTAAAACAAAAATACTCAAGCATATGATACATTTAATATGATCAAAACATAAGTAATTTATAATTGTTTACATAAATTCACATTTGTATATATATGTAAAAATCTAAAAGCATATTTATATAAATACATTTTATCTATGCAAACATTTCTTAAATACATGTATATGTTTTAAATAAATTAATAAACAAGAATTTACACTTGTAATCATATTAAATTGGTCTAGAGACATGTGTAAACAAAAAAGCTTAGGTGTAAGCTAATTAACAACATAAGAAGACAAGTGGCTTAATTTTATCTTTTTGAAAATTTAAGTTATAAAAATTAATATGAAAGAAGAAATTATTTTACTTTCAGCTGAACTCTTGTTTTCTTCATTACAACCAAAAACTAAAAATATATTCGAATCTAAAATCAAAGATAAGTCTGGAAATCAAATTGCAAAGAGAAATGGAAATCTGGAAATGCAAACTTGAAGAAGATCAATTGCAAGCTAAAAGCAGTACCTCAACTCAAGGAAATTCATAGCAGCTAAGCAAATTTAAAGATCAAATAGCAAAGTTTAAAATTCAACTAAGCAAAAAGAAATCAAGTTCAAATCAACATGCAAGCCTGGAAACAGATCATGTTATCTGTTCTCTGTTTAAAAATGACAGGTGAGTAAACATTCTTTTAAAAACAGTTTTGAATCTGTTCATATGTTGTTCTGTGTGATGAATGTTGTAGTGACATAATATAAAATGTTTACATGTATGATTTGGATATGAATGCATATACATATAGTAGAATGTTTGTAAATACCTGTAGATATGTATATATATGATTCTCTGTTCTCATCTCAGGCTTCAGATTTATTAGGAAAATTCCTGTTACCCATACATTTGATTTATGCTAGGATTTGTAAATGAATAATGACTCTAATAAGATATCATAAATTTTAAAAATAATATCAAGAATTTAAATTCAGTAATGATTTCAAAATTTGAAAATTTACAGAGAAAATCAAAGACAGGTCAAAATTTGATTATCTGGAAATCATGTTTGAATTATATAAATAAGTTCGCATTGAAAATTGATGAATTTTGGAAATCAAATCAAAAATTTTAAGCAAGTATCCGGTGAGTTATCTCGAGATAGACGAGAATTGGGAATTTGCAGAATTCTGGTGATCGGCGTGATCGAATGGGATAGTGTTTGGTCTGGGGGTGGTTAATGTGGTGAGATTCTCGGGAAAAATATTGGAGGATTTTTCTGATGGTCGTGGAGGCCGGAAATAGGTGAACTAGGGTTTTCGATGTGTATCTGATCGTGGTTGCTGTCGAGGAAATGGCGTAGGCTAGGGAAGATCGGAGTGGATCGCGAGGTAGGAGATAGCAGAGTGGCGATGTGGTGGTGCTCTGGGATGAGTGTCGTGGTTCCAGTCGTCTTGATCGTCGGCGGCGAAGTAAGTTTTCATCGATGGGTTTGGGTTCCTTGGTGTCGAAAGTCTCGTTTTCGATTCATTATCGTTTTCATCGATCTGAGTGGTTGAACGTTGAGAGTGGGCAGTCGACGACTTGTGAGCATCGTCGGCGATGAGCCGATGTCGTTCTGATGATCGTGCACGTGCACGTGCACGTTTGTGTTATCTGGGTTTGTTGGTGTTATTGGGGAAGAAGGGGAAACTCGGGATTGGTCTCGTGTGGGTTGCGTGACGACTCGAAGCAGGTGAGTTCGCGTGGTTGTACGCGAGTGGTTCTGTGTTTGTTCGGGAAGGGTACGAGTTTGACTCGAAGATAGCTCGAGTTTTTGGTGTGTACGACTCGAATTTGGCCGAGATGATTTCTGTTTTAATCTCTAGCAAAGGTTTTGTGAAGAAATCAAGTTTTAAAATTTTTAAAACAAAGCAAGCTAAGTTTAAAAGTTATAGATATTATTCTAGTTTTCAAAAGTAATGTTTAATCTAGATTTCAAAGTATATATTAAAAGGATGAGTTTAGAGGATATGATAATTAAGATTTCAAAGATGAATATTTGTTTAATTTAATTAAAACAAGTTTAAAAGGATTTTCAAAGATTTTAAGTATATTAAAATTAAATGTTTGAATTGCTTTGTTTAAAATAAATTATATTTCAAAATTGATTTCTAAATTTGGTTTTAATGAAGTAAATGATTTGAGTAAGTATTTAATATAAATACAAGTTTATTCTTAATTAGTTATGTTGAGATTAATTAAGGATAATTAATCAATAAATTAAAATTAAAGGTTAATTACTATTTGTAATTAAGGATAATTACTAAATGAAGTAATTAGCGGAAATAAATGTAATTAAGAAATAAATTAATTAAAGATTAAGTGATGATTAATTGAGTAATTAATTAATGTAATTAATTTTAGGTTAATTAATTAGTCTAATTAATTAAAGATAATCACTTATAATTAATTAAGTGTAATCACTTAGTGAGGCAATTAATGAATAATTACTGAATGTAATTAATTTAAGAAGAATTACTTATGGAAGTAATTAGTGAGTAATTAATTAATGGAAGTCATTAAAGAGAAGGGATTAAGGGTTAATCACTTAATGTTATTAATTAAAGAATTTATTAATATAATTAATTAAAGAGTAATTAATTAATTAAAGAGTTAAAGTTAATTAATAATTACTTGCTAAGGTAATTAATTAAATGAGTAATTAATTAATTAAGGATTAATATAATTAATTAAAGAGTTAATTAATTAAGGTAGGTAATTACGGGATGGTTAATTTCTGTTTATGATTAATTAAGGTTAATTAATGAATGTAGTTAATTAAAGATTAATTATTTAATTAACTAGCAGGAAATTAATTAATGAAGTAATTAGAGGATTATTAATTAATATGATTAATAAAATTAATCAAGGTTGATTAATAAAAGTGATTAATTAATGGAAGCAAATGAAGAATCATTAATTATTGTAATTTAATGATAGTAATTAAATTTTAATTACTGTATATGGTTAAGGATAATTACTTGAATGTAATTAAAAGTATAATTAATCAAGGAAGATTAATTAAGGAAGATCATTAAGAAATGATTAATAAGTTGATATGTAATAAATCAATGAAGCAGGATTAAGATAATCCAAGTGATTAAAGGATAATAATTAACTTAATTAAAGGTTAATTAAATTGATTTGGAGTTAATCAATTCTGTGTTTGGATGATTGGTTAATATTGGATGATTGATATTGGGTGATACTGGATGATTTGGAAATGATATTATGATATGTGACATGCTGCTTTGTGAGATGAATGTTTGATATTAATTATCTATTGTGATAATGTGATTTATCTATCTGTTTATATCATCCTGAATATAAGTTAAATGTTTAAAACCTTTAAACAACTTGGCCTTTAAGATACGTTTTGGATTTCGATGAGACCGGGATCGGGTTTGCTACATTACAGCATGATAGGGGGTTCTCGCTTCGCGGTTTGGTGGCGAACGGGAGACTCTTACCCCTACATGTCCCATTGAGGGGTTGGTTGCGAGTCGAGAGGCTGGCCGTAAAAGCAAATTCGAGGTATCACTGTATGCCACGGTGGGTCTGGGATGGTTGCAAAGCCTACCGGTCGCCACTGCCTCGGGTCGTTACATATGGTATCAGAGCGCTAGGTTGAGTGAATACCTAGGTTCAGAAGGATTGTTCATTAGAAATAGGATCTGTAGCAACCTGTTTGAGTCCGAGTGTATATATATATGAGAGCGCGTATTTGTTAGTTATATAAAATGGTTTTATATTGTGTTAATTGATCGGTTGAGTGGTATATGGATTCTGGTCAATACGAGTAGCTAACGTTATTGATAGGGATCTCTAAACACTTGAACCAGGCCAACGGACACAATATTGTTTTAAAGAGGTAAATGAAATAATTTTACCCAGAAATAATTTCTATATTAAAAGTATCATTTTATATATATATATATATATATATATATATTTCTACCTATTTGTTGGATTACCTGTTCAAGTTTTCCAATATAGGATATAAAGGTAGATAGGGTAGTAGTGTGTGAAACACGACTACCAATGGTTGGAATGTGAGTGTTTGAGGTTGGAAGTGTATCTGTCGAGACTGTAGACCCAATACTGTCTCGAGTAAGTTTTGCTGTGGTAAAGGATTTCATCGATCTCTTAAGGAAACCAGTTATGGTTCGGAATTTATCTTTGAAGTTGGATGAGTAGAGTTGGATCTGTCGGAGAACAGAAGCGAGTGATGGTATCTCAGGAAGTAGTAGCTGTGTGATGAGACACGGTGGCTATGGACGTTTCTGAAGATGTTTCTTCTGGAACAAGTTTGAAGAAGTGAGTCTGTTTCAGTGTTGTGGCTGAGTCCAGTGGGGTGTTTCTATTTGCTTTGAGGTCCGAGTTTCTCAAAGAGTTTCGGATAAGAAGTCTTTGGTATCTGTGACAGCAATGCGACTCGGAGTGTTCTATGTTGGCAGAAAGTTTCTGGCTGAGCAGATTTTCTGAAGGTGAAGTTCAGGAGCAGTAGAGTGAATCCATTTCTTCGATGGATTGGTTAGTCAAATATAAGCTGTTCTGATTAGTGAAGAGAGAACAGTTATCTTTGGAAATTAGGCTGAGCTGATCGCAAAAGTGACTTGCGATTGTTTAAGTATTCTCTTGGGATTATTGGAGATTGAGATTTCGTATCAACTTGATTCGTGGAGTTACCAGAGGTTCAGCTTAGTAGAAGGATGTCTTCTAGAGAAGAATTTGGTGAAACAGCTCAGGATTCTTTGGAGAAGGATTGATCAGTCCTAATTTTCTGGAGGGGATTCTACTGGGATGTTTTTGACCAAGTGGAATGGTTCACTAAGATTTTATGGTATGGTGAACCGTGGATGATCAAGTTTGTGCTCGAGTTTCTCCGATGGCATTCTCATCTGTTCAAGATCAGAATTGTGCAGCGAAAGCAAGATAGAAGCTATTCTAGAGTGGAAGCAACCGAGAGTTGTAATTTTCTTCGAGTAGAGGATTTCTATAGGAAATTCAAGAGTATCTCTAAGCGTGAAGAAATTTTCGGGATTTGGAGGTAAAGTTGTCAAGTGCAACTGTTTTGACTATTTCAGATAGGAGAGGTAGTGCGAAGTTCTCTAATGTTTGTAGAGTAGAGTTGTGTTTTGGATTTCGGCATATTTTTTTTGAGAAACCATTTTGTTGAGTAGGATCCGGAAATTGGTTTGATGTTGGTCTAATCTATTTCAGGAAGCATCAGCAAGGGCTAAGCTGATCAGGAAGGATGAAGTGACTCAGGATCGTCAGGAGAGTTAAACAGTTAAGAATTGATGGAATTTGGAATTTAAAGTTGAAATTCGGATATTGTTTAAGTTGTATCCAATAAAAGGAGATATAAGATTTGGTAAGATTAGAAAGCTAGCTCCGGAAGTATTATGAGATTTTTCTGTGTTCTCAAAAGGATTAGTTCTTTGATCTATAGGATTGAGTTGCCGGTTCGGATAACTGGAATTCATTTTATTTCACATATCTTTGAGGAATATGTGTATGATTCATCGAGTGATGAAATCAGCAGTTCAGAAGGATTTGGTAGTTGAGATGGTTTTGAGTTTAGTCTGATATCTTGTTCAGATTTGTAATCTAGATGGGAAGGAGTTCTAGATTATTGTAGATAGTTAGTTAAGATCCTATAGAACGAGTATCCCGGTATATATATATATATACTTGGGGAAACTCGAGTAAATTCTATCCAGATTTTGACTGGATAGTTAAATTTGTTTGATTAAATTGTTTGCTATGGTTGTTAGGATATGATTGATATCTATGGTTACTGTTTGAAATTTAAAATAAAATTTTGCTGGGTTATTAAATTATCTTTGCTTTTAAATTTCGGGGACGAAATTATTTTAAGGGGGGAGGAATGTGATATCCCGGAAATTTGGCAATATCAATTTAATAATCTTTATTAATAATTAAATTGATTTGTTGATTTTATTTTATAAATTGACAAGTTTAATTCTTTTAAAGGTTAATAATATTTTAAATTGGCAAATTTATTTCTTTTGAAAACTAATAACATTTTAATTTGGGAATATCTTTTCTAAAATTTTAATTAGGAAGATTTATCTTACTAAAACTAATATAAGTGTTTATATTTATAATGTATATATATATAGGTATATATATTATAAATAGGGAGTCTTTAATTTAATAAAAGGATAAGTTATCAAATTATAATATATATGTATATATATATTGTTATTTGAAGTTATGTATTAAAATTAAATATGATAATTATAAAGCTAATGTTAAAAGTATTTTCCATTTAGAATATATATATTTGTATATATTGAAATGGAAAAGTATTGGATTTAAATTTGATTATAATGTTTTCAAACCTTAATAATATATATATATATATATATATAATTTGTAATTTGAAAGGATAATTTGATTTAATACTTTTGAAAATGATATTTAAGATTTAAATCAAGGATTCATTGTTTAATAGTCTTTTATCATAAGATAAATTGTTTTGTGAAAGTATATATATAAAGTAAAACAAAAATACTCAAGCATATGATACATTTAATATGATCAAAACATAAGTAATTTATAATTATTTACATAAATTCACATTTGTATATATATGTAAAAATCTAAAAGTTTATTTATATAAATACATTTTATCTATGCAAACATTTCTTAAATACATGTATATGTTTTAAATAAATTAATAAACAAGAATTTACACTTGTAATCATATTAAATTGGTCTAGAGACATGTGTAAACAAAAAAGCTTAGGTGTAAGCTAATTAACAACATAAGAAGACAAGTGGCTTAATTTTATCTTTTTGAAAATTTAAGTTATAAAAATTAATATGAAAGAAGAAATTATTTTACTTTCAGCTGAACTCTTGTTTTCTTCATTACAACCAAAAACTAAAAATATATTCGAATCTAAAGTCAAAGATAAGTCTGGAAATCAAATTGCAAAGAGAAATGGAAATCTGGAAATGCAAACTTGAAGAAGATCAATTGCAAGCTAAAAGCAGTACCTCAACTCAAGGAAATTCATAGCAGCTAAGCAAATTCAAAGATCAAATAGCAAAGTTTAAAATTCAACTAAGCAAAAAGAAATCAAGTTCAAATCAACATGCAAGCCTGGAAACAGATCATGTTATCTGTTCTCTGTTTAAAAATGACAGGTGAGTAAACATTCTTTTAAAAACAGTTTTGAATCTGTTCATATGTTGTTCTGTGTGATGAATGTTGTAGTGACATAATATAAAATGTTTACATGTATGATTTGGATATGAATGCATATACATATAGTAGAATGTTTGTAAATACCTGTAGATATGTATATATATGATTCTCTGTTCTCATCTCAGGCTTCAGATTTATTAGGAAAATTCCTGTTACCCATACATTTGATTTATGCTAGGATTTGTAAATGAATAATGACTCTAATAAGATATCATAAATTTTAAAAATAATATCAAGAATTTAAATTCAGTAATGATTTCAAAATTTGAAAATTTACAGAGAAAATCAAAGACAGGTCAAAATTTGATTATCTGGAAATCATGTTTGAATTATATAAATAAGTTCGCATTGAAAATTGATGAATTTTGGAAATCAAATCAAAAATTTTAAGCAAGTATCCGGTGAGTTATCTCGAGATAGACGAGAATTGGGAATTTGCAGAATTCTGGTGATCGGCGTGATCGAATGGGATAGTGTTTGGTCTGGGGGTGGTTAATGTGGTGAGATTCTCGGGAAAAATATTGGAGGATTTTTCTGATGGTCGTGGAGGCCGGAAATAGGTGAACTAGGGTTTTCGATGTGTATCTGATCGTGGTTGCTGTCGAGGAAATGGCGTAGGCTAGGGAAGATCGGAGTGGATCGCGAGGTAGGAGATAGCAGAGTGGCGATGTGGTGGTGCTCTGGGATGAGTGTCGTGGTTCCAGTCGTCTTGATCGTCGGCGGCGAAGTAAGTTTTCATCAATGGGTTTGGGTTCCTTGGTGTCGAAAGTCTCGTTTTCGATTCATTATCGTTTTCATCGATCTGAGTGGTTGAACGTTGAGAGTGGGCAGTCGACGACTTGTGAGCATCGTCGGCGATGAGCCGATGTCGTTCTGATGATCGTGCACGTGCACGTGCACGTTTGTGTTATCTGGGTTTGTTGGTGTTATTGGGGAAGAAGGGGAAACTCGGGATTGGTCTCGTGTGGGTTGCGTGACGACTCGAAGCAGGTGAGTTCGCGTGGTTGTACGCGAGTGGTTCTGTGTTTGTTCGGGAAGGGTACGAGTTTGACTCGAAGATAGCTCGAGTTTTTGGTGTGTACGACTCGAATTTGGCCGAGATGATTTCTGTTTTAATCTCTAGCAAAGGTTTTGTGAAGAAATCAAGTTTTAAAATTTTTAAAACAAAGCAAGCTAAGTTTAAAAGTTATAGATATTATTCTAGTTTTCAAAAGTAATGTTTAATCTAGATTTCAAAGTATATATTAAAAGGATGAGTTTAGAGGATATGATAATTAAGATTTCAAAGATGAATATTTGTTTAATTTAATTAAAACAAGTTTAAAAGGATTTTCAAAGATTTTAAGTATATTAAAATTAAATGTTTGAATTGCTTTGTTTAAAATAAATTATATTTCAAAATTGATTTCTAAATTTGGTTTTAATGAAGTAAATGATTTGAGTAAGTATTTAATATAAATACAAGTTTATTCTTAATTAGTTATGTTGAGATTAATTAAGGATAATTAATCAATAAATTAAAATTAAAGGTTAATTACTATTTGTAATTAAGGTTAATTACTATTTGTAATTAAGGATAATTACTAAATGAAGTAATTAGCGGAAATAAATGTAATTAAGAAATAAATTAATTAAAGATTAAGTGATGATTAATTGAGTAATTAATTAATGTAATTAATTTTAGGTTAATTAATTAGTCTAATTAATTAAAGATAATCACTTATAATTAATTAAGTGTAATCACTTAGTGAGGCAATTAATGAATAATTACTGAATGTAATTAATTTAAGAAGAATTACTTATGGAAGTAATTAGTGAGTAATTAATTAATGGAAGTCATTAAATAGAAGGGATTAAGGGTTAATCACTTAATGTTATTAATTAAAGAATTTATTAATATAATTAATTAAAGAGTAATTAATTAATTAAAGAGTTAAAGTTAATTAATAATTACTTGCTAAGGTAATTAATTAAATGAGTAATTAATTAATTAAGGATTAATATAATTAATTAAAGAGTTAATTAATTAAGGTAGGTAATTACGGGATGGTTAATTTCTGTTTATGATTAATTAAGGTTAATTAATGAATGTAGTTAATTAAAGATTAATTATTTAATTAACTAGTAGGAAATTAATTAATGAAGTAATTAGAGGATTATTAATTAATATGATTAATAAAATTAATCAAGGTTGATTAATAAAAGTGATTAATTAATGGAAGCAAATGAAGAATCATTAATTATTGTAATTTAATGATAGTAATTAAATTTTAATTACTGTATATGGTTAAGGATAATTACTTGAATGTAATTAAAAGTATAATTAATCAAGGAAGATTAATTAAGGAAGATCATTAAGAAATGATTAATAAGTTGATATGTAATAAATCAATGAAGCAGGATTAAGATAATCCAAGTGATTAAAGGATAATAATTAACTTAATTAAAGGTTAATTAAATTGATTTGGAGTTAATCAATTCTGTGTTTGGATGATTGGTTAATATTGGATGATTGATATTGGGTGATACTGGATGATTTGGAAATGATATTATGATATGTGACATGCTGCTTTGTGAGATGAATGTTTGATATTAATTATCTATTGTGATAATGTGATTTATCTATCTGTTTATATCATCCTGAATATAAGTTAAATGTTTAAAACCTTTAAACAACTTGGCCTTTAAGATACGTTTTGGATTTCGATGAGACCGGGATCGGGTTTCCGTATACCGGATTTCCAGGTCTGGAGACCCGAATACCACATCGATCCAAATTAACGATAGGTCGTGAATCTCAAGTGAAGGTGAAGATTTAGAGTGCAAGGGTTATTGTCGTTAACTCTGAGGGCGATTCCAAAACGAGTGTAACGAGATAATGCCTTCGGTTTCGTTCGAACCCGGAACGAACTTGTATGGATTGAATGCTTTCAGCACATCGTCAGGCGGACGATGAGCATTCTAAGTGATATGTTCTGATTAAAGGTAATCGTAACCTCAAGCCTCATCAACCGGGAATGGCTAAAACAGGGGAGGTGCAGCAAGGCTTCGTGGGTAGCACCCACAGAGAGCAAGATAGATCCCTGTCTAGAGGTCCCTTTTCTTTTATTCGGCTTAGTGTGTGGTTGGTCGCGCCAACTACGGGATTATCTTGTTCGGAATTATCCAGTAAGGGATGGTTCCGGCTTTGTGTTGCAGGGGAGTGGGCGTACTCCTCGGTACGGTGATCTAGGCCACGTACTGTGACGGGCGGTACCCCAGTAGCCCTGCCATTGTATGGAATCCAAACTCCAATAAGTGCCGTACGTATTAGTTGTGCCCAACTATGTTGGAATGTGAGATGTAAGCATTTCAGCTATTTCTGTATTTTACTTGAAAACCCTAGACCCTATTATAATATAACCGGATTTCCTATCAAATGTTTTGGTTAGCGTAAGGTAAAAACTTTTCCATGTTTATGTGTGGGAAGTCTTACGTGATACCTTTGTTTTCAAAAGGTTTTGAAGTTAAACAATTTTAACCCGTTTACTCACACCAGACCCATGTCTGACCCAAGTGTTTATTTCTGTTTTATAAACTCTTGGGTACTCAAATTTTTACGAGTAGCCAAGGGATTCAGATTTAGCTTTGACGAATTGTGGAGGAGCAATGGAGCAGGAGGCTTCGGCGTTCGTAGATATAGTATTCCGCTGTGTTGATATCTGTGTTAGAGTCTTGTATTGTATTTGAGTTGTAATATCTAGACAGATGTTTTATAACTGTCTAGTATGTGTTGTATAGTTGTGTAAACTCTGATAAGTGTTGTATACTATGTAATAGTTTATGTTATTAATATAATTTATTCGTTCCGCTGTGAGATCGTTGTTGTTGTTTCTTTCTTTCTTCTCTTCTTTTCTATTTTCTACCCCTTTCTTTCTTCATAATGATGCGACTTTCTGGGCATAGGAAGTCGGGTCGTTACAATCGCTCTGCCCCCATACTTCTCTTTCTTTGTTTTATGGGTGCCTTGGTAGGATCAACGTTTAGTACGTGGCATGCTACGTCGAGGGAGATTCCCTTCATGTCAGCGTGTGACCATGCGAATACATCCAAGTTGTGGCGGAGAAAGTCGATGAGTTGTTCCTTCAACTCTGCTTTTAGTTGGGACCCAATTTTCAATAGTCTACTTGAGTCGTGCTTGTCTACAGATACAAACTCCATTGCCTCTGCAGGCTCGGCAGTGGCCTCCTCCTCTTTGTCCCTAGGGTCTAATTCATTGAAAGGGTCGCTGGTATATCGAAGAGGAGGGGCTTTCTTTAGTTGCTATGCTTCTAGACTTTTTGTGCAGAGGGAAACCTCTACACCCTTCCCTTTATCCTTCCTGTGGTTGTTGCGAAGTTCAGTCACATAGCAGTCTCGAGCAACGTCCTGGTCTCCTTCTACTTCCCCTACTCCATTGTCCGTTGGAAATTTCATCTTCAGGCACCATGGGGCTAGGACAATTTGGAAGTCAGACAAGGCGGGCCTTCCTAAGAAGGCATTGTTGGCCGAATGGTTTTCTATTAGCACAAACGTCTATTTCCGTACAACGGAGCTGGGATGGCTTCCAATCTCAACAAAGAGGTCCAGTTGCCCAAGGGGCATCTTCGCATCTCTAGTGAAACCGTGTAGTGGTTTATCGCAGGGAGATACATCCTTCATTGATAATTTCATTTTATCGAATGCATGTTTGAACAGGATGTTTACTGAGCTTCCAGTGTCTACTAGGATTCGGTAAACTTCGGCGGGACCGAGCCGGGCAGAGATAACCATGGGATCCATGTGAGGGTATTGCCTTCCTTCTAGGTCACGCTTACCGAATGTGATGTCATCACTTTCTTTCCGTTTCGGGTGGCGTTCTTCAATAACCGAATTGACACAGTCTTTATTGTCTCTAAGTGACTTTCCATATCTTTCCATCTCCTTCCAGCTTTTGTCTGCGATGTGCGGTCCTCCTGAGATGGTATGGACCACTATCTTCTCTTGACTAGAGCCGCTAGTGTTGCGGTTTCCTCTGCCGGTCTCCGGTGAGGGTAGACTTGGGTTTTCATTGGCAGGAGCTGGAGTCCTGTCCTGACCTTTTACATAGCATTCCAGTTTCTTCCTTCTGATGTGTTCTTCAATCAAGTCCTGGAGATGATGGCACTCATTGGTATCATGCCCATGAGATTCGTGGAAGCGGCAGAACTTTCCAGACTTCTGCGCGTTATCTGATTCCTTCTTGTATGGTGGGCGTTTGTATCTAACTTTGCCTTGGGTGGCAAGGAAGATATTTTCGACGGTCTCGTTCAAAGGAGTGTAAGTGTCGAATCTCGGTCCTCGCCGATATAGACGCTTTTCTCCCTTCTTGCCCCCAGCATTGTCTCTGGAATCATTTCTTCGAACGTCCCTTGCCACAGCAGGCGCGTGGCTGTGAGTTGTCTTATTTTGTTGTCCTGGCTGCCCCTCAACGGTAGCATCCTCAAGCCTCATATATTTCCCGGCTTCATGGAAGAAATCGGGTAAAGTAGCTGGTTTTTCTTTTGTCAACCTTCTAGTAAATTTAGTGTCCGGATGCACACCACTACAGAGGGCCATTAGGATAAGCTTCTCGTCAGCATCTTGGACTACGGCCGCTGCGGCATTGAATCGGGTTAGGTATTGCTGCAGTTTATCTCCGGGTTTCTGTTTGATGCTGGATAAGGAATAAGCGTCCTTAGGTTGCTCCACATGAATGCGGAACTGACTGATAAACTTTTCTTTCAACATTTCCCACGAGCTGATGGATCCCTGGGGTAAATGACAAAACCAGGAGGTAGCGAGATCTGCTAAGAATAGTGGAAAGCATTTGCACAGTATTCCCTCTGTTGCTCCACTCATGAGCATATGTTGTGTGTATCTCTGTAAGTGTACAACGGGGTCGGAGGTTCCTTTGTAAGGTTCCATTATTGGCATCTTCCATTCTCGGGGGGTGATAGCAATTTTGATATTGCGGGCGAAAGGGCTGGTTACCCTAGCGCCTATCCCTCGATCTCTTTGCTCCCGTTGGATGCACTCTCTGAATAAGTGCGCCATCCTCTCATCAGAATTTGGAGCAGATAGAAATGAGTTTGGTTCTGTTCTGTGGGATTGATTCCGTCCAGATGACCTGTAGGGATGGTATCGTCTATCATTCCTCATATTTTCCAATGGCTGCCTTTGATCTTCTGGGAGCATGCTAGGGTCAGCTAAAGTTGGCCCTTGCCTTGATCTTCCTCTGCTGGGCTCTGATCTAAGCACTTCCTCGGGTCCAACTACGGGCTGGACTCTAGCTCGGCCACGTTCATTGGCGTTTCCGTGGTTAGGCAGTATGACGGGCTCAGCTACAGTTGACCTTCGTCCGGTGCCTCCCCCGTTGGGTTCGGTACCAAACGTTTCCTCAGGCCTAACTTCGGGCTGTGCTCGATCTCGGCTCCTACCATGGCTACTTCTACTGTTAGCTCCTTCGAAGAAGGAAGACCTTTGTTGTCTCCGAGATCCTCCAGACTGGGACTCGCCCCACGATTCAGTGTTGCGGTTGGACTCTTCAGCATCCCTTAAGCGTGACATGAGATGGTCTGCCAAGGCTTCCTGCTGGGACATGAAGCGGTTAGTTACTTCAACCACAACTCTGTCTAAATCTGCCCTAGTAATTTCTACGGGCTGTTCTATGGCAGGAGTGGTCGGATTAGCCAATCCTTCATTTGGTACTGCTGCTGGAGGAGGACGATTTACTTGATTCGTGATAGCTGGATCTGGAAGACTGTTGGATGCGATGTTTTTTCCTTTGTTAACATCTTTTCTCTGTTTGGGAGGCATGTTTTCCAAGTGGTGAACGACGCTGTTAGGAAAAATGTTAAGTGGATGAAGCTGAAGCTTCGAGCTTCTAGTTCTTAGTGAAAGCACCAAAAATGTTTGCACAAAAATGGACAAACACCTCAAAGTTGTATGATTTAGTAGGTTTTATGTTGTTCTTAGTGATTTGGGTGATTTATGCAAATATATGAAAAGCAGGGGCTAAACTGTAAAAGACACGTAGATTTATAGTGGTTCAGCCAGAATGTGCCTACGTCCACTTTATATGTTATTTCTCTTTTCTTGTTGAGATTACAAGTACAAAGCTTTGATGCAAGTAAAAGAAAGTTGTTTGAAAGTTCTCTCCGTGCTCGAGCTCTCAAACTTGTCCCCCATTGTTGTACCCCTGCCCCTCTATTTATAGAGTGAGGTCGGGGGCAGGGGTCCTGGATGTATATAGCTGTTGGGAGGCCTGGGCTGACGTGGTCTGGCCTGACAGAGCTGGCCCGGCATCACTCTGGGTCGGTATTGCTTGGAAGTGGAGTCGGACCGGTATTGGTGAGGAGGTGCTTGGTTCGGATGTGAGTTGGTTTGGTGGCTTCGTTGGTCCGTTGGTGAGATGTGTTGCTTCGTTCGGTGGAGACTTCATACGTTGGAGAGGTTTGGACCGGTGGGGAGTTGGTCCGGTATAGGCCGGTCCGGCATAGGTTGATTCAGTGGAGAGGAGGGGTTGAAGGGATTGATGCCGAATGAGTTGGTTCGGTGAGGCATTTGGAAGAAGGAGGTTGGTTTGGTAGCATGGGGAGAGAGATGGTTTTGGCAGTGGCCTTAGTTTGGTGATGAGAATTCGTCCAACAAATCTGTCGACTTTTGTCACTTGAAAACTGCGGTTGAACTTCTGGCTTTACTTGGTTTTCCACTGGCCTGTACGTTTGATCACTGTTCATCATTGAAATTCAGTAGTTTGCATTGGTTTCCACTTGCGTGCAGTGCTTGATTTTGTTGACTTGTTAAATTTGAAACTTCAGATATGTTTTGACGATTTTGATAGTTGAAGTTTGTATTGTCTCATGTATATGTGTAGTTTCACTTTGTCAATAATACTCTGACTGTTGAGGCAGTGCAAGTGATATTCGAGTCTTCATTTGATAGTGCAGTGCACTTGATTTCTTACTGTTGCATGTGCAGTGTTTCACTTGAGCATTCTCGGCCATTTGATTTTGTTTTAAATTTAACACTGCTTTGATTTTGGCTTTGCTGGCCACCATGATGTCGACTTATGACTTGTTCAACTTCGACTTCGATTTTGTTGGATATTGAGCTTTTGAGTCTATGTTATGCCGAGAATTTGTTTTAAATTTCATTTTGATTTCATGGTTCGCGGTTGTGAACACTTGTTGGCTTCGGCCTTGACTATGTCAAACTTGATTTTGAAGTGTCTGCATTCATATATGTGTTTGTTCACTCATGTAATCTGTCGAATTTTGGTTTCCCTTGTTGTTCACTGGTCTTCGAGACAGCCCTTGTAGTGTTAGCTTTGCTAGCATTGTTTAAGTTAATCTGCACTTCATGTATTTTGATATTGCATTTCTTTGAACATTGCAATGTCCCTGTTTTCATGGGTTTATATTGTAACTGTTAGCTTTGAGACAGTTTGCATTTGTGTCAGCTGTGGTTATTGGATTTGCACTTGATTCATTACTTCAAGTCACTTGTGCATTCTCTCTAGTACCTCTGAACCTGTACTCAAGTTTGATTTCTTTTTATGCCTGGTTCATGCTGTACATATATACTGTTGAACTTCATATGCACTTGAGTCTGCATTGTGTCTGCAGTGTTGCATGCCCACGTCATATGTGCTCTAGCCTTGTTCACTTGATAGCATTTGGTCCAGACATTGTTGAGTTCCCTGCGTACATGTTTTCACTTAGTAGTCTGCATATATGAATTCACTTTAGCTTGCTGCCTGGTTATGTTAACATGTGTGTATGTATTGAATACATCTTCCTAGTATTGCACTTTGGTGTTCACCTGACATTCTTAGTTTGTGATTCACTGTCGCAGCCTGTTCTAGTTTCCAGTCATCATGTAGTTGCATAACTGGTTCATCACTTTTGTCCACTGCATACCATCTGAAGCTTAATATGCTAGCTCGTAGTTCACGTGTTCACATTAAAGTACATGCAGCTTGCTTTGATTTTACCAGTTCACTGTTGAGTTCATTTGCATGATGTGATTGAGTCTTTGCTACTGTGGTTGGTCTTGTTATTTCTTTGATATTGTGTAGCCTGGTCTGAAGTACATTTTGGTTCAGGTTGCACATTGTATCTGACCATGTTTTTTGGTCATGTTTGTGTACTCTGATGCTTTATCTGGTCTGACCTTCACTTGATTCACGCTGATTTTTGGTTGAGACTTGTTTTAGTCGTCTTGACTGTTTTCCTATACTTGTACATCGATTTGTACATTGAGTCGAATCCAGCTTAAATGCTCGGGTTTGACCTTGTGCTCGTTTGTGAACTTTCATTGAGCTTTTGTGTATTTCCTCACGGTATTGGCGAGGCAATGCACGTGTGCGTGAACTGCAGCCAATTCAGAACTTCACGTTTTGAAGTGATAATTCAATTGTTTGAATTAATTTAGTTTGATTTGATCATTTTGTTATTGTCTAATTACCCATTAGATAATTAGATTATGAGTTTCTAATTATTTTCTTAATAATTAGATTTTGTCGTTAATTGTCGTTTAGGCAATTCTGATGTTTTCTAAATTATCTTCATTGATGATCTTTTCATTTATTTTTGTTGATGATTGGATTCTGCTGATTTGTTGTTTAACACTTTTAAGTGTTATATTTACCGTTATCCGATTTCTTTTTAAAAGGGTCGGATATATGAGATTTCTGTGACTGCTATCTTTTTGATATTGATTATTATTGCTTCTACGCATTAATAACTGAGTTTGAATTAGACTGACCCGTGTATTATTTTCTTTTGAATGTAATACTCGGGTCAGACCCGAGTTATTTCAGGTTGTAGATTTCTTGCTTTGAGTTGCTGTTTGAGCTATGAAGACTTTTCACATCTTTTGGAGTAGTCGTGTCATAGTATAGGGTGATATGTATTCATGTATATTAGTTGATAATGTACGTGTATATATAACCTCCAGAGTCGACAGTTGTAGTTGTATCATATGTATTGTGTCAAATGTATTGTAACTGACATCAGTTATATATATATGAGACTTTTGTTATCTATGTTCCGCATCTTTTTGTATCTGTGTTAGTATTATATATATTGTCCTAAACCATTATGAACCATCGTAGTTCGTTTTATACTGGAATTGGGTATGTTGATGGGAGTGAATAAATAAGAGATGAAAAATTTAAAATATATACCACTCCTGTCGAGGTAACCAATACTAGTGTAAGGCGAACTACGGATGGCCGCTCCTATCCAGCCTTATTCTTCATAATAACAGACAGTATTTCTTTTAATACTCTTTGTTATTGTGTGTATAGAGGTGGGGCGTTACAGTTGGTATCAGAGCTTGGGGTTTATGGACATAATATAAAACATAACTTAGATGGAACATGTGTTACAACTATTGGTCGATGTTTTATTTGTGATTTGAGTCAAAACTAAAGTTTTGAAATTATGATGAAGTTTTTAAATATCTTTATTTAAAAATAAAAGTGAAACTGTGTTTTGTTGATTTGATTAAATTGTGTTCTGTTTATCAGAGTGCGCAGCGGAAACAGTGAAACTGTCTTCGCTGAGTACAACTGATAATCTTTTTGATTTAAAAATCAAAATATGAAATTGAAATAAATTTCATTTGCTGTTTACATAGCTGTGTTTATTTTGTTTCTTTGAGAATTTCGAATCCGAATTGAGGATTCGAAACGATTGCAGTTATGTGATTCTTGTTGAGATTTTTGCTGATTTTCTTTTATGCTAATCACATGTTGATTAGATTTTTGTTGTTTTGAATTATCTTCATTGAAGATATAATCGAAAGATTTCGTTGTTCATTTTGTAGTACGTGCAAATTTGAGTTGCACGTTACTACATTAATTTAACGTTGAACCGGTGTTTGGTTTAAACGTATTTTGTTGCCGTTATTTTATAACGGGATTATTACATCGGTGCTAAATTTTGAAGCACGGTGTTTTGTGGCATTTTGATGAATGAAAATTCATTGAGATAACATTTTGATGTAAATTTTGACGTTTAAAATTTTTTGTCGCTTTGGCTTCAATAAACGTCGAATTTTTTAAAAAAAAAGAGGATTTTCAAGCAGCTATTCCGCAATGATGATTTTGAGATACGATTTTACGGTGTTTTGGAAAGTACAATTTCCTTTTCGAAATTGTTACTAATATTGCTGCTTTAATCACGTAATTGGAAAATCGTTTTAAAATGAAAATTGTTTTATAAATTTTTTAATAGTTTGCACTTTCAAAAGAAGAGGAAGGTGAGTGATAATCACTTATGAGATTTATGGCATTAAGACCCAAGTAAGGGCAGCCAATTATTTTATATGAAAATCATATTACGATTTCTGTTAATCTTTATTTCTCTGAATAAATATATGATGATCATGAATGGCATTTTGGTTGCTGTTTTGATTTGTTTTTGGCATTGACTAATTTTGTTTTGAAAATTGTTTAATCAATCATATAACCTGATTACAGAAATGAGTTTATGACTCAGTTTTTATAAGAAAATAATTTGATTAATTTACTGAGAAATAGGGTATTGAACAATAATAATGGATTAGGCAGTATGAATGAAGAGGTTTATGCTCATGTCTAGTTCATTTAAAAATTGATATGAACAAAGCAATATTGAAAAAAAAATGTGATCAAGCAGAAATGACTTTGAAATGGGTTGTGAAATTTGGTATGAATGTTGGTATGTTTAGATATGATTTTTAAGGAAATTAAATTCCCTACTTATGAAATGAAGAAAGGATTACAAGAGTATTTCTGGAGTTAAAAAGGAAAATTCCTTAATTGAATAAATATGTATGGTCTCTAAATTACAAAGTAATTTAGGAGAGGTGCCTTGATCTACTCATCATCAGGCGGATGATGGGTATGTGCATGACTTGTTCAAGTCCTGAAGGCCTCTGTGCAAAGGTTAACAGAATTGAGTCCTTTGCAATGCACACTTTGTGTTCAAAGGCAAGAGTTTAGACCATATAAAAATGTAAAATGGAATTGGAAAATAAGCTAGGCAGTGTGAACAAAGGAGGTTCATGCTTATGTCTAGATTGTTTTAAATTGGAGATGAACAATGCAATAAATTATTTATGTGCTGATTTGTTCAGATCTAAAGCTAAAATGTTTTATGGGTTTTTCTCTAAAACCTTACCCTATGTTCACAATAGAATTGAGTATAAGAATTTTTATAGAATTCTACTGGATTTGTTTAAGAGATCATGACATTCTTGAATATAGGAGATATGCAAGTGATAAAATAAATTTTGAATGAGACAACTGGAAAAATGAAATAAAGCATTATTTTCATGAATGAAAGTATGGACAGTTGAAATTTTCTGAAATAAGAAATGAGACTGGTCACTAGATTATAAAACTAATCTAGGAGAGAAGCCTTGATCTATTCATCATAAGGAGTATGATGGGTATGTGCATGACTTGTTTAAGTCCTATAGGCCTTTGTGCAGGGGTTAACAGAATTGAGTCCCTTGCAATGCACTCATGGTGTTCAATGGCAAAGAGATATGACCAAATTAAATTGATAAATCGAGATTTAGAGCTGAACTATGGAATTAAAATGATTTAATTCCATAAGAGTAGGTGTACATGTATACTGTATTGAATAATTGAATATTTGTTGATTTGAGATTCGATTATCGTTTTCGATAATTGAATATTTGTTGATTTGAGATTCGATTATCATTTTTGATAATTGAATATTTGTTGATTTGAGATTCGATTATTGTTTTTGATAATTGAATATTTGTTGATTTGAGATTCGATTATCGTTTTTGATAATTGAATATTTGTTGATTTGAGATTCGATTATTGTTTTTGATAATTGAATATTTGTTGATTTGAGATTTGATTATCGTTTTTGATAATTGAATAATTGTTGATTTGGGATTTCTGATTATCGTTTTGATAATTAAAGATTATCGTTTTGATAATTTGGCAATTGCTAATTTTGCTGATTGTAATATTTTCTAGTCTCTAATTGATTCTAGATTATGTTGATTATATTAAACTATTGTTTTCTACCTATCTCTGTTGATAGTTATAGTTTGCTGATTATGAAGTTCGTGTTTTCTATTTATCTGTTGGATAACTAGATATTTGCAGTTTTGCGATTTGCAAATTTTGTTTTCTAATTATCTTTGTTGATAATTAGATATTGTTGTTTTGTGATTTCTGTATTCTAATTATCTAATTGATAATTGAATATTGCTAATAATTGCATTTATTCAGTTTTGTTGTTTTCTGATTATCTATTAGATGATTAGATTTTGTGAGAATTTGTGAACTTCTTTTATGGAATTAAAAGTTTTCTTCGGTGTTTGTGTTCTCGATCTTTAATTTTCTAGCTTAACCAGTTTATGTTAGAAAAATAATTGTTATTGACAACCTTAATTATGAAAATTGCGGGGACGCAATTTCTATAAGGAGGGGAGTCCGTGACAACCCGGATTTTTATAACGATTTATTTTCATCCAATGACGATAAAAATTATTGTTAATCGTTGTTTGGAATTTTTATCCGGTTTAAATTCTTTTACAAATTACAAATTAGTTAATGGTTCGTGGGCTTTGAATCTTGGCCTATGTTCTTCTTGTTGGTGCCGTGATAAAATCCAACACCCGTTCCACTTTCTCCATTCATTCAATTTTGAAAACCCTAAAGTAAACAAACGAAAACATGGCGGCTTCGATCTTGCTCGTCCCTCTTCGACAAATTAAGGCTCGTAAAAAAAAATCAAAGGCGCCGCTACGTCGTATTAATTGCCGATGCTTCAATTTTTGATCTGGCCTCTTCGTTCTAAGGTGAGTAATCCTAATTACTCACATCTAGTTTAATCTCAAGCATTTAAAGTATTAAGGTTTGAATTCCTATATTCTGTTCGTTGGATTTGTGATTTAATTTATCTCGGCATTGTTCGATTTGGTTCGTTGTTGATGATTTTTGGCATTTGATTAGTGAATTTTCTGTTGATGTCTGTCGAATTTGTTACATCTATTAAATGCTTTAAAAATATCCTTTACCCTAGTTCGAATATTATTTGACTTTATTGGTATCAATTGGTTGTTGGTCGATGATGGAGATTGTTTCGACCCTGAACTGTTTGATTTCATTTTTCTGACTTGCGGCTTGATTAGGCTGCTTTGAGTACCTTTGTAGCATATCTGACTGGTTTGATTTCATCTTGCCGTTCCATGATTTTTGATATTGCTCGAACTTGCCTATGAGTATTGAGTTCATTTTCATGTGTATATTTGAATCTGTCGACTTTTGTCACTTGAAAAGTACGGTTGAACTTCTGGCTTTACTTGGTTTTCCACTGGCCTGTACGTTTGATCGCTGTTCATCATTGAAATTCAGTAGTTTGCGTTGGTTTCCACTTGCGTGCAGTGCTTGATTTTGTTGACTTGTTCAATTTGAAACTTCAGATATGTTTTGACGATTTTGATAGCTGAAGTTTGTATTGTCTCATGTATACGTGTAGTTTCACTTTGTCAATGATACTCTGACTGTTGAGGCAGTGCAAGTGATATTCGAGTCTTCATTTGATAGTGCAGTGCACTTGATTTCTTACTGTTGCATGTGCAGTGTTTCACTTGAGCATGCTCGGCCATTTGATTTTGTTTTAAATTTAACACTGCTTCGATTTTGGCTTTGCTGGCCACCATGATGTCGACTTATGACTTGTTCAACTTCGACTTCGATTTTGTTGGATATTTAGCTTTTGAGTCTGTGTTATGCCGAGAATTTGTTTTAAATTTCATTTTGATTTCATGGTTCGCGGTTGTGAACACTTGTTGGCTTCGGCCTTGACTATGTCAAACTTGATTTTGAAGTGTCTGCATTCATATATGTGTTTGTTCACTCATGTAATCTGTCGAATTTTGGTTTCCCTTGTTGTTCACTGGTCTTCGAGACAGCCCCTGTAGTGTTAGCTTTTCTAGCATAGTTTAAGTTAATCTGCACTTCATGTATTTTGATATTGCATTTCTTTGAACATTGCAATGTCCCTGTTTTCATGGGTTTATATTGTAACTGTTAGCTTTGAGACAGTTTGCATTTGTGTCAGCTGTGGTTATTGGATTTGCACTTGATTCATTACTTCAAGTCACTTGTGCATTCTCTCTAGTACCTCTGAACCTGTACTCAAGTTTGATTTCTTTTTATGCCTGGTTCATGCTGTACATATATACTATTGAACTTCATATGCACTTGAGTCTGCATTATGTCTGCAGTGTTGCATGCCTACGTCATATGTGCTCTAGTCTTGTTCACTTGATAGCATTTGGTCCAAACATTGTTGAGTTCCCTGCGTACATGTTTTCACTTAGTAGTCTGCATATATGAATTCACTTTAGCTTGCTGCCTGGTTATGTTAACATGTGTGTATGTATTGAATACATCTTCCTAGTATTGCACTTTGGTGTTCACCTGACATTCTTAGTTTGTGATTCACTATCGCAGCCTGTTCCAGTTTCCAGTCATCATGTAGTTGCATAACTGGTTCATCACTTGTGTCCACTTCATACCATCTGAAGCTTAATATGCTAGCTCGTAGTTCACGTGTTCACATTAAAGTACATGCAGCTTGCTTTGATTTTACCAGTTCACTGTTGAGTTCATTTGCATGATGTGCTTGAGTCTTTGCTACTGTGGTTGGTCTTGTTATTTCTTTGATATTGTGTAGCCTGGTCTGAAGTACATTTTGGTTCAGGTTGCACATTGTATCTAACCATGTTTGTGGTCATGTTTGTGTACTCTGATGCTTTATCTGGTCTGACCTTCACTTGAGTCAAGCTGATTTTTGGTTGAGACTTGTTTTAGTCGTCTTGACTGTTTTCCTATACTTGTACATCGATTTGTACATTGAGTCGAATCCAGCTTAAATGCTCGGGTTTGACCTTGTGCTCGTTTGTGAACTTTCATTGAGCTTTTGTGTATTTCCTCACGGTATTGGCGAGGCAGTGCACGCGTGCGTGTACTGCAGCCAATTCAGAACTTCACGTTTTGAAGTGATAATTCAATTGTTTGAATTAATTTAGTTTGACTTGATCATTTTGTTGTTGTCTAATTACCCATTGGATAATTAGATTATGAGTTTCTAATTATTTTCTTAATAATTAGATTTTGTCGTTAATTGCCGTTTAGGCAATTCTGATGTTTTCTAAATTATCTTCATTGATGATCTTTTCATTTATCTTTGTTGATGATTGGATTCTGCTGATTTGTTGTTTAACATTGTTGTGTTATATTTACCGTTATCCGATTTCTTTATTAAAAGGGTCGGATATATGAGATTTCTGTGACTTCCATCTTTTTGATATTGATTATTATTGCTTCTGTGCATTAATAACTGAGTTTGAATTAGACTGACCCGTGTATTATTTTCTTTTGAATGTAATACTCGGGTCAGACCCGAGTTATTTTAGGTTGTAGATTTCCTGCTTTGAGTTGATGTTTGAGCTATGAAGACTTTTCACATCTTTTGGAGTAGTCGTGTCATAGTATAGGGTGATATGTATTCATGTATATTAGTTGATAATGTACGTGTATATATAACCTCCAGAGTCGACAGTTGTAGTTGTATCATATGTATTGTGTCAAATGTATTGTAACTGACATCGGTTATATATATATATGAGACTTTTGTTATCTATGTTCCGCATCTTTTTGTATCTGTGTTAGTGTTATATATATTGTCCTAAACCATTATGAACCATCGTAGTTCGTTTTATACTAGAATTGGGTATGTCGATGGGAGTGAATAAATAAGAGATGAAAAATTTAAAATATATACCACTCCTGTCGAGGTAACCAATACTAGTGTAAGGCCAACTACGGATGGCCGCTCCTATCCAGCCTTATTCTTCATAATAACAGGCAGTATTTCTTTTAATACTCTTTGTTATTGTGAGTATAGAGGTGGGGCGTTACAGCAGGAGCCTAATGTTTTGAAAAGAGATTTTGTTACTTTCGAAGGAGGTTATCCAGTGAAGTCTAAAGCAAGGTTTCGAAAGGCTTCGTTTTCAAAACAAATAACCCAATCTGACTTTAAAATAAAACTATGGCATAAATAAATAAATTGTTATGATAAGGAGTTTTTGAAAAGTTTTCTTTGATTAAAAAGGTTAACTGTATTAGCCAAATTTTTGTGTTTGCTTCTTCATATATGTATATATTCACATCGTGGTGGACCCAAAACTGTAATTTGGGGAAGGGTAGAATAAACAACTAGGTTGACTCAGTAGTGAATATAAATTAAGTTAACTCCTGAATGAGTAGAGTTGCAACCAAGATGTCAGGAAGACCAGAATATAGGATGCTAAAATAATAAATAAAGATATTGGCAGGGGCCAATAGTTTCTCGGTAAGCCCATGAAAACTGTATACAGGAAAAGATATTGGCAGGGGCCAATAGGTTCATAGTTAGCCCATGAAAACTATGTATAAAGGAAGATGTCAAAAAGACAGGTTCATAGTAAGCCCATGAAAACAATGTTTGATACTAGCAGGGGCCGGTAGGTTTATAGTTAGCCCATGAAAACTATGTCCAGATTAAGATATTGACAAGTGTCAATAGGTTCCTAGTCAGCCCACGAAAACTAGGATAATAAGAAAAGATATTGTAGTTACCAATAGGTTCCTAGTTTACCCATGAAAACTAGGATAAGTGTAAAGATATTGGAATCACCAATAGGTTCATAGTGATCCCATGAAAACTATGTAAGTGGATAGGGAATCCTTAAAAATTTAACCGGTTATTAGTCAGCCCATGAAAACTATTAGGTTAATAATAATCCTAGAAACTATAACTGTGGTAGATAGTCAAATGGAATGAGGATGGGTAATCCAGAATTGATTCACCTGTTTTGCATATCATCATATCATATTATTTTGAGATGTTATAACCATTGTGATTGCAGGAACATAGTATATGATTTTATAAAAAAGTTTTAGGATATTAGTGAGAGGAACCCGTTCCGCTAAGCGGCATGGTCTCACTAGATATCTAAATGATTTGAGATGGTAGATTATTATTCATACCAGGCTTTATGTCTGACTCGAAGTTTATGTTTCCCGTTAAAGTCTTGGGTACTCAATTGATTTTGAGTAGTTTTAGAGTTGAGATTTTCAGGTACCTCATTAGACGAAAAAAACATCCGAAGACGTGCAGGAGGCCTGATTGATATATATAGAGTTCACTTTTATTTGATTCCCCTATGTTGTTTGTAATGGCAAAGTTGTTAAATTGCCTTTATATACTCTGATCATCCAAGAGGACATCTTCATATGTCACTCTTGGCATATGTTGTAATAAATATATATCTTCTCTGAATGTGGTTAACGATGGTGGGATTATACAATGAATTTGGAAAAGTTTTGAATATAAATGTGATGTTGTTTGATGTTTTAAAAAAATTTCCATCTTCATGTGTTTCTATGTATCAATGTATCTAACACCGCCATATTTGGTCGCCGAGGATTAATAACTATGGATGACTGCAGCATCCATATCCATTAGTTTTGGGCCTCCAAGTAAGGGGATGTTACAAGTTGGTATCAGAGCATAGGTTTATGAAAACTTAAAAGAAAAGTTAAACCTAAAAGATTTTTCAAACATAATCCAATGAATCAGAGATATGATCAGGATTTTGGGTTAACGCTATTGTAACGTACTTGTATTTGATATATATAGGTATATATAAGTATGTATTCCCCTCTCTCATAGACCGTTCTTCTGTATCTTGCTAAGGCTCGTATGTAGATTTACGAGAAAAAAGATATGGAAGCAGGAAACGGAAGAGGAAATCTTGGTAGAGGAAGCACCGCAACTGAAGGAAATGTTCGACCTAACACATGGAGGAACCAAGATCGATAGGCTAATGCTAATCAAAATGCGCAAGCCAATGTGGATGCTAGAAATCATCCAATAGATGCGGGGTTGATTTATCAGTTCTTTGCTAATATGATGCAAGAAGGAGCTGCTGTTGGTGTTGTTGGGAATATTGGAGGAGCTAATCTTGTGGCTCTAGTTGGGAATAATTATGCTAAGCCGAGCAGAGACTACACCAGTTTGGGTGGAAAACCGTTTATAGGAACAGAGGATGCTATCAAAGTAGAGAATTTGTTGTTGCACTACGAAATAATATTTGCTGATCTTGGTTTAGAAGATGAGCAGAAGAGAAGGTTGGCCTCTAGACAGTTGCAAGGGTTAGCACTTCACTGGTGGAATAGTATGACTATTGGAGTTCCGGAGGAAGAGTTGACTTGGGCTGATTTCGAAAGAGATTTGAACAAAGATTTATTTCTGAGGTTGCTAAGTCAGCATTGATGCGGAGGTTTTTGGATTTAGTTCAGGGAGATATGTCAGTTATCGAGTATGCTAATAAGTTTGATGAGCTATCTCGATATGGATACACTACTATAGACATTGACATTAGAAGGAATGAAAGGTTCATTCGGGGACTGAGGCCCGACCTTGCTAGGGCAACCCTAACACATATTCGAGATCCAAGTAATGTAGTGGTGGAGATGGAAATCCGCCATGAAGAGGTGCTTGCTGTTTATGCTAGAGAGAAGCCATTTGAATCCCACGGTCTTCAAGGGAAGAAGAGAAAGTTTTTCAAAACGAAAGGAGCCTAGAAGAGAGATACAGCCAACAAAGCTAAAGCTGATTTAGTCTGCTACAAATGTGACAAGAAGGGTCATTTTGCAAATGAATTTCGGTCAGGCAAGGGGAAGAAGACTGTGGATAAGAAGCAGGTTAAGTGCTACAACTGCGATCAAGTTAGGCATTACAAGAATTAGTGTCCAGAGCCAGCTAGAGAGGACAAAGGAAAAGTATTTGATATTGGACCACCGACTTCTTCAAGACCAACTATAGCAGATAAGGGAAAGATTGTGATGGAAGGTACGTTTTGATTCAGAGTATTCCAGTTAGGATACTATTTGATACCGGTGCATCACATTCATTTATATCTCAGAATCTGATTGATGACTTATGCTTAGAACCCACCTACCTTATTTCTTCCTTAAAGTTTGTGAATCCAGTGGGAGGGTATGCAACTCTAGGGATGAGATGTGACCAATTAGAACTTGATTTGTTAGGTCATATATTTGCATGCAGTTTGTGTGTTTATGATTTCATAGGTTTTGGAATCATTTTGGGAATGGATTGGTTGGGTAGATATGAGGATAGGATATTTTGCCAAGATGGGGAAATATCATTAAGACACCTAGATAGTCATAACCGAATCATCTTCTCAGTAGAGAATTCCGAACGGAGTGTTTGTGCCTTGTTACGTGCTAAAGAAGTGGGCGAGGAGCTAAGTCAGGTACGAGTTGCAAGAGAGTTTGCAGATGTTTTTGAGCCGGTCATAGGACTACCCCCGAAACGAGCTATTGAGTTTTGGATAGATCTAGGAGCTGAACCTGTCAGTGGACCACCTAGCAGGATGACACCGACTGAGATGAAAGAATTGAAGGTGCAGCTAGTGGATCTAGAAGGAAGAAAAATTATTAGACCAAGTAGTTCACCTTAGGGAGCGGCCATGGTTTTCATGAAGAAGCTAGATGGTTCGTAAAGAATGTGCATCGACTATCGTAAGTTGAACGAAAGGACGATCAAGAATAAGTACCCTTTACCGAGAATAGATGATATGTTTGATTAGTTGAGTGGAGCTAGAGTGTTTTCCCAATTGGATTTGGCAACGGGGTTCCATCAGTTGAGAGAAGCAGATGACAGTATTCCTTTGACAGCATTTTGAACTAGGTATGGTTCGTATGAATGGTTAGTGATGCCATTTGGGTTGACGAATGCACCTGCTTTCTTCATGGATTTGATGAACCGAGTTTTTCGAGAGCACTTGGATAGGTTCGTATTGGTGTTCATAGATGGCATTTTGGTGTACTCGAAAGATAAAGAGAGCATGAAGATCACTAAAGAGTAGTGCTTGAGATGCTGAGGCAGCATCAGCTAAAGGCGAAGTTTTCCAAGTGTCATTTTTGGAAAAAAGAGGTCAATTTTCTTAGTCATATGATTTCAAATGAGGGTTTGGCAGTAGATCCAGTTAAGATCGAAGCTGTTAATAATTGGTAGAGACCAGAGACGGTAAACGAGATCAGAAGTTTTCTTGGACTTACTGGCTATTACCGAAGATTCATTAGGGATTTTTCACGGATAGCAACACCTTTGACTAAGTTGACCAAGAAAGATGTGAAGTTCATTTGGTCCGACAAATGTTAGGAAGGGTTCCTTAAGTTAAACCATCTGTTGACCAATGCACCGGTGTTAGTTGTTCCAGATGGAAACCAAGGGTTGGTGGTGTACACTGATGCATGTGGATTGGGATTGGGAGTTGTGTTGATGCAGAATAGTAAAGTCATTGCCTACGCTTCTCGACAGCTTAGACCGCATGAGGTGAGATACCCTACTCATGATTTGGAGTTGGCTGCGGCGATCTTCGCATTGAAGATTTGGAGACATTATCTCCTTGGGGAGAGATTTGAGCTATACATGGATCATAAGTCTTTAAGATACTTATTTCTCAGAAGGAGTTGAATATGCGACAGCATAGATGGTTGGAGTTTTTGGCAACTTATGATTTTAGTATAGAATATACTCTTGGGAAAGGAAATAAGGTAGCGGATGCTCTTAGCAGGAAACATCAAAATGTGGTGTTGGCTATGTTGGCAGGATGGAAAGATTTGGAAGCTTTGACTACTTGTAGTATAAAGTCGAGATCGACTGTTGGTTCTAGTCAGAGTGCCGCTATGTTAGCATGTTTAGAAGTGCGAACAGTGCTGATCGAAAGGATAGCTTCTAAGCAGAAAGAGGATCCAATATTAGCCGAGAGAATTAGAAGTCTTGAGGTAGGATCAGAGATCGATGATCTAAATGATTTTGACATCGACCTGAGAGGATGGTTGAGAAAGAAGGGACGCTTATGTGTTCCGAATATAGAGAACTTGAGAAGAGAAGTTCTAGAAGAGTGTCATCGATCCAAGTTTACGATTCTTCCTAGGGGGCCCAAGATGTATCAGGATATGAAGAGGAGCTTCTATTGGGAAGGCATGAAGAGGGATGTTGGCTTGCGGGTTGGGCAGTGTGCTAGCTATCAACAAGTGAAAGACGAACACCAGAAGCCGAGCAGGTTGCTTCAGCCTTTAGAGATTCCAGTATGGAAGTGAGATTCTATATCCATGGATTTCATTGACGGGTTTCCAAGATCTAATAGGGGAAATGAAAGCATATGGGTCATAGTGGACAGATTGACCAAGAGCGCCCATTTCATTCCAGTTAAGTCAACCAGGACGACATCTGTTTTGGCGAAGTTGTTCATAAAGAACATAGTTAGACTTTATGGAAATCCTAGTAGCATAGTCAGTGATAGAGATGCATTATTCACTAGCGAATTCTGGAAAAGTCTAAAGGGGGTATTAAGTACCAAGCTCAAGATGAGTACAAAATATCACCCACAGACGGATGGGCAGACTGAGAGAGTCAATAAAGTACTCGAGGATTTGTTGAGAGCTTGTGTATTGGACTTTGCTGGATCTTAAGAAGATCACCTACATTTGATTGAATTTTCCTATAATAATAGTTATCGGACTAGTATAGGAATGGCGCCTTTTGAAGATTTGTATGGAAGGCCATGCATATCATCAACATGTTGGTTAGAGACTAGAGACAGATTGGTCTTAGGTCCAGAGATGGTTAGAGAGGCATCAGAGAAGATTGAGTTGATCCGAGAACGGATGAAGGAAGCTCAATCCAAACAGAAGAGTTACACAGATAAAAGGCGTAAAGACCTAGAGCTCTCGGTGGAGACAAGGTTTTTATCAAGTTGTCACCAATGAAGGGTGTGATACGATTCGGAAAGTCAGGGAAGCTGGCACCGAGATATGTTGGACCATTCCAGATTGTAGAAAGGATTGGAAAGCTCGCATATAGAGTAGAGTTTCTAAGCAATATGGCAGGTGTCCATAATGTATTCCATGTGTCTCATCTTCGCAAGTATGTGCATGATCTAGAGACTATCATTCCTCCGACAGAGTTGAAAGAGTTGGTAGTAGAGCCTAATTTGATAATAGTTAGACAACCAGTTCGAGTTGTGGCAAGATATGAGAAAAGATTGAGATCTAAGACAGTCAAGTTTGTGAAATTTCAGTGGAGTGACAACGTGAAGAACTGTACTTGGGAGACAGAGGACAGGATTTGAGATACTTATCTTGATCTGCTTTAAGTGTATGACTATATTAGATTATACAGATAATTGCTAGTTAGGTAGACTAGTATAGTTGTTAGGAGTTGCTACAGATTATTGCTATGTTTAGCATTTAGTCCTTACTGAATTTCGAGAACGAAATTCTTTAAGTAGGGGAGCATGTAACACCCCTAATTTTAATAACAATATTCAGGAGATTTAATTAGATAAATTAAATAGAATAATGAAATATTAAGTGGTAAGGGGATTGAGAATTGAATAAATATTAAGTGGCCGTGCTTATTAATTTAAATGGACTTAAGAATGGTTTATAAACTAATTGAATTATATAAAAGCATAATAGGAATTAGCCACCCATAACCTTCACCCTTATACATAATCATATATATATATATATACTTGAGTACTTAGGCCATTCACGTTTATTATCGTTTTTCTCACAAAACAAAAACGTAAAAGAAGAAGAGAAAATTCAAAGAAGAGTTAAGGAATTAAAGAAGGGGAATCAAACTTAATTTCAATTCAATCTCCTTATCCTAATCAAGGTGAATAATAATTCCATCTCTATTTTATTTCGGATTTAAGATTGAATTTGTATATATGATGTTTGGATGATGATATGCTTGAATTAAACCTTGTTTAATTTAAACAAGTTTGTTTAAATAATGATTTATATGGTTTTAGAGCAAAACCGATAGAAATTGGTGTTTGAATGCCATGGAAAAATTATATGTTATGAAAAACATGATTTTGGAGTTGGGTTTTAAGTTTGATAAATTTCCAAGCCATGGAAAGATTATTATAAATTTTCGAATGAAAATATGATGAATTGGGTTAAGGAATTTATTTCAGAAATTATATTTAGAATTTAGGTCTGAAATTTTGATATGTTAGATAACATGATCAAAGTGAATTTCTGTAATTTATGGGGATTTTTCTTAAGTGATTTACTATAAGAATTAAATTATTTTGAGAGAATGATCTAAATGATTTAATTGTATTTTTAATGGAAGGGCTTATCTGCAAAAAAAAAATTGATGCTTTTCCAAAATTTAGAGGAGGTTAGTTGAGGCAACCAATTATATGTTTACATGTAGGCAGGTTAGTTGATATAAATTGCTTTATCTTGCATTAAATCTAGAAAAACATGTTTGGCTCTATCAGAGGTACCTTTCGACTCATAGTTTTTTCCTTCGATCAAGTCGAAACCATATTAAGCCGAAACCAATACATAGGGTATCATTTAGGTGGTACGTAGTGGATTGGAGAAAGGCGGAAGGTATGGTGTCGAAAGTGTTGCGTCCGATGGGGTCGATACCTTAGTTTGTTTTAAAAAGTTAAGTGCCTGCATTTGTTTTACTAAAGCTTTCGACATAGTCGAAACATATGTTTTTGAAAGGAGTTTTCTAATAGCTTACAAAAGGGTTGCCATTTTCTGTTTTAAAAATAAGAGGTTCCTACTTAGTCGAAGCCCTATTACCATTCTTTTGTGTTTCAAGTGTATTGAAGTTATCAATGCTTTCGAAGGGTAGTGTTTATTTTAAAGATGTATTAAGCACTTCCTACATGCTTTCGAAAGGGTTCAAGGGTTTCGAAGGCAATGGCTTCGAAATGGGGTTTCGATGCTATCCTTCAGTGTTTTATTTAAATAATTTGAAGCTTTCGAAAGGGGTGGTGCCGATGCCATCAAGTTTTCCCCAATATTTTTATATGGTAAAGAATGGTTTGGAAAGAGATACTTTCGTTTATATTCACTTTGACCCAAATGATAGTTTTAAATGTAAATCCAATGGTTTCAAAACGGGGACTTCCAATGCTTTCGAAAGGGATACTTCCAATGGTTTCGAAGCTTTGCTTCTAAAGTTAAATGCTAATACTTTGATACATTCGAAAAGTTTCGAAAGAAGGGTTTTAAAGTGTTCAAAAGGCATGAGCCTAATGTTTTGAAAAGAGATTTTGTTGCTTTCGAAGGAGGTTATCCGGTGAAGTCGGAAGCAAGGTTTCGAAGGTTTCGAAAGGCTTAGTTTTTCAAAACAAATAACCCAATCTCACTTTAAAATAAAACCATGGTATAAATAAATAAAGTGTTATGAAAAGGAGTTTTTGAAGAAGTTTTCTTTGATTAAAAAGGTTAAGGGGATTAACCAAATTTTTGTGTTTGCTTCTTCTTGTATATATATATACATATTCACATTGTGATGGACCCATAACTGTAAATCAGGGAAGGGCAGAATAACCAGCTAGGTTGACCCAGCAGTGAATATAAATTAAGTTAACTCCTGAATGAGTAAAGTTGCATCCAAGAGGTCAGGAAGACCAGAATATAGGATGCTAAAATAATAAAGAAAGATATTGGCAGGGGCCAATAGGTTCTTAGTAAGCCCATGAAAACTGTGTATAGGAAAAGATATTGGCAGGGGCCAGTAGGTTCATAGTTAGCCCATGAAAACTATGTATAAAGGAAGATGTCAGAAAGACAGGTTCATAGTAAGCCCATGAAAACTATGGTTTGATACTGGAAGGGGCCAGTAGGTTTATAGTTAGCCCATGAAAACTATATCCAAATTAAGATATTGACAAGTGTCAATAGGTTCCTAGTCAGCCCATGAAAACTAGGATAAGAAGAAAAGATATTGGAGTTACCAATAGGTTCCTAGTTTACCCATGAAAACTAGGATAAGTGTAAAGATATTGGAATCACCAATAGGTTCATAGTGATCCCATAAAAACTATGTGATTGGACAGGGAGTCCTTAAACATTTAACCAGTCATTAGTCAGCTCTTGAAAACTATTAGGCTAATAGTAATCCTAGAAACTATAACTGTGACAGATAGTCAAGTGGAATGAGGATGGGTAATCCAGATTTGATTCACTTGTTTTGCATATCATCATATCATATTATTTTGAGATGTTATAACCATTATGATTGCAGGAGCATAGTATATGGTTTTATGAAAAGGTTTTAGGATATTAGTGAGGGGAAACCCATTCCGCTAAGCGGTGTGGTCTCACTCGATATCTAAATGATTTGAGATGGTAGATTATTATTCATACCAGACTTTATGTCTAACTCAAAGTTTATGTTTTCCTCCTAAACTGTTGGGTACTCAATTGATTTTGAGCAGTTTGAGAGTTAAGGTTTTTAGGTACCTCATTAGATGAATCAAGCTTCCGAAGACGTGCAGGAGGCATGATTGATATATACAGAGTTCTCTTTTATTTGGTTTTGTTGTGTTGTTTGTAATGGCAAAGTTGTTAAATTGCCTTTATATACTCTTATTATCCAAGGGGACATCTTCATATGTCGCTTTTGCCGTATGTTGTAATAAATATATATCTTCTCTGAACGTGGTTAACGATGGTGGGATTATATAATGAATTTGGAAATGATTTGAATTGAAATGTGATCTTGTTTGATGTTTTAAATTTTTTTCCATATTCGTGTATTTCTATGTATCAATGTATCTAACACCGCCGTATTTGGTCACCGAGGATTATTAACCGTGGATGGTTGCAGCATCCTTAGCCGTTAATTTTGGGCCTCCAAGTAGGGGGATGTTACATCATCAAAAAACACCATGACAAATTTATTAAATTGCCCTCTAAATATACTACTCGTCAATTCCACAAAGTATGTTGGGGCATTCGTCAGTCCAAAAGGCATTACCTCCCACTCATAGGGTCCATATGGAGTACTGAATGTGGACTTCAGCTTGCTTTCCTCTGCAATCCTTTACTGATGGAATCCTATTGCTAAGTCTAATTGGGAAAAAACTTTTGTACCCACAAGTTGGTCGATCAAGTCATATATTCTAGGTAAAGGGTACCTATTCTTTCTTGTCAACTTTTTCAACTCCCTATAATCGATGCAAAGTCTTAAAGAACCGCCTGCCTTAGTAGCAAAAACAACATGGGCTCGTCACTTAGAAGTACTCCTACAGATGAATCCTTTCTTCAATAATTTTGAGATTTGCTTATCCGATTCCCTTCTTCCGTTGGGGGTCATATGTCTCAAAGGTAGAGCGATGGGTCTTGCATCCTTCTCCATATGGATTCAAAACTCAGTCTCCCTATGGTGTGGGAATTCCGATACCTCATCAAAGACATCAAGAAATTAACAAACTACGGGTGCAGATGATGGCTCTCCAATAACAGATAGATTTAGTGAGTATAAATGGCTTAACTCAACTAAAGCTTTGGGTGTACAAAGAACTTCTAGGTCACGACTTCCGCAACTCCTTAATCATACTACCCTCTTATCACAGTCAAGAGTGGCTCCATAATGTGACGACCAATCTATACCTATGATAAGCCCATACCCTCGAAATTTAGAACATATGTAGTACATATGAAATCAACGTCGCATATGTCTAACACTAGGTCTTTGAAAATAAGAGAAAGATGGGTCAAACCCCTAATGGGATTGGAAAACACTATTGAGTTATTGACCATCTGGGTTTGAAGGTTTAAGGAATTTATTACATCCCTAGCTATAAAGGATTGTGATGGCCCCGAATCAAATAGGATACGAATAGTAACCCCAAAAATAAGAGTTATACCTTCTAGAGCTGCTTTTCCTTGGTCTCTTGGTGGCTTACTGGCAGTAGAGACAGCTTCAATAACGTAGGCCTGTCCGTTTGATCCTTCCTTAGCCATCTCGGGACATTGATTCTTGTGATGCCCTTCCTCGTGGCAGTTAAAGCACCTTCCACTAAAGGCTTCCTTTATCATACTCACCCTACAATCTTTAACTTCATGACCATTCCTTTGGCATTTCTTACACACCTTCACATCCTTCTTAAACTTCCCCTTTGACTTCTTTTTGGCCCAAAATCTCCCCTTCTTGGACCCTCCTTGCTTTTAGGTCAGTGTAGACTTCTCCTTCTCTCTTCCCTTATCTTCCTTATTGGCCACGTGCATCATTGCCGTTTCTACCAACATTTCATATGTGGCCCCCATAGGTACTTGGGTCAACAACATTTCTCTTCACGAGGAATTTAAGCCCTTCACGAACTTTATGTCCTTTTTCATAGGTGTGTCTATCGGGCTCATCCCAAATTTAGCACATTCAGTAAACTTAGCTATGTACTCCTTAAGGGTCGAATCACTTTGTCTCAACTGAATGAACTTTTCCAATTGCAAGCTAACCTTTGCTCTAGAAATGAATTTCATCTCAAATCGGTCCTTGAATTCACCCAAGAGAATATCCTTCCAGACTGCCCATCAGTCACACAGTTTCACCAATTCAAGGCTTCTTCCCTGAGGTGCCAAGCTGCTATTCTTCTTCTTAACTGATCATCCCAACCAAGCTCTCTAAATATCTTTTCGCGGTTACTAATCCAAGCTTTAGCTTTCAAATATCCTTTAGTTCTAGAGTATGTCTTCCCTCCAAAATTGGGAAAATTATTACACAACTAAGGAAAGTCGACAAAACAAGGGGTTGGATCGAAGGGCGGGGCAGTGTGTGCTACCGGTGTAGCTGAAGGAATAAGAATCTGCTTGATAGTCCTAAAATATTGTTTAAACCATTCGGGAATTCCACAAATGGATGGTCTTCTACGAGTAGGGTTCCCTTGTTTGGAAGAAGATTGATTATCGGCCATACCAACTATCTGTAGGTTAAACCTTTAGTGACGATTTTCTAAGATAGTATTAACATGTTGAAAGAAAAAAGGTTGCCTTATGTACATGCATATGTTCAAGAAGAGAGGGTGTGTATGTAAATATAGTAAGAATTTTTTGAAAATTCTTTTTAAAAAGCCTTTTTCAAAATAATAAATACGTCTCTCATACGTATAGTTTTTCCCCTTGATCGGGTAACCTAGACTCTGATACCAAATGTAACAACCCACCCCGGAACAAGCCTAAATTTCGACCCAGAAAAGGCCCATCGAAACTTAGATCCATTCTAAGGCAAGCTATTGATAGAAAAAAAAATAACATTGCAAAGCCATAACTAAACTTTCAGAACTCACAGCGGATGGAACAAAATATAGTAGTAAAGTGTACACATTTATTTCAAAACCATAAAAATGTCAAAACACAAAATCCCATAAAAACCATAACATAACATCCGTTACAACAATTGTCTAAATCCATGAGTACACATAAAAGAAAATAATAATAAATACTGCCACTAGCCAAGCTTCTCCATCTCTAAGTATCATCATCGCCATCACTCCGTCCTTAACCTGTGTTGTAATGAGGAGGGAGTCAGAACAACAAGTGTCTGGTGAATAAAAGCCTCGAGTCTTACCTTTTCAGTACTTGGGCAGTATATTTCAAAATAAGAATATGTTTACGAACATAAAACCATTAAATTCATTTAATACTTCTTTATAAGGAAAGGAGGCGGGTCCAACCACTTAATACCTTCCATTCTAGCAGTAGGTTTCTAAAATCTCATATCCTAATCATACGTCATAAATAGCTAATAATGTGAGAGACGGTACCCAAACCACGTAATGCATCTAAGTGGAAAATAGGCATACTCTGTTCATTTAAGACCTTAATTAGGGCAAACCCCATCATTTAAGACCTATTTCCAAAAGCGTGCTCCTCAATGGTACTATCTAGCTAACATCATATGGAATCTCATATGCCACTTAATACTTCCAAGTGAAAAATAGGCAGACTCTGGTCATTTAAGACCTTAATTTAGGTAGACATCATCATTTAAGACCTGTTTCGAAATGCGGACCTCTGTAGAGATACCACCTAACGTGTCCCCGTGGCCATTTAATACTTCATCTGGGGAAAAGCGGTGGGTCCAACCACTTAATACCTTAAGACCCAAAAGCAAGCCCTTTGTCTTATGTCCCATATTCATAATGACATCTCACATTAGTCTGCTATTTGTAGGAACTGGTAGCCAAATTAACTGGGCAGATTTCCCTTATAGAATTTGGGACCAACCTTGCGTCATTACAAATATTTATCATAAGGATATCTCACATCAACAAAAGTGTACACAACTTCTAGTAGCCACAAAGTGAAGAGCATACTTCCGTCATGTAACTCTGTTGACCTCGCATCCCTATGACTTAGCCACAAATCAATTACTCTCTATATATATATATACACACACATACATTCATCTCACGGTTTCATAAATAAGGCCTTATAAGGAATCTTCCTTATTACGCCTTAAAACAAAATTTAGGCTATATAAGAGTTTCCTCTTATTTTTGCCTCACAATCAATTACCTTCCTAATGAGGGAAATAAATGCCTAATTAACTACACCACATACGTAATAATTATACATTAATTACGTAAGTAGAGATGAATAAATAATCGCGTCTACTAAGTTCTAGACGCACAGATTTTACGCTCTAAACTAGCGTTAAATGTTAATTTCCTAGCCAATTATTATTACAAGTCCTTTTTCTTCAAATTCCCAAGATTTCGTGGGATTCTAATGTCCGAAATAGGGAATAAATGTTCATAACCAAAACTGCAATAAGACTTGTAAATAAAATAGAAACTCGATTTATTACAGCAATTCAATGGAATATCTTAAACAATAAGAATTGCAATCTAAACCCAATATTCTATTCAACTCCTCTTTTACAAAGAAATAGATAAGAATAAATGGTGTAAACTACGAATAGAATTCGTAATCTAAACCCTTATTTTATTGAAGGATCACAATTTGACCCAAAATAGAAGGAGAAGTGGAATAGACTATGAAATTATTAAAAATTACATAAACGAAACAAATTCCATCAAGTTGATGTAAATAATTGGGAATCTTAGCATAGAATTGACATATCAAAATAAAAAGGAATTTTGGGCGATTTTTTCTATCATATTTTTGGAATCCCAAAATCCCTAAGGCATATTCAAATCCAAAAAAAATACACTAAACAATTGCTGAAAAGAAATGCTAAGGATTCCACTCACAGATTAGCCTTAGCTTCACTCAAATGGATTTGTAGCCTTTCAATCTCTTCCAGAATCTCTCTCTTTTGATATGTGACGACCCGCATTTCGAAAGGTTTAAATTGACAATAATCCACACATGTCCAACTCAAAGAATCTGAAACACAGATAATCAATGGGGTTAATTAAGAAAAATAAGAAAGAAGAAGAAAACAAACACAGAATCTCGCAGCAGAATGACAAAATATAATAATCAAATATACTGTTCATGAAGCTATTTACTATACATTTGATTATAATTTATACAACATTTATCAGATTTATATATACAACAGAACAATAGAATAATGTAGCGGAACAAACAATGTGGTGAAATAATACTAGTAATAACAATATACCAAATCTTCGTCTTCGTCTTCGTCTTCGTCCTCCAGAATAAATCTTCAATGCGCTGAAAACTCAGGGCTGACCCGAGCGTAATGAAAAGACAAAACACTCGAGTCGGGACTAAAATATCCTTATGTGAGTCAAATCAATATCACATATAACAGGAGTGTAATAGCGTCAGAGCTCTTTACGGGGTTTCACATCTCCTATCCAGTGTATATCATGTGTGCAATAACTCAAGAGATGTTACGGGATTTTCCATCTCTTAAGGATCCGTCAAAATATTTGTATATAGTAGAATACACTATATATGTAATGTCTAATCAGTAAAATTAATATTTTTCTTAGCGTTAAGGCTTTACATTAACCCCTCTTAACGCGTATTTAAGCATTGTTGTACAATTTGCATATAACGCCCCAGTAGCACGTCGAAGGATAGGGATGCGCCGTGATACGACGATACTAAACCAAAATCGTAGTGGTCTCGTATAAGGATAAAAGTATGACAAGACACGTGAGGCAATGCCCAAGGTAGGATACTATCAGTTTGGGTCGTAGGGCTGGTGGTAACGCATCGTAGCCACGATTGCTCATCGCATCCATCCACTCCATATCGAGTCAAAGGAAGGTTACCCAAATCATGGTGCTCCAATCGAAACCAACATCGATGAAATAGTATGGACCAAGTCCAAGAAGAAAATCGAAGAACGGATGTCTGCTGTGGGTAGCTATCTTACTTGGCCCTTTCAAGCCATCCTGTTTTAGTCATTTCAAATTGGCATAGCTGCCGAGGTCTATCCATTATCGTTCTCTTTATTTAAATCCAGCAAACGTACGCCAAATCCAACCACTTCATTCTGGAGTCTCCTCCACGTGCACAGTTGTTAAAGTGGATCCAATATTGACATAGAGTATGCCAATAAGAGGCCCATGTCTCTTTAACAGCCAAACGTCATTTTACACACCGGTTGGTACTTTTACATTTCAAAAACGATTCATACTTGATATTAAAATATCATATTCACATCAAAATATCATTACATTTCAAAATCATCATATTTACTCAAAATACACTAATTTCACTTGAAAATCATTTTCGCCTCGATATCTAAATTTCACTTCCAAAATCATTTCAAATTTCAACTTAGATTATAACTTCATTTTAGCCTAATTCGCATTTAAAACAACGATTTAAATATAAACATTCCTACTTTGACCAGTTTGAATTTTTAGAAAATAGTTTGAATTTTTTTTAAATAGTTTAAAATAGTTAAAATGGTTTGATACAAATGGTTTGAGTATTGGAAATGGTTTATATACTAAAATAGTTTGAAAAATCAAAGTAATTTGAATATTTAAAAAGATAGATTTTTTAACAGTTTATATATTAAAATAATTTATTTTGAAAATAGTTTCAACTCAAACTGATTCAATTCCAAATCTTCCAATTCAATTCAATTTCAATTTCCATTCAATTTGAATCGATTCCGTTCCAATTTCAATTCGAATTAACTTTAATTTCAATTTCAATTCAAATTAATTTCAATTTCAAAATGTTCATTTTAACTTCAAATTCACGATTCGATTCAATGGTTTAAATTTCAATTAAATTCTCAATTTAATACCATTTCAGTTCATATAAATTCGAGTTCGATTTCAGAATATCGAAATTTAATTCAAATTAAACTTCAATGTATGAATATATATTCAAATCTTCAAAATAATTCAAATCCGAGCTCGAATTTTGAAATATCCATTCATACCACCTTTACTTAGACAAATTCGAAGTTCAAGTAAAAGTTCAAATCTTTAAAACAATTTCAGTTTCTTAATTCAAGTCATATGTTGATTTTTTTTACTTCACATTTCAAAATAAATTCTTAAAACGATTCGTTTAACCAATTTCAATTTCAACATTTCAAGACTCGAATTCGAAATTAATTCGATCTTTATAAATTCGATTTTTTTTCTTTAAATCAAAATCATTTAAATAATTTCAAAACCAATCAGGTGTCCGTATATAATTTTCTACCATGTGGCCAAGTGAATAGTTATTTTGATTTTTAATTACAGGAATGGATATATATCATTTCAATCCAAATCAAAGTGTCATAGGTATATATCATTTCAACCTATTTCTTAATTTATTCGAAATAATTCAAATAACAGTTTATATACCGTTGGATAATTTACATGGTGATAACAGGATACATATAACATAAATAAACATCCAATCATCTAAAATATCTACCAATAAACATCCATCACAATCAACATCCAAATTAGTCAATAAATCGCAACAATTTACTAGTTATCAATATTCGAGAATTTTACTAGCAGTTTAATTCCAATTTCAAATCAATTTAACTATTAATTCAAAATTTCTATGATATAAATTTCTATGTCGATTTCCATGTCAGTTAATTTTACCAAACAACAATCAATAAATTTAAATCACTTCAGGATTTCAATTAACTAACTAAAAATAATTTAGTCATTCGTAAGCATTTAAAACACTCACCTTTATTTGAAATTGAAATTTTTTTAGCTTCAAATAAATTCCAGTTCTACTCCATGTCGTAGACAACGTCAATATGATCGCAATGCAAATGACGGCACTCGAATTCGACCTCGTGTGAACAATATACGAATAAATTAGCATAACAATTGAAATTAAATTATAATTAACAAAATAATATAATTAACAAACCTAAAGCCATCTTCCTCAACGCGATCTATACCAGGCCCGTACAGTGACTCGCGAACAACTTCGACCACGACATTGATGCGCGCCGCCACTAACAGGACCATCGTTGACTGGGCCTAGCCACGCCACCTCAGCCTCCAGTCGCGCCACCGCTTCCAAGACCCCATGTGGGCAAAATGAGGACAAGAAACTTAGCAATGTCGCGAACGAACGGAGCCAGAAATCATTCACCACATCACGAAACAACTCAATCCAACCATCCATCTCGTAGAGCTCGACGGGATCTACGGTTTTCCTTTTTGAAATTTTTGATTTCGTTGCGTGGATGAAGAGAAATCGAGGGGAGAAGAGGAGGGAATATCGGCCATTGAAATCGCTGAAGGAGGCAGCAGTTGCATTTAGGGTTTGCGCAAATAAGAAAATGAACGACCTATTATATAAATGTACGACCCGATTGACCCGCGAAATTTTCAAACTCCAAACGAAGTGTGCCGCCTGGCATTCTATATGTTATACCCCCATTCCAAACAAAATGGAACTAGTTTTGGATGCCAATTTCATCATATTCAGAAGATAACATTTCTAAATCAAATTATTTAATTAAATACCTTTAATTGATTTCTACGCGTTTCAAGCTTGCACGGCGAAACGACAAGTCTATTGCTACGAAACTTAAAATCCTATAATAATTCACTATTACGGATCCGATGAAACTGGTTTCGTCGAAATCCGAGACAGTTCCCAAAAAGACTATTTTCACCCGTTAATTAAAATATAAAATTTCCAAAAATTAATATAATCACTTTAAATTCAATTTTAAAATTTTAACAATCTTCACTCATATTTAAATAAAATTTAAATCAACTTTCGACATCATTTTCATTCACAATAAATTCAGGATTCAATTATTTAAATAATTTCCAATATTAAATTTAAACAATTTAATTATCCAATAAATCACATTAATAATCATTAAATTTCAAATGAATTTTAGTTATCAACAATTATTTTATTTACATTTAATTAGTTCAACATTCATTATTCAATTCCAGCTATTGATTATAAACACATTCAATACATAGAATTTCATTCAATACTGGTTATTGCCTAAATCTTCGAAGTTGGTTATTTCAAAATTTATTCAAGTTCATATTAAATAAACTACATTAATAAATCATCAAATTTTTATTTCTAACCTATTTTATCCAATAATTATATTAAATTCAATAATTTAAAATAGTTAAAAATATGTGTCGTTACATGATATACACACACACGATAGGGAAGAGTTATATATATTCATTAGATTTAGAATAATCGGAGAAGAATATGATAATAATATATTGGAGGAAGAAGAAACAAATAGGAAATAAGTTGAATTCTTACCTGAAATCTCTATAGAGATTCTAAATCTTATTAGAGAGAGATAGAAATGGCAGAATTTTGTCATATTCCCCAAAATAATAAGAATAAAAGTGGAGAGGATAGCCTTCTATTTATACAAGTTGAAACACACTAGAACCGTAGGATGGAAGTAGGTAGGAAACGGGTAAATCTAGAACGTACATCGAATAAAACATAGCTTCAAACCCTAGCCGCCACTGGCAACTTTTGTTACCAAGTGGTCGATCGCCTTTGGGTGACCGATCGACCACTACGGTCCACCGGTTGACCTATATATGTCGACTGCTCCTCTATTTCGGGGAATGATTATTTATTTCCATTGCAAGATTATTTTATTCCCTAATTAACTTTTTAACGTTAAATGTTAATTAAACGTTTACTTAGCCCCCAAGCTAATTTTTGAAATTTAAACCCTAAATTTGATTTCTCATTTAAATTTGAATTCAAACTAAATAAATATAAATCTAAGAACTTTAAATGCCCATAACTTCTTTGCTTGAGCTCCATTTACAGCATATTATATGTGGAAACAAATCCAAACTTTTCCACAAACACAATGGAATAACTTTTGTGGTCAAATTCCAACTTCTATAAAATTTCCATATCCAACCCTAATCATATTAATTCAATTTACTTTATTTATTTATGGTTCATTTTACGGGGTGTTTCATGTTGACCTATGTTCTTATAAATTTCAACCTGATTGTACTATATATGTCGATCTGTACCTGGTGTTGGCTGTGATTTTAGGTTTTTTTAAATTCGATAGCATTTTTTCATTTTGTTTCTCATCGTCTTCATTTTCTAATCCCTCCTCTTTAGTTTTTAATGGAAGCAACCACTCATATGCATCCCCATAACATCCATATAAGGAATTATTCTCTCCCTGATCAAAACAACAACTCTACTCAGCTATTTTCTTTCTATCTCTAATTTTTGCTTTATACATTCACAATTGATCAAAACAAAAATTATAAAATATCATCCATTTCCATATTTACAATAGTCAAAAGCACTTTTGTAACTCTCGTTGTTAATTTTTGGATTTAGTATGTGCGTTATAGGAGAGTGTACTAAAAAGAAGATGTTCATATTGCAAGACACATGTAACGACCTGTATTTTTTTAACTATTTTAAATTATAGAATTTGATACAATTATTGGATAAAAATGGTTAGAGATAAAATTTAATGACTTATTATTGTAATTTATTGGATAATTAAATTGTTTAAATTTAATATTGGAATTATTTGAATAATTGAATCTTTAATTTATGTGAATGAAAATGGTATTGGAAATTGATTTAAATTTTATTTAAGTATGAATGAAGGTTGTTAACATTTAAAATTGGACTAAAAGTGAATAATTAGAAATTGGATATTTTATATTATAATTAACGAGTAAAAATAGCCATTTTGAAAACTATCTCGGATTTCAACGAAACTAGTTTCATCGGATCCATATTAATGAATTATTGTAGGATATCAAGTTTTATATCGATCAGATTTATCGTTTGGCCATGCGAGCATGAAACGCGTAGAATTTATTTTCAGAATTTAATTAAATTAATTGATTTTGAAAAGCTATATTCTGCATACGATCGAATTAGTCCTCGAAACTAGTTCCATTGTGTTCAGAATGGGGGTAAAAACCTATGAACGCCAGACGGCACGTTTCGTTTGGAGTTCGGACGTTTATAGGCGAGATATTTTCTGATTATAATACTAATAATATACATCTATTTACAGTCAACTTCGTATCTTCCGCCACAACCTTATCTCCATCATACGTATACCACTTCTTTTCCCTCTTATACTTCTAATCTCGATCTAAAATAAAGAAAAGAATTCCAATCGAAAATTCAAAAAGGAAAAAAACGAAGCAAGCATCGATTGAATGCGAGACGCACAGCGGCATGGGAGGGCAGCGCGCGTTAGTGGATGGAGTAGTGAGTGGCTGGGTGGGTGCGCTTAGGGTTGTCGACTTTGATTTTAGGGATTCTCAGGGTAGGAAGCGTGATAGCTTGGAGGCGAGCTCGCGGTGGTTCGGCGGGGGTGGGTGCGGCAGCGATTGGGCTGAGGTTTGTCAGTTCGTTCGTGCTTCGGAAGAAAGAAAAAAAGATAAACGAGATGCAGGTCGCAAAATTTCAGCTGGAAGGAGAAGCGAGCTTGAACGTGGAAAAGGGAATAGGTATTAAGATAGTTAATTGTCGTTAATTAAGTTAAGTAAGTTTTTAATTACTATTATATTAATAAAATCGTAACTCTATCATACGAGGTCCATTTCGCGTGAAACTAGTTGCTAAGGATTCGTATCGATGTCGTCTACGAATTGGGATCGAGCTAGAATTCATTCGAAGCTGAAATTATTTTTAGTTTCAAATAAATATGAGTGTTTTATACGCTCACGTTTGACTAATATATTTTTATGTTAGTAAAATTTATATCCTAAAGTGATTTAAATTTATTGATGGTTGTTTGGTAAATTTAATTGACATCTGAATTAATTAATAGAATTTGAATTTATAGTTATATTGAATTAGAATTAAACTACTAGTAAAAAAATCTCTGGATATTGATAACTATGAAATTGTTGTGAATTTTATTGACTATTTGGATGATTGATTGTGATGGATGCTATTGGTTGATATTTTGGATGATTTGGAAGTTTATTTATTTTAATATATTCTATTATCATCCTTATATTATTTACAGTATATAAACTGTAAATCGAATTATTTCGAATAAATTAAGTAATAGGTTGAAATGATATATACCTATGGCATTTATTTTGGATTGAAATGATATATATCCATCCCTGAAATTAAATTGAAATAACTGATCACTTGGCCATAGGATAAAAAATTATATACGAACATCGGATTTGTTAAATTAAATGATTTTAAAATTTTTGATTTGAAATTATTTAAATGTTTTGATTTAATGAAATAAAAATCAAATTTATAGCAATCAAATTATTTTCGAACTTAAGCTCGGAATGTTGAAATTTAAATTTGGTAATGGGAATTGTTTAAATAATCGAAGTTGAGATTTTGAAGTTATAATAGAAATATGATTTGAATTTCGAAATTTGATTTGTTTTAAAAAGATTTGAAATTTCATTCGAACTTTGAATTATTGCTAAGTAAAATAATTGGATATATAGATTTAGACTCAAGAATGGAATTTATTTTAAGTTTTGAATCTAAATTCGAAGATTGAAGTTTAATTTAAATTTGGTGGTTTAAATCGATATTCCAAAATTGAACTCGAATTTATATAAATCGAAACGGTTGGAATTGAGAATTGAATTGAAATTAATTCAAATTGGAATAGAATTGGAGTTGACTGTAATTGAAATAGAAATTAAATTAATTTGGAATCAAAATTGAAATTGATTTGTATATAAATTGGAATCGAAGTTAATTCGAATTGAAATCGGAATTGAATCAATTTAAATGGAAATGGAAATTAAATTGATTTGAATTGAGAAGGTTTGGAATTGAATCAGTTTGACTTTGAAACTGTTTTCATATAAATTATTTTAATGTAAACTGTTTAAGACATATCTTTTCAATATCCAAATTATTTCGATCTCCAAGCTATTTTATTTTATAAACCATTTTAATACTCAAACTATTTTATATTAAACTATTTTAACTTTTTAAATTATTCTAAACTATTTTAACTATTTTCCAAAAATTCAAACTGGTCAAGGGCGGAATGTTTATATTTAAATCTTGGATTTAAATGCGAATTGGGTTAAAATGAAGCTATAACCTAAATCAAAATCTGAAACGATTTGAAAGTGAAATCGAGATATTGGAGTGAAATAATATTTTCAAGTGAAAATGACGTATCGAACTGAATATGATTTTTGAAGTAAATATGATATTTCGAAATGAATTTGATTTGAAGCGAATATGATATTTTGATATCAAGTACGAATTGTTTTCAAAATATAAAAGTACCAACCGGTGTGTAAAACGACATTTGGTTGTTAAAGAGACCGGGGTCTCTTATTGGCATACTCTCTGTCAATATTGGAATCACTTTAACAACTGTGTACACAATGGAGACTCCAGAACGAAGTGGTTAGATTTGGCGTCGTTTGCTGGATTTGAAGAAAGAGAACGATGATGAATTGGCTTGACACTTGTGTCAATTTGAAATGTCTAAAACAGGAGTTGTACCAGCCAATGAGGTTAGCTACCTCTAGCAGACACACTTCTTCGTATTACTATCATGACATTGTTATTGATTGGTGCGCATCCTCGGATTTTGGGAGTGCTAGACGTGGTGGGCCGTTAGGGGTTACCACCAGACGGGAAGGGTACACTGGTAGTATCCTACCTTGGGAATTGCCTCATGTGCCTTGTCATACTTTTATCCTTGTACGAGACCCCTACGATTTTGGTTTAGTGTTGTCGTATCACGGCGCATCCCTATCCACCGACGGTTTACTGGTGTTTTATATGCAAACTGAACGGCAATGCTTAAAACCGCGTTAAGGGAGATCAATGTAAAGCCTTAACGCTAAGAAAAATATTTATTTTACTGATTAGACATTATATATGTAGCGTATTCTACTACATATAAATATTTTGACGGATCCTTAAGAGATGGAAAATCCCGTAACATCTCATGAGTTATTGCACGCACGTTATACACCGTATAGGAGATGTAAAACCCCGTAAACATCTCTAACGCCACGACACTCATGTTATATGCGATATTGATTTGACTCACATAAGAATATTTTAGTCCTGACTCGAGTGTTTTGTCTTTTCATTACGCTCGGGTCAGCCCTGAGTTTTACAGCGCATTGAAGATTATTCTAGAGGAGGAAGACGAAGATTTAGTAGATTATTACTATTATTATTCCTGCATCATCTTGTCTGCTACATTAATTTATATATCCCTGATGTATATATAACTCTGATAAATGTTGTATAAATTATAATCAAATGTATAATATAAACAGCTTCATGAACTGTTTATTTGATTACTATATTTTATCGTTCCGCTGCTAGATTCTGTGTTTGTTTTCTTCTTCTTTTCTTATTTTTCTTAATTAACTCCATTGATTATCTATGTTCCGGATTGTTTAAGTTGGACATGTGTGGATTATTGTCGATTTAAACCTTCTGAAATGTCGGTCGTCACAACACATCGGGTTTACAAATACATTTTTATATTGAAATCAAAGTCTTGTTACGAAGTCATCAAGCGGTTTGTCAAGTCCTAATCAATAGCACAAGCAATGTCATTAAAAACATGTTCCTCCAAGTCAAGAGAGGGTTGAGTTAGTGATTCCGGAAAGGAGTTTTGGAATTGAACGTAGAATGTGAGTCAACCAATAAAAAAAATCTCGGAATGATCATTTTTATTTACTTATTTATTTTATATACCGCTGCTGAGTTTATTTTAGCTAGTTAACTTTTTTACTTATACAATTCTTATAACTTGAGTAGATAATTAGTTCGTCATATACACCAATCTGACTCCTTAAATTTACAACAATATATATATATTAGTATATGTCTATAAATAAATAAAAATATATTAACAAGAGATTATTAATATTTACCTATGCTAATTTTATATAATGTGATCATAAATCCTAATGATCACAAATACCCCATATTTTTAATCCCATGTATCTTTTAGATTAGATTATTCATATTAGATATTGATATTCATATTATTAATACGAATCTTCAAAATAAAATAAGGCTAATTACATTTTAAATTAAAGTAAATTAATTTAAAATAAATCAAAGTCATGATATATTTCAATAAGCAAAGCATTAAGACTAAAATAAAAAAAATGTTAATTTCAAATGTTAAACTCTCCCTTTATCAAACATACTTTAATATGATTTAGTGCAAATGAACCATTCATGAAAACACAAAATCTGATTTTTGACGTAAACAAAAACCAAAATTGAAATGTTAAAAAGAAATGAAAAAATAAAATGTAATTAAGAATTGAACTAAAATGAAATAAAATATTTATGGGTGAAATAATGATCTCGTTACATGGAAATCAAAATAAAGAGAAAATAAATAAACCTAAATTGATGCCATAATAGCATCCTAAGAGGAAAACCTAAAATAAGTGTAACAACCCGCATATTTTACGATTGTATATTTAAATGTTTTATTTAAATATAGCATCGTTAATCATATTAAAGTCCGAAAAGCTACTTTTTGTAAACAGTCGAGTTGGGACTCGAGACCACTTCCATTGAGTCTAAAATGGCGTTTACAACTCTTTTGAGTATAAACATCGATACGTTTGGAGTTGGGTGAATTTTGTTATTTTTCTATTAGGCTTTGGGATTGGGTTTCAGCTCATTACTTATCTAATACCCTATACTCCACTCAACTTCCTTCATTCATTTTCGTTTTCCTAACACTCTCAAGCTTAAGAGAAAAATGAGGGAAAGAATGGGAAATTAGAATTCCAAACCCTAGTTTTGATTAGGAAATACAAATTCTAGCTCCAACATCAAAGAGAAGCTAAGGTAAGCATCCTCTTCTTCTCCATCTCAATCTCTCTTCAATTCTCAGAAATTCCTAACCCTAACTTAGGAAAAACTTCACCTTTGATAATAGATTGAAGATTCTAGAGGTGTGTTGAAGAGGAATTGTTATTGTCGTTTTTTAAAAGCTTCTCATTCATTGTTTTTGGGTTTAAAGGTGAGTTCGTTAACTCACATCTACGTTTAGAGCTATCATTGTTGTTAGGTATGAATTCCTAACATTTGTGCATATTCATTTGCTCTTGATTTCAATTGATTTGGTGAATTTTCCAAATTTTGGTGTTTTGGTCCAATTTTATGAAAATCCTTCTATGGATATTTGGACATTGATATTCGGGGTGTATCAAAGAGCCTTTAAGGCTGAGTTGTCGCTTAGCATAAATCCTTAGTCGTCGTTGCTCGTCTAATCGCTTCCGATACGTTTTGGCCACTTTGGCCTAGGCAAATTGTTGCCCAGACCAGGTGACCAGACGTCTGGTGATCAAGTCTAGACGTCTAGTTCTGACCTGGAGCAAAAATGTATGCACGTAGAATATAAAAAAAGCCAGAGACAAATTTCAGACGTCTGAAATTTAAGATCAGACGTCTGGATGAATCTCAGACGTTTGACTTGAAATTTCAGACGTCTGGGGGTTCTCTGGATTATTTCCAAAGAACAAATTCAGACGTCTGGCTTCTAAACCAGATGTCTGGTCATGGCTCAGATGTCTGTTTTGATATTCCAGATGCCTGGGTGGTTTTCTGAACTATTTTCAAAAAACAAATCCAGACGTCTGGATTCCAAACCAGACGTCTGGAAACGTTCATTTTTGCCTATTTAGGCTGTTTTGTGTGGATTTCCTATTTTAATCGATCTTTGTTGATCCGGATACTCGTCATCACTTATTATCGACTTTGATGACTTCTTTCTTTTGATTTTTGGGAATATCCATTTGATGGATTTGATATCTATTTCTATGGTTTTGATTCACGTCTTTGAATGTGAATCTTTGGTGATTGATTGTTTTTACAATCATTTTTGTGATTTGTCACTTTCTAATGCAAAGGTTTCTATACTAGTAGTAAATACTCAAACTCTTTCATCAAAACGATTTCAACACTACTTTTAAATACAAAGCTCGTCTTTAAAACCGTTTTCCAATCTATTAGTATATACAAACCTTTACCTCATTCGTACGAGAAATCCAATTAAACGACTTAGCAAAACAAGTTGTATGAAACGCTTGCGTTTACTTCGTCGGTTAATTCTTAGACTTGTTCGATTGAAATCTTGTGACAATTTTCGAGTGGAAATCGACAATTTGTTCGTAAATATTTAAGTTAAGCTAGTGGTTATGGGACATGAAGCTAAACGCTTATATTTACTTGCTTAGTGTGATTCACACTTTTTATTGATCGGTGATGACCATTTTGTGATTTAGACTAGCGATGTGCGATGTCTATTTGTTTGTGTGGGGACTAAAAACCCCGTTTGTGGAACTTCGGTTCAATTTGGTGGGGTAGCGACCCATGGTCTTCGGGCCGTTTGTGGAGCTTCGGCTCAAAATTGATGGTTAGCGACCATGGAATAGCATTCCGTTTGTGATACACATGTTGGTGAGTTTTCATGCTCCCGTTTGTGATAGGCCTTCCCCCTTTGTGATTTCTGGATTTCTGGTTGTGATTTATAGAATTTGTGTTTCACCAATTTTCGTAGTTTGCATTGATAAGCTCTATCAATATTTGTGTTTTGGTGAATAATTCAAAGAATGTGATTCTTTTTGGTGTTTTGAGATGATTTGATATATTATATGATTTTTGTTGTTATTTGATGTATACTTGACACAGTATGGCATTTTTGTTATCATACATTTTTAGTCATATCTCTTATCCTATCTCATTTTTCTGATATTTATAGCTAGACTGATCCGTTTATTATTTTCTTCTTAAATAATACTCGGGTTAGACCGAGGTATTTCAGGTGCTCCTGCTTGACTTCTTATCAGGGTTCTCATCTGATTTTTGGCTAACTACTTTAGATTAGTAGTTTTTGTTATTATACATTTGAGATATAGACTCCTTGTTGTATAATTATTCTTTCGTCTAGCACTTGTACCTATTCTTTTGTGATGTAGTGGATTTTGTATGACCACTACTTTTATGTACACTTCTATGTGATATATTCATATCTGTTTCCGCCTTTGTAATATGAATATCTATGATCGATTTGTGTTATTTTTATTTCTAAATTTGTCTCCGAAGGTCTCATAGCCACTGTGTGGTAGCTTTGAGTTTGTATTTGATATGTCGGATTTCCTCTTGAAATGAAATGTAAGTTATATTATCTGACATATCGGTACTCGCACAAAGCAATTAAACAGATGGTTGCTCCTCAACAGCCTTATTCTTCGCGCTAGTTAACGACATTACCCCATAGTGTTCTTGGCTAGTGTGAGTATAGAGGTGGGGCATCACAGCTTGGTATTAGAGCCAAACTTCGGAATAATGTAGAATAATCTAGCAAGGATCGTTGTCCTAAGTCTTTCTTAGGAATCGTGCCATAGGATTTAATTCGAGTCTTCGTACCGTTCTATCCTATTTTCTTTTGTGATGCCTTGTTTTATCAATCAAGTTTGTTTGATATTCATTTTGAGAATAACCTTTTTCCTCTTCTTTCTTTCTTTCTTAAAGAAGAGAAATGGTTAGACCAGGTCGTCCTAGCGCTGGTCAATCAAGTGCTACTCCACAAGATGGAGTATTTATGTCTCCTCGGCAACTTTTAGATCTTGTGAAAAATGCTAGCTATCGGACCCATTCCAAAACCCACTCATCCTAAATCTGGGTTTGCACGCTTGTGTAGTGATTACACCAACTTGGGTGGAAAGCCTTTTAAGGGTTCCGAGAGCGTTATAGAAGTCCAAGCTGGGCTTAGAACATGCGATCGCATCTTTTCCCGCATGAATCTTATTGATCTACATCGAGTCCAAGTGGCTTCTAGCATGCTCCAAGAAAGAGCAGTAGATTGGTATGAGCTTTTGATCTCGGAAATTATTGAAGCGGATCTTACTTGAGAGCAATTCCAGGAAAGGTTCAAGTTAAAATTTGTGCCAGAAGCTGAAAAAGTATCTTTAGCTCGACGCTTTATTGACCTTGTTCAAGGTGAATCTTCTGTGACGAATTACGTCGCATCTTTTGAATCTCTATCTAAATATGTGGTCGAGTATATTAATACCCCATTGAAAAAAAATCAAAGATTTGTCTATGGGTTGAATAAGAGCCTCAAAAAGCCATTACTTCTTAAACTAGAAGTTTCTTTTGATCAGCTTGTTGATATCGCTCTTCGACTCGAAGAGGCCGATAAAGAAAGTGATGTTGAGGTCAAACAAAACATCAACAAGAAGAGGCCTTTTAAATTCAAGCCTAATCCCAACAAGAAAGGGAAGCAAGCAACTTCGGTAGCAAAGACTCATATCTCTAGTCGTGGAGAATGTTACAATTGTGGTTCTAAGGAACATTATGCGAACAAGTGTCCGAAGTCTCTTACTTGTCGCTATTGCAAAAGTTCGGGTCATACTTTATCTCCATGTCCCAAACTTCAAAGCAAGAAGGAAGGGAAGCTAAATGTTGTGCATGCCCCTACTAACACTTCTCGTGGTCAAGGTATTTCTTATTCTATCCTTGATGGCATTATTATATTTCGTGATTTTCCTATTCAAGTTCTTTTTGATATGGGATCTCACTATTTTATATCAAAAGAACTTGTTGATGCTTTGTCTTTGAATGTTATTGGCTTGATGACTTCATTGAGGATTACGAATCTGGTTGGTGGATCCGCAACACTCAGTTTACTGTGTAAAGATGTCGAGATTATTTTATGTGATTACTCTTTCCATGTCGATTTGCTTGTTATGCGTTACTCAGGCTTCGAAATGATTTTGGGAATGGATTGGCTTAACCGTTATGAAGCTCGTATCCTATGTCCTGAGTGGACTATATATCTTCGACATCCTCAATCTGTTAAGCAGATTTCTCTTATTCTGAAAGATTCAGATTCCAATTCGAATGCATCCTTGTATTCCCTAAATCCTCATGATGACGATAATGATGATGAGGAAGATGTTATTTCTCTCATTCACACTGTTTGTGAATTTCCCGACATATTTGAGCCCGTTTTAGGATTACCACCTAAGCGAGCAATTGAGTTCAAAATTAACCTAATCCCTGGAGCTCTACCTATCACTCGTCCTCCTTATCGTATGTCCAATAAGGAAAATGAGGAGATGCTTAAACAATTATCTAAATTGGAAGCAAAACAGTTTGTTCGATCTAGTTCCTCTCCATGGGGAGCTTCAGCTATTTTTGTGAAAAAATCTGATGGTATACTTAGGCTTTGCATTGACTACCGCAAGCTTAATGATCTCACCATCAAGAATAAATATCCCTTACCTCAGATTAATGATGTATTCGATCAACTTAGTGGTGCTAAAGTCTGTTCACAGTTAGACTTAGCAATCGGTTTTCATTAGCTCCGTATTGTAGAGGATAGCATTCCTTTTACATCGCTCCGTACTCGTTATGGATCTTTTGAATGGCTTGTTATGCCATTTGGTTTAACGAACGCTCCAGCTTATTTCGTTGACCTTATGAATCGAGTTTTCAAAGACTTCCTCGATCGATTTGTTCTCATCTTTATCGATGATATTCTTGTTTATTCTAAAACCGAGGAAGAGCATGAAAATCATCTTCGGATTGTGTTGGAAACTCTTAGGAGCAACCAATTGAAAGCAAAATTTTCTACATGCCACTTTTGGAAATCTCGTGTGAAATTTTTGGGGCATATTATTTCTGAATCCGGAATTTCCGTGGATCCTACAAAGATTGAAGCGATTCGAAATTGGAAGAGACTGGAGAGTGTGACGGAAATTCGTAGCTTTCTCGGATTGGCAGGCTATTACCGTCAGTTCATAAAAGACTTTTCTAAAATTTTCGTACCTCTTACTAATTTGACAAAGAAGGGAGTTAAATACATTTGGTCTAACAAATGTGAAGCTGATTTTCAGAAACTAAAAGAACTCCTTTCCGATGCTCCTATTCTTGTGATTCCCGAAGGGAACCAAGACTTTATTGTTTATACCGATGCTAGTCGTGTTGGTTTGGGAGCCATTCTCATGCAAAGGGAACGTGTTATCGCTTATGCTTCTAGGCAATTAAAGCCTACCGAGACTAGATATGCCACTCATGATTTAGAGCTCACAACAATTGTTTTCGCCCTTAGGATTTGGCGTCATTATCTTTTGGGAGAGAAATTTGTTCTCTACACCGATCATAAATCTTTGAAGTATTTATTTTCTCAGAAGGAACTCAATTTGCGTCAACAACGTTGGCTCGAGTTCCTTGCATCTTATGATCTTGATATTCTCTATACTCCCGGAAAGAGAAATCTTGTTGCCGATGCCCTTAGTCGTAAGCAACAAGCGGTTGTTTCCATGATGATATCCGAATGGAATGATCTCGAGACTTTATCCACTTGTGAGATTCGAGATCGTGAATCCAATTCAGGTTCATCTCTGGTTTTGTGTAGCCTTGAGGCTCGCCCTTCTCTTTTAGACCGCATTCTTGAAGCTCAAAAGCATGATCCCGAATTGGTTCTTTTTAGCCAAATTTGTTGGGATAAAATTGATATTGAAGGTTTGAAAGACTTTGATATTGATGTTCGTGGCGATATTCGAAAATTTGGTAGACTTATTGTGCCAAATATTATTGACCTTCGTAATGATATTTTAGAAGATTCTCATCGTTCTAAATTTACTATTCATCCCAGTAGTAGTAAAATGTACGTGGATATGAAGCGACTTTATTATTGGGATGGAATGAAAGCTGATATTGCTAACTTTATTAAGCGTTGCATGACTTGCCAACTCATAAAGGCCGAGCATCAAAGTCCCAGTGGGTTATCGCCACCTTTGGACATTCCCATTTGGAAGTGGGATCAAGTCTCCATGGACATTATTGACGGTCTTCCTCGTTCTCGTTCGGGTCATGATAGCCTATGGGTGATAGTAGATAGAGTTACAAAATCCGCGCATTTTCTTCCCGTTCGGTCCAATCGGACCGTACCTATTTTGGTTAAACTCTATGTTAAAGAAATTGTTAAACTGCATGGAGTTCCTACTTCTATTGTTAGCGATCGTGATCCATTGTTTACTAGTGGATTTTGGAATGGTCTTAAAAAAGCTTTTGGAACAAAGCTTAATTTTAGCACTGCTTATCATCCTCGGTCCGATGGACAAACCGAGCCTGTGAATCAAACTCTTGATGATCTTCTTCGTGCATGTGTTCTTGATTTTGGTGGAAGTTGGGAAGATCATATTTCTCTTGTTGAGTTTTCCTATAATAATAGCTTCCAATCTAGTATTGGTATGGCACCTTTCGAGGTACTATACGGAAGGCCATGCCGATCTCCTTCATGTTGGCTTGAAGCCGGTGAGAAGCTGGTTTTAGGTCCATATTTTATCCATGATGCCACAGAAAAGATTGACCTTATTCGTCATAGGATAAAAGAACCTCAAAGTAGACAAAAATCCTATGTCGATAACCGAAGAAGAAAATTAGAATTTTCTGTGGGAGATTTGGTGTTCATTTGTGTTTCACCTATGAAGGGTGTTGTGTGTTTCAGTCGATCGGGAAAATTAGCACCTCGTTATATTGGTCCATTTCCCATCACTGAACGTATTGGTTCCGTGGCTTATCGCCTTTTGTTACCGGCTCAATTTTCTGCTATTCATGACGTATTCCACGTCTCTCAACTACGGAAATGCATTAGTGATTCTGATTCTATTCTTGAGCCCGGTATTATTGAAGAAATTGAAGTTTCGCCTAATTTGACTTATGAGCAACATCCTATTCAAATCATTGCTTTGGAGGTTAAACGCCTTCGAAATAAAGATGTTCCTCTTATGAAAGTTCAATGGTCCTCAAATCCTAAGGATTGTTCTTGGGAATCCATAGAATTCATCGAGTGAACACATCCTGACTTACTCTCTCGTGCTCTTTAAAGGTGAACTTCTCATTTCAAAATTTCTTCTTTTTGTGTTGTTATGCCTTTGTATGGTTGTTACTTTTTATTTCTTTTTCTTAAGTATTGCGAGGACACAATTTCTTTAAAGAGGGGAGTCTGTAACAACCCGCATATTTTACGATTGTATATTTAAATGTTTTATTTAAATATAGCTTCGTTAATCGGATTAAAGTCCAAAAATATACTTTTTGTAAACAGTCGAGTTAGGACTCGAGACCACTTCCATTGAGTCCAAAATGGCATTTACAACTTTTTTGAGTATAAACATCTATATGTTTGGAGTTGGGTGAATTTTGCTATTTTTCTATTGGGCTTTGGGTTTGGGTTTCAGCTCATTACTTATCTAATACCCTATACTCCACTCAATTTCGTTCATTCATTTTCTTTTTCCTAACACTCTCAAGCTTAAGAGAAAAATGGGGGAAAGAATGGGAAATTAGAATTCCAAACCCTAGTTTTGATTAGGAAATACAAATTCTAGCTCCAACAACAAAGAGAAGCTAAGGTAAGCATCCTCTTCTTCTTCTCCATCTCAATCTCTCTTCAATTCTCAAAAATCCCTAACCCTAACTTAGGAAAAACTTCACCTTTGATAATAGATTGAAGATTCTAGAGGTGTGTTGAAGAGGAATTGTTCTTGCCATGTTTTAAAAGCTTCTCATTCATTGTTTTTGGGTTTAAAGGTGAGTTCTTTAACTCACATCTACGTCTATAGCTATCATTGTTGTTAGGTATGAATTCCTAACATTTGTGCATATTCATTTTCTTTTGATTTGAATTGATTTGGTGAATTTTCCAAATTTTGGTGTTTTGGTCCAATTTTATGAAAATCCTTCTATGGATATTTGGAAATTGATATTCGGGATGTATCAAAGAGCCTTTAAGGCTGGGTTGTCGCTTGGCGTAAATCCTTAGTCGTCGTTGCTCATCCATTCGCTTTCGATACGTTTTGGCCACTTTGGCCTAGGCAAATTGTTGCCCAGACCAGGTGACCAAACGTCTGGTGATCAAGTCCAGACGTCTGGTTTGGACCTGGAGCAAAAATGTATGCACGTAGAATAAAAAAAGCCAGAGACTAATTTCAGACGTTTGAAATTTAAGATCAGACATCTGGATGAGTCTCAGACGTCTGACTTTAAGTTTCAGACGTCTGGGGGTTCTCTGGATTATTTTCAAAGAACAAATTCAGACGTTTGGATTCTAAACCAGACGTTTGGTCATGGCTCAGATGTCTGTTTTGATATTCCAGACGTTTGGGTGGTTTTTTGAACTATTTCCAGAAAACAAATCCAGACGTCTGGATTCCAAACCTGACGTCTGGAAACGTTCATTTTTGCCTATTTAGGCTGTTTTGTGTGGATTTCCTATTAATCGATCTTTGTTGATCTGGATAGTCGTCATCACTTATTATCAACTTTGATGACTTCTTTCTTTGGATTTTTGGGAATATCCGTTTGATGGATTTGATATCTATTTCTATGGTTTTGATTCATGTCTTCGAATGTGAATCTTTGGTGATTGATTGTTTTTACAATCATTTTTGTGATTTGTCACTTTCTAATGCAAAGTTTTCTATACTAGTAGTAAATACTCAAACTCTTTCATCAAAACGATTTCAACACTACTTTTAAATACAAAGCTCGTCTTTAAAACCATTTTCCAGTCTATTAGTATATACAAACCTTTACCTCATTCGTATGAGAAATCCAACGACTTAGCAAAACAAGTGGTATGAAACGCTTGTGTTTACTTCATCGGTTAATTCTTAGACTTGTTTGATTGAAATCTTGTGACAAGTTTCGAGTGGAAATCTACAATTTGTTCGTAAATATTTAAGTTAAGCTAGTGGTTATGGGACATGAAGCTAAACTCTTATATTTACTTGCTTAGTGTGATTCACACTTTTTATTGATCGATGATGATAATTTTGTGATTTAGACTAGCGATGTGCGATGTCTATTTGTTTGTGTGTGGACTAAAAACCACGTTTATGGAACTTCGGTTCAATTTGGTAGGGTAGCGACCCATGGTCTTCGGGCCGTTTGTGGAGCTTCGGCTCAAAATTGATGGTTAGCGACCATGGAATAGCGTTCTGTTTGTGATACACGTGTTGTTGAGTTTACATGCTCCTGTTTGTGATAGGCCTTCCCCCTTTGTGATTTCTGGATTTCTGGTTGTGATTTATAGAATTTGTGTTTCACCAATTTTCGCAGTTTGCATTGATAAGCTCTATCAATATTTGTGTTTTGGTGAATAATTTAAAGAATGTGATTCTTTTTGGTGTTTTGAGATGATTTGAGATATTGTATGATTTTTGTTGTTGTTAGATGTATACTTGACAAAGTATGGTATTTTTGTTATCATGCGTTTTTGGTCATATCTCTTATTCTATCTCATTTATCTGATATTTATAGCTAGACTGATCCATTTATAATTTTATTCTTAAATAATACTCGGGTCAGACCGAGGTATTTCAGGTGCTCCTGCTTGACTTCTTATCAGGGTTCATCATCTGATTTTTGGCTAACTACTTTAGATTAGTAGTTTTTGTTATTATACATTTGAGATATAGACTCCTTGTTGTATAATTATTCTTTGGTCTAGCACTTGTACCTATTTTTTTGTGTTGTAGTGGATCTTGTATGACCACTACTTTTATGTACACTTCTATGTGATATATTCATATCTGTTTCTGCCTTTGTGATATGAATATTTGTGACTGATTTGTGTTATGTTTATTTCTAAATTTGTCTCCGAAGGCCTCATAGCCACTGTGTGGTAGCTTTGAGTTTGTATTTGATATGTCGGTTGAAATGAAATGTAAGTTATATTATCTGACATATCGGTACACGCATAAAGCAATTATACAGATGGTCGCTCCTCAACAGCATTATTCTTCGCGCTAGTTGACGACATTACCCCGTAGTGCCCATGGCTAGTGTGAGTATAGAGGTGGGGAATCACAATAAGTGCCCATGCAGATTTTCTCTTCAAGTAAGGGATATTTATAGGCCTTATTTCTTCATGTGCAAGCAACCACTTCATCTCAAAACCATCCAAGTACACAACATTGGATTAAAGTACCAATTGTGATATGTCACCTCTATACCCATGCTACAAAATAGTATTATACAGTAATATCGTCTGGTAATACGAAGAATGAGGTTTGTTAGGAGCGACCCCACATGATTATTCTCTTGAGCTAACACCGATACTCTTTATTACCTTGTATAACACACAAATACAACAACCTATAAAACGAAGTTATACCACCCATGTAGTGCATTTTGGGCATATATGAGAATGGAATAGAGAAAATTGAATTGTGCAAACTGAATCTAACTATGTTTGTAAAGGTCGGTGGTCATTAGTTGTCCAACTCATAAAATGAGACCAAGGTATGCCTACATAAGAGCGGGATAGAGCTTGGCGGGTGGGCACACCAACGCTAATCATACAAACAATGTTGGATACCTTTTGGTTTTATAATCATTAATAATATCAGTAGTTTATTTTCTTTTTCTAGAGCGAGTAATGTTAAATCATATTAGCATCTCTTAGTATTAAAGATTTAATAATGTTAATGCATATACTTTGGATTTACCACTTTATAAACAATGACAACAAATTTCAATAGACTTCGTTGTCATCATACATATGGGTCAACTTATATACCAGTTCACTATTATCGCTTGTAATTTATAAAAATTATTTATTTTATGTTTGAGACTAGTATTTCTCCCTTTGAATGACTAAAACAATACATTTTCATTGTCATGCCTATTCAAAATAAATCAATTTCAATCATTTTGATAAAAAAAATCATGCGATACAAACGGAAAAAAAGTACATAAATAAAATTAAAATGGTGTGTCCTTGATGAATCGATGCCTAAATGAAATGAAAATTACTCTACATGCAAAATGAATGCAATTTTCAGATAAATATATGAAATTTTGAAGAAAAATGAAAATTAAAAAAATTGATTGCGACATAATTCTCCAGCTCTCCAACTTGAATATAAAAATATCCTCACTATGCAAAATATTTCCTTAACATAAAAGAAATTACAAACAAATGGAATAAATGCAAAATGATTTGTAATATAAAATGCAATTTAGTAATATGTTGAAATGTGTTATATATGAAGTATTATATACGTTTACAATAATTGTGATGCAAAGAATTCCACCATTTTTCCTACGCGCTTGGTTTTGTTTTATGTCTTCTTCCACTATAACGACCCTGTTAGTCTTTGAGATAATGGTTTTGATGACAACAACCTTAGGAATTTTTATAAAATATAAATACTAACATTATGGTTTAGATATATTTGTATATGTAGAATATAAACATGCATGTACCAAGAATGAAGACTGCACAGTATATATATACAAGACTGATGAATTTAAAGATCGAAGATATCAAGATTGAAGACTCATGAGTATCAAGAAATCAAGTTATCAAGAGTTCAAGATTTCAAACAGTACAAGATAATGTAGTTAGTCTAGAATTATGTTAAAACTTCTTGAAAGCACTTACATCTTTATTCGAAATTTATTCGTGGAATGGAATCCACTTCGAGCCTGTTAAAGGGATGGAACCCTAGTGGGATGGAATCCACGACAAAATCTAGTGGAACATATAGTGGTCCTATTTTGATATCCACTAATTTTATAAAAATATTTTTCAAAAATATATCTCTTGTTTTTTAAAATATTTTCAAAACTTTATTTTCAAAAGACATCTCTCTTGTTTGAAATATTTTAGCCTCAAAACTATTTTTATCATTTTTAATATTTTGATTTCAAAATTGTCCTTGTTTTTAAATCATCTCTTGTTTTAAATATTTAGCTTTAAAATATTTATATACTCAGATTTTAAATCACTTTATAGATTAAGATTATATATATTAAAAATTATTTTCTAAACTCTTTTATATGTTTAAACTATATTCAAATATATTTACAAAGTTTAGAAATTGTTTTGACAAATTATATAAACAAATTTTAAAGAAAATCAAAACATCAATTTTTCATTGAGCATGTCGACATACCTCAACCCCCCATGTCGACATGGTGTCCGTTATTTTCAAATTTCAATTTTTAAAAGAAGTGTCTATTCGTCGTATCCTTTCACGAATAGATATGGTTGTTGCTCTACTATAAATACCAGTAAGTTCTAAACGAATTTTTACCAGATTTTCATTTATTTTCTCTCCTCTTCATCTTCCACATTTATTCTAAAGAATCCTAAACTATACTCTGCCAAAATACTAATTGAATCAAACTTGATTATCTCTTGTTTGATTCTCTGCCACTCTCTCGATAAGATCTCAGTGCTATTCTGAGTTATAGAATCTTTTTCAAATCAAACTGTTGAATAAAAAGTGCGGTTGAGCCTTGAAATCAATTGGGTGTGATTGTAGCCCCGGAAATCAATTAGGTGTGATTGTAGCCTGGTTAAATCAAGAGAGTTGCCCTGAACTCAACTACAAGAGGGTGTACCTCGTAGCCTTGAAACCGAGGGTGTAATCTGGGAGATTATTTTGAAAAGAAATCCGTACGATTGTACGGGACTAGATATAGGGTAACTCCGAACCAGTTTAAAATCCTGGTGTGTTCTTTCCTTTACTGCTTTTATTTATTATTTGCATATGTGTCTGATTCTGTGATTATATCTGTGTTTGTTAATTGCATTTGTTGGTGTTTAAATTGAACAAAATTCAAAAAGATGTAAAAAAATACATAAAACACTATTCACCCCCTCTAGCATTATTCCAGCCTTAAGATCCATAATCCGCATTTCTCACATTTGGTATCAGAGCATTGGTTTTCATAGTTTTCATAATCTGAATTTTGAAAAGTTTTAAAAATGGCTACCAACACTTGTTCTGTTAAAACTATCACTAGCTCATTTGTAGAGGGTCAGTCTACTGCTAGACCATCACTTTTTAATGGCAGTAACTATGCATATTGGGCATGTAGAATGAAAATATATTTACAGTCAATAGGATTAGACACTTGGAATATCACACAAACTGAATATTCTGAACCCACAACTAGTTTTGCAAAGTGGACTGCTGAGCAAAAGAATATTGCACAAAATAATTCAAAAGCCATGAATATGTTATTTTGTTCACTTGATAGAAATGAATTCAATAGAGTATTTGTTTGTAAGTCTGCATATGATATCTGGAAAACTTTGCAAGTTACTCATGAAGGAACAAGCAAAGTCAAACAGACCAAAATATCCATACTAACAAATCAGTTTCAATTATTCAAAATGAATTCTAATAAGTCCATTTCAGGTATGTATAGTAGGTGTAACGGTTGTGATCTTTCGACGCACGAAAGTCGACATTAATACGTCCACTGTATCAAATGCCGCGCAATCGAATGCCGGAAAATCGAACCATTAGGGTTAAAAAGAAGTGGTAGAAGAAGACAGAAGAAAAGAAAGAACATAAAAACAGAAATAGAAACAATATCAGAATCTCACATTCGCAGTAAAACAATATATAATAGATAATCACTAGTCTTTTAAAACAAAGAACTATATCAGTTTATACAATACAACAGTGAGAGTCAATATACAACTCAATACAACAATGGACAGTTATATAAACTTGTCCTCATACAGAATACATAGCGGAATAAATAAACAAGTACGGGAGTACATCTCGCCATCCATCTTACTTCCAAAGCTCTAGAATATCCTGATAACATAACTCTAGGCTGCCCGTGTGGAAAATTATAGGAACCCAGAGTTTAGAAAGAAAACAATAAACTCCGAGTCAGTCATGGTGACTGGTGTGAGATCGTAAAACAGTTATTTTCACAAAGAAAATAAAATTAATTCGCAATGCTTTTGGAAAATAAAACTACCATAAGGCCTCCCGCCACACACACAATGCAAACGCAGAATTGGAGGAGATTTCTCCTTATGATACTCAAAGATGCTTACTACGCAAAACCATTTGATATTATTGTTAATGTCTAGTGTAGAAAACATTTCGAAAGTATAATATTAATCTTAGCCATCATAGACATTTCGAGCTATGCCTACTATAGCTACCATCTAAACAGTGGTGACCACCATAAGTAAATGGCAGGTTCTACAACTAAAACCGTACAAGGTTCGTATTGGGAATTGGATTTCCAACAAATGGTCGGGCTAAGGAACTTCCTACTGCCAATGGCTACGCCTCTGGCGGGACGTCCCGAGAAACCAACCTGGCTCTCTGCCAACACAAGGACGGGTTACCTCTGTAACTAGGTAACTACTACACGAATATGCCATTCCCCGGTCCTTTGGGACCTTTATCAGAGGCGCCTCGATCACAAAGCAACAACCACGAAGAAATGAGATTGGAGCAACCACATAGGTTAAATACCACGGCTCCATACCTGATACCACCCTTTTCCAGAAGGAAATGACATATCCTAAAGAGTGCGACCCTCATAACCTTGCCGCATCATTCATGTTTCGACCATTTCCGGGGTGTGAGGTCTGACGAAGATTCGTTTACAAAGCTACGCATTTTCACAAAGCCATGCTTTGATCAACAAATGATCAATAAATAATCATCACACAGCAACACTCAGCATGCCACATTACCAAATTGGGAATATATCGCTGATAACCTTCAACTACATAACCTCTGAGCTCGTACGTCTCAGAGAAGGGTGTTAAGCTAAGAGAATAAATTCTCCGCCACCAATAGAAATGTATTTGAAAGAAATTAGCTTTATATCTCAAAATGTAATGTCAGACATGTAACCATACAAGTCTGTTCCGGGTTCGAACAGAACCGAAGGCACTTCCAAAGAAACCCTTGCAATCTGGGTATTCACAATCCCGATCGGACTTCCCATCACAAAAAGAGTGATATAAATCTCTATACCGAAGCAACTCGGTGCAGAGACATTCGACAGGTTGTCCTTTATTTTCGAAAATACCTGGTCTTCACACCGGTTTTCAATTGCAATTCATACACGTCGTATCCTTATTCAGAATGGGTTATCTGACACAATGGCCCTTTCCCGGCTAAACCGAATAATAAGCGTTTGTTTTAAAAGCAAATTCAAGTGCCATTTCAAAGGCAAATATTGATAGTCGATGATTTAACTATCAAACAACATTCACAACAATCATCAGATTTAAATAATTTTCCCAAATTATTTATTTTCAAAATATCTTCGCAAGATATATAATTTCCACACTTTCACATTTGAAAACCAATTTCAAATCACTTTTTCACACTTCATCGCTCTGGAAAATATTTCAAATCACATTTTCACACTTCATCACAAAATGGTCCATTTAAACCAATTAAATCAATCCTTATCGATTTATTTTAAATTTACATCCCAAATCTGAAAATTTATTTCCACACTTTAAAAATAAATCAATGTTTATTTTTAAAACAAATTTCCCTTTCCTTTATAAATTCTATTCTGAATTTACATTCCCAAATATTTACGTTTTATACGATTTTCAAATCAATTTCTCAAATATTCACTTTCAACACCAAATCAATTTTCAAATCGATTTCTCAATTTTATTTCAAACCCCAAATCTAATCCCAAATTGATTTGTAAATTTACTTCAACACCGAATCAAATTTCAAATTGATTCTAATTTTAATCCCAAATACCAAATCAATTATCAATTGGATTTCTAGAAATTTATCACCTTTTAAATAAATCCTTTTATTCCTTCCAAATGGTTTAAAATTCCACTTTCAATAAATTCTTCAACTCTTACACAATATTTTCAAAACCAACTTATTTATATCTTTTCCCATATTTTGAAAATAATTCGATAAGATTTCAAAATCAACTTTATACTTTTAAAATTCCTTCTTTTAAATTTACTCAATTCTTTGAAAAGGAATTTACTAAAAATTTCCATCTTTAATTTCAAAAATCTAATTTCATTTATTTCTGGTATCCAACGATACCAAAAATACATTCGGCTAAATTATAGCCTTCAACATATTCAATCACAAATATAATCATTCACATATTATAAATAAGTCATCACACAGCATATGAAACAAATTCATACAACATATGAAACAAATTCATATAATTTGAGGAATCCAGTTGGATCCCTCCAACCTGTTTCCCTGCATCCACAGACGTTAGCACAATACCAATTCCACTTCGAGGTGGAATATCGCGGTATGGGATTTATAAAATATCATCCGCTATTATGCGGCGCAATAGGGTCTCATCCGCTATATAATGCGGGAAATCCACAACTCCAATATATACATATTCCAATATATATATATATATATATATACTACTATATATACTATATCACATCCAAACAGCAATCAATCAATAACTGCAAATCCAACTTTAAATTTGAGTGAGAAGATCTCACCTTTGCTTTTTATTTTGCAATCCACTTTCATTTTGACCATTTCTTCACGGTTTCAAACCACTTTAAATTAATCGAACAATATATTCCATTTTAACAATTTTAACCAACTAGTGATTTAATTTTCAAACTAAAACCTTAAATTTTAAACCAATTCCTTTTTAATAAATTGATTTAATTAAAATTTAAATTTAAAACTAAATCCCTTTTTAACAAAATATTTTCTTTTCTGTAAACCACATAATCAGAAATTTACTTTACTAAAAAATCTTTTCATCCTTAATATATATATATTCAAAATCTTTTCTATATATAATTTCCTCTTTTCCTATGTATTATATATAAACATATATATATCATTATCATACTAATTTAAAAATAAGCAGCCTGTAATTCTTTCTGTGTTTTCTATAAATATACATTATATATAAATCTGCATATATTATATTTCTTTAGTCACTGCATAAATAAATAGATATATATATATATATATAAACTTGATTTAACTGTAATTTGCTACCATTTCATTTTTTTTCTGGTTATAATTAAATTGAGATAAACATGATACCTTACTGCCAAATGTCGAACTCGCCTTCAAGCCCTAGCTCGGCTCGTGCCGCCGAATCGAGACTCCCACGCGAACGAGCTCGCGAATGCCACCGCCACCGAAGCCCCAATAGCTCGTCCAGTCATCGCCCTGCTCGACTTGCCGAAACTCCCCTTGCCTCGCGCCTGCGCACGCGCGCACCACCATTCACAGTTCTCCCCTCCAGATCGAGTTGCCCCACTATCAAACTCCTCGACTTCTGTGTGCCGAAGTCGCGAAAGAAAGGAACGGCATCGCCTGATGCCTCGCCTCCCTCGATGTCGCGTGCCTCGCTGGCGAACCCCAAATCATATGCTCGAACGCCTGCTCCCACGAATCGAAGTTGCGTAGCTTAATGACGTCGCCCTCGAGAATTTATTGCCACCATTTTTATTTTTTTTCTTTTTTTCATTTCTGAGATTGATTTCGAACGAAATGATTTCGTTTTGAAAATGAAAAAGCTCGGCTGTGATGTTATTAAAAGAGGGAACACAGATATGAAAGGAAGTCGGCTGAATATTAAAAGGGAAGCGTGTTTAAGAAGGCACCGATGACATTGATTTGATCAATTAAAGTTTTATTTAATTTTAAACGCGTTTACTTATCGTACGCTCACACAACAACTCCAAATGCTACGAAAATTGAAATTCGATAATAATATATATTTACGGATCCAATGGAACTAGTTTTGTCGAATTCCAAGACTGTTCCCCGGAACGCTATTTTTAAATATCGATTAAACAATAAAATTTCAAAACAGAACAAAATAGTTTCAAATTCAATTCCGAAGCTTCCATTATCTTCAGTATTATTAATATGAATTTTCTAAGCCTTGAAAATATTTTTAATTAGCTTAAAACTCCAAATTCAAAATTTTACTCAAATTTTAACAACTAAATTCACTAATTTAATTACCAAACAAACTCTAATATTTGAAATTCAAATTAAACTAACATTCAAATATTTAAAATCAACTAAATATTCAAATTTCAAATGTCAAAATTTCATGGTCGTTACAATCTTCCCCCTTAAAAGAATTTCGTCCCGAAATTACAAGTCAAGAAGAATGCTCCAGTTCCCGTTTATCATTTCCCCAAACCAAACAGTTTTATCAAATTTTCAAAACAAATCTTTTTATTAAAGATTCGTTATCACTTCAGTTAACTTTCCTAACACTTTCATAGTTTCAAGCAACTTTATTTTGCTTCACAATTCAAATTTAAATTTAAATTCAAATTGTAAATATCCAAAATTTCTCAAAAATTTTCTAACTCTCTAAATTTTTGAAAAATTTCGCCAGCGTCTCCTTTGCGCGGCTAGCTCGGTACTACTACAAAATGTCCCTACGGACTCCCAAAATCCAATAGAAAACAAAATGCCAAGTGGAAAAATCAGAAACTCATCAAATTTCATACTGAAATTGAAATGCATACCTTATTGTCGAGCAAATTAAATTATCTTCAAAATCAAAAATCCCAACTTTCTTTTCCTTTATAACCCCTGTATATTTTACTTAACAACAATGTCCAATTACAACATTCCACTTAAATTTTTCATTCACTTATTAACTTAGAATATTTCCCAATTCTAAATTTTACTTAAGAATTTCCTCCATTCCTTTCTTAAGTTCAATATAAGTATTACATACTTCTTATATTTATTTTCACTTCACTAACAAAGTTATATATTCATTTCCATTCAACTTTGCATTTTTCAATTCCATTTGAATTCAATTTACAATTTCAATTCTATTTGAATTCATTTTCTAGTTCAATTCCTACATTTCCATTACAATTTGAAAATCAATTTTCCGTTAACAAAAATTTTCCAAATTTTTTTCCAAATTTTTTTCTAACTCCCAAAATTTTCAGAAAATTTTGGCGGAGTCTCATTTGTACGGAGGAGCTTTTGCAATTTGACAAAAGATATAAATATATATACATCGACCCACACGGTCGGAAAAGCAAAAACAGTTCATATTTCCTATTTTGTATTGCGTAGGCGTACCTTTATTAGCATTTTAAGCAAAGCGGCTTATTTTATTAGCATTTGCACGACCAAAATGCAGCCAAACGGCTTCCAAAAACCTGTACTTACTAAATTTAAACACATAAGTGACATATATAGGAAATCTATTAACATTTCACTTATTTCAATAGCAAATACATAGATTTCATAAGCAATGCATTCAAAATTCTTTCCATAAGCCATTTATAAAGTTTCAATACAAATTTAATCGCTTACAACTACAACACATCATTTCCATTCAATTTTAATGGGTCACAACACACTTTCATTGCATTTAAAATTCGAATCCATTCACTTACATTTCATTTTATTTAACTTGAGTTCATTGAATCAATATAGCTTTGGATTCACATTCAATAATTCATTTCTGAATTCATTTTGTTAATAACAAGGCCATTTCATATTTATTTCTACTCAAACCAATTTTTTTTTATTTCTTCCAACTTTATTATCTTTAGTTCATTTCGAACCAATTTTACAATTTCATTTTATTTCACACAATTCAAATTAGTTATCAATATTTTAGTTTCAATTCCAATTTTATTCTATTATCCATTTCCAAACACAATTCAATTTCAATTCACCATTTTTAGTTTACAACCACTTATATTAAACTGGATTTCCCATTCTATATGAATTCAATTTACCTTTCGTCTATAAATGTTAGATTCAATTCATTTTAAACTTTACCCATTTGGTCATTCATCAATTAGTTTCACTTACTAATTCACTTTAATACTTCACTTAGTTTATCACAACTCAAATCCAATTCCAATTCCAATTCAATTCTTTTTACTTACAAATTCGAAATGAATTTCAACATTCAATACACTTTCATTTACTTGCAATTGCAAATGTAAATTTATTTATTCACAATTTTTATTTTCATAATTCAAACTCAACTCAAATTCAATTGTTACTACCCCAAAATTTATTTTAACTTAATAAATTTTCTTTAAGTAATCATTTCACTTAGCCTCCTTAGACCTTTCTTCAGATTCCCTTTATTTAATTGATTCACTTATACTTACTTTAATTTAACTCCATCCTTTAAGTTAAATTTATTCTATCAAAATTCAAATTGTATAAGTTATCAACTCATTTATTATCCCCATAAATATTTTAAATAGGAATCCAGAGTCTTTTCAACCTTTCAAAACCATTTTTTTTAAACCAATTCAAATTATCTTTTGAATTACCAAAACCAAACCCAAATTTTCCCAAACAACTTCCATCTAAAACAATTTGGCAGCAATTCCTCTCTTGGAAGCCCGAAAATGAACACCGATGATGTCGCGATCATCATCGGAATTATTTTCCAGTGACCTAAAAGAGTTTAGAGCTTGCATCCCTTCAAAACATTTTTCTAAAACCTTTGAAATTCATTTCCAAACCAAAAGGAATTTAAACTTTTCCAAATCTCCAAAATTTCCAAATTCTTTTCAAAACATTTCTCTGAAATTCCATTTCAAATTACAAATCACATTTACAATTTATATTTACAAATTCCATTTGTATATGGATTAATTTCTTAACTTTGGAGTTACGATTTCAATTTCCCTTTCAACTTTAATGATAATAATTTAATGTTATTACTTCCAAACAACCAAGCAGTCTTATATACTATAATAATTTACAAAGATTATTTCCTTTATCTACGAAAATAGTTTTGGGTAAAATTATTTCATTTACCCGATTTCAAAACAATATCGTGCCGAATTGTTCTGTACGAGTGTTTAGAGATCCCTATCGATAGAGTTGTCCAGACTATACCGACCAAAATCCATATACCACTCAACAAACCAATCATCACAATACAAAACAAATTTTGTATTCACTAACAAATACGCGCTCATATCTATTATTACCCTCAAACTCATTCTAGAGTACTACTGACTCTATCTCTAATGTGTAACACCCAACAGAGCCAAGGTTATCATTTAACCAAATGCTCCGATACCACATGTAACGGTTGCGATCTTTCGACGCTCAAAAGTCGACATTAATACGTCCACTGTATCAAATGTCGCACAATCGAATGCTGGAAAACCGAACCATTAGGGTTAAAAAGAAGAGGTAGAAGAAGACAGAAGAAAAGAAAGAACAGAAAAACAGAAACAGAAACAATATCAGAATCTCACATTCGCAGCGGAACAATATATAATAGATAATCACTAGTATTTTAAAACAAAGAACTATATCAGTTTATACAATACAACAATGAGAGTCGATATAAAACTCAATACAACAATGGACAGTTATATGAACTTGTCCTCATACAGAATACACAGCGGAATAAATAAACAAGTACGGGAGTATGTCTCGCCATCCAGCTTACTTCCAAAGCTCCAGAATATCCTGATAGCATAACTCTAGGCTGCCCGTGTGGAAAATTATGGGCACCCAGAGTTTAGAAAGAAAACAATAAACTCCGAGTCAGTCATGGTGACTGGTGTGAGATCGTAAAACAGTTATTTTCACAAAGAAAATAAAAATAATTCGCAATGCTTTTGGAAAATGAAACTACCATAAGGCCTCCCGCCACACAAACAATGCAAATGCAGAAATGGAGGAGATTTCTCCTTATGATAGTCAAAGATGCTTACTACGCAAAACCATTTGATATTATTGTTAATGTCTAGTGTAGAAAACATTTCGAAAGTATAATATTAATCTTAGCAAGCATAGACATTCCGAACTATGCCTACTATAGCTACCATCTAAACAGTGGTGACCACCATAAGTAAATGGCAGGTTCTACAACTAAAACCGTACAAGGTTCGTATTGGGAATTGGATTTCCATCAAATGGTCAGGCTAAGGAACTTCCTACTGCCAATGGGTACGCCTCTGGCGGGACGTTCCGAGAAACACACCTGGCTCTCTGCCAACACAAGGCCGGGTTACTTCTGTAACTAGGTAACTAATACACGAATATGCCATTCCCCGGTCCTTGGGGACCTATATCCAAGGTGCCTCGATCACAAAGCAACAATCACAAAGAAATGAGATAGGAGCAACCACATAGGTTAAATACCACGGCTCCATACCTGATACCACCCTTTTCCAGAAGGAAATGACATACCCTAAAGGGAGCGACCCTCATAACCTTGCCGCATCATTCCTGTTTCGACCATTTTCGGGGTGTGAGGTCTGACGAAGTTTCATCCACAAAGCTACGCTTTTTCACAAAGCCATGCTTTGATCAACAAATGATCAATAAATAATCATCACACAGCAACACTCAGCATGCCACATTACCAAATTGGGACTATATCGTTGATAACCTTCAACTACATAACCTCTGAGCTCGTACGTCTCAGAGAAGGGTGTTAAGCTAAGAGAATAAATTCTCCACCACCAACATAAATGTATTTGAAAGAAATCAGCTTTATATCTCAAAATGTAATGTCAGACATGTAACCATACAAGTCTGTTCAGGGTTCAAACAGAACCGAAGGCACTTCCAAAGAAGCCCTTGCAATCCCGGTATTCACAATCCCGATCGGACTTCCCATCACAAAAAGAGTGATATAAATCTCTATACCGGAGAAACTCAGTGTAGAGACTTTCGACAGGTTGTCCTTTCATTTTCGAAAATACCCGGTCTTCACACTGGTCTTCAATTACAATTCATACACGTCGTATCCTTATTCGAAATGGGTTATCTGACACAAAGGTCATTTCCCGGCTAAATCGAATAATAAGTGTTTGTTTTAAAAGCAAATTCAAGTGCCATTTCAAAGGCAAATATTGATAGTCGGTGATTTAACTATCAAACAACATTCACAACAATCATCATATTTAAATAATTTTCCCAAATTATTTATTTTCAAAATATCTTCGCAAGATATATAATTTCCACACTTTAACATTTGAAAACCCATTTCAAATCACATTTTCACAGTTCATCACTTTGAAAACAAATTTCAAATCACATTTTCACAGTTCATCACAAAATGGTCCATTTAAACCAATTAAATAAATCCTTATCGATTTATTTTAAATTTACATCCCAAATTTGTAAATTTATTTCCACACTTTAAAAATAAATCAATGTTTATTTTTAAAACAAATTTCCCTTTCCTTTCTAAATTCTATTTTGAATTTACATTCCCAAATATTCACTTTTTATACGATTTTCAAATCGATTTCTCAAATATTCACTTTCAACACCAAATCAATTTTCAAATCAATTTCTCAATTTTATTTAAAACCCCAAATCTAATCCCAAATTGATTTCTAAATTTACTTCAACACCGAATCAAATTTCAAATTGATTCTAATTTTAATCCAAAATACCAAATCAATTATCAATTAGATTTCTAGAAATTTATCACCTTTTAAATAAATCCTTTTATTCCTTCCAAATGGTTTAAAATTCCACTTTCAATAAATTCTTCAACTCTTACACAATATTTTCAAAACCCACTTATTTATATCTTTTCCCATATTTTGAAAATAATTCGATAAGATTTCAAAATCAACTTTATACTTTTAAAATTCCTTCTTTTAAATTTACCCAATTCTTTCAAAAAGAATTTACTAAAAATTTCCAACTTTAATTTCAAAAATCTAATTTCATTTATTTCTGGTATCCAACGATACCAAAAATACATTCGACTAAATTATAGCCTTCAACGCATTCAATCACAAATATAATCATTCACAGATTATAAATAAGTCATCACACAGCATATGAAACAAATTCATACAACATATGAAACAAATTCATATAATTTGAGGAATCCAGTTGGATCCCTCCAACCTGTTTCCCTGCATCCACAGACGTTAGCACAATACCAATTCCACTTCGAGGTGGAATATTGCAGTATATGGGATTTATAAAATATTATCCACTATTATGCGGTGCAATAGGGTCTCATCCGCTATATAATGCGGGAAATCCACAACTCCAATATATACATATTCCAATATATATATATTGATATATACTACTATATATACTATATCACATCCAAACAATAATCAATCAATAACTGCAAATCCAACTTTAAATTTGAGTGAGAAGATCTCACCTTTGCTTTTTATTCTGCAATCCACTTTCATTTTGACCATTTCTTCACGGTTTCAAATCTTGTATGAATAATTTATACAGTTGATTAATATTCGAATTAATCGAACAATATATTCCATTATAACAATTTTAACCAACTGGTGATTTCATTTTCAAACTAAAACCTTAAATTTTAAACCAATTCCTTTTTAATAAATTGATTTAATTAAAAGTTAAATTTAAAACTAAATCCCTTTATAACAAAATATTTTCTTTTCTATAAACCACATAATCAGAAATTTACTTTACTGAAAAATCTTTTCTTCCTTAATATATATATTCAAAATCTTTTCTACATATAATTTCCTCTTTTCCTATGTATTATATATATATATACATATATATAGCATTATCATACTAATTTAAAAATAAGCAGCCTGTAATTCTTTCTGTGTTTTCTGTAAATATACATTATATATAAATCTGCATATATTATATATCTTTAGTCACTGCATAAATAAATAGATATATACATATATAAAAACATGATTTAACTGTAATTTGCTACCATTTCATTTTTTTTTTGTTATAATTAAATTGAGATAAACATGATACCTTACTGCCAAACGTCGAACTCGCCTTCAAGCCTTAGCTCGGCTCGTGCCGCCGAATCGAGACTGCCATGCGAACGAGCTCGCGAATGCCACCGCCACCGAAGCCCCAACAGCTCGTCCAGTCATCGCCCTGCTCAACTTTCCAAAACTCCCCTTGCCTCGCGACTGCGCATGCGCGCACCACCATTCACAGTTCTCCCCTCCAGATCGAGTTGCCCCACTGTCAAACTCCTTGACTTCTGTGTGCCGATGTCGCGAAAGAAAGGAACGGCATCGCCTGATGCCTCGCCTCCCTCGATGTCGCGCGCCTCGCTGGCGAACCCCAAATCATATGCTCGAACGCCTGCTCCCACGAATCGAAGTCGCATAGCTTAATGACGTCACGCTCGAGAATTTATTGCCACCATTTTTCTTTTTTTTTCTTTTTTTCATTTCTGAGATTGATTTCGAACGAAATGATTTCATTTTGAAAAAGAAAAAGCTCGGCTGTGATGTTATTAAAAGACGGAACACGGATATGAAAGGAAGTTGGGTGAATATTAAAAGGGAAGCGTGATTAAGAAGGGACCGATGACATTGATTTGATCAATTAAAGTTTTATTTAATTTTCAACGTGTTTTCTTATCGTACGCTCACACAACAACTCCAAATGCTACTAAAATTGAAATCCAATAATAATATATTATTTCGGATCCAATGGAACTGGTTTCGTCGAATTCCGAGACTGTGCCCCCGAATGCTATTTTTAAATATCGATTAAATGATAAAATTTCAAAACTGAACAAAACCGTTTCAAATTCAATTTTGAAGCTTCCATTATCTTCAGTATTATTAATTTGAATTTTCTAAGCCTTGAAAATATTTTTAATCGGCTTAAAACTCCAAATTCAAAATTTTACTCAAATTTTAACAATTAAATTCATTAATTTAATTACCAAACAAACTATGATATTTGAAATTCAAATTAAACTAACATTCAAATATTTAAAATCAATTAAATATTCAAATTTCAAATGTCAAAAATTCAGGGTCGTTACAGTAGGTTTCAGGAGATTGTGCATTCTCTAATATCATTGGGAAAAAGTTTTTCTGAAGAAGATCAAGTTAGAAAAATTCTAAATTCCCTTACTCCAGAATGGGATCAGAAAACTCTTGCAATCGAAGAAGCAAATGATATCAGTACTTTAAAGATTGAAGAATTGATTGGAAATCTAATGTCGTTCGGAGTACAAATGCAAGGGAGAAGAGATAGCAAGGCATTCGAAAAGAAGTCAATTGCGTTCAATACATTAACAAATGGATCATACTCGGGAAGTGATGATGATGAAGAAATAGCTTTCATGAGAATTTTCGAAAGTTCCTGAAATACAGAAAGATGAACAACTTCAAAAAGAATGACCACAAGAATTCTGGAAATCATAATGAAGTACGAAACCACGTCAAATGTTTCAACTGTGACGAACCAGGCCATCTCAAAAGAGACTGTCTGCATCTTGATAAGCAAAAGTTTCCTGCAAGCAATGATTATACAAAGAAAAGGAAAAGAGCGTATACTACTACACTAGACAATTCAGACTAATATTCATCCTTAAGCGATGATGATTAGAAGACGGAAAATTCAAATATGTGCTTTATGGCTATTCATGATTCCGATGATCTCGGAGATACGAATCTAGAAAAAGGTACACGTTTACAATATATTGGTTGAAATTTTTTGCTTAAAATTGTTTGATTGTTTTTGAAATTATGTGTTGTTTGAATTTTAAATTTTTTATTATTATGTTTATTTTTATTTTTATTTTTAATTATAATATATTTTTATTAAAAGAATATTATTATATTTTATATTACTCAAGAAAATATATAGACATTAAAAATAATATATATATATATATATATTAAAGTATATAGGAAAATATAAGTCACATGAATTCTCTGACCCATGTCGACATTGCCCTACCCATGTTGTCAACATCCCTGTCAGAAATTTGAAATTCAAATTTGAACTCAAATCTTTGAATTTCCCTTCACCTTTTCCCAAACCCAATGTTCTGGAAAGGTACCTCTTGACCAGAAAACATGTCTATTGAATATCTATTTATTTCCATTATCTTATCATACCATTTCACTTTCATTTTAAAATTCAAACTCTCTTCCACTCTTTCAAACTTTCTACTCTCTTCAAAAATGGCTTCTTCAAGCACTCCATCCTCAACGAGGCTGTCTAAAACCATTAAAGAGTATCTCTATAATGATCCGGAAGCAATCAAGGCTTATATAAGCTATGCTAATTTCGGAAAAGTTCATACGGGAAAGTTTGCTATCTTTAGCGATTTCTCTACATATGAAATCAATACTCTTCTTGAAGAGAATCATATTCTTAGTCTTTTTGACAATTCTCAAAATGATTTTGTTTGTTACCCAAATCTTGTTAAAATGTTTTATGCAAATTTGAATCGTGGTTTTTATGAAGGAAATGAAGATGAAATTTGGAGTAGTGTTAAAGGCACCAAAATTGTTTTAAATTGTGAAATTTTGGGCAACATTCTCAATTGCAAGAATTCGGGAATAGATCTTTATACTTTTAATATTGATGGACATGATCGTGAGACATTTCATCACATTTTCGAAGGAGATGACAACTTTGAATTTAAAAATCGTAACTTTCGTCCGAAAGCACGTATTGTCAATCTTCTTTTGCAGCATACTATCACTCCTAGATAAGGAAATTTCAATAACCTGACTTTAAAAGTTTGTAAAGCACTTTTTGCTATCTTTGGTCATTATGACCTTAAATGGGAGCAAGTGATTATGGATGAACTTCGTCTTAAGAATTTGGAAATGGGTGAGAATACCTTGTATCATGGAATCTATCTCACTCGAATTTTTAATTATTTTGGCGTTGATTACAAAAGGGAAGAATTTGTTTCAAGAAAAGTGTTTAATCAAGCCAACATTTCTCTCATGAAAATTCCTTTCATATTTCAACAATATGAATCTCTTGCAAAAAAGGATGAAAGATTGGCACATGAAGATATGGAGGAAGAAGATGAAGAAGAAGAAGAAGAAGAAGAGGGAGGAAATGGAAATTGAAGAAGATAATGAAGAAACCTCCTTGGAAAGTATTGAATATCCTACCAATACTAACAATCCTTCCAACAAAACTCCTCAAAAATCAAAAGATTATAGTGGAAAATCAACGGATTCTCAAAAGATCTGTTAGTAAGAAATTGGATAAAATGTCCACTAATATGAACAAATTATTTGCTAAAGTTGATCGTAAGCTTGGCTTATCATCATCCTCCTCATCCTCTAGCACATTCTAAGAACTAGGTTGTGATGTATTATTTTTTTTGTGTAAGCTTGTATTGTTTTATTATGTAGTATCTTATGTATCGTCTCATCTATTTATAAAAATCATCTATCTTATGTTTTTCTACCTTATCGTGTCTCTGCAATAAATGTTAGTATAGTATATAAGTTTATATATATACATACTTATTCACAAAATAAATAAGACATATAAACCAACAGAACCATGTCGACAGGCCTCTACCCCCCTATGTCGACATATAACTGTCAAATTTGGTCGTTTTTTAAAATTTTGAAATTAAAATAACTAACTCATGTATATTCATTTTAAATGAATTTCTGCCTATTTAAACACCTGTTTCTTCCAGAAATTTTTAATCTTTTCATTTCTACTTATCTCTATTTGCATCTCTTCACTACTTATCAAAAATTGCTTCCTCTTCTCAAACTCTAAGTGATAATCTTGAAGAAACTCTCAATTCATTCAAAAATATACTTACTTTTATTCTCCATAATCAAAGGCACTTAGAACTAAGTCAAATGCAGATGGTAAAAGAACAAGAGAAGCATTTCGGTGCCATCCATTGGATGATTTCTGCCCTCAACAAAGATGATCTCGATGCAAATCTTATAGGAACTTTGATTCAAGATAATGGAGATTGGGAAGTTATTAAAAAGGATCCTATCTTTGGAGAAGAAGGATGGGTTGAATTTCCTAGAAATATTTGATCTCCTTATGGTTTGAATTGCTTATTTTTGAATTGTGTGATTTGATTTAATTTGCTTTGATTTGATTAGAATTGATTTGGTTTGAATGGATTGTATAACATTATATTAAACATAGTATATATTTATTGGGTTTAAACTTTCATATTTGTCATTAACTCATGTTATTATATATATATATATACACACACACTCCATCATAATTTGTCATAGGTACTCCAGTATAAGACTAAGGGGGAGTTATATAAGTTTAGAATTAGTTTTTGTTGATGACAAAGGGGGAGAAGTATAAAATAGAGTAGTTAGGCTTAGATTAAGGGGGGTTTATTAGTTTTATGGGGAGTTATAGTGAAGGTGAAGTATATTTTATAAACATAGGTTGTCATCATCAAAAAAGGGAGATTGTTAGACCTTGAGATGATGGTTTTGATGACAACAACCTTAGGACTTGTTATAAAATATAAATACTAACGTTATGGTTTAGTGTAACGACCCCGAATTTTATATAAATTTAAATTGATAATTAATTTAGTTTTGACTAAAAATTTGTAAAATTAAATGATAAAGTGATGCGAGTTTTTGGACTCTTACATTTGGTATCAGAGCTAAGGTTGAACTTTAGCTCAGGAGTATAACACATTAAGTAGCTCATTAGAGATAGGGTGAAGTATACCCTAGAATGAGTAATCTCTAAGATATCCGTCCGTATACCTTAGTAAATTCTCTTGCTATTCACTGATAGTAAGTATGAGTGAAAGAAGAGGATGAGATAGGGGATAGGGAAATATGACTATAAATGTTCAATACCCTGTAACAACAAGGAAATAATTTTTCTCTATCAATCTCTTTTGTTCATCATCTTTCCTTAATTCTTCGATAGTTCCTGGTAGATCCAGGAAGAAATTTGATATATTAATATGGGACATAAACTCCGGATGGACCAAAATTGTTGTTTGGATGTATTGGTTGCTTTGGTTGCTATGGTTGATAGATATACTTTAGTTTCTAAACTGAAAGTTTTGAAATTGTATCCATATATCTATCTATTCTTTAGGTCCCAATATATTCTACGAATGGTTAGTTATCCTTTGAACTAACCGATGCCATTGTATACTTCATAGATCTGGATAACCCGAGTATCGTGTGAAAGAATTCAATAGATTCGTTCTTGTATCTTTCATTGATATTCTGATTTGGTAAGACAAATGCAGAATAGATATTCAGTTTGATTTGATGAAATATTTTTCATCTATCTTCATGTCTCTTTGGCAATTTCGAGGACAAAATTCTTTTAAGGGGGGAAGGTTGTAACGACCCCGAATTTTATATAAATTTAAATTGATAATTAATTTAGTTTTGAATAAAAATTTGTTAAATTAAATGATAAAGTGATGCGAGTTTCCCCGAATTAAAATAAATTCTGTATAAATCATTTAAACTTTAAATATTGTATATATGTGTATATATGTGAATGTGTATATATTTGGGTATATATGAGTCAATTTGAAATTATAAATATATGTATATATATATTTTGATTTGAATTTAAATTGTAAGTAAATGGTTTAAGAAATGAAAATATATAAGATATAAAAATATAAAAATAAATGATTTTAAATTAAATTAGTATTAAAGTTAAATTTGGAATTGATAGTTTAAGCTAGAAATACAAATAGAAATTTATTTAGCAATATTACTAAAGAAAAAGAAAAGAAAGAAATACTTTCAAATATGAACAAAGTGAAACAAGAAATAAAATAAATGGCTGAAGTAAACAAATACATTCATATCTATGAAACAAGAAACATATACATTCAAGCAACAAATTTGTTAGTCAAACAAATATATATTCACCAGTATGAAACTAGACAAAGGCAGGTAAGATATAATGTAGACTATAAAGTAGATATGCAGGCAAGTGCAAGAACATAAACAAAGTAAAGAAAAGAAAGTAACCAGGCAAGAACAAGTAAAAGGAAAATAAGATAAGAATGAAACAAACCAAAGTATATATGTACACATAGAAATATAGACAAAGACAATAAAATATATAAGTATGTACTTATGAAAATAAGGACAATGCTATATATTCAAGTACGATTTAAAATTTGAATAAGTATATATTTGTACAAAGCAATAAATGCAAATCTCCTTAGCCAACAACATACCATCCAACAAGAAAAGAAAAATCTATGATGATTTGTACAAATATACATAACATCACTTGTACAAATAATAACATCAGCCTGTAGACTCCATTTTATACACATTAACTTCTCATTCCAATTCGTTCCTTCAAACTGAAGCAAGTATCATTTTAAAACTTAAACCAAACTTTTCTCTATATATATGTATCTTTTTAGTTCGTATTCGTTCAAACCAGACATAGCAAAGCTCAGAAATCTGTAGAAACAAACAGCAATTAAATTCATGAAGTAAAACAAATCATTGTAGACCAAAAGCATTTCCAAATTTTGGTTCAAAGCTCCTCTGTTTCAACATTCCAGTTTTCTGTCTTCATCTCTCTGTGAGTAAACTCACTTATCTCTGCTTTGATGTTTGTAATTGGTGGTTGAATAAGTTGTGAAAGTTGCTTAGCTATTGAAAACGCTCGCATGTTGTGTATATATATATATATGTGTGAATCAATTATGTGTATACAGGCAGATGTGCCTGTTCTTATATTTACAAGCTTGAAACTTTGAAGAAAAAAATTCACACTCTTCTTTATAAACATAAGTAAGCTTTAATTTCTGAAAGGAAATTGTTTATAACATCATGACTTCATTTTTAAAAATAATTTCAAAAAGAAAATTTGTGTGAATACTGTGAAAACAAATATTTACAGTAAAATCTCCATAAATTAGAAGAGTCGAGTGTTCCAGTTTTACAATCTAATTTTTATAATTGTGTTTTTATTACAAAATAGTGATTTTAGGTGAAGATATTATGATTTTTAAATATGTAATTAGGAAGCAATTACGACTTGAACGCAATCCAGATTTTTATCAATTTTCATCGATCGTGTAGTTTACTGATCTCGTGCTTGGGGCTGAAGGGGGCAAAGGGTCTGAGCATCATCAAAAAAAATAGCCGGAAGAATTAAAATTTGCCGTGGTGGCTGGTCAACGGGGGTTTGGAGACTGTTTTTGGTCGAGGGTGTTTTCTGGTAGTTTTGTCGTCGATGATGGTTCGAGTTGGACCGGACAATGGGGTAAAGGTTCGTGGGGAAGTGGCTAAGCTTTAGTCAAGCTCGTATGATTTCTGATGGTCAGGAGGACGTTGGCGAGGTGATTTTCTGATGGAAGTTGGTTCCAGTTTTTGATCTAGGAAGCTCGATTTCATTTTCGCGTTCGAATCGATACTCAGGTGATTGGGAACGATGGAGGAGGCCAGCGGTGATTTATTGGCAATGACAAGGGTGGTCGGAGGCGACTGGGATGGTCGTGCATATGCACGATGGTGAACTGGTGTTTGTTTATAAAGTTTGGGAAGAAGAGACGCTCTCGGGGCTTTACTCGATGACGTTGTGGGGTTGTCTCGAAGAAAATAAGGGAGTGGGTTGCTCGGGGAAGAATTGAAGTTAGCTCGGGAAGACTAAAGATTGGCTCGGGTTTGAGTGATTGGGAATAAAATAGTTTTTTTAAGCTTTAAATTCTAAACAAGTTTTATAAAGTATAAATCAAGTTTAAACAAACTGTGTTAAACAACTTCTCTTAAGTGTTTAAAAGATTAATTATTTCATTTAAGTAATTAAGGATAATTTGTTTAATGATTAAAGTTGATTAATTGAATGATTAGTTAAAGGATAATTAATTAACATGGTTAATTAATTAAAGCAATTAATTTGAAGATAATTAATCAAAGATTAATTACTTAATGTAAGTGGTTATGGATGATGTAACGACCCGCTATTTTGTACCATTCGCATCCGCACATGTCGGACTTGAATAATTCAAAATACCGAATAGTTAATTTAAATTGGCAAAACTCAGCATATACGGTAAATAAATAGAACATAGATCACAGACACAGAGTAATAATATGCAGCGGAAATAAAAGAGATAGTAGTTCATGAAGCTACTATATAAATATATAAGTTACATCAGAGTTAAACCAGATACAACGGAAGAGTAATACGATACATCAGATACAAATCAGAATACATCACTGGAATCATCGAATACTGAAAGCAGAATAGATGGCTAGTCTTCAAGCAAAGCTCCAACTTCAAAGGTGAGTCTCGAATACTGGTACACTCAGTCTGACCCGAGCATAAAGCAAAACACAAAACACTCGAGTCAGGATTAACATTCTTATATCAATAAATCCAACTCAAGTGAAATAACAACTGAAATACAAGTAACTCAAAGGATGTTTGGAATAACCATTCTTTAAGGATCCATTAAACTATCTACTAGGTAGTAATATACGCTAAGTAGATAATGTCTATCAGTAAAATAAGGTATCAAAATAGTGTTAACGCGTTACCATTATCCCCCTTAACACATTTTTATAAGCGTTATAGTCTATACAGCACTGTAAACTCCACCGTAAACTAGTGGGCTATCAAGGAGTACTCCATAGGTATAACACAAAACAAATTCGTAGTGCTCACGTATATCGGGATCCAAGTATGACAAGGCACATGAGGCAATACCCAAGGTAGTGAAACTACCGTTCGCATGTTGAATAAAGTGAAACCTCAAACATTGAAGTTTGTAGATTCAGTATTATAAATTGAAAACTTAAACAAAGACATGATTTTTAAAACTAAAATCATAGTTTTTAGTTTGGAATTGAGGCTACAGTTCTTGTTTGAACAGAAAGTGGGTTATAGTCAATTTCTGACGATCTGTGTAACTGGAGAGGTCGAGGCTCTTCTGGGTGATGAAGGAGTGATCATAGATGCTAGGAAAAATATTGGAGTGCGGTGCATTTCATCGTGGAAGTTACACCAGTAGGATTCTTCTGAGAACCCTAGTTTTAACGAAGCTTGGAAATTTGATCGCCGCGGCCGTTGTAGTTGATCGAGTGTTATGATATTTTGGGGAATGATGGTTGGGTAGTAGATGAAGTCGAGGTCGGAGTGGCAGAACGTCTGGTGGTCGAGGTTGGGAGAATGGCGCAGTTTTCAGGTTGATGGTGGTTACAGTTTACGTTTCCAGATTGGGTTTTGGGGTCGAATACGATTCTTGATCGAATCGTGTTGTCTGCGTGTTCGCGTAGAGTTGTCGGGGGTGTAGTCGACTGGTCGGAGGCTTCATCATGGTTTGCCAAAGATGGGCGGCGTTGTGCACGTGGTCGTGTACGTTTTCGTGCATACGTACAGATCTGTGTCGTGAAGAATAGGGAAGGAGATAGGAAAACTCGGGATTGAACACGTGAAAATGATGAGTTTTCTCGAAGCAGGTGGGAACGTGGTTTTACTCGGGGTCAAGCTCGGGTGGAACGAGATTTTGCTCGGGTTGGTTTTCAACTTGCTATATAATGTAAAGTAAAGTTTTCAATGCAGTAATAAATTGATTTTCAAAGTTAAGGAAGATTTTTAAATATTAATTAAGATGAATACTTATTATTAATTGATTATTTTGGAAAGTAATTGAGAATGATTAATTTATAATTGTAATTAAAGATTGGTAAATTAATGATTAAAGTTGGTTAATCAAGCGATTAATCAATAGTTAATTTAAAGATAATGTGATCAATTAATTAAGATGATTAATTTGAGATAATGAATTTGAGTAAAAGATTAATCATTTAGTTAAAAGAAATTAATTAATGTTTAGAGTTAATTAAGTAGTTAGGGATAAACTTATTGTAATTAATTTAGATTAATCAATTTTAAATTGTTAATTACTTAATGAAGGTAATTAAGGGATTAATTACTTATTGTAATTAATGTTGGATATTCTAATAAATTAAAGTTGATTAATAATCACTTGTTGTAATTAATTAAGAATGATAAATTAAAGGGTGATTAATTAAGGGATGATTAATTTATTAAAGTAATTAATTAAAGATAATTAATTAAAGGATAATTGAATAATTAAAGGATAATTATTAAATAATTAAAGGTTAATTAATTTAATAAATAAATTATTAAAGGATAATAATCAAATGATTTGAAATTAATTTATGTTAATTAACCATAATTAATGACTTATCTGATTTAAATTTATCAGATAATTAATTGAGCTTACTTATGGATGTTTGAATTCTATTGATTGTCAAATTGTTTGATATCCCCGATATATGATACTTTGTGATACATCTTGATTTATGTTGTGATATGTAATTTACTTATCTGTGATATATATCTGTGATCTGTGAATGAACGATAAGCGTGATAGTTAATACCGCTTATCAACTATATCCTGTATTTTGATCTGTGATGATTCATTGCGTTGCACTATTGTGTTAAACCCCTGGACTACACTTATACACACACAAATATGGATTTCACGTGGAAATTGGTTAAGTCACAGATGATTTAAAATTAATATTTTTGAAATTAACATTTTAATTTCAATTGATTTTGAAAATGGATTAGGGTTAAATGTTAAAGCTTTTGAAAAGGTGTTTTCAAAGATAAAAGTTATTTTAAATAACTTGATAAAGTTTTCCAATTTAAATAATTTAATTGAAATTGAATTCAAAAATTTAGAATTGAATTCAATGATTGGAAATTATGATTAAAGATGATATAAATATGTTTATATGAATTCCAACCATTTTGAAAGTATTGTTTGAATATTTGAATTTAACCCAAGGACTTTAACTCGTATGAATGAATCAGATTTTCTGAAATGAAACTATTTGTTTTCAAATGATAAAAGCTTTCAGATAAGAAATGAAATTCCAGTTTAATTTAAGGAATTTCAAGTTTGAATTGAAAAATGGTTTTCCAAGTTATGAATGAATTCTTTTTGAAAGCTATGAATTAAATCTGTTTATTTTTATCAGATTTAAAATAATGATTTGTGTAAACCATTTGAAATGGAATTGTTTTGAAAACTATGAGTTAAATCTTTGATTTAAAGATTTAACGAGTTAATCAAATTGAAAGGGAAATTAATTTGGAAAATCTTTGAATGAATCTTTTGTTTAAAAGATTAAAGTATGGAAATTGTTAAACCGTTGAAGGTTGTTAAAATGAATCTTTTTGTTTAAAGATTTGAAAATGGTAATTTGTTAAACCATTTGAAAGAAGAGTTCTGGGTAATTAGTTGTGACTTAATTGAAATCCCAATATCCATATGTTTTAAAATATTGCGCTCATTATTCGATTTAGCCAGAAGAGGACCTTTGTGTCATATAACCCATTCCGAATAATGATACATCGTATATGGATAGCATTTGAAGACCGGTGGTGAAGACCGAATATTTTCGAAAACGAAGGACAACTCGTCGAATGTCTCTGCATCGACTGGTCCCCGGTATAGAGATTCTAGCACCTGTTGTGATGGGAAGTCCGGACGTGATTAGAAAATTATCCGGATTTGCAAGGTCTTCTACGGAAGTGCCTTCGGTTCTGTTCGAACCCGGAACAGACTTGTATGGTTACATATCTGACATTACGCTTTGAGATATAAAGCAGATTTCTTTCAAATACATTTCTGTTGGTGGCGGAGAATTTATTCTCTTAGCTTAACACCCTTCTCTAAGACGTACGAGCTCAGAGGTTATGTAGTTGAAGGTTATCAGTGATATACTCCCAATTTGGTAATGTGACATGCTGAGTGTTGCCGTGTGATGATCATCGTTTGATCATTTGTGATATGATCATTTGTTTGATCATTTATCTTTGTGATCATTTCTTTGATCATCTGTTGACCCAAAGCGTGGCTTTGTGACAAAGCGTGGCTTTGTGACAAAGCGTGGCTTTTTGGACGAGACTTCGTCAGGGCCTCACAACCCGGAAATGGTCGAAACAGGAATGTTGCGGCAAGGTTATGAGGGTCGCGACCTTTAGGGTATGTCATTTCCTTCTGGAAATGGGTAGTATCATGGTATGGTGCCCAGATACTTACTCATGTGGACACACTTTATTTATTATGTGTGATGTTGGTTACCGAGCGCTCGGATAAAGGTCCCAAAGGACCGAGAGGTGGCATATTCGTGAGTTACCTGTTATAGGGGTAACCCGGCCTTGTTGGCAGAGAGCAGTTTGTCTCTCGGAGCGTCCAGCCAGAGGCGTTTCCTACGTGGCATAGGAAGTTCCTTAGCCTGACCATTTGTTGGAAAATCCATTTTCCAATACGAACCTTGTACGGTTTTAGTTGTAGAACCTTCCATCTAATATGGTAGCTATAGTAGGCATAGTATAATGGTACCTATGCTGGCTAAGATTAATATTATACTTTCAAATTGTTTTCCACTATGCACTAATAATAATAATCCAATGATTTGCATAGTAAGCATATTTGCCTATCATAAGAAGAAATCTCCTCCAATTCTGCGTTTGCATTGTGTGTGTGGCGGGAGGTCTTATGGTAGTTTCATTTTCCAAAAGCATTGCGGATTTCCATGTTAAAAGATTCCTTTGTTGTTTGTTTTAAAGATAAACTATTTTTGTTGCTCACACCAGTCCCACGACTGACTCGGAGTTTATTGTTTCCTACCTAAACTCTGGGTACCCACCATTTTCCACACGGGCAGTCTAGAGTTGGGGTTTCTCAGATATTCAGGTTGAGTAGATTATCTGGAGCTAGTCAGTCCTTGGACGACTGACCTTGCTTTCCGCTAGCTACGGATTGGAGCATTCTATTGGAGATATCCTATCCGCTGCTGGTGTTCTCTATTTTCTTTCCGCTGCTATTTCTTGTATCATATCTCTGATGTATATTGATATCTGTTGTATCATTCTGTTGTATCATATTGTATCAGATTTGGTATCTGTCATTGTATCAATGTTATATATATGATATCATTGATTTCTTTATTCTGCTGTGTTGTTATACTTAATGGTGTTATAAGCTCCAGTGACTCGGATTTGAACGGTCGAATCTATGGCATTCGAGTACAATGTAAAGTATGGATGTTGATTTTCGAGCGGGCAAAATCCGCTTCGTTACATTTGGTATCAGAGCTGAGGGTAAAACTTTAGCTCAGGAGTATAACACATTAAGTAGCTCATTAGAGATAGGGTGAAGTATACCCTAGAATGAGTAATCTCTAAGATATCTGTCTGCATGCCTCAGTAAATTCTCTTACTATCCACTGATAGTGAGTATGAGTGTAAGAAGAGGATGAGATAGGGGACAAGGGAATACGACTATAAATGGTCAATACCCTATAACAACAAGGAAATAATCTTTTCTCTGTCAATCTCTTTTGTTCACCATCTTTTCTCAATTCTTCGATGATTTCTGGTAAATCCAGAAAGAAAAATTTGATATATTAATATGGGACATAAACTCCGGATAGACCAAAGTTGTTTGTTTGGATGAATTGGTTGCTTTGTTTGCTATGGTTGATAGGTATACTTTAGTTCTAAACTGAAAGTTTTGAAATCGTATCCATCTATCTATCTATTCTTTGGGTCTGGATATATTCTACGAATGGTTAGTTATCCTTTCGAACTGACCGATGCCACTGCATATTTCGTAGATCTGGATAACTCGAGTATTGTGTGAAGTGTTAAACAGATTCGTTCTTGTATCTGTTATTGATATTCTGATTTGGTAACCCAAATGCAGAATAGATGTTCAGTTTGAGTTGATGAAACATTCTTCATCTATCTTTGGGCCTCCTTGGCAATTTTGAGGACGAAATTCTTTTAAGGGGGGAAGTCTGTAACGACCCCGAATTTTAATTAATTTTAAATTAATAATTAATTTCATTTTTGAATAAAAATTGTAAAATAAATTGAATATATATGTATATATTTGATTTGAATTTAAAACTTAAATAAATGGGCTAGAAATAAATGGTTTAATAAAAAATGATAATGTTAAATTTTAGAACTGATGGTTAATAATAATTTGAATTTATAAATTAAATACTAGATAATACATATTAAAGTAAAATAATCATAATAAATATTAAGTTAGGAATAAAATCCAAATATATAAGATAAATTATATAGATTTGTAAAATAGAAGTATATGTATGAATTAAATTTTAACAACATATTTAAAATAGAAATTATTTATACTATGAAATAATACGACTAAGGAAGAAAAGTAAAATATAACATAACTAAATATAAGTATGTAAACAAAGTATAAGTCAAAAAGAAAAGGGAATAAAATACGCACAAACATGTAAGCAAATAAAAAGAAAAGAAATAACATATGTATATATGAGCTAACTTATAAAGCAAGACAAAGCAATTAATGCTTGGATCCTTAGCCACTAACTTATGGAAACCATCAACCACCATAACAAAGAAAAGAAGTATATATACTCAAGACAGTACAACATATTTATGAAGCTTGTAAACAAGACTTGAGAAACAAACCAAAGTTAATTAATACCAAAATTTTTAGTACACAAATATATATCTCAGCCGAGACAAGTTTAGAAAGGCAAGACAAATTGAAAAAAATTAAAACATCTATGCACAAGAAAAATAATCAAACAAGGATAAGTATGAACGAACAAAGACAAGCCTAATTTATGCAAATATCTCTAGTACAGCCGAAATGAAAGAAAGAATATATATATATAAATTTGTACAACATAATTAATGCAAGCCAAAGTTGTATCACTTCAGCCACCAAAAACATCTGCATAGTCAAACATACAAAGGGAAATATCTCCGGTATTGTACATAACAACATTATCACCTGTAAACCTCTTCTTTATATCAAGCCTTTTTATTTTATTTCGTCCATCTTAAACTTAAACAAATGCAAGAACAAGTTTCAGCTTCAACTGGAAAATCAAACAACTGAAAAACAAAGATAATCTCCAATCTTAAAACTTGGAATGATCAACTCAGCAAACCTGGAATCAAGGCAGGCTCTGCTTTCAAGCATTCCAGAAAGATCAACATCAAGTTTTCAAACTTCAGATCAAAAACAAATGCAAGCTTCCACATTCAAATCATTTTCCAGGATTTAAAAATAATAATAAAAGAAGTTTCAAAACCTGATCCTCTGTTCTTTGTTCTCTGCCCTTACTCACAGGTGAGCAAAATTTCCCACCTTAATCCTTTGTTTCTGTGAGTAAACCCCTTAAAGCTTTGATTTTTTATCTGGATGTTTGAATGTATGCTTCAAGTAAGTCTGAACACTAGTTTGCATGCACCCATCTGTGAATATATGTTGTATCTTGCCTGTGCATATTCATTTGTAGGTGTATTATTCCTGGTCATTAGATTCAGGTTTTCAAAAACCTATCAAACCCATTCGAAACCTCTATCTATAGTCTTTATTAGATTGAAGTGTGAGTAATTTCACTTCTAAAATTTAAAATACAATTTAGTTGCATGCTAGTTGTCTGAAATATGTATGTTTATGTAGGTATATGGTTGTGTTTCTGAATGTATTTAACAGAATCTACTCTGTTATAATTTCCAGTTCTTGATTTGTTTAAATTCAAATCTTTTAATTTAATCTCTGTTTAAACCTAAGATTCAAATGAAACTTGATTTTTTTAATTACAAACTTTAGTTTAGAATTTTACTTGAGTTAAAATAACTTTAGATTGTCTCTGGAAATACAAAAAAAAAATCAATGCATGTTGAATAAAGTGAAACCTCAAACATTGAAGTTTGTAGATTCAGTATTATAAATTGAAAACTTAAACAAAGACATGATTTTTAAAACTAAAATCATTGTTTTTAGTTTGGAATTGAGGCTGCAGTTCTTGTTTGAACAGAAAGTGGGTTATAGTCAATTTCTGACGATCTGTGTAACTGGAGAGGTCGAGGCTCTTCTGGGTGATGGAGGAGTGATCATAGATGCTAGGAAAAATATTGGAGTGCGGTGCATTTCATCGTGGAAGTTGTAGCAGTAGGATTCTTCTAAGAACCCTAGTTTTAACGAAGCTTGGAAATTTGATCGCCGCGGCCGTTGGAGTTGATCGAGTGTTATGATATTTTGGCGAATGATGGTTGGGTAGTAGATGAAGTCGAGGTCGGAGTGGCAGAACGTCTGGTGGTCGAGGTTGGGAGAATGGCGGCAGTTTTCAGGTTGATGGTGGTTACAGTTTACGTTTCCAGATTGGGTTTTGGGGTCGAATACGATTCTCGATCGAATCGTGTTGTCTGCGTGTTCATGTAGAGTTGTCGTGGGTGTAGTCGACTGGTCGGAGGCTTCATCGTGGTTCGCCAACGATAGGCGGCGTTGTGCATGTGGTCTTGCACGTTTTCGTGCATACGTACAGATCTGTGTCGTGAAGAATGGGGAAGGAGATAGGAAAACTCGGGATTGAACACGTGAAAATGATGAGTTTTCTCGATGAAGGTGGGAACGTGGTTTTACTCGGGGTCAAGCTCGGGTGGAACGAGATTTTGCTCGGGTTGGTTTTCAACTTGCTATGTAATGTAAAGTAAAGTTTTCAATGCAGTAATAAATTGATTTTCAAAGTTAAGGAAGATTTTTAAATATTAATTAAGATGAATACTTATTATTAATTGATTATTTTGGAAAGTAATTGAGAATGAATTAATTTATAATTGTAATTAAAGATTGGTAAATTAATGATTAAAGTTGGTTAATCAAGCGATTAATCAATAGTTAATTTAAAGATAATGTGATCAATTAATTAAGATGATTAATTTGAGATAATGAATTTGAGTAAAAGATTAATCATTTAGTTAAAAGAAATTAATTAATGTTTAGAGTTAATTAAGTAGTTAGGGATAAACTTATTGTAATTAATTTAGATTAATCAATTTTAAATTGTTAATTACTTAATGAAGGTAATTAAGGGATTAATTACTTATTGTAATTAATGTTGGATATTCTAATAAATTAAAGTTGATTAATAATCACTTGTTGTAATTAATTAAGAATGATGAATTAAAGGGTGATTAATTAAGGGTTGATTAATTTATTAAAGTAATTAATTAAAGATAATTAATTAAAGGATAATTGAATAATTAAAGGTTAATTATTAAATAATTAAAGGTTATTTAATTTAATAAATAAATTATTAAAGGATAATCAATCAAATGATTTGAAATTAATTTATGTTAATTAACCCCGATTGATGACTTATCTGATTTAAATTTATCAGATAATTAATTGAGCTTACTTATGGATGTTTGAATTCTATTGATTGTCGAATTGTTTGATATCCCTGATATATGATGCTTTGTGATACATCTTGATTTATGTTGTGATCTGTAATTTACTTATCTGTGATATATATCTATGATCTGTGAATGAATGATAAGCGTGATAGTTAATACCGCTTATCAACTATATCCTGTATTTTGATCTGTGATGATTCATTGTGTTGCACTATTGTGTTAAACCCCTAGACTACACTTATACACACACAAATATGGATTTCACGTGGAAATCGGTTAAGTCACAAATGATTTAAAATTAATATTTTTGAAATTAACATTTTAATTTCAATTGATTTTGAAAATGGATTTGGGTTAAATGTTAAAGCTTTTGAAAAGGTGTTTTCAAAGATAAAAGTTATTTTAAATAGCTTGATAAAGTTTTCCAATTTAAATAATTTAATTGAAATTGAATTCAAAAATTTAGAATTGAATTCAATGATTGGAAATTATGATTAAAGATGATATAAATATGTTTATATGAATTCAAACCATTTTGAAAGTATTGTTTGAATATTTGAATTTAACCCAAGGACTTTAACTCGTATGAATGAATCAGATTTTCTAAAATGAAACTATTTGTTTTCAAATGATAAAAGCTTTCAGATAAGAAATGAAATTCCAGTTTAATTTAAGGAATTTCAAGTTTGAATTGAAAAATGGTTTTCCAAGTTATGAATGAATTCTTTTTGAAAGCTATGAATTAAATTTGTTTATTTTTAACAGATTTAAAATAATGATTTGTGTAAACCATTTGAAATGGAATTGTTTTGAAAGCTATGAGTTAAATATTTGATTTAAAGATTTAACGAGTTAATCAAATTGAAAGGGAAATTAATTTGGAAAATCTGTGAATGAATCTTTTGTTTAAAAGATTAAAGTGTGGAAATTGTTAAACCGTTGAAGGTTGTTAAAATGAATCTTTTTGTTTAAAGATTTGAAAATGGTAATTTGTTAAACCATTTGAAAGAAGAGTTTTGGGTAATAAGTTGTGACTTAATTGAAATCCCAATATCCATATGTTTTAAAATATTGCGCTCATTATTCGGTTTAGCCGGGAGAGGACCTTTGTGTCATATAACCCATTCCGAATAATGATACGTCGTATATGGATAGCATTTGAAGACCGGTGGTGAAGACTGGATATTTTCGAAAATGAAAGGACAACTCGTCGAATGTCTCTACATCGACTGGCCCCGGTATAGAGATTCTAGCACCTGTAGTGATGGGAAGTCCGGACGTGATTAGAAAATTATCCGGATTTGCAAGGGCTTCTTCGAAAGTTCCTTCGGTTCTGTTCGAACCTGGAACAGACTTGTATGGTTACATGTCTGACATTACGCTTTGAGATATAAAGCAGATTTCTTTCAAATACATTTCTGTTGGTGGTGGAGAATTTATTCTCTTAGTTTAACACCCTTCTCTGAGACGTACGAGCTCAGAGGTTATGTAGTTGAAGGTTATCAGTGATATACTCCCAATTTGGTAATGTGACATGCTGAGTGTTGCCGTGTGATGATCATCGTTTGATCATTTGTGATATGATCATTTGTTTGATCATTTATCTTTGTGATCATTTATTTGATCATCTGTTGACCCAAAGCGTGGCTTTTTGACAAAGCATGGCTTTGTGACAAAGCGTGCCTTTGTGGACGAGACTTCGTCAGGGCCTCACAACCCGGAAATGGTCGAAACAGGAATGTTGCGGCAAGGTTATGAGGGTCGTGCCCTTTAGGGTATGTCATTTCCTTCTGGAAAAGGGTAGTATCATGGTATGGAGCCCAGACACTTACTCATGTTGACACACTTTATTTATTATGTGTGATGTTGGTTACCGAGCGTTCGGATAAAGGTCCCAAAGGACCGAGAGGTGGCATATTCGTGAGTTACCTGTTATAGGGGTAACCCGGCCTTGTTGGCAGAGAGCAGTTTGTCTCTCGGAGCGTCCAGCCAGAGGCGTTTCCTACGTGGCATAGGAAGTTCCTTAGCCTGACCATTTGTTGGAAAATCCATTTTCCAATACGAACCTTGTACGGTTTTAGTTGTAGAACCTTCCATCTAATATGGTAGCTATAGTAGGCATAGTATAATGGTACCTATGCTGGCTAAGATTAATATTATACTTTCAAATTGTTTTCCACTATGCACTAATAATAATAATCCAATGATTTGCATAGTAAGCATATTTGCCTATCATAAGAAGAAATCTCCTCCAATTCTGCGTTTGCATTGTGTGTGTGGCGGGAGGTCTTATGGTAGTTTCATTTTCCAAAAGCATTGCAGATTTCCATGTTAAAAGATTCCTTTGTTGTTTGTTTTAAAGATAAACTATTTTTGTTGCTCACACCAGTCCCACGACTGACTCGGAGTTTATTGTTTCCTTCCTAAACTCTGGGTACCCACCATTTTCCACACGGGCAGTCTAGAGTTGGGGTTTCTCAGAAATTCAGGTTGAGTAGATTATCTGGAGCTAGTCAGTCCTTGGACGACTGACCTTGCTTTCCGCTAGCTACGGATTGGAGCATTCTATTGGAGATATCCTATCCGCTGCTAGTGTTCTCTATTTTCTTTCCGCTGCTATTTCTTGTATCATATCTCTGATGTATATTGATATCTGTCGTATCATTCTGTTGTATCATATTGTATCAGATTTTTTATCTGTCATTGTATCAATGTTATATATATGATATCATTGATTTCTTTATTCCGCTGTGTTGTTATACTTAATGGTGTTATAAGATCCGGCGACTCGGATTTGAACGGTCGAATCTATGGCATTCGAGTACGATGTAAAGTATGGATGTCGATTTTCGAGTGGGCAAAATTCGCTTCGTTACATTTGGTATCAGAGCTGAGGGTAAAAATTTATCTCAGGAGTATAACACATTAAGTAGCTCATTAGAGATAGGGTGAAGTATACCCTAGAATGAGTAATCTCTAAGATATCTGTCTGCATGCCTCAGTAAATTCTCTTACTATCCACTGATAGTGAGTATGAGTGTAAGAAGAGGATGAGATAGGGGACAGGGGAATACGACTATAAATGGTCAATACCCTGTAACAACAAGGAAATAATCTTTTCTCTGTCAATCTCTTTTGTTCAACATCTTTTCTCAATTCTTCGATGATTTCTGGTAAATCCAGAAAGAAAAATTCGATATATTAATATGGGACATAAACTCCGGATAGACCAAAGTTGTTTGTTTGGATGAATTGGTTGCTTTGTTTGCTATGGTTGATAGGTATACTTTAGTTCTAAACTGAAAGTTTTGAAATCGTATCCATCTATCTATCTATTCTTTGGGTCCGGATATATTCTACGAATGGTTAGTTATCCTTTCGAACTGACCGATGCCACTACATATTTCGTAGATCTGGATAACCTGAGTATTTTGTGAAGTGTTAAACAGATTTGTTCTTGTATCTGTTATTGATATTTTGATTTGGTAACCCAAATGCAGAGTAGATGTTCAGTTTGAGTTGATGAAACATTCTTCATCTATCTTTGGGCCTCCTTGGCAATTTCGAGGATGAAATTCTTTTAAGGGGGGAAGTCTGTAACGACCCCGAATTTTAATTAATTTTAAATTAATAATTAATTGTATTTTTGAATAAAAATTGTAAAATAAATTGAATATATATGTATATATTTGATTTGAATTTAAAACTTAAATAAATGGGCTAGAAATAAATGGTTTAATAATAAATGATAATGTTAAATTTTAGAACTGATGGTTAATAATAATTTGAATTTATAAATTAAATACTAGATAATACATATTAAAGTAAAATAATCATAATAAATATTAAGTTAGGAATAAAATCCAAATATATAAGATAAATTATATAGATTTGTAAACTAGAAGTAAATGTATGAATTAAATTTTAAGAACATATTTAAAATAGAAATTATTTAAACTATGACATAATAAGACTAAGGAAGGAAAGTAAAATATAACATAACTAAATATAAGTATGTAAACAAAGTACAAGTCAAAAAGAAAAAGGAATAAAATACGCGCAAACATGTAAGCAAATAAAAAGAAAAGAAATAACATATGTATATATGAGCTAACTTATAAAGCAAGACAAAGCAATTAATGCTTGGATCCTTAGCCACTAACTTATGGAAACCATCAGCCACCATAACAAAGAAAAGAAGTATATATACTCCAGACAGTACAACATATTTATGAAGCTTGTAAACAAGACTTGAGAAACAAACCAAAGTTAATTAATACCAAAATTTTTAGTACACAAATATATATATCTCAGCCGAGACAAGTTTATAAAGGCAAGACAAATTGTAAAAAAGTAAAACATCTATGCACAAGAAAAAAAATCAAACAAGGATAAGTATGAACAAACAATAACAAGCCTAATTTATGCAAATATCTCTAGTACAGCCGAAATGAAAGAAAGAATATATATATATATAAATTTGTACAACATAATTAATGCAAGCCAAAGTTGTATCACTTCAGCCACCAAAAACATCTACATAGTCAAACATACAAAGGGAAATATCTCTGGTATTGTACGTAACAACATTATCACCTGTAAACCTCTTCTTTATATCAAGCCTTTTTATTTTATTTCGTCCATCTTAAACTTAAACAAATGCAAGAACAAGTTTCAGCTTCAACTGGAAAATCAAACAACTGAAAAACGAAGATAATATCCAATCTTAAAACTCGGAATGATCAACTTAGCAAACCTGGAATCAAGGCAGGCTCTGTTTTCAAGCATTCCAGAAAGATCAACATCAAGTTTTCAAACTTCAGATCAAAAACAAAAGCAAGCTTCCACATTCAAATCATTTTCCAGGATTTAAAAATAATAATAATAGAAGTTTCAAAACCTGATCCTCTGTTCTTTGTTCCCTGCTCTTACTCACAGGTGAGCAAAATTTCCCACCTTAATCCTTTGTTTCTGTGAGTAAACCCCTTTAAGCTTTGATTTTGTATCTGGATGTTTGAATGTATGCTGCAAGTAAGTCTGAACACTAGTTTGCATGCACCCATCTGTGAATATATGTTGTATCTTGCCTGTGCATATTCATGTGTAGGTGTATTATTCATGGTCATTAGATTCAGGTTTTCAAAAACCTATCAAACCCATTCGAAACCTCTATCTATAGTCTTTATTAGATTGAAGTGTGAGTAATTTCACTTCTAAAATTTAAAATACAATTTAGTTGCATGCTAGTTGTCTGAAATATGTATGTTTATGTAGGTATATGGTTGTGTTTCTGAATGTATTTAACAGAATCTACTCTGTTATAATTTCCAGTTCTTGATTTGTTTAAATTCAAATCTTTTAATTTAATCTCTGTTTAAACCTAAGATTCAAATGAAACTTGATTTGTTTAATTACAAACTTTAGTTTAGAATTTTACTTGAGTTAAAATAACTTTAGATTGTCTCTGGAAATACAAAAAAAAAATTCAATGCATGTTGAATAAAGTGAAACCTCAAACATTGATGTTTGTAGATTAAGTATTATAAATTGAAAACTTAAACAAAGACATGATTTTTAAAACTAAAATCATTGTTTTTAGTTTGGAATTGAGGTTGCAGTTTGTTAACACTAATAAGTGAACGCTAACACCCGGTGTGTGTAATAGAATTGTGAAAGCACCACCCGTTGGTACGGGAACAGAGTATAAGCTGAAAATAGCAGAAAAGCAGTAAATGAACAACAGATTTATAGTGGTTCGGCCCGTAATTGAGCCTACGTCCACTTTATAGTCTTTTATTGCTGATTCGGTTACAATTTGATACAATATCCTTCAAAATACAATACAACTTGATCATGAAAGCACTCTTGACTACTAGCTCGATCTTTGATGATGAAACTCGACGAATCCGTGTTGGATGTAAGGAGTTCTTCTCTTGAAGATTGTTGTAGTGTCTTGAATGCTTGAAGATCTTTGATTGCTGAATGAGAGGAGACTTCGACAGCGTAACAGTGCTTGAAGAAATGAATGGCCAAAAAACCCGGTTCATGTTGGAAGTGGTGGGGTATTTATAGGAGCTGATTTCTGAGCAGAAAATTCGCCTAAGTCTTAGGTCGCGTACGACCTTAGTTAAGTCGTAGGTCGCGAGCGACCTAAGCTAGGTCGCGAGCGACCTAAGCTAGGTCGCAGTCTCCTTGCGGCTTAATAGATCAGCTAGTGAAGCAGTACTTGGCTTTATTTGATCAAGTGGTAGGTCGCAGGCGAGTTAAGGAATAGCTGTGGGAGCTCTAGGTCGTTGAAGCCCTAGCTCGTTGGCCTCTTAGGTCGTAGGCCCCTTAGGTCGCAAACCTTTCCTATAGTTAGGTCGCAAACCTTTCTTAAGTCCTTAGGTCGCAGACTTCTCCCAAGTCCTTAGGTCGCAAGGTCTTCTGTCGTTAGGTCGCAAACCTTTCTTAAGTCCTTAGGTCGCAGACTTCTCCCAAGTCCTTAGGTCGCAAGGCTTTCTGTTGTTAGGTCGCACACTTCTCTTAAGTCCTTAGGTCGCAAGGCTTTCTGTTGTTAGGTCGCAAACATCTTCAGTAGTTAGGTCGCAAGCATCTTCAGTAGTTAGGTCGCAAGCTCCTTTAGGTCGCAACACTGCTAGGTCGCGAAGTTCTTGAGATAGTTAGGTCGTAGACTCCCTTAGGTCGTAGAGCCTCCTTCAACAGCTAGGTCGCGACATTCTTTAGGTCGCTATGTTCTTAGGTCGTAGGTCGCAACCTTTTCCTGATGTTAGGTCGCAAACCTCTATGTTCTTAGGTCGCGAAGCTTCCTGCTGTTAGGTCGCAAACCTCTATGTCCTTAGGTCGCGAATCTTCCTGCTATTAGGTCGCAACATTGCTAGGTCGCAAAGTTACCTTTAGCAGTTAGGTCGTAGACTCTCTTAGGTCGTAGCTCCCTAACCCGGTAGGTCGTAAGTCGTTCAAGTCGTAGATCCTCCTTTAGCAGTTAAGTCGTAAGTCGTCAAGTCCACTTAGGTTTTAGGCTTTTTAACTCGTTGGCTTCTTATAAGTCGTGGCATAACCTGACTCGTTCATTTCTTAACTCGTAGGTCGTTGCTAAAAGAGAGTTAACATTTGCCCCTCGAAGTACACGCCTTAAGTCGTAAGTCGTATGCTTCGATTTCCTTAGCTCGCTTCTTGATGAGTCGTAGGTCGCGAACGACTTAGTATAAGTCGTAAGTCGGATGTGTCGATTCACCTTTCACTGTCCCAGGGTATAAATAGCTTAGGTCGTTCCTTCCTCTCCTTTACTTGTTTCATTCCGTCATTTGCAAGCATTCAAGTTTTCCAAAGACGACTCAGACCTACCGGTTGCCAGTCATCCTTATTTCCTTCTCACGTAAGTGGATTCGATTGCCATTCATTCCTCGATTATCACCCAATTACGAATCCCATTTTCACCATCGACCCCCTTTTCTCATGCCGTACTTCTCTGCAATCCTTGTTTCAATTGATTACTGATGGGTTTGAGACGGCTTGTCTTGGTTTTGAATAATCGGTTAGAACAAGACGATGGACAGCAGCATTTCAGTTTGATTGATTTGTGGTTTGTGATGGAATGACATTAGACTGGGTTTATGGTGATTTCGGGATGATTAAATGCGCTGAGGGAACGAGAGTTTTGGTTGGAGGAGAAGCTAATGGGTTAACGGGTTAAGGAGTTAGCGAATTGATGTATTGGGGAGAAGACGAACGACTTAAGGCCTTCGCGTTCTGAATAGATCTTGAGACCTAAGTCCTAAATCATATACGACCTAAAGTAGGTCGTAGGTCGGTAACGACCTAAGACTTGACAATTTTTCACTGCCTTGAGACCTTTCCTTATGCAGCACTCCTTAATAGACTGATGGCTTAACTTAACTCGTAGCTTGCCCCTTAGGTCGTGGACGAGTTAGCAGATGCGTTGTTTCGAACCGAAGCTTCATATCTCTATAAGTGTTATGGCTGATGACTCAAAGACTTAGATAACCGACGACTTAACTCATAGGAAATCTTTCTTAGGTCGTCGCCGAGTTAGCACTTAAGGATTTAACTTGCGAGCACATCTGAATGACTAGGTCGTGGATGAGATAGCCCTTAACTCGTAACTCGCGAACCCATCTGTAAGACTTAATAACTTAAAACTCCATGACTTCGAAATCTTGGACTTGGGTGACCTGACTTAAGAGAACATGCCTTGAACATCTTGACTCGCACAATACGACTTAAAAGCCCCGACCTATGATAGGTCGTTTAACGACTTAAGACTTAGATGATTTTGCACAGAAGTTGGCTGGACTCTTGAATTTGAACTGTGTTGTGTTACCTCTCACATTGTCTTGACTTTAATGTTATCCCGCCTTTTGGCAAGGCCAGGACACCAAGGAGTTGGATTCCAAATGTCGTTTGTCATGGATATCGTTGAATTTTGACCAAGTCCGGATCAAGCCCCAATCGATGAGACATGATCGGGAAAGTAAAGCAAGCCAACGTTCCAAGTTTCAAGTCAATCCGAGTTCATACGCACAGGTTATGATGGATACAAGTTGGAGGGAAAAGCATGTTTTCGTATCCATCAGCAGACCCCATTTCGTATCCATTGAAACGTATCTGTTCGTTCCGATGGAGCTAGTACATCGAGTTCGTATCGATGGGTTTCATATCCATCGGTGGTCCTCGTTTCGCATCCATCGATCTCATATCGACCAGAATGATTAAGTCCACACAGTGGTGAGCTTCGTATCCATCATCCAATGTCTGCTTCGTATCCATCATCCAATGTCTACTTCGTATCCATCAGTCAGTGCCTGCTTCGTATCCATCAGCCAGTGTTTGTGTGACGACCCGGAATTTTTGTATATTTGAAATATGAATATTTAATTTATTTTAAATATTCGAAGGTTAAATTTTAACTTTAATTTCAAATATACAGTATTTATTTGGATAATTAATTATTAAATTTAATTATCGGGATTGGGTAAAATATTGAATCTTGATTTTAAGCCTGTTAAAAATAGTTCAAAGGTTTAGAAATTTATATTGTTAATACTGAAGATGATAGAACTTTTAAAATGGAATTTTAAAGAGTTTTGTTCAGTTTTAAAATATATCGTTGAAATTGAATTTAAAAATAGCCGTCCGAGGCACAGTCTCGGAATGCGACGAAACCAGTTCCATTGGATCCGTAATATTGTATTATTATTGGATTTCAATTTTTGTAGCGTTTGGAGTTGTTGTGTAAGCATACGGTATATAAACGTATAGGAATTCAGAGTATGTGTCCTTCCTGGCAACGTTCTCTTCCTGCCTAAGTAATTAGATGTAGATACCTATAATTTAAACACGTGTTCTCCCTGGAATAACACGCGTTCTCTCAAGAAATAAAAGACAAAAGATAATGCCTGAAGCTTTCTCCTCAAAATCGAATCACGCAACCCTTTTTCTTTAAGATAAGAACCGATCTCTTTTAAATAAATAAAAAAATCGAAGTACAGAAAATAAATGGTCGTTCCTCTTAACCCAAATCGAGTTTAACTTCTCGAAGCAAATTGAAGGAACGTGGTTCGCGAGTTCGTGGAAGTTGCCGAGCTCGGCATCGAGAGAAGGGATTCGCGAGAGTAGGCACACAGACCGATGTCGCGAGTAGTTCTTGTCGCGAGGGAAGATCGGCTGTCGATGGTGTTCGTGAAGGCTTGGGAACGTCTGGAGCTCGAGCGTGTGGGGCTAATTGATGACGGTGGTGATTTAGGGCATGCGTTGAGGAGAATGACGAAGGAGTAGAGGCAGTCGCGAGCGCTTGAAATCTGGGTCGCGATCTCGTCAGGCAGGAGTGATTGGGGCTCGTAGGTCTGGGAAGTGCGGCAGCGGTCTCGAGGTGATGATGTGATGGCGTTGGGGCGTCGAAGGGTTGCAGGTTGGAGCTCGCGGTAGGGGATGGTCTCGCGACAGCTTGTTGGTGGTAGTCAGGTCAAGCGTGGAGACGATCTGGGATTAGGTCGTTCGAGTGGAAGATGGTGGGATCATTGTCGAGCAGAGGCATACTGGGTTCGTTCTGGTGGGTTTCGTCGTGGCCGTGGTGGCTCGTACTCGAGCTTGAGATGTTGGAGGCAGTGAGGTATATATTATATGCAGTTTTTTTCACTTGTATATGTATAATCGGAAAGCAGAAAAGTAGATTAACAGATAAGAAATTATTTGTAGGTAAGATTTAGGCTAGTAGAAGACTTTAAATGGTGATACAAATTATTTTATAAGGATACTTATAAATATTTTCAATTGCTGTTTCATTTAGAAATAAATATTTAGATAGTTAACTTATCTAATTAGTTTATTTAATTTATTTTACTTACCAGAAATAATTTATTAGAAGGGAAATTTGTTTGGAATCGAATTATTAATTTAAAACCAAATTCCTAATCAATTAGATTTATAAAAGAGAATCAGTTTAAGACTTAATTAATTATTCAAATTTAAATCACATTACTAATGTTAATGTAATAAAGGAAATTAGCTTTTAACCAAACCATTTTGTTAAATTTAAATTGGAAACTGATTACTCGATTTATTTCGAATATTAATCAACTGTAAATATCTATACAAGGTCTGGAATCGTAAAGGAAACAAAACTGGGTTGAGTCGGAATTGGCAGGACAAAATCAAAGGTGGGTTAATCTCACTCAGTTAGATTTAAATTTAAATGGCTAAATTTAAATAATTGATTGGATGATTGCATTGATTGATGTGCTATACTATATATAGTAGTATATAGCAATATATACATATTGGCATATGTATATATTTGAGTTGTTGATATTCCCGCATTTATATAGCGGATGAGACCCTATGCGCCGCATAATAGCGGATGATTTATATAAAACCCATATACCGCGATATTCCACCTCGAAGTGGAATTGGTATTGTGCTAACGTTTGTGGATGCAGGGAAACAGGTTGGAGGGATCCAACTGGATTCCTCAAAATTATTTAGATTATTTGATATTCTGTTCTATGAATATTGATATCCTGTGATGATTTTATTGATGATTGAAATATTGGATGATATGGTTGGATTGAATATTTCAATAAAAGGAGTTATCAAAATATATTGAATTGGATTTTGAAAGAAATAAAAGAGTAAATTTTAAGTAAATAATTCAAGTAAATTGGAATAAGGGAATTTCGAAATAACAAGGGAAATATTAACTTTAAACTAAAGTGATATTAAATTTAAAGAATAAAGGATTTATTTTGAATATAAGGATTAAATTTAATTAAAGGCTAAAGAAGGAATTTTGGAAGTTTAAAATTGGTATTTTCAGTTAAAAAGGGTTTTAACTCAAATAAAGGAATAAATCTAAAAGATAATGTATTTTGAAATAAATGAAGTAGTAAAGGAAATTTATTTCAAAGTAAAGTAAAGTAAATTGGAAAATCAGTTGGAAATTGATTTAGTTGTTTAAAATTGGAATTTTAAAAGTGAAGTGAAATTTTGGAGATATAAACTGGGTTTATAAAGTAAAATAAAATATCAGTGGATATTTGAATATAAATTCAAGGTGGGAATTTATAAAAGATATGGTTTGGTTTAAAAATAAATGTTGATTTATTTTTAAAAGATGTAAATGAGAAGTGTATTTCTCTGGATAGCCAAGTGCGTTTTCAAAGCAATTTTAAATATAAGTTAAAAGTTTTAAGTATGTTTTAAAAAGCATGTTTTAGAAAATTGATTATTTCTAAATGTTAATTTTCAAAGTAGGTATTTTTAAAAATCTATTATTGTAGTAATTATATAAAAGTGATTTGCTATTATGTTTTAAAAGAAGAAATTTAGTTTATATTTATAAAGTGGTTTATTTTAAAGTATATATTTTTAATAAAGTATTAAAGTAGTTTAAATTTCAATGTTATAAGATATATTTAAAATAAAGTGTTTTTAAATTATTTTAAAATTTAAAGTATTTTGTACTTGGTAATTCAGTGGAAATAATTATTTGGGAAATGTTTTCCGTAAGCGGAAACTGTTTTGAAATTGTTTTCAAAAGGAGTTTGAAAATTTGGAAATATATCTTGGAAAGATATTTGGGTAAATAAATAATGTGGGAAATTATTTATTGTGTGATGGTTGCTTGTGGATGTTAATTGATAGTTAAATAACCGACTATCAATATTGGCCAAATGCGCTGATCGTTTCGAAGAGACCGGGATCGAGTTTCCGTATACCGGGATTCTAGGTCTGGAGACTCTAATACCACTTCGATCCGGTTTGTACGTTTCGTGTAACGTGTTCGGAGTCGAAGATTGGAGCTGTGAAGTGCAAGGGCTAGTCGCTACTAATCCTGAGGATATTTCCAAAATGGATGTAGTAGGAGTAGTGCCTTCGGTTCCGTTCAAACCCAGGACGGACTGGTATGGACGAATGCTTGCGAAACATCGTCAGCGGACGATGGGCATTCTAAGGGATATGTTCTCTAAAAGGTATCGTTTAGCCTCGAACCTCATCAACCGGGAATGACTGAAAATCAGGGGTTATGCAGCAAGGCTTCGTGGGTAGCTCCCACTGGAGGGTAAGGTCATCCCTGTCTAGATGTCCCTTTTTATTTCGGCTTAGTGGTGCGGTTGCTGATCCCAACCGTGGGGTGATTTTATTCGGGATCATCCAGTAAGGGATGGTTCCGGCCTTGTGTTGCAGGGGAGCGGGCGTACTCCTCGGTACGGTGATCTAGGCCACGTACTGTGATAGGTGGTACCCCAGTGCCTAGTCATTCGTTGGAAATCCATTCTTCCTACGTGCCTTGTACGGTATTTGTTTGTATTACCCACTTTTGTGGCTAGTATGCTGGAATTTAATAATGTAACAATTTCAGCTATTTTAATAAGTATTTGTGAATAGACACTATTATAATATCAGAGGATTTTATAAAAAGTGTTTTAGCTATCGTAAGGTAAAAACCCGACATGTTTATTTGTGGCGTGGTCTTACGAGATGCTTTTGTTTTCAAAGGATTTTTGAAACTTTAATAATCAATTGAGTGTGATTTTCTCACGCTGGTATTCCAGACTGACTCGGGTATTGTTTTATATGATGCTCGGGTCAGACCGAGTATTATAGGTTACAGGATATGATGCTGTGGAGCTCAGGAGACGAGCTGGATGACGATACGTACTCTCGTACTTGCTATTATTTTTCCGCTGTGTATTCAGTTGTATGTTATGGATGTTGATGTACTCTGATGATGTATTGTGTAAACAGATATAGATTTCTTTTTGTGTAAAGATCTGTTATTACCTATTATAGTTTATTCCGCTGCGTATGTGAGATTCTGCTGTTGTTTTCTATTTTTCTTCTTCTACCTCTTCTTCTTAACTAAAATGGTCCGGTTTTTCTTGTATGAAAAAACCCGGGTTGTTACAGTGGTATCAGAGCTTAGGCTAGCGATAACCTTGGCTCTGGTGGGAATTTTGAGAGTACTAATAGATATGAGCGCGTATTTGTTAGTGAATATAAAATGATTTTATATTGTGTTGGTTGATTTATTGAGTGGCATATGAACCTTCGTCGGCACAGTCTGTACAACTGTATCGAAGGGGTTTCTAAACACTTGAATAGAACAGTTCGACACAATATTGTTTTAAATAGGGTGAATGAAATAATTTTGCCCAAATTATTTTGTATATAAAAGAAATAATTATTTGAAATTATTATAGTTATATATTTGGATGCTTGGTTGTTAGAAAATGACAATAATGAGTTAGTCTCATTATTGAGTAGAAATTGAAACTTATAACCTAAGTTGAAGAATAATTTATATAATAAGTGGAATTTGAGAATGTAGTTTATAAATGGAAACAAACTCCATATACAAATGAAATTTGTAAATGTAAATTGTAAATGTGACTTATAATTTGAAATAAAATGTGATAAAATTCCAGAGTAATGTTTGGATATAAAAAAAAAATTGGATGGATTTTTGTTTTGGGAAAGATTTAAATTCCTTTGGATTTAAAAATAGTTTTTAAAGGTTTTGGGGAAATAATGGTGATATTATTTCATGAATATTTTTGAAATTGAATTCATATCTAGTGGGATTTGGGATTTAAAAATGTTTGAAATGTTTAAAGTGATAAAAGCATTAAATTCTCTTTCGGTCGCTGGAAAATAATTTCGGTGATGACTGCAGCATCATCGATGTCTATTTTCGAGTTTCCAAAGAGAAATTGCTACCAAACTGTTTTAAATTGGAAGTGATTGTGAACTGGGTTGGTTTTGAAATTCAAAGGGAAAATTTGTTTGGTAAAAGCAGATTGTTTTGGAAATTGGGATTTGAGGTGATATACCAGATATGTATGAGTTATTTATGGATTCAAAATGGTTTTTGAAATAAAACCGGGCAATTGAATTCTGGAAATTCTATTTAAAATTTAAATGTGGAAATTTAAATGAATCAACAATATAAAGTATAGAATGAAGTTGATTGAAATAAGAAAGGAATGAAAGTTAAATTCTGGGATTATAATTATGAGATGAAATTAACTCAATGAGTAATATAAGCTGGTAGATAAAAGATTAGAGAACTTGAAGGTGAATGAATTGTAAAACTTGTATAAAATTGTATCCTAGAAATTAAAATTTAATTCGAGTATATGAAGGTGAATAAAATATATTTGAATTTAACTTAAGATAAGAATTGGAATTGAATTAAATGTAAGTAAGTTGAAGTCGAATTGAATTCGATATAAAGGTAATGTAAAATGCTTATAATTGTGTAAAGAAATTCATATTCTTAAGTTCTTAAGTGTAATAATTTGAGATTTGATTGTAAGATGGAAATGGACTTAAATGAATAGTCCTAGATCTTAAGTAAGTAAGTTAAAACTTATGAATAGAAATGAAATTGTAAGTCAAAAATGGGAATTCATTTCTTTGAACCATTAAGAGTTATAATTTGAAATTGTAATATCAAATGGAAACGACTAAGATGAGCAATCTTAATAAATCCAAACTCGAATTATAAAATAAATTGAACTTAAGATAATTAAGTGAAGTGATATTAGGAATTAAAAAGAAAGTATTTAATCTTAACCAGTGGAGGAACTAATGAGATAATAAATTAGTTAATGAAATTGAATTGGGAATTAATGAAATTGGATTAAAATAGTAATGGTTTGGATTTCGAATGGAAATCCAAATAAGTGAAAATAAATTGGAAATGGCCTGGTTATTAATAAAATAATTCCAGATGAATTGAGTATGGAAAATAAACTTAAGTTATTGACTTAAGTAAATGTTGAATGGAAACTGAACTCAACAGAGAAGTGGTTTAAATAAGTTGAGAAATAGTTATTGAATGAATTAACTTGGATTGTTTTCGAGCTAAATAAAATTCAATTTTTGGAAGTTGGAGATGAATTGAATTTAAGGAAAAAAATTGAAAATGAAGTAGTAAATTGAAGTAAGTTGGAATTTATCTGAAATGGGAGTTCAATTTGAATATATACACTTCAGTGGTGAAGTAGTAAATAAATATAAATTTATATGAACTTAAGAATTGAAGAATGAAATTCTTAAGAAAATTTGTATTGAAAATATACTTAGTAATTTTGGAAAAGATATATATATATACTACGTGAATAGTTGAATGAAGACTAAAACTGAAGTTGTGAAATGGGATAGTTGTGAATAAGGGGATAACAATCAAAAAAGGAATGTGAATAAAAGAGAATTGATATAACCGATAATCAATTGAAATTAATGCGTAAGGTGTACGTATATTATTTATTCGCATAGCTATTTGATCCGGATTCGAACACAGAATTTCGGGATAGATATATCGATCCGAGTTGGAATTTTTCACTCGATTTTCGACGGCGAACCTGGATATGGATTGTTGATTGATTCTGGATATTCTCTATCATAGTTTGTGACTATGCAAGGAGAATGACGGTTTCTGATCAAGAAACCAGATCTGAGTCCGCACTAGGAAGTCGGGTGGACGATACTAGTTCGGAAGTGAGATTGTGTGATCGATTGAGCGATCGAATGTGATATTGCGTACGGATGATATATGTGCATCGTACGGGCTTAAGTAAAACAAATATTGGAAATTTGTAAAGAAAAGTATAAATGACTTTGGAATTGTGAGTGGATATTATTGCTTAGTAGGATATACAGGTGTATAAAAGCAATGGATAAATTGGGATTTTTGATTTTAGAGGATAAAATTTAATGGCCTGACAAAAAGGTATGTATTTGAATTTCTATATGAAATTTGATTGGGTTTTTGATCCAGCCACTTGGCTTTTTGTTTTCTTTTTGAGATTGGGAGGCCGTAGAGCCATTTTGTAGTAGTACCGAGCTAGCCGCGCAAAGGAGACGCTGGCGAAATTTTTCGGAAATTTAGGGAGTTAGAAAAATTTTGGAAAATTTTGATAAATTAAAATTTGAATTCAAATTTAAAATTTGAATGGATAAGTAGGTGGTATGGGTTGAACTTATGAATAAGTTTGGGAAGTTAAAGGATGATTAGTGTATCATTAATAAAAGAATTGTTATGGAAAGTTATTAAAACTATTTGGATTGGGAAAAGAACGGGTATCGAATCATTTTTCTTAACTGGTAATTTCGGGGACGAAATTCTTTTAAGGGGGGAGGAATGTGACGACCCGGAATTTTTGTATATTTGAAATATGAATATTTAATTTATTTTAAATATTCGAAGGTTAAATTTTAACTTTAATTTCAAATATACAGTATTTATTTGGATAATTAATTATTAAATTTAATTATCGGGATTGGGTAAAATATTGAATCTTGATTTTAAGCCTGTTAAAAATAGTTCAAAGGTTTAGAAATTTATATTGTTAATACTGAAGATGATAGAACTTTTAAAATGGAATTTTAAAGAGTTTTGTTCAGTTTTAAAATATATCGTTGAAATTGAATTTAAAAATAGCCGTCCGAGGCACAGTCTCGGAATGCGACGAAACCAGTTCCATTGGATCCGTAATATTGTATTATTATTGGATTTCAATTTTTGTAGCGTTTGGAGTTGTTGTGTAAGCATACGGTATATAAACGTATAGGAATTCAGAGTATGTGTCCTTCCTGGCAACGTTCTCTTCCTGCCTAAGTAATTAGATGTAGATACCTATAATTTAAACACGTGTTCTCCCTGGAATAACACGCGTTCTCTCAAGAAATAAAAGACAAAAGATAATGCCTGAAGCTTTCTCCTCAAAATCGAATCACGCAACCCTTTTTCTTTAAGATAAGAACCGATCTCTTTTAAATAAAAAAAAAAATCGAAGTACAGAAAATAAATGGTCGTTCCTCTTAACCCAAATCGAGTTTAACTTCTCGAAGCAAATTGAAGGAACGTGGTTCACGAGTTCGTGGAAGTTGCCGAGCTCGGCATCGAGAGCAGGGATTCGCGAGAGTAGGCACACAGACCGATGTCGCGAGTAGTTCTTGTCGCGAGGGAAGATCGGCTGTCGATGGTGTTCGTGAAGGCTTGGGAACGTCTGGAGCTCGAGCGTGTGGGGCTAATTGATGACGGTGGTGATTTAGGGCATGCGTTGAGGAGAATGACGAAGGAATAGAGGCAGTCGCGAGCGCTTGAAATCTGGGTCGCGATCTCGTCAGGCAGGAGTGATTGGGGCTCGTAGGTCTGGGAAGTGCGGCAGCGGTCTCGAGGTGATGATGTGATGGCGTTGGGGCGTCGAAGGGTTGCAGGTTGGAGCTCGCGGTAGGGGATGGTCTCGCGACAGCTTGTTGGTGGTAGTCAGGTCAAGCGTGGAGACGATCTGGGATTAGGTCGTTCGAGTGGAAGATGGTGGGATCATTGTCGAGCAGAGGCATACTGGGTTCGTTCTGGTGGGTTTCGTCGTGGCCGTGGTGGCTCGTACTCGAGCTTGAGATGTTGGAGGCAGTGAGGTATATATTATATGCAGTTTTTTTCACTTGTATATGTATAATCGGAAAGCAGAAAAGTAGATTAACAGATAAGAAATTATTTGTAGGTAAGATTTAGGCTAGTAGAAGACTTTAAATGGTGATACAAATTATTTTATAAGGATACTTATAAATATTTTCAATTGCTGTTTCATTTAGAAATAAATATTTAGATAGTTAACTTATCTAATTAGTTTATTTAATTTATTTTACTTACCAGAAATAATTTATTAGAAGGGAAATTTGTTTGGAATCGAATTATTAATTTAAAACCAAATTCCTAATCAATTAGATTTATAAAAGAGAATCAGTTTAAGACTTAATTAATTGTTCAAATTTAAATCACATTACTAATGTTAATGTAATAAAGGAAATTAGCTTTTAACCAAACCATTTTGTTAAATTTAAATTGGAAACTGATTACTCGATTTATTTCGAATATTAATCAACTGTAAATATCTATACAAGGTCTGGAATCGTAAAGGAAACAAAACTGGGTTGAGTCGGAATTGGCAGGACAAAATCAAAGGTGAGTTAATCTCACTCAGTTAGATTTAAATTTAAATGGCTAAATTTAAATAATTGATTGGATGATTGCATTGATTGATGTGCTATACTATATATAGTAGTATATAGCAATATATACATATTGGCATATGTATATATTTGAGTTGTTGATATTCCCGCATTTATATAGCGGATGAGACCCTATGCGCCGCATAATAGCGGATGATTTATATAAAACCCATATACCGCGATATTCCACCTCGAAGTGGAATTGGTATTGTGCTAACGTTTGTGGATGCAGGGAAACAGGTTGGAGGGATCCAACTGGATTCCTCAAAATTATTTAGATTATTTGATATTCTGTTCTATGAATATTGATATCCTGTGATGATTTTATTGATGATTGAAATATTGGATGATATGGTTGGATTGAATATTTCAATAAAAGGAGTTATCAAAATATATTGAATTGGATTTTGAAAGAAATAAAAGAGTAAATTTTAAGTAAATAATTCAAGTAAATTGGAATAAGGGAATTTCGAAATAACAAGGGAAATATTAACTTTAAACTAAAGTGATATTAAATTTAAAGAATAAAGGATTTATTTTGAATATAAGGATTAAATTTAATTAAAGGCTAAAGAAGGAATTTTGGAAGTTTAAAATTGGTATTTTCAGTTAAAAAGGGTTTTAACTCAAATAAAGGAATAAATCTAAAAGATAATGTATTTTGAAATAAATGAAGTAGTAAAGGAAATTTATTTCAAAGTAAAGTAAAGTAAATTGGAAAATCAGTTGGAAATTGATTTAGTTGTTTAAAATTGGAATTTTAAAAGTGAAGTGAAATTTTGGAGATATAAACTGGGTTTATAAAGTAAAATAAAATATCAGTGGATATTTGAATATAAATTCAAGGTGGGAATTTATAAAAGATATGGTTTGGTTTAAAAATAAATGTTGATTTATTTTTAAAAGATGTAAATGAGAAGTGTATTTCTCTGGATAGCCAAGTGCGTTTTCAAAGCAATTTTAAATATAAGTTAAAAGTTTTAAGTATGTTTTAAAAAGCATGTTTTAGAAAATTGATTATTTCTAAATGTTAATTTTCAAAGTAGGTATTTTTAAAAATCTATTATTGTAGTAATTATATAAAAGTGATTTGCTATTATGTTTTAAAAGAAGAAATTTAGTTTATATTTATAAAGTGGTTTATTTTAAAGTATATATTTTTAATAAAGTATTAAAGTAGTTTAAATTTCAATGTTATAAGATATATTTAAAATAAAGTGTTTTTAAATTATTTTAAAATTTAAAGTATTTTGTACTTGGTAATTCAGTGGAAATAATTATTTGGGAAATGTTTTCCGTAAGCGGAAACTGTTTTGAAATTGTTTTCAAAAGGAGTTTGAAAATTTGGAAATATATCTTGGAAAGATATTTGGGTAAATAAATAATGTGGGAAATTATTTATTGTGTGATGGTTGCTTGTGGATGTTAATTGATAGTTAAATAACCGACTATCAATATTGGCCAAATGCGCTGATCGTTTCGAAGAGACCGGGATCGAGTTTCCGTATACCGGGATTCTAGGTCTGGAGACTCGAATACCACTTCGATCCGGTTTGTACGTTTCGTGTAACGTGTTCGGAGTCGAAGATTGGAGCTGTGAAGTGCAAGGGCTAGTCGCTACTAATCCTGAGGATATTTCCAAAATGGATGTAGTAGGAGTAGTGCCTTCGGTTCCGTTCAAACCCAGGACGGACTGGTATGGACGAATGCTTGCGAAACATCGTCAGCGGACGATGGGCATTCTAAGGGATATGTTCTCTAAAAGGTATCGTTTAGCCTCGAACCTCATCAACCGGGAATGACTGAAAATCAGGGGTTATGCAGCAAGGCTTCGTGGGTAGCTCCCACTGGAGGGTAAGGTCATCCCTGTCTAGATGTCCCTTTTTATTTCGGCTTAGTGGTGCGGTTGCTGATCCCAACCGTGGGGTGATTTTATTCGGGATCATCCAGTAAGGGATGGTTCCGGCCTTGTGTTGCAGGGGAGCGGGCGTACTCCTCGGTACGGTGATCTAGGCCACGTACTGTGATAGGTGGTACCCCAGTGCCTAGTCATTCGTTGGAAATCCATTCTTCCTACGTGCCTTGTACGGTATTTGTTTGTATTACCCACTTTTGTGGCTAGTATGCTGGAATTTAATAATGTAACAATTTCAGCTATTTTAATAAGTATTTGTGAATAGACACTATTATAATATCAGAGGATTTTATAAAAAGTGTTTTAGCTATCGTAAGGTAAAAACCCGACATGTTTATTTGTGGCGTGGTCTTACGAGATGCTTTTGTTTTCAAAGGATTTTTGAAACTTTAATAATCAATTGAGTGTGATTTTCTCACGCTGGTATTCCAGACTGACTCGGGTATTGTTTTATATGATGCTCGGGTCAGACCGAGTATTATAGGTTACAGGATATGATGCTGTGGAGCTCAGGAGACGAGCTGGATGACGATACGTACTCTCGTACTTGCTATTATTTTTCCGCTGTGTATTCAGTTGTATGTTATGGATGTTGATGTACTCTGATGATGTATTGTGTAAACAGATATAGATTTCTTTTTGTGTAAAGATCTGTTATTACCTATTATAGTTTATTCCGCTGCGTATGTGAGATTCTGCTGTTGTTTTCTATTTTTCTTCTTCTACCTCTTCTTCTTAACTAAAATGGTCCGGTTTTTCTTGTATGAAAAAACCCGAGTTGTTACAGTTTGCTTCGTATCCATCATCCAATGTCTACTTCGTATCCATCATCCAATGTCTACTTCGTATCCATCAGTCAGTGCCTGCTTCGTATCCATCAGCCAGTGTTTGCCTCGTATCCCTGGATGAAGTCCTACTCGAATCCATCAGGTCAACCAGCTTGGATAACGTGTCATATCTCGAAGGAAACGGGGTGAGATACATGAAGTCGAAGCAGTCAACATGGAGCGAATACCGGATCGAGGCGAAGCGCGCGCGTTACGTCATCCCTCGATGCGAATGCGCCGAGATATATGGAGTCGATGCGGTCGACTCGGAGTAAAGACCGGATCGAGGCGAAGTGTGCATTCCACGTCTTCACAGGGGCGCGTGACACGATCGATTCGAAGCCCTCGGCTCAGAGAGATGGATTCGAACCAGACAGCCTAGCGAAGAACATCGCCTCGTATCGACGATATCTCTCAATCCACTAATCCAAATACCATGAAATTTTAACTGAAGGTTGCACACATACCATGGAACATCTCCACCAAATTTGAGCTCGATTGGAGGTAATCTTGATCGATACGAAATGATTTCGTATCGATCACAGATCGACTTGAAACTCTCTGGAAATGGTCGAATGGGTCCCCTCACATGTCAGGCCAAGTCTCCTGGAGTTTGAGCGAAATCTAAGCCTCCTACGCCTATAAATAGAGCCCCAGAATCAACGGAAAAAGGATCTTTTTTCTCTGAAGCGTCCAGACTCTGCCGGATTGAGATTTGCATCCTATTTTTGCTATCGATTTCGAATTCTAATCTGTAATCCGATGTTCATTGCTGTAACCGCTTGTAACCATTGAAAGAGAAACAATAAAATCATCAAAACTTCATAGTGGACGTAGGCTATACGCCGAACCACTCTAAATTGCTTGTATGTGCATTTTACATTCCTGTTTGTTGGAGTTTTTGTTAGATAACCTTTTTGGTACAAACACTTTGGTGCTTTCACTGAGAAAACCAGCTTTTTCTCCTGCTCGTTGGATCTACCGTCGATACCGGATTGCACAAATCCAAGAGGAAGATCCAGATATCCAGTCCGGAATCCTTCCATTCTATTCAGATTTGCTCAAAATCTAGGAAAGGACTCCACCACCGAGAATGGTCAGCACAAGAACTGGCGCTACCACTGCAGAGCAAGAAGGCAGAATCCCACACAGCCGCCTTCTTCCAATCAAGACAATACCACTCACTCAGACTCAACAGGGCTAGTCACCCGACAGGAGTTTCAGGTATTGCTCCAGGAGCTGACCCAAAGCCGTCAGCAGTTGGCAGAACAGTTACGCGCCAATATCAAGCTAACCAACCAGCTAAACCGCCGGGGGCACAGAAGGTCCAGGAGAGATGATGTCTCCAGAGCGTCTACCGAAAGCTCAGCTTCATCTGATTATCACCACCGAACTACCCGTCCTCGACTAGAGGGGAGTCGCGCTCAAGCTGCTGAATATCAGCCCACCTTAACTGTTGGGCAACTGAGGGTAGGACCGTCGACCAGCTTCCAGACGGGTCCCTCAACGCGAGGAGGTACTGCCCCACAGTACACCACGGATAACCGCGCCACAACCGCCGCAGCAGAGACAAGGGTCGATACCCGAAATCAATCAGAGCCGATCAATCAACAGCGAGGACATACTCTTGAACCTTATGTCCCAGAAGACGTTGAGCCAAGGAGGCGAGATACGGATCGTCGACAGCGCCCGATCCCTACTCGCACCGTGGAACCCGACCACGCCTTAGCTCATCACGCTCCGAATCTGCCCGTTTCAGATATATCAACCATGATACGTCAAATGATCCGCGAGAGTCAGGGGCTCACTAATGATGACTGGGGGATTTCCCGTAGTCATACCCCTTTCACAGACGAAGTGTTACATGCCGAACCCCCTAGGCGATTCAGAATGCCGACTTTCCCGATGTATGAAGGGAATAGTGACCCCAACCAGCATATTCTGAAGTATGAATGGTCGATGAGCGCTGCAAGGGCCGACGATGCAGTGAAGTGTCGGAGTTTCCCCATCTCTCTGGGGGGAATCGCGACAATGTGGTTTACCCGCCTACCACCTAGATCAATTTCTTCGTTCGATCAATTGGCCAAGAAGTTTGTGGAACAATTCCGGATGCATGTTGCTAGGCCAAAAGACGTCAACACCTTGTCTAGCGTCACTCAAGCTCCTGGAGAAACACTCAGGCGTTACTTGGAGAGGTTCCACGCAGCATGCGTCGAGATCACCAATCCCAACGATAATTCAATCTTAATGGCTCTGACCAAGGGGATTGATCCTGATTCTGAATTCGGAAACTGGCTAGCTGGAAAACCGCCCGCGTCGTTGGACCATTTTTACTCCAAGGCCGCTCAATTCCTGCGGCAGGAGGATGCAAAACAGTCTAGGAAGCAGGACGATGCGAGGCCCAGCATTGAGGGAATACAGAGCAATGTGGCAGTTAAACAGTCCGGCGAGAGTTCCGGGAAAGTTCAGCTGAATATACAAAACAAGCAAACCCAGCAGAGAGGAAACAATGGCCAGAATAAGAAGAGAGATGAGAACCGAGGTCCACGACGTAGAGCTCAGATGTTTGACAGTTATACACCGCTAAACACGTCATTGGAAAACGTATACTTACAGACTTGTAACACTGTATAGTATAAGAAGCCTGCTCCGAAGCCCTCGTCGGAGAGACAGATTCAGACAGGAAAATTCTGTAGGTTCCATGAGAGCTATGGACACAATACCAATGAATGTCGGCACTTACAGGACCTCATCGAGAAGCTGATTAGAGAGAGGAAGCTAGATCAGTTTGTACGGGCGCCGCAGTCTGGCGGAGCGGGCCCCTCGAATCAAAACCGTTCACAAAATCAGGAAAGAGAGGAGGAACCCGCCCGTGCGGGCGGGAGATTAGTAATCAACACAATAAGTGGTGGTCCCCATCCGGCAGACAGAAGCTGGGGGGAAATGGAGTCGTATGCCAGTTCTATCAAGCATGCAGACTTCGAGTATTATAGTAATTGCGAGGATGGAACCCCGGCAAAGCAACAAAAGGTAATGTCCGATGATATCGTGTTCAGGAGCCGAGACGCCGATAAAGTCGAAGCCCCTACGATCGACCCACTAGTCATATCTGCCCAGGTAGGTCCGGCTTGGATGAAGAGGATCCTGGTTGACAGTGGGAGCTCTGTGAACATCTTGTTTAAACGGGCTTACGATCTAATGAAGATGGAGACAAAGGATTTGAAACCCTGTTTATCCAGAATCCATGGTTTCAACGGGAGTGCCACGATACCCATCGGAATAACAGAACTCCCAGTCGAGTTAGGCGTTGGAGAACGCCGAAGGGTCCGAATGTTACAATTTGTTGTGCTAGAAATCGATTCGCCATATAATGCGTTTCTGGGTCGACCAGCCTTAGCTGAGTTCAAGGCGGCGATCGCTCCATGGTGTCTGACTTTGAAATTTCCCACTGATCATGGGATTGGAGTTGTCCAAGGAGATCAGGCCTCAGGAAGGGCCTGTTATGTTGCTGAGCTGCGCGGGGCGCAACGTAAAGAGAAGGGAAAGGGCGTAGAGGAATCTCTCTGCGTCCGTTCTATCGATAATTGACAATTGATGCCTGGGCCTCGGCCCGGGCACCACGACCAATTCCTGAAAGACCTGGACCCCAGGGACAACGAGGATAAAGATGAATCAACGGAGAGTCAAGCTTCTCTAGCCGAACTGACTGTGGACGTCCCAATCAGTGAGGATGACGATTCGAAGATGCTGAAAGTTGGGTCCCAACTGAACGAGCAGACACAACAGGAGTTGGTCGAATTTCTTCGGGCGAATCTCGACGTTTTCGCCTGGACACACTCTGACATGTGCGGGATCTCGCCAAGCATTGCAAGTCACTCCTTGAATATAGATCCGCGACATGTCCCAGTAAAGCAGAAAAGGCGCGGTATGGATCCAGAGAGATCTGCCGCCCTTAAGGAGGAAGTTGATAAACTACAATCGAATGGGTTCATTCGAGATGCCTTGTATCCAGAATGGGTGTCCAACCCTGTACTAGTTCGGAAACCAAACGGGAAGTGGAGAACCTGTGTTGATTACTCTGACCTAAACAAGGCCTATCCAAAAGATAGCTTCCCACTTCCACGAATCGACCAGCTCGTAGATTCGACGGCCGGACATGAACTACTATCCTTTATGGACGCTTATTCCGGCTACAATCAGATACCCATGCATTTACCTGATCAGGAACATACCAGCTTCGTGACCGACCTGGGACTCTATTGTTACAAAGTCATGCCGTTTGGTCTAAAGAACGCTGGAGCAACATACCAACGCTTAGTCAACCGAATGTTCGCTGATCAAATTGGGAAGACCATGGAGGTTTATGTGGATGACATGCTGGTGAAGTCCCGATTCTCCACCGATCACATCAGAGATTTGAATTCAATGTTCAGCATCCTCCGGGAGTACGGAATGAAGCTCAACCCACTCAAATGTCACTTTGGCGTTGCATCCGGAAAATTCCTTGGGTTCATTGTCAACGCTCGAGGAATAGAGGCGAATCCTGAGAAGATCTGGGCTATTAGAAATTTGCAAACCCCTAGAACTATAAAACAAGTCCAGAGTCTTAACGGGAAGGTCGCAGCATTGAGCAGGTTCATTTCAAAGTCCACCGATAAATGCATTCCTTTCTTCGACCTGATTCGGAAGGGCAAACGAAACTTTGAATGGACCACGGAGTGCGAAGGCGCGTTCCGATCATTGGTTCAACATCTCTCCACACCTCCGATCTTATCAAAACCGGTTGACCACGAGCAACTATATCTCTACCTGGCAGTATCAGAACATGCGATCAGTGCTGCTCTAGTCCGGGAAGAAGACAAAGTGCAAAACCCGGTCTACTATGTTAGTAAGCGACTAACAGGAGCTGAAAGAAATTATCCAAGACTGGAGAAACTGGCCTATTGTTTGGTCATTGCCTCAAGGAAGCTCCGTCCTTACTTCCAAGCTCATCCACTTACTGTGTACACCGACCAGCCGTTACGACAGGTCCTCACGCGGCCTGAGACGTCCGGTAGGTTGCTCAAGTGGAACATTGAGCTAAGCCAATTTGATATCGCATACGCTCCGCGGAGAGCCATTCAAGGACAAATCCTGGCTGATTTCATAGCTGAATTCACCGTTCCAGAAGACTTACCCGAGACCAGCGAATCCCCCGAATACATCTGGAAGCTGTATACTGATGGTGCGTCAAATGACCGGTGTTCGGGCGCTGGGGTTGTACTTGAGACTCCCGAGGGCCGATCCATATGTTATGCTCTTAAATTCGACTTTCGTTCAACTAATAATGAAGCCGAATATGAAGCCCTCCTAACCGGCCTAAAGCTTGCCAGAGATTTAAGAATTATCGCTGTAGAAATTTATTGCGATTCACAGTTAGTGGTATGCCAAGTGCGAGGAGAATACCAGGCAAGAGACCGAAGACTGGCCGTTTACTTGGCACGAGTTCAGGAAATACTAAACCAATTTGATTATTATGCCATCTATTATGTGCCTCGGGAGCGCAATCAGAAAGCCGATTCACTGGCAAAGTTAGCCAGCACAGGTGAAGCGCAACAAATGGGACTTGTCCCCGTTGAAACTTTGGCCACTCCGAGCATCGATCGGATAGAAATGAACTCTGTATTTGAAACCGCTCCCAGTAGAGAATCTTGGATGACTCCGTATCGAAATTACATTGAGAATGGGGTGCTGCCTGAACCTAGAAATGAGAAGAGACAAATTCAGCGAAAAGCTTCGCGGTTCGTCATCCAAAACGGAGTCATGTACATGAGAGGTTATTCCGTTCCTCTCCTCAGGTGTATCGCCCACGAGGAAATCAAACGAGTGTTACATGACGTGCACGAAGGAGAGTGCGGCGATCATACCTGAGGGCAAGCTCTCGCTAAGAAGATACTCCGATATGGGTACTACTGGCCGACAGTGAACCGAGATGCGACAAACTATGCCCGGAAGTGCGATAAATGCCAGATACATGCCCGAATTCCGAGAGCTCCGCCAACTGAAATAACCCAAATGGTCAGTCCCTGGCCATTCGCAATGTGGGGCATTGACATCATCGGCGCTTTACCTTTAGCAAAAGGCGGTGCGAAATACGCCATCGTCGCCGTTGATTACTTCACAAAGTGGGCTGAGGCCGAAGCCCTTGCAACCATTACGACAAAGAAAGTGATAAATTTCGTGGTCCGCAACATCATCTGTCGATTTGGACTCCCGCATACTATCATCACTGATAACGGAGCCTAATTCGAGAGTGTGGAATTCAAGAATTTCTGTCAACGGTTTCATATCCGCAAAAAGTTCTCGGCTGTCGCACACCCCCAAGCGAATGGACAGGTTGAAGCTGTCAACAAAGTTATAAAATCGATCCTGAAGAAACGATTGGAGAAGGCTGGGGGCAAGTGGGTCGACGAACTTCCTATGGCGTTGTGGGCCTATCGAACGACCCACAAAACCGCGACCGGACACACTCCGTTTTCCCTATCTTATGGCTCAGAGGCCGTTATTCCGGTCGAGACAGAAGTGCTCTCTCATCGCGTGACTTATTATGATCCAAAAACAAACGCTATACTCCTAGCCGAGTCTTTGGATCTATTGGATGAAAAACGGGAAGAGGCTGATTTGAGAGCAGCCGCACATCGAAGCCGGGTCGCCCGATTGTACAACACCAGAGTTCGACCTTGAATCTTTGAACTCGGCGACCTCGTGCTCAAGAGAATCTACCCAGTTCCTTCACACATGAAACCGAACTGGGGAGGACCGTATGTAATTACACGGAAGCTCGGAGATGGTACATTCAAGCTATCGACTGTTGACGGTCTCGATTTACCAAGGGCTTGGAACAGCGAAAGTCTCCGCCACTACTACATATGACAGGCTTTATTTATTTCATTCTATTTAGCAATTTGTTTCTGCATTTCGAAATTTGAATTTTGTAATAAGGCAACTGACTTTGCCGCATTTTCTTATTTCAGCAATAAAATGCCACTTCTTCGAGCCAGAGCTGTGATTCATTATGTACGATATACAACATCACGATGCACGAAGAGCTAAATCCCATCATGCAATGGGACTTATTCAAATGGAGAGTGGCTGTGATACGACCGGCCACTCACTAGTTGAAACCCGAGCTCGGGGACAAGCCATGACACCGATATTAATAGGGTTGACACACGACAATCCTACAATTAACTCCACATTCCCAGAGTGCGAAGTGGAGTATAAACATTCGACTCCGTCCTCCCAGAGCGCGAGACGGAGTATAAACATTCAACTCCATATTCCCAGAGTGCGAAGTGGAGTATAAACATTCAACTCCGCATTCTCAAAGTGCGAAGCGGAGTATAAACATTCAACTCCATATTCCCAGAGTGCGAAGTGGAGTATAAACATTCAACTCCGCATTCCCAGGGTGCGAAGCGGAGTATAAACATTTAACTCTATATTCCCAGAGTGCGAAGTGGAGTATAAACATTCGACTCCGTCCTCCCAGAGCGCGAAGCGGAGTATAAACATTTAACTCCATATTCCCAGAGTGCGAAGTGGAGTATAAACACTCAACTCCGCATTCCCAGAGTGCGAAGCGGAGTGTAAACATTTAACTCCATATTCCCAGAGTGCAAAGTGGAGTATAAACATTCGACTCTGTCCTCCCAGAGCGCGAGACGGAGTATAAACATTTAACTCCATATTCCCAGAGTGCGAAGTGGAGTATAAACATCAGTCAACTCCATGTTCCCAGAGTGCAAACAACCGCTTACGAGATGACATATATCCCCGGAGTGTGGATGAAACGATTCATAAGAGAACAAGCGTAGTTCGACCACTCGGTCCTTGCTTGGTGCCATCACAAGCTGATCATCACAACTTGACCCCGGGACTGGGGGCAGAGGCAAATGTCCAGTGTACCAATCAGATAATGCAAGTACACTGGACCAAAGTCCAAACACTGCAATATTCAAGCATAGAAAGGAACATAAGCTGAAGCTAGAAAACAAAATTTTATTCCAACTAACTCAAGAACAATGGTTCATACATGAGTTTTTTCCAAAATATTCCTACTAACAGAGGCCGAACCTGCATCTAAACACGGCCTACAAAAGGGAAAAGAAGAGAAAATAACAAAAGTCCCTAACTGCCTATGAAAAGAATGTCTAATCCTTCTGCTTCCTCAGTTTCTTCTTCCTCGAGGAGCTACTGGAGCCACCAGTACCCTTTCGCTTGGAGCCTTTCTCCTTAGGCAAGCTCCCTTCGGGTGAAGGCATAATGTCAACGTCCTCGTCTGAGCTGGACTCTATAGAGATGCTTCCCGCGGGAGGAGTGGGAGGAACAGACTCCGCAGCCGGAGGAGGGGCTGGCACATTAATATCAGTAAGTGTGCCCCCAGGAGACACAGTCATAAGAGGGGTAGGGCACTGTGCTGCTGCTCCGCCATCTACTTCACCGCCGTGCACCGTGGCCGCCATCTCGGCATTAATCTCGGCCAACATCGCCGCTTCCCGCCGTGCCCTGGCCTCGCTAGGGGCCGTAGTAGTCTGAGACGAGGTGTCAGAAGTAGCCGTGAATCCACCCAAGCCGAATGGCAAGTCCGCAAAAGGATCACTTTGACGGCCAAGGAGCTCGTTTATCATCTGCTCGTCGAAAGAGAGTGAGCTCCCCTGCGTCACTCCAACTGGTGCCATTGCCGCGACGGAGGTCGCCTCAGAGATGATGGCTCCTGGCGCTTGACCTGATTCTTGGGTGGTAAGAGGCGCGGCTGGTGCGACTCCTGTCACTGATCAAAGGAAAAGACGTGTCATTAGCAACATTTCAACACAGATTCTTCAATACAAATATACTAGAAGTTAGTTCAAAGTACCATCCTCGGTTTGGCTCAAGGTCGTCTGAACTACTTCAGAAGGATGTTCCTTAATAGGAGATAAATGCGGTTGATCTGGATCATATGCCGGAATAGGCTGGGGGTAGATCATTGGAGTTGACTCAGACTGAGATGACACGACTATCTCAGAACTCATAACATGGTATTCTGCACCAGAGCTCTCTCCGACCTCCTGGATCTGGGCACCAAGCCTCACCTTGTCATGGGAAATCATGGAGTCATGGAGAACCTTCTTTTCGTCATCATTGAGGATGCGGTTCTCCAACTCGAATTCATCGAGGGCTTCATCAGGGTGCCCGGATTTCTCCTCGTCAACCAGTAGGTTCCAGGCGTTATAGAGATGTGTGGGGTAATCGTCAAGCCATGTCAAGTCTCGGTGCCTTAGCACATTGGCGTTATAAGTGACGAGTAGCTCTTCCACCTCGGCCTCAATCCTGGCCTCCGCCTGCCGTACCTTCTCGTCAACCCCAGCCTCAGCTTCATGGGCTTGTTGTATAGCCGCTTCCTTCTCCTTTCGGAGCGTCACTGCCTGGTCACAGGCCTCCTGCGCAGAGACATTAGCTGCGTCTTTTTCCTTCGCCATCTCTGAAAACTTTTGATTTCAGCTCATTAAGCTCCTTGAGAGCGGCATCCCTCTCGGCGGTAATAGAAGTGTTCCTGTGACCCATGTCCTCGATGGCGGTATTATGCTCTTGCTTCATCCTGGTCATGACCGCGTTCACTTCATCAACCTTCTTTAGAGCCTCCATCTCGGATTTACGGGAATACTCAGCCTCCGAGTTGAGCGCTTTTATGATTTGGTCGTTGTGACCTAGCTCCTTCTCGAGCTTCTCAATGGTGACGCCCCGCTCGAATGCCACTTTAGAGGCCTTCCTTGCGGCCCGTCCCCATTCCTTGTACTGGAAAAAGATGTCCGCAACATAATCATGGATAGTGGTTTCCGCGGTTGGCGGAATTCTCTTCAAGTGCGGAGGGAAGACATAACCATCAAAACAGATGTCGGGAAATTCCTTCCTCATCTGTGCCAGTTTAAGCGCTCCTTCACTAGACGCCTCGGTCGGGACCGGTACAGTAGCCGAAGAGGTGGCTATTTCAGTCCTGCGCGGAGGATCGGACCTCAAAGCTTGAGAAGGCGGCCTAGGTCGTGAAGTCTCGAGAGGACAAGTAACCGCGGCCGTAGGAGGTGCAGAGGTCCTGGGGGGAGGAGAGCGAGATCGGGATCGGCGAACGTATCCCCTATCTCTGTCAGACTTCTCCTGGCCAGAATGTCCTGAGTCGTAATCCCTCTCCCCCTCTCTCCTGCGTGGCTCACGATAACGGCGCTTATTGCGCAAACTACCAAGCACAGAACCTTGCCCAGACATCGTACCTGAAAAGAAAACCACGAAGAATCAGTAACCGTTTGCGATGTGTTGTTTACGGTTAGAAAAGTGTGTTGTGCCATGAAGAGTGTGTGAATGTGTAACCCCCCGGACCAACCAGAAGTGTCAATCGCACTGGCAGGATCAGACTCGCTAACATCGACGATATGTCGCGGTCCACCCGATCCAACGTCGTGTTGCTCCGGCTCGATGTCCGGGATTAGAGGGTCAGCAGGCCCTTCGAATTGATCTTCAGCTTGCAGGGAGGATGCTTCCGTAATCTTAACTCCTGGCAAAGGACGGTGCAAAACCACAGACTTCCGCCTCCCGGACTTAGGCTGTTTTGAGGCCACTGCTTTACCTTTCCTCTTGGCATCGGACTCCGGGGTTGCATTAGCAGGTCCGACCAACGGTTCCTCGTCAGTATGAGTTTTCTCGGAATCGGGTTCCTCAATTATCACAACCCTGGGCTTCATCCGCTTGACCTTTTTCCTGGAGACGGTCTTTAGTGCACCATCGAGTCTTATGCTCTGCCTCCGGCCGATCAGCCCAAGAACTCTGAGATTCCGATCTGTCAATAACAGTTCAATATTCCTTTCTTCGCTAGGAATCTCTTGGAGGACCCGAACTATCTCTTTATAGTAGCCACCCTCAGGCCGCTGGATGATAGCTGAAAGAAAAAGAGAAGAAGACGTAAGTTTAATTTCACTCCGAAAATTGCCCTGTCAATTACTTGGGAAAAAGACAATACTCACGTCTGAACAGCCATCTTCTGGCAAACCCCGGAGGACATCGGACATAGAACCACTCCGACTTAAAGTAGCTTAGCCTAGTCCACGACCCCGCGCCAACTTGGCAGTTCCTTACAGACTCCAAGAACGTGTAAGATGGGCTGTCAGTCCGACTCTTGAAATTGAACAAGTATCTTATGTCGGTCATACGGAGAGGACGATGGAGGTACTCCATGAATACAATGAACAAGCTGTTGAGTGAGGCATATCCGTTTGGATGCAATTGAGACAGAGCGATGTCCAGATAAGCCAACACTTCTCTTATGTAATCATTGAACGGAGGAAGTGTGCCGGCTGTGCACGCATGTCGATTAAAAGCAGTATACCCCTCCAGGGGATTATGTGGCCTGTCATCCGGTCCAGGCAACAGTACTTCATCCAAAGATAAGCCATGCCTTAAGCATATTCTCCCTAGCATGTCTTCAGAGATGTTGGACGGGACAGAATCAGGTGGACTATTAATGAAGGACGCATCGGGCAACTCATCCGGAGCTGGACCAATAGCTTCGGTCTCGATGACCGAAATCTCAATTCTGGGAGGGATAGGGTTCTGAGTTTCTTGCTGCTGCGAACTTGACGGTTCCATCACTAGCTAACTCACGAGAAACCATCATTAGATGATAAAAAGCCCGTGCATTCCCCAGTGTAAAGTGCATGAATGTGTTGTGTAGTGCAAATGTTGTGCGTGACTTGAGCAAATTCTGCAGAATTAAAGAAAACACGCTAGCGACGAAACTCTGGAAGTCAGACCGACAATGACCGTCATCGCTGACCGTCACGATCGCGCAACCCAGATGTCAGATGGCTGATTCAAGTGTAAGTCCGTTATATGTTCGTTAGGTTACAGTTCCATCGACGAGCTTCGAAAGTCAGTCAAATATGCAATCCTGTAATCAAGTCCAATTATGCAAGGCAGAAGCTCGTCGGAGTCGAGTATAAGAGCATGCAAAAGTTCGCTAAGTTCGTCGAATTTCAGCATGGAATCGATCGTAGTTCAGATTCAAATTCAGTCGGAGGCGTGATATCTTTTGTGTTGATCCAGTTCGAATCGATACTTTCGTATCGGTCAAGGTCGACTCGATACCTTTCTTATCGATGGCAGTTCGTATCGACCGGAGGAGTGGATTTCGTATCGATCAGGGAGGCTTACTTCGCATCGGCCAAGGGTTAACGGCTGTGTGACAACCAAGTGCAATGACTTCGCATCGATCTGGGGCTATCGATATTGAACCAATGAGACCTCTTGGTCTTCGTATCGATCGTGGGAGGCAGATTTTCGCATCGATCACGCGGGCCAAACGCTTACATCAATCATCTCAGTTCGACACAAGCCCCAACCACCTTAGATCGATGCGAACCTCTGCATCCCCTTCAACCCATCAACCGATGCGAAATCATGAAATCTGGGTCGAGTCGAACCCTCTTGTCCCGGATCGACACGAACTAGAGGCGAAGCAATTCCTCCAGAACTCTTTCTTCTCCGATTGAAGCGAGCATCGCCATGGCCATCCACGACCAAGCTCTGGTCCAGATCTGGATTTAGCGCCACCAAAATCAATAATCAGCAAGGGCACGTTGGATCTGAGATCTGAACTTCGTCGCTCGAATTTAGCCGTGATTGCTTATTTACCTGAATTGAATTGGAGTTTGGGGAAATAATAAAATGATGTTTGATCGATTCGAAGATTGGAACAATTCTTCTCTCCCAAGTCCGTGAATCGATACGAGAATGCAGAAGACAACAGTAAAAGTAAAAGGTAAAAAAGTGAGAAATGACGAAGTCCCAGATATTTATATGAAGCCTAGGACGGAACCGAGTCGATTCGACTCCCAGTCAATCTGACCGATCGCAACCAGTCAGACGGCGCATCGAAACGAAGGCTCGTATCGAGCCCACTAGCCTTTATCGGTTCGAAGCGCACAGGGAGGCCACTTGAGATCGATGGATCAGTGCAAATGCTCTCCTCGAATCCATCAAGCTGTGCATTCATCGATTCGAACCCACCAGACACCATTGTTTCGAAACATCCAAATTGTGAGCCATCGATTCAAAACAGAGCAGACCTATTAATACGAGCGTCACTTTCGTATCCATCAGAATCTATCGATACGAACATCCATTTCGTATCCACCAGATATCGCCAATTCAAATCAAAATCCACCGCGATTTGTGACCATCGATACGGATGACCATTTACGTATCCATCGAGTCAACCCACATCGATACGAAGAAAGGCTTTCCAACTGTTAGCATCGATTCATGAGAGGACCGATACAAGAGAATGTCCAAAGGGTACGACTTTCAAATTATTCAAAGAAGACCTGCAGCTTTTCAAAGCACGTCATGTTTTCACAAGACGTACTTTGGGGGGCAAATGTTATCCCGCCTTTTGGCAAGGCCAGGACACCAAGGAGTTGGATTCCAAATGTCGTTTGTCATGGATATCGTTGAATTTTGACCAAGTCCGGATCAAGCCCCAATCGATAAGACATGATCGGGAAAGTAAAGCAAGCCAACGTTCCAAGTTTCAAGTCAATCCGAGTTCATACGCACAGGTTATGATGGATACAAGTTGGAGGGAAAAGCATGTTTTCGTATCCATCAGCAGACCCCATTTTGTATCCATTGAAACGTATCTGTTCGTTCCGATGGAGCTAGTACATCGAGTTCGTATCGATGGGTTTCGTATCCATCGGTGGTCCTCGTTTCACATCCATCGATCTCATATCGACCAGAATGATTAAGTCCACACAGTGGTGAGCTTCGTATCCATCATCCAATGTCTGCTTCGTATCCATCATCCAATGTCTACTTCGTATCCATCAGTCAGTGCCTGCTTCGTATCCATTAGCCAGTGTTTGCTTCGTATCCATCATCCAATGTCTACTTCGTATCCATCATCCAATGTCTACTTCGTATCCATCAGTCAGTGCCTGCTTCGTATCCATCAGCCAGTGTTTGCCTCGTATCCCTGGATGAAGTCCTACTCGAATCCATCAGGTCAACCAGCTTGGATAACGTGTCATATCTCGAAGGAAACGGGGCGAGATACATGAAGTCGAAGCAGTCAACACGGAGCGAATACCGGATCGAGGCGAAGCGCGTGCGTTACGTCATCCCTCGATGCGAATGAGCCGAGATATATGGAGTCGACGCGGTCGACTCGGAGTAAAGACCGGATCGAGGCGAAGTGTGCGTTCCACGTCTTCACAGGGGCACGTGACACCATCGATTCGAAGCCCTCAGCTCAGAGAGATGGATTCGAACCAGACAGCCTAGCGAAGAACATCGCCTCGTATCGACGATATCTCTCAATCCACTGATCCAAATACCAAGAAATTTTAACTGAAGGTTGCACACATACCATGGAACATCTCCACCAAATTTGAGCTCGATTGGAGGTAATCTTGATCGATACGAAATTATTTCGTATCGATCACAGATCGACTTGAAACTCTCTGGAAATGGTCGAATGGGTCCCCTCACGTGTCAGGCCAAGTCTCCCGGAGTTTGAGCGAAATCTAAGCCTCCTACGCCTATAAATAGAGCCCCAGAATCAACGGAAAAAGGATCTTTTTTCTCTGAAGCATCCAGACTCTGCCGGATTGAGATTTGCATCCTATTTTTGCTATCAATTTCGAATTCTAATCTGTAATCCGCTGTTCATTGCTGTAACCGCTTGTAACCATTGAAAGAGAATCAATAAAATCATCAAAACTTCATAGTGGACGTAGGCTATACGCCGAACCACTCTAAATTGCTTGTCTGTGCATTTTACATTCCTGTTTGTTGGAGTTTTTGTTAGATAACCTCTGTTTTACATTTATAATCTTCATTTTATCTCTTCAAACAACTCCCGAAGAGTGTTGTGCCCATTTTTGATACAAACATTTAATGCTAATAACCTGCCTAACACAACATTCACAGAATACTGGGACGAATATACTGCCACTGACCGCCCACATCGAATGACAGATTAGTTGATAAAGAGAAAATTAAATTAAATGAACTGTATGAGTGAAATGCTACACAATAACCGATTCAAGTGAAGTATTAGAGCAAAATCGTAATGATAAACTAAAACTGATTTGTCTACATTAACATTGCACTTGAGTATTAACAAGTTCTGAAATCTCGTAATCAACTGATTGTCAGTTAGTTTAATTCCAGTTATACTTGCTTTTTCTTGTTTTCATTAGTTTTGCACAGCACTTCACACTTTTAGGAAACGTGCACCTTCACATTTGAACATTCAGCTGATTGTGTAGAATGGCATCTCATCAAGAAGACTTAGAACCAACTGGAGAGGCTTTTCCAATTGCTACCCCGTTGAATGATCCCCCGGAAAGGACTCCTACCACTCTGAGTCATAAAGTCTTCCGTCAACTATGCACCCAGTTCGGCATTGCTGAATCTGACGCTTTGCTCCCTGGAGTAAATGACACTACTGATAGGCCGCCCCACGGCTTTGTCGCAGTGAACCGCCAAATGTGCTTGAGTGGAGCGATTCCCCCGTTTAATGACTGTCTTCGAGAACTTCTCCTTCGATTATCTATTTCCCCTTTTCAACTACACCCTAATGGCTACGCCATCCTGCTGGGACTGTGTGTGCTTTTTAGGAGAATGCTGGACCGTTTTCCCAGTTTTGGAGAAATTTGCTTCCTGTGCTCATTTGCAAAGAACAAAGACCATCCCTCTATCACAGTTGTAAGGAGTGCTAGGAACCGTAAACTGATTATTGGTCTTCCCGAAAGCGTTCCTGGGTTTCTGAGCCAGTTTTTCTTTGTTCGTTGTCCCCCGGGATTTTACGCCATTTGGAGAGTGGGAAGTACGACTATCTATCTTTTCCCTGTGTTTTCTAAATTCTTCGAAGTCCAAATTGTCAAGTGTTAACTTCTTTTTCTACTGTTTCAGCGCTCCCTTCCCCCTCTAGGGAACCTCGTCAAAAAACTACCTTCGAGGAGCTTATGGCCGTGCCGGTTGAGGAGAGGAGTGTTCAATTTCTATTGAAAGATGAGTTCCTCCATGAATTTGGACTCTTACATCCTTCCCGCTCTACTCAGTCACATGAAGTCCCTGATTCTCCAGCTGAGGAGTCAGATGCCCTCGTTCCTGCTAAAGAACCTTCACCGAAAGAACTTACTGTTGAGACTTCATTGGTAAAGTGTTCTACTCTTATCGACATTGCGGGGTCGTCCAGTAAGTTAGCACTTGCCCCGGTTATTGAAGAGGAGGAAAATCTTCACACTCTTGAAAAGGCGGCTGAGGTGGAAGTTGAAAAAGATAATTCTCCCATGCACCATGGCGATGATACTTTTGACGGTCTGAGCGACATCATGATAACCTCTCAGGAGCTCTTTAAAGATGATGCCTCTAAAGCGATCTCTTCTGTCATCGAAGCAAACTCTTCTTTGCAACAAACCACAACGCCTTCTATACAAGCCATCACCATTCCTACACAAAAAAGTGGTTTGTAGTTCGACGCGCATAGCCCACACGCCACACACACTTAGGATTTTGGCACTTATATGCACTTAGCTCCTTAAATTTGAAAATTTCTAAGACTTGCCTTTCTTCTTCAATTTCAGGTTCTACAATGGGGCGAAGTGGCTCTTACTTTGACAAATTCCAGCGTCATGGAAGCCGCGAAGCTTATGACTTTAGGAGTTATATCGGCGCTCCGAAGGAAACTGATGAGGAAAGGGCTGCTAGAAAGGCTCACGAAAGACGAGCTTACGAAGAACGTCGTCGGAGAGAAGACGAAGAGCACTATGGGAGTAGAGACGAGCGACGTGACTCTTCCCGCAAAAGTGACGATCCTTACAAGAGGAAATCTTACGACGATAAGGGGAAGAGTCATACTTCTGGTGATTCCAGCAAACGGATCAGACTTGGTGAGAAAGACACATCTAACATCTCGGAAAAGACTACCGCTTCTATTCCTCCTAATACATCGTCCGGTTCTCCTACCCTTAAGGAGTCTGACATCCAGGCAATTATTAATAGGCCTCAGTATCAAGCCGGGGACGGACCTCCCACACTCCAGAGCCGATTTCCAAATTGGTGTTTAAAAGGAGTCCGTTTTGACTTAGACTTGGTTCCCACTGATAAGCAGGCGATGCTGAGAAATGTTGATGCCGTCAAGCTTAACATTGAAAGAATGTCTGGATGGCAGAAGCTGGTTGATGAACTTCAAAGGGTCAACCATATGAACCTTGAGGCGATGATGACCATGGAGAACGATAAATCAGAATGGGACAAATGGTGTAAGCAGCATGATGCGGAGATGAAAAGCATTAGTGATGGTTATGGGAAGCTCGAAGCTGAAGTTGAAAGACTAAAAAATGAGCTTGCCACTTCTTCCACATCTTATTCTCAAAAAGAAGAAATGCTCCAAAAACAAGTTCGAGACGCCCATGCTGCTCAGCGAGATACTGAAGTAAAACTTGAAGCAGAACAACATGTTACTAGAAAATATCGTGATGACGCTGCTCAACTTCAGGAGAAAATCAGCTCTCGAGACATAGAAATTGCGAGGCTGCAATCCCAGTTATTGAAAGCTGAAAGAGAGCATGATGAAGCTCTCTCTGGTAAGGCTGCGGCTGAAGAATCCCAAAAGGCAACCAAAACCACCATTGACGCAACTTTATTCGACTTTTATATGCATTGCGTCCTGGGGCGTGGGAGCCTTTCATTTTTGGGACCAGAGTATGAAGTCACCTTAGCGGAAGTATGGGAGGCAATCATCGACTTGTTTGGCGGTACCGGTTATTCTGAAGCAGATCTTCAAGCTACCTACTTAAGTAAGAGCGCGCTGCCCTTGCCAATGGAAAAGAGCAGCTTATCCGAGTGCGGGCCGAGGCGACGGGAGAGAAGATTCCTGAGAGAGAAATACCTCCTATTGCTCCTGCTTATACTTCGGCTTTAGCTTACACGGATATTACTGGCTCTGGTTCTCATTCCACGCCTCCCGCTAAAGTTGACAAAGAAACTGTAACCACTCCTACAGAGGAGGTGGCAATGAAGGACTTCCAGGCTCGGGAATTCGAGATTGATCTCACTAAACCAGCTTCTCCAGGTAACTTTGACGATTCACGGTCTTCTTTTTTCTCGGAGAATATTGATTCTGATTTCTTTTATTATGCAGCAGACGTGCCGGAAACTGCACCAATTTCTCCTTCTTCAGCTGCCGTTCCTCCTCCTTCTCAAGTTGCTTCTCTTCCAGCTTCTCAACCAGGTCCATAGGAAGAACATATAGCAGCCCTTCAAGGCTTGGACGAACCACCTGCTTCCAAGGAGCAGAAAGCAGAAGATCTGGAAGATAACGAGAAGACCCCGGAGCAGTCTTTTGACTACGACACAAAACTTTCTACATTTCTTACTCCGGGGAGTGAGTCTTCTTCCAAGAAGAAGGAGAAACGTGTGGCTTCGAAGAAAGGAAAGAAGAGTTCTTTTGCTGCTGGGGATGAAGCAAAGATTGATCCGGCTGAGTCTTTTTCTCCTTCCTCTCCGATACGGCCTACGAAACTAATTACTAGGCCGGGTAAAAGCTCCAAGGGTGGGAAGAAGGAGAAATGAGTTTGATTTTGTCTTTTCTGCTTTTTGTATTGACCGGAGATTGTGCAGATACCGGTCTTCGCTTCTTTTTATAATCTGCACAATGTAAAAAGTTTCCATAGTATTGAATAAAATAACTATTTTACTTGTACAAATTCTTGTGTATGTAGGAATATATCTGTTTTTCTTTTCTAGTGTAGAGCAAATGATTCTTTATCTATTTTTTTTGAGAACGCATTTATTCCACATCTATTTTTCACGATATTGTAATGAACTCGCGGTATGTTGCTTGCATATTACTTTATTCATGTAATCGAATCGTATAGTGTTGCCCCCATACCGCAAGTGCATTGCAACACTTCTAGCTTCTTCAAGATTGATACTCTTATTTCAGAGAATAACTACTCCACTTTTAAGGGAAGAATCATTTTGCTTTTAATAGAGTATATCTCGTTTTTAGAGAAGTTTTTTACTTTCTCTTTCTTCCTGAAGAACACTTCAACTTTTGGGAATGATCACTTTTATTTGTTTAAAAGTGAATTTTCCTGCACAGTGAAATGAGCTTCTGAAGAAGGTTTTGATTTTGTGCCCCAGTAAAGGGTTTATTTTTGGTACTTCAAGCAAGGTGAAGTACGCCTCTGAAGAGGTCTTTTGGTCTCTGAAGAGAAGCGTTTTTGGTCTCCGAAGAGAAGCAATTTTGGTCTTCGAAGAGAAGCAATTTTGGTCTCCGAAGAGAAGCAATTTTGGTCTCCGAGGAGAAGCAATTTTGGTCTCCATAGAGAAGCAATTTTGGTCTCCGAGGAGAAGCAATTTTGGCCTCCGAGGAGAAGCAATTTTGGCATTTCAGCTCTGGTGAAGTGGGTCTCCGAAGAGAAGCATTTTGCACTTCTACATGGGTGAAATGTGCCTCCGAAAAGGGCTTTTTAGCATTTCATCACTGGTGAAGTGGGTCTCCGAAGAGAAGCATTTTGCACTTCTACACGGGTGAAATGTGCCTCCGAAAAGGGCTTTTGCCTCCGAAAAGGTCTTGAAATTGCCTGGAAGTTACTTTCTCATGGTTGAGTGGATCCACGGGGCGGACGCAAGTTGCTTGATTGGATGTTCGTTTGCACAAACGATCGCAATCAATTAACAAGGGCCATGTTCCTTCAGCTTGGGAAGGTGCCCCTCCGGTGGTTCCACCAATCTTGTTATTGAGAGAAGCACTTTCATTTATTGGTGTGCCTCGTTAGAGGGCTTTGTTGATCTTTGGGAAGGAGCATCGGTTGGTTGGTGTGCCAGGAAGGTTGCTTCTCAGGGGCGAGTAGATCCACGGGACGGACGCAAGCTGCCTGATCGGATGCATCACGATCAGTTAGCGAGGGCCCTGTTCCTTCTGCTTGGGAAGGTGTCCCTTCGGTGGTTCTACCGGCCCTTTTATTGAGGAGCAAAATTCCTTTTGGTTGCTTTCGTGCTTGCTTGGCCATGTTCTCCCACCATCTGCCCATTAACGATCTTTTATTATCATTTCCAAGCGTATCTTCGTTCCTTTTGCAAGTAAATTGCCTCATCCGAAGAAGTGGACTTCACTGTTGAATAACTTCATGGGGCAGACGCGAGTTACCTAGCTGGATGCCTGTTCATATCGACAATCACAACTGGTTAATGAAGGCTTGCCCCAGTGAAGTTGCCAACTTTTTATGTGAGGTTCTTCTTGTATAGGATTTGAATATGGAATTTTTTGTTGCTTGGTATCTGCTTTAATAAATGATTTGTAAGGCTCGCTTAGCTTCGCGATGGGTGAGCTCTGCTTTAATGACCTGCAATATTAGATCGACATTTTAGTAATACATTTAGAGTATTTACACATCGAAATATAACAGGCATTTTATAATAGAAAACACAGAATGCATAGTTTTTCATTATTCAGTCACGCTAATTTCTCAGCGGTTTACAATGCAGAAGTTACACATCCATTATCATTTTTACAAATTCAAACAATGCTGCTAAGTAAAAAATGGACGCTAGTTATTGTTGTTTCAGAATTTCCAAGCTGGATTTCCATTTGTGCTTGATTCATAGCTTTTGGATTTTTACGCCAAAGAAAGTGGGAGATGCCCCAGCCGCAGTTTTGTGGACCATTAGTAGTCGTCCCAACTTCTGCCTGCTGCGTGTAGACCTACTGTGACAACATTAATGACAAGCTTTTCTGAATCTTGCACTGCAATGTTGTTGAGAGAATCAGATTGATGGGTAGGACGTTGTTGATCCCGAGTGGATGAGGTTGGAGCGACTCCGCCTCTCTTAAAGTATTGTTGGAGTTTACCCTACTCCAGCAATTCTTCAATCACATTCTTTAATTGGCGACATTGGTCAGTGTCATGGCCAGGTTGATTGTGAAATTGGCAGAATTTTCCATTACGCTTTGCACCTCTCGTCATCTCAGGTGGCTTAGGATACCTGACAATGTCTTTTGTTGCAAAAAAGATATTTCTTGGTGTATCAGTTAAAGGGGTATAATCCGAAGGATTAAAGCGGCGAGGTTTCTTTTCATTTCCCTGGCTCTTTCCTCCTTCATTCTCCCTTTTCTGACTTTCAGATTCTCTTTTATTAGATGGGACATTGTTATTATTAGTTTGGGCAGCAACCACTTTCGATGTCGTAGAAAGGCTTTCAAAGCGAATGAACTCGTCGGCCTTTTTATAAAATTTATCAAGTGAGTTTGGTTCTTTCATCTTTAGCCATATTCCAAATTTACTCGATTTATCGATGGCTCGCACCAAATAAGTCAGGATCATGCGTGGTTCCGCATTTTCTACTTCGGCTAAAGCTATATTGAAACGGCTCAAGAAAGATTTGATTGATTCTCCGGGCGCTTGTTCAAGGTTAGACAGTGACATTATATCCTTAGCTTTTGAAGCATACAATCTGAACTGTTCTTTGAACTTTTGCGTTAAATCGGAGAACTTATCTACAGACCGAACTGGAAGCTTTGTGAACCAAAGTAAAGCCACACCTTCCAAGTATACTGGAAAGTATCGACACTTGATCTCGTCTGATGCTCTTGCACCGGTCATATTCCAATCGTATTTGTATAGGAAATGATTAGGGTCACTGGTTCCCCTATAGGCTTAGATAGTAGGAGGTGCAAATTTCCTTGGAAACTCCGCTCTCAGGATCCTTTCAGTAAATGGAGTTCTGCTTGGCGCGAATTCCCAGTCAGCCTCATCCTCTTCCCTTTGCATGCTCTCTTTCATGATGCGGCCAACCATTTCAGACAGGTACTCTTTATTGTTCTAAGACACTTCCGGGCAAGCATCAGTTCTTCCCTCGGAAGTTTGCCCGGGCATATGTTCATGACAAGTTGGTTGCGGCATAGAATCATTAGCTTGGAAAGGTGGCATTTCAGGAAGAGTAGTTTGATGGTTTTCTGGTTGACGATTTGCCCCGAGCAGAGCAGTTAATCTATCCATCATCAAAGCGTTTTGAGTTTCAATTTGTTGGTACAATCCAGAAACTGCGTCATCTAATTCAGCCCTGGTGACTCCAATGGTAGGAGTCGCTTGGTCTGTTGTTGGGGAAGCGGAAGTCCCTTCATGAGCATTTCCGGATCTGATAGGTCTACCTCTTCTTCCAGGAGCCATTATTTCGGATCTGGTTTTTAAGAGAGGTTCTTTTTATGAATCTTTGCGAAGCAATGGTGGACGATCGCCTGAGTTGGGTTCTCAGTGAAAGCACCAAAATGTTGTTAGTCCATAGGATAGTGGTTTTGATGACAACAACTATAGAAGTGTTATAAAATATATATGTGCAGGAAATCTATATGCAGGTATCAACAAAAGAAGATTGTACAGTAAAGAAGACAAAGATCAAGAGTTCAAGATTGAAGACTCATGAGATTCAAGATATTCAAGAGTTCAAGACAAATAATATAGTTAGGTTAGATATTTGTTAAAACTCCTTGAAAGCACTATCATTCTTTTTTATCCAATTTACTCGTGGAATGGAATCCACTTCGTTCTTGTTAAAGGGATGGAACCCTAGTGAGATGGAACTCACGAAATATCTAGTGGAACGGATAGTAGCCCTATTTTGTTATCCACTAATTTTGATTCAAAATGATTTTCAAAATTATCTCTTGTTTCATAAAATGATTTTCAAATATTCCTTTTCAAAAGAAAAATCTTCGTTCGTATTTCCAAAAATGTTTTAGCCTCAAAATCATATTTATCATTTTGTTATATTTTGATTTCAAAATTGTCCTTGATATTTTAGCCTCAAAATCTATTTTAATATTATATTTACTTTAGTTTATTTACTTTGATTTTAAATATATTTTAGTATATATACATATATATATTCATAAGTATTTCTACTTCTAAATACCTTCTACAAATACATAAGAGTCCATTTGAATAAAGTTGCATATGTTTTAAATCATCATTTTCAAAGTAAAGCAAATCATCATTTTTACTAGACCATGTCGGCATCATAGTTACTCGTCATGTCGACATGCTTCCCGTTATAGCAAAGGTTGTTTTCAAAAGAAGTGTCTATTCGTTTAAATCTCTTTGAATGGACACATCCATTCATTCTCTATAAATAGAGACTGTTATGGACGTTTTTCAGTAACTACTTTCTTTATTTTCTCTCCTCTTTACTCTCTTATCTTATTTTCTAATCATCCTATCCACATTCTGCCGAAATCTTAAGTGAATCAAACCAGAATATCTCTAGTTTGATTCTCTGCCACTCTCTTCAAAGAATCTCAGTGCTTATCAGAGTTATAGATACATTTGTACTCAAAGAAACTTGTTTAGGGTTATAAAGGTGTGATCGTGTCCTTGGAAATCGATCGGGTGAACTTGTGTCCTGTGAATCAAGTGGTTCTACCCAGAGACCTGAGAATCTGGAGGGTGTACCTCGTTGCCTTGGAATCGAGGGATTGTAATCTAGATTATTATTGAATAGAAAGCCATACGAGTTGTGCGGGACTGGATGTAGGGTAACACCGAACCAGTATAAAATTCCTGGTGTGTTCTTTCCTTTACTTGCTTTTTATTTATATTTGCATCTGTTTGTGATCCTGTGATTTGATCTATGATTGTGTATTTGCATTAAGTTAGTTAAATCAATTTAAATCAAAGAAGTTTTAAAGAAATTCTTAAAACACTATTCACCCCCCCTCTAGTGTTAAATAGCCTTAAGATCATCTTCTGCGTCCCTTTCATTTGGTATCAGAGCGAGGTTTTCAAAGTATTCATAATCTGATTTTTGAAAAGTTCATGGCTAAGTTTGAAATGTTTCATAAAAATAATTCTTTAATGATCAAATCATTGTGGTCTCATAAATTGATGCATGATAGTTATATAGAATCAGGTAATCTACAAAAGTTGCTCACTGTGCAGGAATCTTGCTTCATGGCGACAAATGAATCTATTCACAATGGACAAGTTGTGCAAATAAGGAAAAACAAGTGGATACTTGATAGTGGATGTTCAAGACATATGACAGGAAATCCAGAGATACTCAATGACATTATTACAAGGATGGAGGATTGGTTAATTTTGGGGATAATTCAAAAGGTTATGTAGTTGGCATCGGCAATGTAGGTAATTCTCAAACTCCTATTATTTCAAATGTTTTGTTAGTTAAAAATCTACAACATAATCTACTTAGTATTAGTCAGTTATGTGATAAAGGATATAGGATTATATTTGAAAAAGACAAGTGTCACATCAAAGATAATAAATCTAATATTATCTTTGAGGGAGTTAGGAAAAAGAATATCTATATTCTCAGTATGAAAATTTCAAATGATAATCTATGTCTTTTGGCCAATACAAGTGACCCTTGGACTTGGCATAAGAGATTTGGACATTTGAATTTTAAACTCTTATCTAGACTATCCAAACTTGATCTAGTAAGAGGCCTCCCTAAGATGCAATTTAAAGTAGATAGTATATGTGATGCATGTCAATTAGGAAAACTTAGAAAAAGTTCCTTTAAACTTAAAGATATGATTTCTACTTCAAAACCTCTTGAGTTACTTCACCTAGATTTATTTGGTCCATCTCAAATTCAATCAATCAACCATAGTAAATATGTCTTTGTAATTGTGGATGATTATTCCAGATATACATGGACAATCTTTCTGAAACATAAAAGTGATACTTTTGATTATTTTAAAAGTTTTTCAAAAAGAGTTCAAAACCAACTTTCTTCCAAGATCATCACTATTCGTAGTGATCACGGTGGTGAATTTGAAAATGAGAAGTTTGAGGAATTCTGTAATCAGAAGGGAATTACTCACAATTTTTCGTTTCCAAGAACTCCACAACAAAACGGAGTAGTTGAGCGTAAGAATAGGACGATTCAAGAGTGTGCTAGAACTCTACTTTCTGATAGTAAATTACCAAAACATTTTTGGGCTGAAGCAGTTGCAACAGCCTGTTATATTTTGAATAGGATTCTAATTAGACCTCTAACCAATAAAACATCTTATGAACTTCTTTTCAATAAGAAACCTAAGGTATCTTATTTCAGAATTTTTGGAAGTAAATGTTTTATCTTAAATACAAAAGATAATTTAGATAAGTTTGATCCTAAATCCGACAAAGGAATCTTTATCGGATATTCTAACAGGAGTAAAGCTTATAGAGTTTTTAATCTAAGAACAAACACTATTGAAGAAACTTTACATGTTTCCTTTGATGAAAATTTCAAAGAAGTTGATCAGACTAATGATGAGGATGACTTAGTTATTTCTAATCATGAATCTGTAGATGCTACAAATGAAACTTTTCATCCAAATAAAAATATTAGGCTTTTAAAAGATCACCCTGTAGAAAATATTCTAGGAGATATGCAATCTGTTGTTAAAACTAGGAATCAATTAAACAGTATGAGTCATGTTGCTTTTATATCCTCAATAGAACCTAAAAATCCAAAGGAAGCATCAACTGATGATTCATGGATTCTTGCTATGCAAGAAGAATTGAATCAATTCACCAGAAATGATGTTTGGGAACTTGTTCCTAGACCAGAGGATAAATCCATTATAGGCACTAAATGGGTATATAAAAATAAATTAAATGAATTAGGTGAGGTTGTTAGAAATAAGGCTCGACTCGTTGCACAAGATTATTGTCAAGAAGAAGGTATAGATTATGACGAAACCTTTGCACCCGTAGCAAGATTAGAAGCTATTAGAATTCTGCTTGCTTTCGCTAATTTCAATAATTTCAAACTTTTTCAAATGGATGTCAAGAGTGCCTTTCTAAATGGTTTTGTAAAAGAGGAAGTTTATGGTGAACAACCTCCACTCTTTGAAGATACAAAATTTCCAAATCATGTTTTTAAATTAAAAAAGGCCCTGTATGGTCTAAAACAAGCTCCTAGAGCTTGGTATGATAGACTTAGGTCTTATCTTTTGCAATCTGATTTTGAAATAGGTAAAGTAGATAACACACTTTTTATTAAAAGAAATAAAAATGATATTCAACTTGTACAAGTGTACGTAGATGATATTATTTTTGGATCAACCAATTCTGACATGAACAAAGAATTTTCTGACATTATGACAAAAGAGTTTGAGATGAGTCATATGGGTGAACTTAACTTTTTCCTAGGATTACAAATCAAACAATTAGATAATGGTATCTTTATCAGTCAAGAGAAGTATGCAAGAGAGTTAGTTAGTAAGTTTGGCTTGACCAATGTGAGTGTAAAACCAACTCCCATGGCAACCAATATAGCGTTAAGTAAGGATGATCTATCCAAAGACGTAGATCAAACCTTGTATAGAGGAATGATTGGATCACTTCTCTATATAACTGCTAGTAGACCAGATATCATGAACAGTGTCTGTCTCTGTGCAAGATATCAATCTCAACCCAAGGAAACTCATCTAAAAGCTGTGAAACGTATCATTCGATATGTTAAACACACCTTTGATTATGGATTGTTCTACCCTAAGAATGATTCATTTGAATTAGTTTCCTACTGTGATGCTGACTATGCTGGGTGTAAGTCAGACCGAAAGAGTACAAGTGGAACTTGTCACTTTCTAGGTCATTCCTTAATTTCCTGGTTCAGTAAAAAGCAAAATACTGTTTCCCTATCAACAACTGAAGCAGAGTATGTTTCTGCTGCTTTAGCTTGTTCTCAAGTTCTGTATATGCAACAAACCTTGAATGATTTTGGTATATCTATCACAAAATCTCCAATTTTCTGTGATAACACTAGTGCCGTTAGTTTGTCCAAAAACCCAACTCTCCATGCCCGAACTAAACATATTGACATTAGACACCATTTTCTAAGAGATAACGTAAATAAAGAGAAAATTTCTCTTGATTTCGTTAATTCTGAAAATCAAATAGCTGATATTTTAATCAAACCTTTAGGAGAACCTGTCTTCACCAAGTTAAGAAGAGAATTAGGTATATGTTCTCTTTCTGAAATATAGTATATAGTATAGTAGTATACATAGGGTATATATGAATGATTTCTTAACCATAGCATTTTACAACACCATGTCGACATAGTATTCATGCGTCATGTCGACATGAAACGGTAAAAATGACAATTCGTTTTTCCCTTTAATTTTTGAATGGGTGGTTATTTAATTCACCCATTCCGAGTTTCTCTTCCCTCCAATCATTATTTCTTCATACTACTTTCTGGAAACATCAAATCCATGGCTTCCACATCCAATCCTAATCAAATTTCACCGGTTCCTTTCCCTTTTCCTTCACAAGGCCCTTTCCAAAACTCCATACTTGCTCGTGTCATCAAAATAGAGGAGAAAGTTGATGATTCGCTGCAGATGTTAACTGAAATGCAAGTTCAACAATTGAGAATGGCAAGAGAGCAAGAGAAACAAGGGAAAATTCTGAGGAATCTTCAAAAATTCCTCATGGATAATCATGCCAATCCAATTGTAATTGAAGATTCTTCTAACATAGAAGCAAATGAAGAAGGAGAAGAAGACGAAGACAAAGAAGAAGAGGAAGAACCAATGGAGGAAGAAACTGATGATGAAGCAGTATGTGTAGGGGAAGTCTGTTTTGATGCTTATGGGAACATTGTGGAACAACATGGAAATTTCTGTTTCCATTACCCAAATTGTCCTGTCCACAAGTCTCCCATCATCAAAAACAACCGTTGAGTTGTTTATTTTCTTGTTTTAGTTATTTATGTGTTTATAAGTTTAAATAGTCATGTATATAGTAATATTGAAATGAATAAAATAATCTGTGGTTACACTTATTATTCTTATTCTTATATTGCTCATATATAACATTCTAAGTATATGATGTTTAGTGCATTGTTATATCTAGTTTCAGTATTATTAATGATAACACTATCATTAATATCATAGATTTAGGGGGAGTTAATGTCATTTTTTTTGTTGATGACAAAGGGGGAGAAGTATAAAATAGGTTAGTTAGGCATAGATTAAGGGGGAGTTATTAGATTTAGGGGGAGTTATAAGGAGAATATAAATATTTTATAAACAAAGGTTGTCATCATCAAAAAGGGGGAGAATGTTAGTTCATAGGATAGTGGTTTTGATGACAACAACTATAGAAGTGTTATAAAATATATATGTGCAGGAAATCTATATGCAGGTATCAACAAAAGAAGACTGTACAGTAAAGAAGACAAAGATCAAGAGTTCAAGATTGAAGACTCATGAGATTCAAGATATTCAAGAGTTCAAGACAAATAATATAGTTAGGTTAGATATTTGTTAAAACTCCTTGAAAGCACTATCATTCTTTTTTATCCAATTTACTCGTGGAATGGAATCCACTTCGTTCTTGTTAAAGGGATGGAACCCTAGTGAGATGGAACTCACGAAATATCTAGTGGAACGGATAGTAGCCCTATTTTGTTATCCACTAATTTTGATTCAAAATGATTTTCAAAATTATCTCTTGTTTCATAAAATGATTTTCAAATATTCCTTTTCAAAAGAAAAACCTTCGTTCGTATTTCCAAAAATGTTTTAGCCTCAAAATCATATTTATCATTTTGTTATATTTTGATTTCAAAATTGTCCTTGATATTTTAGCCTCAAAATCTATTTTAATATTATATTTACTTTAGTTTATTTACTTTGATTTTAAATATATTTTAGTATATATACATATATATATTCATAAGTATTTCTACTTCTAAATACCTTCTACAAATACATAAGAGTCCATTTGAATAAAGTTGCATATGTTTTAAATCATCATTTTCAAAGTAAAGCAAATCATCATTTTTACTAGACCATGTCGACATCATAGTTACTCGTCATGTCGACATGCTTCCCGTTATAGCAAAGGTTGTTTTCAAAAGAAGTGTCTATTCGTTTAAATCTCTTTGAATGGACACATCCATTCATTCTCTATAAATAGAGACTGTTATGGACGTTTTTCAGTAACTACTTTCTTTATTTTCTCTCCTCTTTACTCTCTTATCTTATTTTCTAATCATCCTATCCACATTCTGCCAAAATCTTAAGTGAATCAAACCAGAATATCTCTAGTTTGATTCTCTGCCACTCTCTTCAAAGAATCTCAGTGCTTATCAGAGTTATAGATACATTTGTACTCAAAGAAACTTGTTTAGGGTTATAAAGGTGTGATCATGTCCTTGGAAATCGATCGAGTGAACTTGTGTCCTGTGAATCAAGTGGTTCTACCCAGAGACCTGAGAATCTGGAGGGTGTACCTCGTTGCCTTGGAATCGAGGGATTGTAATCTAGATTATTATTGAATAGAAAGACGTACGAGTTGTGCGGGACTGGATGTAGGGTAACACCGAACCAGTATAAAATTCCTGGTGTGTTCTTTCCTTTACTTGCTTTTTATTTATATTTGCATCTGTTTGTGATTCTGTGATTTGATCTATGATTATGTATTTGCATTAAGTTAGTTAAATCAATTTAAATCAAAGAAGTTTTAAAGAAATTCTTAAAACACTATTCACCCCCCCTCTAGTGTTAAATAGCCTTAAGATCATCTTCCGCGTCCCTTTCAAATGTTAACGCTAATAAGTGAACGCTAACACCTGGTGTGTGTAATAGAATTGTGAAAGCACCACCCGTTGGTACGGGAACAGAGTATAAGCTGAAAATAGCAGAAAAGCAGTAAATGAACAACAGATTTATAGTGGTTCGGCCCGTAATTGAGCCTACGTCCACTTTATAGTCTTTTATTGCTGATTCGGTTACAATTTGATACAATATCCTTCAAAATACAATACAACTTGATCATGAAAGCACTCTTGACTACTAGCTCGATCTTTGATGATGAAACTCGACGAATCCGTGTTGGATGTAAGGAGTTCTTCTCTTGAAGATTGTTGTAGTGTCTTGAATGCTTGAAGATCTTTGATTGCTGAATGAGAGGAGACTTCGACAGCGTAACGGTGCTTGAAGAAATGAATGGCCAAAAAACCCGGTTCATGTTGGAAGTGGTGGGGTATTTATAGGAGCTGATTTCTGAGCAGAAAATTCGCCTAAGTCTTAGGTCGCGTACGACCTTAGTTAAGTCGTAGGTCGCGAGCGACCTAAGCTAGGTCGCAGTCTCCTTGCGGCTTAAGAGATCAGCTGGTGAAGCAGTACTTGGCTTTATTTGATCAAGTGGTAGGTCGCAGGCGAGTTAAGGAATAGCTGTGGGAGCTCTAGGTCGTTGAAGCCCTAGCTCGTTGGCCTCTTAGGTCGTAGGCCCCTTAGGTCGCAAACCTTTCCTGTAGTTAGGTCGCAAACCTTTCTTAAGTCCTTAGGTCGCAGACTTCTCCCAAGTCCTTAGGTCGCAAGGTCTTCTGTCGTTAGGTCGCAAACCTTTCTTAAGTCCTTAGGTCGCAGACTTCTCCCAAGTCCTTAGGTCGCAAGGCTTTCTGTTGTTAGGTCGCACACTTCTCTTAAGTCCTTAGGTCGCAAGGCTTTCTGTTGTTAGGTCGCAAACATCTTCAGTAGTTAGGTCGCAAGCATCTTCAGTAGTTAGGTTGCAAGCTCCTTTAGGTCGCAACACTGCTAGGTCGCGAAGTTCTTGAGATAGTTAGGTCGTAGACTCCCTTAGGTCGCAGAGCCTCCTTCAACAGCTAGGTCGCGACATTCTTTAGGTCGCTATGTTCTTAGGTCGTAGGTCGCAACCTTTTCCTGCTGTTAGGTCACAAACCTCTATGTTCTTAGGTCGCGAAGCTTCCTGCTGTTAGGTCGCAAACCTCTATGTCCTTACGTCGTGAATCTTCCTGCTATTAGGTCGCAACATTGCTAGGTCGCAAAGTTACCTTTAGCAGTTAGGTCGTAGACTCTCTTAGGTCGTAGCTCCCTAACCCGGTAGGTCATAAGTCGTTCAAGCCGTAGATCCTCCTTCAGCAGTTAAGTCGTAAGTCGTCAAGTCCACTTAGGTTTTAGGCTTTTTAACTCGTTGGCTTCTTATAAGTCATGGCATAACCTGACTCGTTCATTTCTTAACTCGTAGGTCGTTGCTAAAAGAGAGTTAACACAGTTCTTGTTTGAACAGAAAGTGGGTTATAGTCAATTTCTGACGATCTGTGTAACTGGAGAGGTCGAGGCTCTTCTGGGTGATGGAGGAGTGATCATAGATGCTAGGAAAAATATTGGAGTGCGGTGCATTTCATCGTGGAAGTTGCAACAGTAGGATTCTTCTGAGAACCCTAGTTTTAACGAAGCTTGGAAATTTGATCGCCGCGGCCGTTGGAGTTGATCGATTGTTATGATAATTTGGGGAATGATGGTTGGGTAGTAGATGAAGTCGAGGTCGGAGTGGCAGAACGTCTGGTGGTCGAGGTTGGGAGAATGGCGGCAGTTTTCAGGTTGATGGTGGTTACAGTTTACGTTTCCAGATTGGGTTTTGGGGTCGAATACGATTCTCGATCGAATCGTGTTGTCTGGGTGTTCGCGTAGAGTTGTCGTCGGTGTAGTCGTCTGGTCGGAGGCTTCATCGTGGTTCGCCAACGATGGGCGGCGTTGTGCACGTGGTCGTGCACGTTTTCGTGCATACGTATAGATCTGTGTCGTGAAGAATAGGGAAGGAGATAGGAAAACTCGGGATTAAACACGTGAAAATGATGAGTTTTCTCGAAGCAGGTGGGAACGTGGTTTTACTCGGGGTCAAGCTCGGGTGGAATGAGATTTTGCTCGGGTTGGTTTTCAACTTGCTATATAATGTAAAGTAAAGTTTTCATTACAGTAATAAATTTATTTTCAAAGTTAAGGAAGATTTTTAAATATTAATTAAGATGTATACTTATTATTAATTGATTATTTTTGAAAGTAATTGAGAATGATTAATTTATAATTGTAATTAAAGATTGGTAAATTAATGATTAAAGTTGGTTAATCAAGCGATTAATCAATAGTTAATTTATAGATAATTTGATCAATTAATTAAGATGATTAATTTGAGATAATGAATTTGAGTAAAAGATTAATCATTTAGTTAAAAGAAATTAATTAATGTTTATAGTTAATTAAGTAGTTAGGGATAAACTTATTGTAATTAATTTAGATTAATCAATTTTAAATTGTCAATTACTTAATGAAGGTAATTAAGGGATTAATTACTTATTGTAATTAATGTTGGATATTCTAATAAATTAAAGTTGATTAATAATCACTTGTTGTAATTAATTAAGAATGATAAATTAAAGTGTGATTAGTTAAGGGTTGATTAATTTATTAAAGTAATTAATTAAAGATAATTAATTAAAGGATAATTGAATAATTAAAGGTTAATTATTAAATAATTAAAGGTTAATTAATTTAATAAATAAATGATTAAAGGATAATCAATCAAATGATTTGAAATTAATTTATGTTAATTAACCACGATTGATGACTTATCTGATTTAAATTTATCAGATAATTAATTGAGCTTACTTATGGATGTTTGAATTCTATTGATTGTCGAATTGTTTGATATCCCTGATATATGATGCTTTGTGATACATCTTGATTTATGTTGTGATCTGTAATTTACTTATCTGTGATATATATCTGTGATCTGTGAATGAACGATAAGCGTGATAGTTAATACCGCTTATCAACTATATCCTGTATTTTGATCTGTGATGATTCATTGTGTTGCACTATTGTGTTAAACCCCTGGACTACACTTATACACTCACAAATATGGATTTCACGTGGAAATCAGTTTAGTCACAGATGATTTAAAATTAATATTTTTGAAATTAACATTTTAATTTCAATTGATTTTGAAAATGGATTTGGGTTAAATGTTAAAGCTTTTGAAAAGGTGTTTTCAAAGATAAAAGTTATTTTAAATAACTTGATAAAGTTTTCCAATTTAAATAATTTAATTGAAATTGAATTCAAAAATTTAGAATTGAATTCAATGATTGGAAATTATGATTAAAGATGATATAAATATGTTTATATGAATTCAAACCATTTTGAAAGTATTGTTTGAATATTTGAATTTAACCCAAGGACTTTAACTCGTATGAATGAATCAGATTTTCTGAAATGAAACTATTTGTTTTCAAATGATAAAAGCTTTCAGATAAGAAATGAAATTCCAGTTTAATTTAAGGAATTTCAAGTTTGAATTGAAAAATGGTTTTCCAAGTTATGAAGAATTCTTTTTGAAAGCTTTGAATTAAATTTGTTTATTTTTAACAGATTTAAAGTAATGATTTGTGTAAACCATTTGAAATGGAATTGTTTTGAAAACTATGAGTTAAAACTTTGATTTAAAGATTTAACGAGTTAATCAAATTGAAAGGGAAATTAATTTGGAAAATCTGTGAATGAATCTTTTGTTTAAAAGATTAAAGTGTGGAAATTGCTAAATCGTTGAAGGTTGTTAAAATGAATCTTTTTGTTTAAAGATTTGAAAATGGTAATTTGTTAAACCATTTGAAAGAAGAGTTTTGGGTAATAAGTTGTGACTTAATTGAAATCCCAATATCCATATGTTTTAAAATATTGCGCTCATTATTCGGTTTAGCCGGGAAAGGACCTTTGTGTCATATAACCCATTCCGAATAATGATACGTCGTATATGGATACCATTTGAAGACCGGTGGTGAAGACCGGATATTTTCGAAAATGAAAGGACAACTCGTCGAATGTCTCTGCATCGACTGGTCCTCGGTATAGAGATTCTAGCACCCGTTGTGATGGGAAGTCCGGACGTGATTAGAAAATTATCCGGATTTGCAAGGGCTTCTTCGGAAGCGCCTTCGGTTCTGTTCGAACCCGGAACAGACTTGTATGGTTATATGTCTGACATTACGCTTTGAGATATAAAGCAGATTTCTTTCAAATACATTTCTGTTGGTGCCGGAGAATTTATTCTCTTAGCTTAACACCCTTCTCTGAGACGTACGAGCTCAGAGGTTATGTAGTTGAAGGTTATCAGTGATATACTTCCAATTTGGTAATGTGACATGCTGAGTGTTGCCGTGTGATGATCATCGTTTGATCATTTGTGATATGATCATTTGTTTGATCTATCTTTGTGATCATTTCTTTGATCATCTGTTGACCCAAAGCATGGCTTTGTGACAAAGCGTAGCTTTGTGGACGAGACTTCGTCAGGGCCTCACAACCCGGAAATGGTCGAAACAGGAATGTTGCGGCAAGGTTATGAGGGTCGCGCCCTTTAGGGTATGTCATTTCCATCTGGAAAAGGGTAGTATCATGGTATGGAGCCCAGATACTTACTCATGTGGACACACTTTATTTATTATGTGTGATGTTGGTTACCGAGCGCTCGGATAAAGGTCCCAAAGGACCGGGAGGTGGCATATTCATGAGTTACCTATTATAGGGGTAACCCGGCCTTGTTGGCAGAGAGCAGTTTGTCTCTCGGAGCGTCCAGTCAGAGGCGTTTCCTACGTGGCATAGGAAGTTCCTTAGCCTGACCATTTGTTGGAAAATCCATTTTCCAATACGAACCTTGTACGGTTTTAGTTGTAGAACCTGCCATCTAATATGGTAGCTATAGTAGGCATAGTATAATGGTACCTATGCTGGCTAAGATTAATATTATACTTTCAAATTATTTTCCACTATGCACTAATAATAATAATCCAATGATTTGCGTAGTAAGCATGTTTGACTATCATAAGAAGAAATCTCCTCCAATTCTGCGTTTGCATTATGTGTGTGGCGGGAGGTCTTATGGTAGTTTCATTTTCCAAAAGCATTGCGGATTTCAATGTTAAAAGCTTCCTTTGTTGTTTGTTTTAAAGATAAATTGTTTTTGTTGCTCACACCAGTCCCACGATTGACTCGGAGTTTATTGTTTCCTTCCTAAACTCTAGGTGCCCACCATTTTCCACATGGGCAGTCTAGAGTTAGGGTTTCTCAGATATTCAGGTTTAGTAGATTATCTGGAGCTAGTCAGTCCTTGGACGACTGACCTTGCTTTCCGCTAGCTACGGATTGGAGCATTCTATTGGAGATATCCTATCCGCTGCTGGTGTTCTCTATTTTCTTTCTGCTGCTATTTTTTGTATCATATCTCTAATGTATATTGATATCTGTTGTATCATTCTGTTGTATCATACTGTATCAGATTTTGTATCTGTCATCGTATCAATGTTATATATATGATATCATTGATTTTTTTATTCCGCTATGTTGTTATACTAAATGGTGTTATAAGCTCCGGCGGCTCGGATTTGAACGGTCGAATCTATGGCATTCGAGTACGATGTAAAGTATGGATGTCGATTTTCGAGCGGGCAAAATCCGCTTCGTTACAAGTAATGAGTAGTTTTCGAAGAAGTGTGTTCGCTCGAGGTAGCTAGCCCCCATTTGGCCCGGCACGGCTCCTGTTTTAGTCATTTCCAATTTGACACAAGTGTCAAGGCTATCCATTATCGTTCTCTTTCTTCAGTCATCACGTACATCATTCCAACCACTTCATTCTGGATCACACTCCGCGTATAGTTATTAAAGTGGTTTTCGGTTTAGACAGTGAGTATGTCCCTAACCGATTCCGGTCTCTTTAATAACTTTCGTAATTATTATACCGATTGGTCATTTATTTATTTCAAACCCAAATCAAGTTCAATTTCAAATAAAATTTTATAAACCAATATTTCATTTGTCTTTACGTATCAGTTTCCAAAAATTTACGTTTCCAAAATTACCATTTCAAAATCTTATAATTCAATATCAAATTTTGTTTAAAACAATTCAAATTTTGATTCAAGTCGTATATAAGTTTCATTCCGAAATCATTTAAATTAATTTAATTTATCCTTCAAATCAATTTAAATTCATTTATCGATTTCATTCAATATTCGTTAAGTAAATTTATCATTCAAACAATTTCTATTTAATTTTCAATTCACTAAATCAATTACTTACGTTCAACTCCATTATATCAAAACTTACAAATTTGAATTAATTTAAATTCGTCAAATCAATTCTTTCGATTACAAGTCTTACATTAATTTCAATGAATCACATTTTATTTATTGTTAAAGAAATTCAATTTCACTTATTTATTTACTTAGTTACAAATTTCAAAACTCAATTAATAAAGAACTTAATTTCACTTATTCAAGAAGTTCAATTTTACTTAATAAAGAATTCAATTTTATTTAATTATTAAATAATTCAATCTTATTTAATTATTAAATAATTTCAAAACTTAATTATTACATAATTTCAAACTTAATTATTAATAATTCCAAATTTTAAAACATCGTTCTTTCATCAACTACTATGTTAATATTTTGATTCAGATTATTAAATATTAACATTTCCTGTCATTAAAAATTCGAATTCCAACTTCGTTTCAAAACCATATTATTTATTAAAATAAAATCTTCATTTTATTTTTAAATCAAAGTATTGACAAATCGGTTTTTATTTAATTCTTTATCCTAGGTTAAAGTTCAATTTGGGTATTTATCATTTCAACCCGATTCCAATTCAATTCAAAATCAAAGCATAGCAAAGGGAACTTTGTAACGACTCACTCTTTTGGACCATTCAAATCGACAATAAATCCACACATGTCGGACTTGAATAATTCAAAACAATAGATTGTTAATTTAAATTGGCAAAACTCAACATATACAGTAAATAAAATAATCACAGATCACAGACATAGAGTAATATAACAACAATGCAGCGGAAACAAAAGAATAGTAGTTCATGAAGCTACTATATATATATAAACCAGAGTTATACAGGAGACAACAGAAGTCTCGAATACAATAGTCAAATACAATATCAGAATACATCACTGGAATAAACTGAATATCTGAAAGCTGGATAGATAGCTGGATCTCCAAGCGAAGCTCCAACTCCAAAGGTGAGTCTCAAATACTGTATCACTCAGTCTGACCCGAGCGTAAAGAAAACACAAAACACTCGAGTCAGGATTAACATTCTTATATCAATAAATCCAACTCAAGTGAAATAACAACTGAAATACAAGTAACTCAAAGGATGTTTGGGATAACCATCCTCTAAGGATCCGTTAAACTATCTACTATGTAATAGTGTATGCTAAGTAGATAATGTCAAATTAGTAAAATACGATATCAAAATAGCGTTAAGTCATGGCCCATTCCACCCTTAACACATTTTTATTCCCAAGAGCATATACAAGACCGTAGTTTCCCCAAAACCGGAAGTCACCAGAGGGCAATCCATATACTAAAGGTACAAACCAAAATCGTAGTGGTCGCGAATAGGATAATCAGTATGACAAGGTACATGAGGCGATACCAACTAGGATACTAGTAGTTTCCTGATCCGGACTGATGTTGGGCATAGCAGCTACTACCCCAACACCGCGTAACAACACTCCCATAATCGAGGGGTGCACCCAAATCGAATCACAAAAGTAATAGATATGGTAACGAAGAAGTGTGTCCGCTAGAGATGGCGATCCTCAATGGCCCGGCGCGGCTCCTGTTTTAGTCATGTCAGGGGTCATCCAAAATCATTTTCTTTCTTCAGTCAACGCGTTCACCAAAACCATCCACTTCGTTCTGGATCAACACTCCGCGTATATTAGTTATTAAAGTGGTTTCGGTATCGACAGAGAGTATGTCCATATCCGATCCCGGTCTCTTTAATAACTACGTATTATTACACCTATGGTCCTTTAATAAATTTTCAAAATAGTTATATTTCAAAACCGACATATCATTGCCATTTCAAAACCATATAAAACGATATCACTTTTCCTTCAAATAAATCCATTTCAAAATCATATCACTTTCCAAAGTTATATTGCTTTCGAAATCATAAGTCTTTTAAAATCATAACACTTTGGAAATCAAACTTGAAATTCACAACACTTTGAAATCCTAGCACTTTCCTCTTAAACAGTTTAGATATTCACAAATCAAATTACATAAACTCGAATTTCAAAATTAAAATTTAATTAAATCTCAAATCATCAATTTCAATTCAATTTAGTTTCTAAATAACCATTTCAATCTATCGATTTCAAATACATATTTAAACCATAAAATAAGCCATTTCAATTTCAATATATTTCAAAGCTTTAAATATTTAACATTTCAATAGCATTTAATACAACTTCAATTCACAAATTCAAATAAGCAAAATATCCCATTTAAATTTATATTATTTGAAATATTCATTAAAGTCACTTTTAATCAAATTCAAGTTAAAACATATCTTTAGAATTTCAAATTTTATAAATTTCAAATCAAACTTTATTTAAGTATAATTCTTAAATAAATATAATTTCAAATCAATTTCAAATCATTATAAACTCTATATTTGAAAATATAGATAAATAAATACTTAAACATATTTCATATTGATTCAAATCAACTTATTAAATCAACTTTAATAAATCTTTAAAATAATTATTTATTAAAACCATATACTTCTTTCAAAACCGTAGAAATGTTTTTCAAAAACATTTATATATAGACTAACGGTGTCTGTATATAATTTTCTACCCTATGGTCAAGTGATACGGATATTTATCATTTCAATCCGCAATTAAAATTATATTCGGGTATATATCTTTTCAACCCGAAATCCCAAATTCAATTTAATTTGAAAATCGCTTGGGTTTATCATTTCAACCCATAACGATTTTCTCCTATTCTAAAGTCCGTTCGGGTATGTATCATTTCAACCCATAGTGATTCTATACTAACAGGGAACTTGCAGAGTGATAACAGATATGATAATAATATAACAACGGTAACAGGCATATATCATCAGTATAAATAGCAGATAAGGGTGTCAGATGTCATAGGTGAACAGATACAAATGATGGCATATATATATCAATATAAATAACATATAATGATGTCATGTGTCACAGGTGAACAGATACAGATGATGGCATAGATATGTCAATATAAATAACTAATAGCAGCATATTTCAATTGTCATTTCAATTGAAATCAAATTTAATAAATATAAGAACATTAATCGTGAGTGATTGCTCACCTTTCGAGGCTAGAGATGCACGAGAAGATGACACGGATACGCACACTGATACGGACATAGAGTTTGAGTTACGAATCCAAGCAAAACAAATCGGCACGAATTCAACGATCAAAGCTGATAACAGAAACCGATGAAATCAAATCAAAACATTCAACATAGCAACAAATAAAACATGTCCTGCGTCAAAGTTTAACAATATAATTCTATGTGCTACCGAGATCGAAATGGTCTGAAATTTGGTATGAATAAAGATCAAAACTTGTATTTTAAACTGCAAAAGAATCACTTGATTTGGACAAGAGACGAGAAAAGTTACGATGTCACGAACATAGACTCAGGCCATGTTTGCAGCAGTGTAAAGTAATTTCTAAGTACAAAAGAATAGCTGCCTGTGTCTAACTTCCAGATCCTCGACCACTAATCAAACGATGTCGGATTTTACTGAAATTTGACAGGCATAAACTAGGTAACTTAGACACTTTTTTAAAAATACAATCAACCCATTTTGACGTAATACAGAAGAGATACGATGCATCAAACATGAACTCAGGTCGTGTTTGCAGCAGTGTAAAATAATTTCAAGTATAAAAGAATAGCTGCCTGGGTCTAACTTTCAGATCCTCGACCACTAATCAAACGATGTCGGATTTTGCTGAAATTTGACAGGCATAAACTAGATAACTTCGACTCTTTTTTAAAAATAGAATCAACCCATTCCAACGTAAGACAGAAGAGATACGATGCGTCAAACATGAACTCAAGTCGTGTTTGCAGCAGTGTAAAATAATTTCAAGTACAAAAGAACAGCTGCTTGGGTCTAACTTCCAGATCCTCGACCACTAATCAAACGATGTCGGATTTGGCTGAAATTTGACAGGCATAAACTAAGTAACTTTGACTCCTTTTTAAAAATAGAATCAACCCATTTCGATAAAACATGAGGGAGATATGATATCGTGAACATGCAGTCTAACTGTTGTTCAGAAAAGAAAAAAAAACAAAACAAAATAAACATGCAAAATACACAATAGCTCATATATAGACATACGTAGGCTTAAATATACAAACTGTACATACATATTATATATATATATAATTTCAAAATTCTATATGCTTATTTATAACAGAATATACACTGTATATATGTGTATTATAAACAACTTGCTTAATTCATATATGTGCAGACTTGCAAAATTTTACATAAACGTGTATTATATATAAGCTGACATTATATATAACTAAATATAGGTGAGCTTCTTCAAAGAGACATACCCAAAACAATTAATAGAATAAACTGTATACACTTTTATAACTTTATAAACATTTCATATATATAATAACTATATACACTGAATTATACACTGACTATTCTAAAGTCATCCTACCCATATTCATAACGTCAAAACTCATAGTTGCTTTATTATGACATACATAACATTTAATATAAATCAAGAGGAGAAGTTACCTGAGTGGAATGGTGACAGGGAATGAAGTGCTAAGGCCGGGTTGAGGTGGGTGGAGGCTCGGCCTGGGTGTGCGTGTAGACGAGGTCTGGCATGCGGTTTGGATGCGGATGTTGATGGGGCGAACGCGAGAAAGGGGAGGAGTTGCTCCGGTGGCTGCGCTCCAAGCGAAGGAGGCTGGTCGGTCGGGTCGATGGTGGCCACATGGTAGGAGGCTGTGAGGTGGTTTGCAGCCGATGGGATGGTGTGAGTGGGATGTGAAGTTCGGCTTGTCGTGGCTGCTAGCATGGGGTTGGAGTGCTTTGAAGCTCAGCGGGGTCGGGAGATAGAAGGTGTGGATATGGCGGTCATGGTGATGCTCTCGGAGGCTGTCACATTTGTGAGGTCGGAGATGTGGATGCGGCTATGGTGTGGTAGGTGAAGTGAGAGGGAGGAGGTGCAGGGGATGAGTCGCTGCTAGGGGTGTCGAGGCTAGTGGTGATGGCGGACGAGGGTAAGCAATTTAGAGGAGCATCGGTTTTTGAAGTTGGATGATGACAGACACACATGGAAGAAAAAAACAAATGATATGTATTGTTTCCTTTTCCTCTGTTGCATAAATTAAAACCAAGAAGGAGGAGAGACATGTGACTGAGTGGATTTTGCAAATAGAGGAATAAGTGACAACCAGTTTTTTTCTTTTATTATAAATGGAACGGCAGGCAAACAGTGAAAGCCAGCAACCAAAAGTCCAACGCGAATATCAAGAATAATAAATATTAATGGTTGACAGCTTTGCACGCTGGATAATGAGTAGACAGAGAAAACGAAAGGACTCAAACGGGTACCGGTACGGTTACCGTTTCACGGATTCCGCTGCGAACCGGACTTCAAAACGCAAAAATAAATATACCGTAGAGATCAGCACGATGAGACGATCAAAATGGTATACAGATATTAGCAGTACGATTTAATTATAAAAATTTGAATTTTCTAATAGCGGAAAATGCAAGAAAAACGCTGAAAAATAAGATCGACGGAGCCAAAGATGTCCGAATTTGGAAAAACGACAAACTGACATCTTGCTCAGAAGATGTTTTAAAATTTTTCTATGTAAAAATATTTAGGTTTCGGAAACATTTTATTTTCATCGCTTTTTAACTGATTAGATTGAAGTGAATTTACGCGCGAAATAAACTTTCATATTTTCGGACGAAAATTTACCGGTTGCTATGTTTAACTAGACGCATTCCAAATATTAAATTTTTATTTCAAAATTTTATCGTTTAAAATTTCACAAAATTTCAACTAATTACGTTATTAAAACAGTTGAAATTTACGGGTCATTACACTCTCCCCCACTCAAAACTTTTCGTCCCCGAAAAGGAACGAGGTAGGAGAATAGAAACAACCAGAAAGAAAAACAGATTTGAAATACAAAATAACAATTAATTTAAACCATATAAATTCAAATTTAAATTAATTGATATTCAATAATTGATTTAATCCATTTGATTTCACTAAAATCAATCTCAACTATTTCTAAATTCATTATCTTATTCCCATTTTCTTCAATTTATAATTTCTAAAACCATAAATTTTGAATAGTCTTTTATTATAATCATATTTTCTTCAACAATTTTAAATTCTTCTTTATTCCAATTACTGTTAAATTTATTCTACTTAATATATCTACTCACATATATTTAACCCATATAAATTAATTTAAAACATAAAAGTTTCGATTTAAATTGATTTACATCTATTAATTTCTTTTAAATTCAAGGTATTTTCATATGTTGATCAAATTTCAATTTATTAATTCTTTCAAAACAAATTTATTAATTCTTTCAAAACAAATTTATTTCATTATTAACTGAGTTTACTAATTATCCTATCTAACTCTATTAACATCTTTATAATCAAAATTTAATGTATAACATTTATTATAAACACTCAAATTTTATTTATAAATTCAATTTATCTTATATATTATCCAATTATATATTCAACTTCTGAATGATTTAGGTAAGTTGTATTAGAATGCAGTTGAACAATATACAAATAAAAATTTCACAATTCAATTATTCAAGTTTAAATATTTATTCCAAATTTTTGGTTTTATTTATAATTAAAATCATCCTTTAACAAAATTTAAGAATTAGATTTCCGATAAACTTTAAACAATTTAGAGATATATATAATATATCTATATCAAATCAAATTAAATTTTAAAATAAGATACCTATATATATATAAATCAAATTATACTGAAGAAATTCAAATCAAAATATATTTTTCCTTTCAAACAAAACCGTAGGAAAGCTACAGAATAGTCTCTCCACTTCGAAACTCGAAAATGAATGTCGATGATGCGGCCGCCATCACCGAAATTATTTTCCAACGACAAAGAGAAGAGCACTGATTTCAACGTTTTAAAATTCTTTGAAAATGATTTCTATTCGAAAATACTTTCAATAATATATACTTTTAAAAAATTTAAACCAAAGTTCGAAATCACTGGAAATTAAATTCTCAAATTCTAAATTAAATTCATTTCAAATTCCAATCAATTTATAACCCAGTTTATAAATTCATTTATTTATATTAGGCAATAGTCAATGGTTTACAAAACAATAAATGAAAATCAATATTATTATTTCAGACAACCAATTCATTAATCATTTAATTTCAGAACCTCATATATAATATAATCATACAAAACTTTTGTTTTATTTATCAAATTTTAAAAACGATATTGTGTCAGTTTGCTCTGCTTAAGTGTTTTGGAAATCCTATCGATAGCGTTGATCAGACGAATCGATCGAAAACCCAAATCAACATCAACAACTCAAACAACACAATATAAAACATTTAAAATTAATTTACAAATACACTTCCTCACTTAAAGATACAATAATGGATTTCAAAGCAAGGATAGAGATTCAAAATTTTGATAGACTCAAATCAAAGAGAATTTCGATTCGAAGATAGGTTTGAAACAAAGACGAGATAATTAAATAACAAAATAAGGCGATGGATAAGTTTATATAAATCGCGGGCAACCTTAACCGGGTCGACCGTGACTTCAAAAATAAGATTGGTGTAGAATTCCGAGGTAAATCGACATTCGATCTCAAGAAATAGAATTCAGGTATAGCAGGAGATAGATAGCATCGTAAACCGAGGATACAGAAATCTCCGGTAAATCACTGCCTATTATAAAGGAGTTTTGCTCCTTTACGAATCATTCGAAGATTGGCAAGACCGCCGATCTATTATAAATATCATTCAAAATGGAGTTATGGGGTGCTCCAGAATTGAAAGAAGACGAATAGTAAGGGACACGAATGAATTTTTGGAACCGCAGGAAACGTTCCAAAATTCAAAGGAATCGAGTCAAAAGGAAGATATTGAAACTCGAATGAAAGTGATTCTGTAAATACATTTACCCTATATGTTAAGTTTTGCCTAGAGCTACCAAAGCTCTGATACCAACTGTAACGACCCACTCTTTTGGACCATTCAAATCGACAATAAATCCACACATGTCGGACTTGAATAATTCAAAACAATAGATTGTTAATTTAAATTGGCAAAACTCAACATATACAGTAAATAAAATAATCACAGATCATAGACATAGAGTAATATAACAACAATGCAGTGGAAACAAAAGAATAGTAGTTCATGAAGCTACTATATATATAAACCAGAGTTATACAGGAGACAACAGAAGTCTCGAATACAATAGTCAAATATAATATCAGAATACATCACTGGAATAAACTGAATATCTGAAAGCTGGATAGATAGCTGGATCTCCAAGCAAAGCTCCAACTCCAAAGGTGAGTCTCAAATACTGTATCACTCAGTCTGACCCGAGCGTAAAGAAAACACAAAACACTCGAGTCAGGATTAACATTCTTATATCAATAAATCCAACTCAAGTGAAATAACAACTGAAATACAAGTAACTCAAAGGATGTTTGGGATAACCATCCTCTAAGGATCCGTTAAACTATCTACTATGTAATAGTGTATGCTAAGTAGATAATGTCAAATCAGTAAAATACGATATCAAAATAGCGTTAAGTCATGGCCCATTCCACTCTTAACACATTTTTATTCCCAAGAGCATATACAAGACCGTAGTTTCCCTAAAACCGGAAGTCACCAGAGGGCAATCCATATACTAAAGGTACAAACCAAAATCGTAGTGGTCGCGAATAGGATAATCAGTATGACAAGGTACATGAGGCGATACCAACTAGGATACTAGTAGTTGCCTGATCCGGACTGATGTTGGGCATAGCAGCTACTACCCCAACACCGCGTAACAACACTCCCATAATCGAGGGGTGCACCCAAATCGAATCACAAAAGTAATAGATATGGTAACGAAGAAGTGTGTCCGCTAGAGATGGCGATCCTCAATGGCCCGGCGCGGCTCCTGTTTTAGTCATGTCAGGGGTCATCCAAAATCATTCTCTTTCTTCAGTCAATGCGTTCACCAAAACCATCCACTTCGTTCTGGATCAACACTCCGCGTATATTAGTTATTAAAGTGGTTTCGGTATCGACAGAGAGTATGTCCATATCTGATCCCGGTCTCTTTAATAACTACGTATTATTACACCTATGGTCCTTTAATAAATTTTCAAAATAGTTATATTTCAAAACCGACATATCATTGCCATTTCAAAACCATATAAAACGATATCACTTTTCCTTCAAATAAATCCATTTCAAAATCATATCACTTTCCAAAGTTATATTGCTTTCGAAATCATAAGTCTTTTAAAATCATAACACTTTGGAAATCAAACTTGAAATTCACAACACTTTGAAATCCTAGCACTTTATTCTTAAACAGTTTTGATATTCACAAATCAAATTACATAAACTCGAATTTCAAAATTTAAAATTTAATTAAATCTCAAATCATCAATTTCAATTCAATTTAGTTTCTAAATAACCATTTCAATCTATCGATTTCAAATACATATTTAAACCATAAAATAAGCCATTTCAATTTCAATATATTTCAAAGCTTTAAATATTTAACATTTCAATAGCATCTAATACAACTTCAATTCACAAATTCAAATAAACAAAATATCCCATTTAAATTTATATCATTTGAAATATTCATTAAAGTCACTTTTAATCAAATTCAAGTTAAAACATATCTTTAGAATTTCAAATTTTATAAATTTCAAATCAAACTTTATTTAAGTATAATTCTTAAATAAATATAATTTCAAATCAATTTCAAATCATTATAAACTCTATATTTGAAAATATAGATAAATAAATACTTAAACATATTTCATATTGATTCAAATCAACTTATTAAATCAACTTTAATAAATCTTTAAAATAATTATTTATTAAAACCATATACTTCTTTCAAAACCGTAGAAATGTTTTTCAAAAACATTTATATATAGACCAACGGTGTCTGTATATAATTTTCTACCCTATGGTCAATTGATACGGATATTTATCATTTCAATCCGCAATTTAAATTATATTCGGGTATATATCTTTTCATCCCGAAATCCCAAATTCAATTTAATTTGAAAATCGCTTGGGTTTATCATTTCAACCCATAACGATTTTCTCCTATTCTAAAGTCCGTTCGGGTATGTATCATTTCAACCCATAGTAATTCTATACTAACAGGGAACTTGCACAGTGATAACAGATATGATAATAATATAACAATGGTAACAGGCATATATCATCAGTATAAATAGCAGATAAGGGTGTCAGATGTCATAGGTGAACAGATACAGATGATGGCATATATATATCAATATAAATAACAGATAATGATGTTAGGTGTCACAGGTGAACAAATACAGATGATGGCATAGATATATCAATATAAATAACTAACAGCAGCATATTTCAATTGTCGTTTCAATTGAAATCAAATTTAATAAATATAAGAACATTAATCGTGAGTGATTGCTCACCTTTCGAGGCTAGAGATGCACGAGAAGATGACACGGATACGCACACTGATACGGACATAGAGATTGAGTTACGAATCCAAGCAAAACAAATCGGCACGAATTCAACGATCAAAGCTGATAACAGAAACCGATGAAATCAAATAAAACATTCAACATAGCAACAAATAAAACATGTCCTGCGTCAAAGTTTAACAATATAATTCTATGTGCTACCGAGATCGAAATGGTCTGAAATTTGGTATGAATAAAGATCAAAACTTGTATTTTAAACTGCAAAAGAATCACTTGATTTGGACAAGAGACGAGAAAAGTTACGATGTCACGAACATAGACTCAGGCCATGTTTGCAGCAGTGTAAAGTAATTTCTAAGTACAAAAGAATAGCTGCATGTGTAACTTCCAGATCCTCGACCACTAATCAAACGATGTCGGATTTTACTGAAATTTGACAGGCATAAACTAGGTGACTTAGACTCTTTTTTAAAAATAGAATCAACCCATTTCGACGTAATACAGAAGAGATACGATGCGTCAAACATGAACTCAGGTCGTGTTTGCAGCAGTGTAAAATAATTTCAAGTATAAAAGAATAGCTGCCTGGGTCTAACTTTCAGATCCTCGACCACTAATCATACGATGTCGGATTTTGCTGAAATTTGACAGGCATAAACTAGATAACTTCGACTCTTTTTTAAAAATAGAATCAACCCATTCCAACGTAAGATAGAAGAGATACGATGCGTCAAACATGAACTCAGGTCGTGTTTGCAGCAGTGTAAAATAATTTCAAGTACAAAAGAACAGCTGCCTGGGTCTAACTTCCAGATCCTCGACCACTAATCAAACGATGTCGGATTTGGCTGAAATTTGACAGGCATAAACTAGGTAACTTTGACTCCTTTTTAAAAATAGAATCAACCCATTTCGATAAAACATGAGTGAGATATGATATCGTGAACACGCAGTCTAACTGTTGTTCAGAAAAGAAAAAAAAACAAAACAAAATAAACATGCAAAATACACAATAGCTCATATATAGACATACGTAGGCTTAAATATACAAACTGTACATACATATTATATATATATATATATAATTTCAAAATTCTATATGCTTATTTATAACAGAATATACACTGTATATATGTGTATTATAAACAACTTGCTTAATTCATATATGTGCAGACTTGCAAAATTTTACATAAACGTGTATTATATATAAGCTGACATTATATATAACTAAATATAGGTGAGCTTCTTCAAAGAGACATACCTAAAACAATTAATAGAATAAACTGTATACACTTTTATAACTTTATAAACATTTCATATATATAATAACTATATACACTGAATTATACACTGACCATTCTAAAGTCATCCTACCCATATTCCCATACTTGCTTTATTATGACATACATAAAATTTAATATAAATCAAGAGGAGAAGTTGCCCGAGTGGAATGGTGACAGGGAATGAAGTGCTAAGGCCGGGTTGAGGTGGGTGGAGGCTCGGCCTGGGTGTGCGTGTAGACGAGGTCTGGCACGCGGTTTGGATGCGGATGTTGATGGGGCGAACGCGAGAAAGGGGAGGAGTTGCTCCGGTGGCTGCGCTCGAAACGGAGGAGGCTGGTCGGTCGGGTCGATGGTGGCCACGTGGTGGGAGGCTGTGAGGTGGTTTGCAGCCGATGGGATGGTGTGAGTGGGATGTGAAGTTCGGCTTGTCGTGGCTGCTAGCATGGGGTTGGAGTGCTTTGAAGCTCAGCGGGGTCGGGAGATAGAAGGTGTGGATATGGCGGTCATGGTGATGCTCTCGGAGGCTGTCACATTTGTGTGGTCGGAGATGTGGATGCGGCTATGGTGTGGTAGGTGAAGTGAGAGGGAGGAGGTGCAGGGGATGCGTCGCTGCTAGGGGTGCTGAGGCTAGAGGTGATGGCGGACGAGGGTAAGCGATTTAGAGGAGCATCGGTTTTTGAAGTTGGATGATGACAGACGCACATGGAAAAAAAACAAATGATATGTATTGTTTCCTTTTCCTCAGTTGCATAAATTAAAACCAAGAAGAAGGAGGAGAGACATGTGACTGAGTGGATTTTGCAAATAGAGGAATAAGTGACAGCCAGTTTTTTTCTTTTATTATTAATGGAACGGCAGGCAAACAGTGAAAGCCAGCAACCAAAAGTCCAACGCGAATATCAAGAATAATAAATATTAATGGTTGACAGCTTTGCACGCTGGATAATGAGTAGACGGAGAAAACGAAAGGACTCAAACGGGTACCGGTACGGTTACCGTTTCGCGGATTCCGCTGCGAACCGGACTTTAAAACGCAAAAATAAATATACCGTAGAGATCAGCACGATGAGACGATCAAAATGGTATACAGATATTAGCAGTACGATTTAATTATAAAAATTCGAATTTTCTAATAGCGGAAAATGCAAGAAAAACGCTGAAAAATAAGATCGACGGAGCCAAAGATGTCCGAATTTGGAAAAACGATAAACTGACATCTTGCTCAGAAGATGGTTTAGAATTTTTCTATGTAAAAATATTTAGGTTTCGGAAACATTTTATTTTCATCGCTTTTTAACTGATTAGATTGAAGTGAATTTACGCGCGAAATAAACTTTCATATTTTCGGACGAAAATTTACCGGTTGCTATGTTTAACTAGACGCATTCCAAATATTAAATTTTTATTTCAAAATTTTATCATTTAAAATTTCACAAAATTTCAACTAATTACGTTATTAAAACAGTTGAAATTTACAGGTCGTTACAAACTTGCAGTGTGATAACTGGGATGGTGTCAAAGTAAATAAACAAGCAATAACAACAATCAATATCAATCCAATAATCAATTCAAATAATCCCGAAATAATCGTATTAATTCACATTGTTATTTGTGTAAATTAATATAATTATTTCTAGAATCTACACTATCATTTCATTCAAATTAAAGATTATTCCACTAATTATTTATACGGTTTTTCGCTTGTCATTCAATTACAATTTTATACTACAACAATTAATCCAATATAGTTCGATGGTTCAAAGTGTAATTATCAATATTCTACATGTCAATTAATTTAACAATTAAAAGGGGTCATATTCAACTAATCAAATTTAACATATAAATCAGTTTTAAAATTGTTAACTATCCTATATCAATTTTCAATTATGCATACTATTAATCACTTAACATTAACAAAATTAACGTCCAATATAAACATCGAACAATCAATCAATTATCAGCCAAACTGTATTATCATCACGTAAATAACAGATATTGGCGTCAGATGTCATAGGTAAACTGATACAGGTAATAACATTTATATAACAGTGTAAATAACTAACAACAGCATATTTCAATTGTCGTTTCTATTGAAATCAAATTTAATAAATAAAAGAACATTAATCGTGAGTGATTGCTCACCTTCCGAGGCTAGAGATGATCGAGAAGATGACACAAATACGCACGCTGATACAGACATAAAAATTGAGTTACGAATCCAGGCAAGCAAATCAGCACGAATACAACGATCAAAGCTGATAACAGAAATCGATAGAACTCATCAGAACGAGATCGATGAAGAAAATCTTGGTATAAGTGAACACATATAACTATATATGTATATATATAAAGTCATATTTTAAATTCAAACACATTTTTATATTAAATGTATAAAATTCCAAAATCATTGGTTACACTAAAACACATATACACTATCCGGTAGCAAAAGTACACTAGTAACTATACGGTATCAAAAGTAACAGACGTAATCTTATAAAACTTTAATTTATAATAACCATAACCAAACTTGTAAACCTATAAAAAAAATTTAAAAAAAACATATAATATATAAATATAATAACGCAAGGTTTCTTTTCATATCTACATATACACTAAAATGTACACAAATAACTGATATACCAATATACCAACATATGCAACTTTATATACTTTACTAAAACAAATCAGAACACACACTACATTAAAATACAAACAAATATATATTAAACTGATATTTTATAACTTTTATAAACTAGTATATAACTGAAACAACTCTATGTAACAACCTATATAAGCCACGCATGCTTTAAAATCTTTGACAAAACATATTTTATATATATAACCCTATACAACTCACATGCAAAAATATGTACAACATAGCAAAGCTTTTATAATATCAGATTCTCCTTGTAAACAATATATAACAGACTATAATATATGAAACCACAGTGCCCTTTTATATATAAAAAGTATGCTAATTTCAGTAAAGCGAAACACAGACGACACCTCGTTATAATATAATATAATCTATAACTTACCTATAATTTATACTATGAAATCAATACTATAAATATAATATAATATGATACAATGTTTACTATATATATATATAAGTTTTATATTCAACAGACTTATAAGATGTATGACAATGCCTCAAACTTACACACATAGCCGACAAACAACTTGCATATATTAACAAGTATACACTCAAACCTTAACAAACTGTTCCTATACTAACATTATGTACTTCAAGCTTACAAACTATCAATATACATAATTCCAAACATTTACATATGAATACACTTTAGGCTCGCAAAACATTATATTCATATAAACTAATAGGGAACCTTAAAATATAACATATAGCTTGTAAACCACTCAGATCTAATATTTTACACATATTATAAATAATATATATATTGTTATAAACATATATTATAACTTACCTTATATAAAAGGAGGCCGAGCAAGGTTGAATGCGTGAGTGTGTAGGTCGGCTATAGGGAAGAGGGAAGGGCACGTGAGTGGTTGGGTGAACTCGGGTGTTGCGTGCATGCTCGGGTGGGAAGGTCGGGGTCTTGAGTGGCTGTCGAGGAGATGAAGGGGATGGCTCGCGTTAGGTGGAGATCGGCACAGCGGCAGGCGGCTCAAGGCGATGTACGCGGAGGTGAACTACGGTAGGCGGTTGGGTTGTTCGGTCGAGCGGTGGAGGACGGGGAAGCCGATGGGTTCGATGACGAAGAGGAGATCGTTCAAGCTTTGAATGATGAGGACGGGATGGCTCAGGGCGGGTTGTGATTTGGCATGGGAAGTGCTGTTCAAGGTGGTTGGCGAATTATAAAGTTATATATTATATAGTACATATATATTTCTCCTTTGGCAGAGCAAAACAAGAAATAGAAGAGGAGAGATGACACATAAGGAACGAACAAAATGAAATAGCCAAAAGAAAAAAAAATATAAAGTGAATCGATGGAATATTAACAGGCAGAAGTTGAACAGGGATATGATAATAACCGGCTATCGGATTAACACATTGGGAAATGGAAAGGCCCGGAGAAACAACAGACTGAACGATTATAGATACGGTTACCGATCGTCGCTTTCACCGCGAACCGGACTTCAAAACATAAAATTGAATACACTGCAAAGATCAATACGACGAGACGATCAAAACGGTATATGGATATCAGTGGTACGATTGAATTTATAAAATTCAAATTTTTCTACTGGCGGAAAATGCAAGAAAAACGTAGAAAAATAAGATCGACTGAGCCAAAGAAGTCCGAATTTGGAAAAACGAAAAATGAATTTTGCTCAGAAGATGATTTAGAATTTTTCTATGTAAAAATATTTAGGTTCCGAAAACATTTTATTTTCATCGCTTTTAACTTATTAAATTGAAGTAGATTTAAGCACGAAATAAACTTTCGTATTTTTGGACGAAAATTTACCAGTTGCTATGTTTAAATAGACGCATTTCAAATATTAAATTTTATTTCAAAATTTTATTATTTAAAATTTCACAAAATTTCAACTAATTTCGTTATTAAAACAGTTAAAATTTACGGGTCGTTACACTCTCCCCCACTCAAAACTTTTCGTCCTCGAAAAGGAACGAGGTAGGAGAATAGAAACAACGAGAAGAAAATAGACTCGAATTACAAAATAAAACAATCAATTTAAACCATATAAATTTCAATTGAAATAAATTTATATTCAACAAATTTCTTTTAAATTCAAGGTTTTTATTAAATTGAATTGATTTCACATTTATTAATGTTAGGTACAAAGATTCCTTTCAAATGAAATTCAATTTAAATTCAATTATTTCCAGATACTCTCTTAAGTTGATTTAATTCAATTTATTAACTTTCAAAACAAAAAAAATTCTACTATTAATCACACCTATTATTTATTTAACATATTATTCTATTTATCTCCATAAACATTTTATAATAAAATTTAGGTGAATAACATTTATTATACGCACTCACATTTAATTTATAAAGACAATTTATTGTATATTATCCAATTTCCTTAAATTAACAATTTCAAAAGTCCTAAATTTGAATAGTCATTTATCATACTCATACTTTATTCAACAAATTTAATTCTTATTTATTCCAAATTATTATTAAATTTATTCCACTTAATATATATTATCACATATATTAAGTATATTTATGTTTATTATAACCATTCAATTTATTTAAAAATTCCTTTGATATTATTTTATATTGTATAATATCCAATTACATAGTTAACTTTTGAAAATTTAGGTAAGTTATATTGAATGCAATTGACTATTATACAATTAAATTTCTAATTCAATTTTCTCAAGTTTATATATTAATTCAAAATTTTGGTTTCATTTATTATTGAAATCTTCTTTTACCCAATTTTTAAGAATTAAATTTCTGATTAACTTCAAACAATTTAGAGATAAATATATACTATATATCAAATCATATTGAATTTAAAATAGTATACCTATATATATAAATCAAATCATACTTAAGGAATTTAAATCGATTTTATTTCCAAAACAAAACTGTAGCAAAGCTACGAATTGGTCTCACCACTTCGAAACTCGAAAATGAATGTCGATGATGCGGCCGCCATTACCGAAATTATTTTCCAGCGACAAAGAGAAGAGCACTGGTTTCAACATTTTAAAATTCTTTGAAAACGATTTATATTTGAAAATATTTTAAATACTATACACTTTAAAACTTTCAAATCAAAGTTTGAAATCACCAGAAATTAAATTCTCAAATTCTTTATTTAAATTCCTTTCAAATCCCAAATCAAATTATAACCGAGTTTCATAAATTCATTTATTTATATTATGCAATAATCAATGGTTTACAAAACAATAAATGAAAATCAAATATTATTATTTCCGACAACAAATTCATTAACAATTTAATTTCAGAAAACTTATATTTATATATATGATATAATCATACAAAACTATTTTGTTTACCAAATTTGAAAACGATATTGTGTCAGTTTGCTCTGCTCAAGTGTTTTGGAAATCCTATCGATAGCGTTGATCAGACGAATCGATCGGAAACCCAAATCAACATCAACAACTCAAACAACACAATATATAAAACATTTTAATATTAATTTACAAATACACTTCCTCACTCGACGATACAAAATGGATTTCAAGCATGGATAGAGATGCTGAATAAGTTTGAAACAGAAGATAAGATAATTCAATTACCACAATCGGGAGATGAATGAGTTTATTTAATCACGGGCAACCTTAACCGGGTCATTCGTAACTTCAAGAATAAGATCGATGTTGAATTCCGAGGTAAATCAACACTCGATCTCTAGAGATGGGATTCAGGTATAGCAGGGAATAGATAGCATCGTAAACCGAGGATACAGAAATCTCCGGTAAATCGATGCCTATTATAAAGGAGTTTTGCTCCTTTACGAATCATTCGAAGATTGGCGAGACCGCCGATCTATTATACATATCATTCAAAATGGAGTTATAGGGTGCTCCAGAATTGAAAGAAGACGAATAGTAAAGGACATGAAAGAATTTCGGAATCGATGGGAACGTTCCAAAATTCAAAGGAATTGAGTCAAAGGAAGAGATTGAAACTCGAATGAGAGTGATTCTGTAAATACATTTACCCTATATGCTAAGTTTTGCCTAGAGCTACCAAAGCTCTGATACCAACTGTAATGACCCGCTATTTTGTACCATTCGCATCCGCACATGTCGGACTTGAATAATTCAAAATATCGAATAGTTAATTTAAATTGGCAAAACTCAGCATATACAGTAAATAAATAGAACACAGACACAGAGTAATAATATGCAGCGGAAATAAAAGAGATAGTAGTTCATGAAGCTACTATATAAATATATAAGTTACATCAGAGTTAAACCAGATACAACGGAAGAGTAATACGATACATCGGATACAAATCAGAATACATCACTGAAATCATCGAATACTGAAAGCAGAATAGATGGCTGGATCTTCAAGGAAAGCTCCAACTTCAAAGGTGAGTCTCGAATACTGGTACACTCAGTCTGACCCGAGCGTAAAGCAAAACACAAAACACTCGAGTCAGGATTAACATTCTTATATCAATAAATCCAACTCAAGTGAAATAACAACTGAATACAAGCACTACACCAGACTGCTAATTTTGCCACACCTCATGCGGAAATTTTGCCACGGTCATGAGCCGTGGCAATTTTACCACGGTTTTGAACCGTGGTAAAACAAAATATACATGTATCATGGACCGTGGCAATTCTGCAATGGCTTTAAGCCGTTGTAAAATTGGTCCATTTTTTTCACCCCCATCTTGCGTACAGGATACAACTCAAATACGCTCCCTTTGTTAAAATAACGGCCATGCGTGCCCTAATCATCTTCCCTCTGAAGTTCACAAATCCCGCTCCATAATTTCCTTTTACTTCCTATGCCCTAGCGTCGCTCCTGAATCGGACGACCTCAATATCGATATTTTCTTGTCATCGGTCCCAAGATTTTCCTATCGGCCGACCTCAATCCAGCTCCCAAGGTATTTTATCTTTATTTTTAATCAAGATTTGATGATGTTTTATTTTTATTATCAGCGTTCATTTTTTTGTTGTGGCTATTCTTGCAATTAGAGCACAAGTTCGCATTTGTTTTTGGTTTGGTTGGTGGCCTTTCTCTTTTTTCTTTGGATGCTAGTAATCATTCTTTTGCTTTTTACGATTTCAATACAGTACTGGGTATTCTGAATCGGTATCTATACAACATCGTACATATTTTCTAATCAAATTCCAAACGAAATTTGTCGCTCTCTATTTCGATTCCAAAATCAAATTAAATAGCGTCTTTGGAATTATGGTTGCGATTTGGGGAGTTCTCGGCGATGGATGCAATTTAGTTCAGGCGATTGTAGTTGCGAAGTCGATGAAGGCGATTAGCATAGCGGTAGCAAGTCATGGTGATTTGGAAGTCGGCGTAGGGGTATGGAATTGCACAGCAGTAATGTACGGCTGTGCAAGTTGATGAAGTAGTTGAAGTCGCGATTTTTACTGTAGAGGAGGGGCGATTGGAGTCACTAGTTTGTTGTGGCGAGGTCGCGGACGCTGGAAGCAGTGCAAAGAAAGAGACTGGTAGCAAGGCAGGGTAGTGATGAACTAGTGGTTGCTGTTGCAATGATGTTTGTGTTTGTACAGAGAGTTTTTCGTGGTTAGCAAGGAGGAGTAGTTGCTGTTTTGTGAGTATGAAGGTTGGAAGAAAATTGTGATGCAGTGATGTCTGATGGGTATGGCAAGTGAAAGTTTGTGATCTATGAGGCAAGTGGCAGTGGATTGGAGAAGTGATGGAGCAACAAGAAGTTTGTAGGCAACAGAATGGTGGGTATTGGGGAGGATGGTGCACAGGCAATTGTCACTGGTGATGGTGAACTGAATGATACCAGAAGGAGGTGGTTGGATAGTATGGTATGTATGAACAGTATGATATAGATATGTACAAAAAAGTGATATGAACAGTGAACATAGTTGTATCAGTTAGAGTGGCTGGAGTGATTGACTATGTCAATAAATCAGTGAAGTTTAGTTTTACATTTTTTAGAAACAATCTTCGAGTTCTCCGCAAACTTATCAACTTGCAGATCACAACTAACCTTAACATCAATCTTCCATATTTCACTAGTTGCCAGAAACAGCATGTGAGCCAGAAACTATGTAGCTTCGTCAAGCAGAGTTTGATCGTTGACTCCATTTCCTAACGTTGTAGAAACTTGAACATATCCAAATGAACCGAATATATTATTGGCATTACGAAGACAGTGGTGACTTTTCAAGGTGCATAATATTTCTCGTGTACGTTCAGCCGTCAAATAATTGTCAACTGTGGAGTAGTTAGCGTTTGGGTTGAACGGTCAATTTGCATGTATATGCTAACGTAGGTCAAAATGATTAACGCTTGCATCTATTGAAGGTGGAATTCAGCAGCAATTTGGCGGTCAGAGTTGACGTTCCAGCAACCAACCTCTTCCCCTATGCGCCATCCAACATCATCGGACATCCTAACTTGTTTATTATTTTATTTGTAGAATCTGGGCATCTTCCAAACATCGGTATAATAAAATTTTCAAAGGGAAATATACTCCTATGCTCTATGCAACAGTCGTTTCGCTGATTTAAGCATGCAAAATTAGGAACTGTCGCGAATCAAAATGAGCCTAATTGAAGAATGAGTATTGAATTAGTAACGGACGAGATCAAAATTTGATGAGCTAAATTTTCGAATAATGAAAAAGATTTTTGAAACATAAAACACAAAAGTTTAAGACAACGAATTATTATGTGAATCCGGTTCTACCATGGCTTTTTTCCCCTCTTAATATCATTTTACTGGATGGATTTACAAAATATATACATGTTTCGACCAGTTTCTAAATACAAGTTGTTTTGATTATTTTGTTTTTTTATTTCGTACTGTAAAATAAGAAATGATATTGTTTACACTCATAATGTTGTATATCATGTATGATATAGCAGGGCAATATGTCGTCTAGTATAGACAAACAATGGATGAAAGAATCCGATCGAAGAACCACACGATATATAGAAGGAGTGCAGAAGTTTATTGAATTCGTTGTGGAAAATGGTGGTGATAAGGAAATCTATTCTTGTCCTTGCACACAGTGCAAAAATATGAAAATGAAGATTAAAGCAGATGACATTCATTATCATTTACTCAGATGGGGAATTGTCCAGTCATATACCGTTTGGCATTTTCATGGAGAAGAATCGACAAAGAAGCAAAAACAATCTATTAGTCAAGCCGTAAGTACTAATGAGGCTGAACATCCTAGGATGGAAGACTTGGTCAATGATGCTGATAGATTTCATCATTTTCAACCTAACAGTCTGTTGCCCGATAATATTGGAGAACCGTCTATGGTTGATGTTGATCGGTCGACCAATCAAAGAAAGAAGTGCAAATCACTTTTTGATAGTGCAAAAGAGCCATTGTATCCTTCATGTTCTAAAGGTATAACAACATTGTATGCCATTGTGAAACTGAATAGCTTGAAAACTGAATACGGCTTTTCCGACAATGGTGTGACTGCACTCCTCGAATTTTTAAAGGAGTTACTCCCTGAAGGTAACACACTACCGACAAAGTACCCCGACATGAAGAAGATGATTAAACAAGTTGGGATGAATTACAAGACTTATGATGCATGCATTAATGACTGCATGTTATATTGGAAAGATGACGCAAACAGAGTTTCTTGTACATTTGCAACGAACCAAGATACAAGACAACATTCAACGAAGAGAAAAGAGCTACCAAAGTACCTCAAAAGACGCTGAGACATTTCTCTTTGATTTCTAGATTGAGGAGACTGTATACCATACCATGGATAGCAGATGTTATGACTTGGCATGCTCGTGCCAAGTCCGATTCAAATGTGATGCGTCATCCACGTGACACTTCTCAATGGCGAGCTATAGATTCTTTTGATAAAACATTTGCTACTGACCCACGAAATATCACACTTGGAATAGCAACTGATGGTTTCAATCCACATGCGTCTCTAGCCAGTCGTTATAGTTGTTGGCTAGTAATTATAGTACCATATAATCTTCCTCCATCAATGTGTATGAAAAGAGAGTTCTCAATGTTGACATTGTTGATTTCCGGGCCAAAACAACCAGGGAAGGATATCGATGTTTATTTACAACCGTTGATAGACGAGTTGAAGCAGTTATGGGAAGGAGTCAATGCATTTGACTCATTTAATAATTCCGAGTTCACAATGAGAGCTAGGATGTTGTGGGCAATTCATGATCATCCTGCGCTTGGTACTTTATCGGGGTGCACAACTCACGGCTATTTTGCATGTCCTATTTGTGGGGAAGATACTTGTTCTTATTATCTTCCTAACAGTAAGAAGATGTGTTACATGGGACATCGAAGATTTCTTCCTTCCCAACACAAGTTTCGAGACGATAAGGCAAACTTCAATAATGAACAAGAATATCGTCGTCCTCCATGGCCATTGAATGGTTATCAAGTTGAAGAAAAGGTAGTTAATATCAAGATGAAAGTTGGTAAAAACAAACAAGAAATCGGTCGAAAACGAAAAAAGAAAACCGATTATGAAGACCTTATCAATGTTCCTGCATGGTATAGGAGGTCTATTCTCTTTGATTTGCCATATTGGAAAGCAAATTTGGTCCGACATAATGTTGATGTTATGCATACAGAGAAGAATGTCACTGAGCATCTCATCAGTACAATTATGGGTCATAAAGACAAGTCAAAGGATGGCATCAATGCACGGAAAGATTTGAAAACCATGGGTATAAAACAAAAATTGTGGGTGAGGGAAGATCATGAAACAAATAAAATAACTATACCAGAAGCAACTTTCACTTTGAGCAAAGAAGAAAAGGTTCGATTTTGCACCATTTTGAAAAACCTTAAAGTACCTAACAAATTCTCTTCTAACTTCCACAACAATGTGAGCATCAATCCTCCCGGGCTAACAAATATGAAGTCACATGATTATCATGTCATAATGCAACAATTACTTCCAGTATTGCTTCAACATTCTTATCCACAACATAAGGATCTGCGTAATGCTATACACCGTATAAGTCTATTCTTTAACATTTTGTGCTCAAAGGTAATCAATAGGGAACATCTTTTAAAAGCAAAGGCTAGTTTGGTAGAAGCAATGTGTGTGATAGAAAAACATTTTCCACCCGCATTTTTTGATATCAGCATCCACCTTATGGTTCATCTAGCTGATGAAGCATTGATTTGTGGTCCTGTTAGATATAGATGGATGTATCCTTTTGAACGGTAAATTACTAATTTTTGTTTTATTCTTCATCATTCGATTTAAATAGCTACCAGTTATTTCAATTAATTACCTACATAGGCTGATGAAAACATATAAAGGATATGTGCGCAATAAAAGATATATTGAAGGATGTATTGCAGAAGGATATATTGTACAAGAAGCTAGTTATTACTGCATGGAGTATATGCCAAGAGGAGGTGATGGCACTCATAAACATACCCGTGAAGCGTTTTTAGACGAGGATGATGAGTTTGCTGGTGAGATGCCTCTAGACAATGGTAAAGATATAACTTTGACCCAAGTGTAGTTTGAACAAGTTCGTAGATGGGTCCTTAATAAGTACGATGGATTGGATGAATGGGAGAAGTAAGTTCACTAATTTATCCTAAATTCCCATTACTGTAAAATAAATTAACTCATATACGTATTGAAATGTCTATCGCAGGAGGTATAATATCTATATGAAAAGTACTAAATCTAAATCTCGAAGTAGGGTTGCATTCGTGGAAACTTGTCAAAGTTTCACTCTATGGTTACGTGATGAGGTATTACATCTTCTTAGGTATTCATGTGTATTTAAGTGGATCATACACCATCACGATCATTTTTTTTTACTTATTATGTTTTTTTAGTTGGTCAAGACAAATGAATTGATTCAACTCTTTGGCGGTTGGTGAACGGGCCGAAGTTCAAGGCGCGTAGTTATACGAAATACCTAGTGAATGGATTCATATTTTCTCCAAAAAATTATGAAGAACGGATGGTAACACAAGATAGTGGTGTTTGTATGAGAGCAATTACAAAATTTAGAGCGAGCGGGAAGGATAAGAATTACAAGGAAGCGGAAACAATGTATTATGGAGTTATTCAGCAGATAATTGAGTTGGATTATATTGACTTCAAACAAACGGTTTTTTATTGTGATTGGGTAAAGGTCGAAGATAAGATCAATGGTTGTAAGATAGATCCCGTTTCAAACTTGATTACTGTTAACTTAGAGAAATTAAAGACCAAAGATAGAGTGAATGATGAGCCATTTATTCTTGCATCGGAAGCGAATCAAGTGTTTTACTCAAAAGATTTAAAAAATAGCGGATGGTTTGTGGTTTTGCATACACCAAAACGGTTGACTACAACTGTGGATGACACCGAGTTTCCTATTTTCTATCAATCAGCTTTTGAAGACAATAAAAAATTAGAAAACCTTACCAAATGCATATGTTAATATAAGATGTATTTCTTACTTGAAATGAGTTGAATTTCAAGTGTGATTGAATTTAGAATTTCTTCACTATTTATGTTTGCTTATGTTTCATTTTCGTTTTATGCACCTAATCTGATATTTATGCTGCATCCTCTGCAACATATATGTTGCATCCTCTAATATAGTTCAGTTACAATTTACTAAAAAGAATACAAATGCTATGCATGTTGGATACGAGACCATATTAGTACGAGACCATATCTGCTTTAAATACGTAGTCTTAAGTTGAGCTTTGAGTTTATGTATCTCTATCCTAGATGTCTTCTATTTAAATTTTGTACATTATGTTACCCTTTTGTACACTTTTTATCCAAACATATGGTCATTATATGCATTGATATACACATCTGAAGCCTTGGTTCTCTATAATATCATGGCATTCGCACTTGATATTTTGAGTCATTTTGCCCGCCTATAGCAAACACAATATATAGGTTGCTCTTTTTTCTCATTTTTGTATTCAGTTCTGTAAGGAAATAGTGAGAATTATTTTTACTTCTTCACGGGATCGAGCTTTCCAATTTATAGGAATCAAGCCCTTCTAAAGATGATAATGATGGTATGTTGTCTGTGTTTTTTCAATTTATGTTGTTCAGCTCAAACATCTTTAATTACTCAATAAATATTTTGTATTTGGCTAATCATGGCCTAATTAAGTTATTGAATTGCTCATTTTCATGCATATTTTATGAAAGTAGCTGACAAAGATTATTTAGATTTAAAACTTAGATGATAACAAAAAATCTTAAATGGATTTAAAAAAAAGAAGCTTATATGCAAATGTATACATGAATGTGGTTGTGTATCAATTAGGAATATAAATAGCTATCCACTTATCCTATGTATCAGTCAAGTAGGACCTTTATCTTTGAACAAATAATGAAATTTTCACCTAACACTGATAGTTTTCTTGCATGTATTATCTGGTAGTTTGATATTAAAAATGCATGAATTAATTGTTTTCCAATTTTAATACAAGTCATCCATCTTGCTCCCATATTTTAGGCGAACCTGACTTAATACAATGCAATGCATTAATATCCTATGTTAGGCGAACCTGACTTAATACAATGCAATGCATTAATATCCTATGTTAGGCGAACCTGACTTAATACAATGCATGAATTAATATCCTATGTTAGGCGAACCTGACTTAATACAATGCATGAATTAATTGTTTTCCAATTTTAATACAAGTCAAGCATATTTTTGTTATTAATCTATTTTTATTGTTTGTTGCAGGTGGTCTTGGTCGTTTGGATTGCAACCAAGAAGATAGTAGCAATGTCAGAACCTGCGGAAGCGTCAACCCATTCAATTACACAGTCATCCTCTACACAACCCGAAAAAGTTGAGATAAATGCATTAGGTGCTCCTATTTCAAAAAATGCTGGAAAAGTAAGCAGTCGAGTCGGTAAATTGGTACGAATTCATGTGCCGATTTCATATGAAAGTTGGGATAAAGTACCTGAAAAATACAAGATTGACGTTTGGAATGAATTGCTGGTACGCAAAAACTGATTTGTACCACTTTCAGTTTATATATATATATATATTTGTATGCATGTATGTTATATATATATATATGTGTCTGTATTGCCACATAATTTCTTTTCTTACGTAAACAACTCTTAATTTTACAGACATCTTATGATATAGAGTCGGATTCAAAAGACTTGTTTTTAAAAAAAATGGCCGAGTCATTTAGGAAACACAAGAGCGAATTAAGGACAAACTATTATGACAAACATGATAATGACGAAGATAGGCTGAAAAATTGTCCACTAACAATCGCCCAAGAAGATTGGACCGAGTTTGTGAAAAATGAAGCAAAACCCGGTGCAAGAGAAAGAAGAGAGATAGGCAAAAAAACAGATCGCTGTACAACTACTGTCATCATACTGGACGTACAAGTCACGCTGTAGTAGAACACGAAATGGTATGTTTTTTTCATTTTGTAAATATTAGAGATCTGTTAGTATACCAAAATATTTACATACATGTGCACACACCTCTTAACTACATCCCCTATTACCCCTTAACTACAACTGTGCACTTCTTCAAACACTGTTAACTGGAATAACCAAAACCATAGTTCAACATTTCATATTTCTATCAACTTAAACTGCTGCACCTCAAATCCATAAGCCAAAATCCATCAACAACAGACAATACAACAACCTCACTGACCTGCACATGACCTGCACCACACAATGATACCGCCGGCCTCCTTCATTCTCTACTCTTTTGCCTCTGTCCTCGTTTCAGATCTAACATAGCTAGCCCCTATTAACCTTATGTTAGTGGTGTATGTCTTAAAGTTAATGTTTTGTGCATTATTGCTATATTGTTATGTGATATCGTAGGTTGATTGAAACTGACTTGTCCTGATAATGTTAATGTATGAATGTTAAGTAGTAATCCTATGTTTTGTTTTGCTCTCAAACTCTCTTTGGTTTGATGGGAATGTCTTCGTTACTTGCATTAGGGGAAAATAAACTGTCTTCAAAAGTTAATGGGAGTAATTGGAAGAGTGTGCTGTTGCACTGAGATGTGATGCACAGAGGTATGTTGAAGGCAGCAATTGACATGTTATGTGAAAGTATGGTCGAGTAGTGATGTAGTTGTAGTGGTTGACAGAGGTGGATTGCAATTTGTAGGAAGAGGAGATGGTGGTGTTGCCAAACAGTAGCAGAAGTGTTATGGGGTTGTTGTACCGTAGAGAATAATGTGCAGAAATTTGTATGTAGGCAATTGAGGGTTGTTTGTGGATGGAGGACAGTTTGTAAAAGTGGATGGAGTGGAACTGTTTTTGGCAATATGTTGATATGAACTTGTGTGGTGATGAACAGAGAGATTGTTCAACAGTTTTATGCAATGGGTTTGATGTTTGTTGCTTGTGGCAATTGAGTGTTTGTCTTGGTGGTTCATCGACACTGTTTGATGCAGTTGTAAGAAATAAGAGGATGAACTGTGTTGCTGTGGAGGTGAGGTATTGCGGTGCACACTTTTTGGTAGTGTGCAAGTTGTTTTTGGTAGTGATCAGTAAGAGATTTGGGAGTGGTGGTGCACTGTTTTTGCTTTGTATGAAGATGCAGTGAATGTTAAAGGCAGCGGAGGAGTGGGTTAGAAATGCAGTGTTGAGAGTGTGGAGGTGAAGTAATTGTAGATGGGATTTGTTGGTGATTGACAGCAGTAAGGTGATGCTTGAAACTGTAATAGAGGTGAAGTGAGTTAGTTGTAAGGCAGTGCTGGTTTTGTAAGTTTGTGAATGTGCACAGAAATGGTTTGTATAAATGAGGTGAATGGAATGTGGTTATAGGCAGTTTAGTTTAGTAGTGAGTGGAAGTGGAGGGGATGATTGATAGTTTGAAATGTTGATGTTGTTTGGTCCTCGGCAGTTTGGTTGTAGAAGTGGTGGCAGAGGATTTTTTATGAGAGGACAGTTTCAGGTGGGGTGGTGACAGTGGTAGGAGGCTTGAGGAGGGTATAGTAATGTCGTTTGTTGTTTCAAGTCCACATACCGACGGTTTGAAAGCAAAGTTATGATACATATTGCTACATATTGTTTATATGTTGTTCATGTATTATTGATCATGTCTATATATTTTTAATTTGACAAGAACAATTTGCTTTTGGTTGGTACTCAACTTTAGAACTCTTTTGTTGTTGTAGGCCGATGCAAATCCGACAAAAGAAATCACACGGCGTCAAGTATGGGAGAAGACTCACACCAAAAAAGACGGTACCATATCAGATTCGGCTTCTACGTACTTCGTAAGTTAAACAGATAATAATTCAGCTATTCCATAAAGTCTTTGTAGTAAATAACATCTTAAGTATTACCATATTTTAGGATAAATTTGCAAAAGCAAAGGAATCAATCATCAGTAGTGATGAAGAAGACTTGCCATTGGATGAAGATATTCTATCACAAGTGTTTGGCAAGGATAAAAGAGGTCGGACTCGAAGTATTGGAGCTAAAATATCAAGAACTCAAGTTAAGGCTTGTACTATTGCACGTAAACAACTCAAAAAGGCTCAAGGAGGCATAGAAGACTTGAAAGCTAGAATGGATAATATGGAAGGTACATTGAAGTCATTGGTTGACTTGTTGAAGGGACAATATGCAGGTCAAGGAAGTCATTTACCGGACATATCTTCAAATGAAGGAGGAAGCGGTACACCACATGGAAGTGTTGGAAGAACGTTGAATATTGACTTGGCAAATTCATTGAATTCATCTGGTTTAGCCAATCAAAAATGCGAAATCCTAAACATTGACCTTGAGGTCATTGCAAAAGCCACCGTCTGTAAGGATTCGACAGCATCCATTATACACGGAAAATCATTACCTCCAACACATGAGAAGCTAGTTGTGGACAATATACTGCTACCAGAAGAGAAAACATGCAAACAAAATCATCCTCTTGCTACGACCTTTGGTGAAGTTGGAATCGGTGGTTATGTGTGTCATCCAAAGACTAATATTCGATATTTATAGACCCATAAACAGGTATGTGTGTATTATTATACTTTGGCAATTTTAACTAGGTATGTATACTGCTTGTTTATTTACTAAAACCCTTGCTAATTAGAGCTGTGATGCAATGTCTTTTTTATTTACTAATAAGTACTAGTACAATTTAATTGTCCCTAAAGAAAAGAGAACTAAAAAGATTTACCCTTCTTCACTTTTGCTTTGAAATATGTTTACGTACACTAACATAATTTCTGTTTATTTTCCATTGTTGACTTTCTGCATATTTTCTGTTTATTTTGCAGCTAGGGATTTTGCTTAGGGAGAGAAGCATCTGAAATATCTTTACTTTGCGTATGCACGTGGGCTATTGAGTTTAATATGTTGCCTTCACTTTTATATTAGATTCTACAGTTAGTTTGGAGTTGTCATTGCTTCACTAAGAACTGCAGTCGTTATACTATGATGAAGTATATGCTTGACGAATTCAGAAATCATTTTTTTGTTAATGTTTAGTGTTTACATGAACAATAGATGTTTGCTTGTTTTTCTATGAACTGATGGTTTCACTATGAAGTTGTATTATGAACTTAAAGTTGTAAGTTTGTAATCAAGCACTTGTAGTAGTTGTGTTATAAATTGGGTTTGTCATCTATTGCTGGTTTTGTATTTACGTTATTTATTCCATGTACTATATATATTTCGAAACTGCATGTAGAATGTTCGTGTATCATGAAACTGCATTTAGGAATGAATTTGGGCCGTGGCAAAATATAAATTTGCCATGGTCCAAAACCGTGGCAAAATGAACTTTTGCCACGGCTCAGGGCCGTGGCAAATTTATATTTTGCCACGGCCCAGAGCCATGGCAAAAGTTCATTTTGCCACGGTTTTGGACCGTGGCAAAATATAAATTTGCCACGGCCCTGAGCCGTGGCAAAATATTTGCCACTGTAGATTTTGCCACGGCTCAGAACCGTGGCTAAACTGTTTAGCCACAGCTCTGAGCCGTGGCAAAATCGCTTTTCTGGTGTAGTGAAGTAACTCAAAGGATGTTTGGAATAACCATCCTTTAAGGATCCGTTAAACTATCTATTAGGTAGTAATGTACGCTAAGTAGATAATGTCTATCAGTAATATAAGGTATCAAAATAGTGTTAAGGCATTACCATTATCCCCCTTAACACATTTTTATAAGCGTTATAGTCTATACAGCACTGTAAACTCCACCGTAAACTAGTGGGCTATCAGGGAGTACTCCATAGGTATAACACAAAACAAATTCGTAGTGGTCGCGTATATCGGGATCCAAGTATGACAAGGCACATGAGGCAATACCCAAGGTAGTGAAACTACCGTTCACCTGATCCGGACTGGTGAAAACGCATCGCCGCAGCGATCGCAACACCGCGAAACAACACTCCCAAAATCAAGGGTGCACTAATCGACAACAAGTAATGAGTAGTTTTCGAAGAAGTGTGTTCGCTCGAGGTAGCTAGCCCCCATTTGGCCCGGCATGGCTCCTATTTTAGTCATTTCCAATTTGACACAAGTGTCAAGGCTATCCATTATCGTTCTCTTTCTTCAGTCATCACGTACATCATTCCAACCACTTCATTCTGGATCACACTCCGCATATAGTTATTAAAGTGGTTTTCGGTTTAAACAGTGAGTATGTCCCTAACCGATTCCGGTCTCTTTAATAACTTTCGTAATTATTATACCGATTGGTCATTTATTTATTTCAAACCCAAATCAAGTTCAATTTCAAATAAAATTTTATAAACCAATATTTCATTTGTCTTTACGTATCAATTTCCAAAAATTTACGTTTCCAAAACTTCCAAAATTACCATTTCAAAATCTTATAATTCAATTTCAAATTTTGTTTAAAACAATTCAAATTTTGATTCAAGTCGTATATAAGTTTCATTTCGAAATCATTTAAATTAATTTAATTTATCCTTCAAATCAATTTAAATTCATTTATCGATTTCATTCAATATTCGTTAAGTAAATTTATCATTCAGACAATTTCTATTTAATTTTCAATTCACTAAATCAATTACTTACGTTCAACTCCATTATATCAAAACTTACAAATTTGAATTAATTTAAATTCGTCAAACCAATTCTTTCAATTACAAGTCTTACATTAATTTCAATGAATCACATTTTATTTCTTGTTAAAGAAATTCAATTTCACTTATTTATTTACTTAGTTACAAATTTCAAAACTCAATTAATAAAGAACTTAATTTCACTTATTCAAGAAGTTCAATTTTACTTAATAAAGAATTCAATTTTATTTAATTATTAAATAATTCAATCTTATTTAATTATTAAATAATTTCAAAACTTAATTATTACATAATTTGAAACTTAATTATTAATAATTCCAAATTTTAAAACATCGTTCTTTCATCAACTACTATGTTACTATTTTGATTCAGGTTATTAAATATTAACATTTCCTGTCATTAAAAATTCAAATTCCAACTTCATTTCAAAACCATATTATTTATTAAAATAAAATCTTCATTTTATTTTTAAATCAAAGTATTGACCAATCGGTTTTTATTTAATTCTCTATCCTAGGTCAAAGTTCAATTTGGGTATTTATCATTTCAACCCGATTCCAATTCAAATCAAAATCAAAGCATAGCAAAGGGAACTTGCAGTGTGATAACTGGGATGGTGTCAAAGTAAATAAACAAGCAATAACAACAATCAATATCTATCCAATAATCAATTCAAATAATCCCGAAATAATCGTATTAATTCACATTGTTATTTGTGTAAATTAATATAATTATTTCTAGAATCTACACTATCATTTCATGTAGATTAAAGATTATTCCACTAATTATTTATACTGTTTTTCGCTTGTCATTCAATTACAGTTTTATACTACAACAATTAATCCAATATACTTTGATGGTTCAAAGTGTAATTATCACTATTCTACATGTCAATTAATTTAACAATTAAAAGGGGTCATATTCAACTAATCAAATTTAACATATAAATCAGTTTTACAATTGTTATCTATCCTATATCAATTTTCAATTCTGCATACTATTAATCACTTAACATTAACAAAATTAACGTCCAATATAAACATCGAACAATCAATCAATTATCAGCAAAACTGTATTATCATCGCATAAATAACAGATAATGGCGCCAGATGTCACAGGTAAACTGATACAGGTAATAACATTTATATAACAGTGCAAATAACTAACAGCGGCATATTTCAATTGTCGTTTCTATTGAAATCAAATTTAATAAATAAAAGAACATTAATCGTGAGTGATTGCTCACCTTCCGAGGCTAGAGATGATCGAGAAGATGACACGAATACGCACACTGATACAGACATAGAAATTGAGTTACGAATCCGGGCAAGCAAATCGGCACGAATACAACGATCAAAGCTGATAACAGAAATCGATAGAACTCATCAGAACGAGATCGATGAAGAAACTCTTGGTATAAGTGAACACATATAACTATATATGTATATATATAAAGTCATATTTTAAATTCAAACACATTTTTATATTAAATGTATAAAATTCCAAAATCATTGGTTACACTAAAACACATATACACTATCCGGTAGCAAAAGTACACTAGTAACTATACGGTATCAAAAGTGATAGACGCAATCTTATAAAACTTTAATTTATAATAACCATAACCAAACTTGTAAACCTATAAAAAAAAATTAAAACATATAATATATATATATAATGACGCAAGGTTTCTTTTCATATCTACATATACACTAAAATGTACACAAATAACTGATATACCAGTATACCAACATATGCAACTTTATATACTTCACTAAAACAAATCAGAACACACACTACATTAAAATACAAACAAATATATATTAAACTGATATTTTATAACTTTTATAAACTAGTATATAACTGAAACAACTCTATGTAACAACCTATATAAGCCACGCATGCTTTAAAATCTTTGAAAAAACATATTTTATATATATAACCCTATACAACTCACATGCAAAAATATGTACAACATAGCAAAGCTTTTATAATATCAGATTCTCCTTGTAAACAATATATAACAGACTATAATATATGAAACCACAGTGCCCTTTTATATATAAAAAGTATGCTAATTTCAGTAAAACGAAACACAGACGACACCTCGTTATAATATAATATAATCTATAACTTACCTATAATTTATACTATGAAATCAATACTATAAATATAATATAATATGATACAATGTTTACTATATATATAAGTTTTATATTCAACAGACTTATAAGCTGTATGACAATGCCTCAAATTTACACACATAGCCGACAAACAACTTGCATATATTAACAAGTATACACTCAAACCTTAACAAACTGTTCCTATACTAACATTATGTACTTCAAGCTTACAAACTATCAATATACATAATTCCAAACATTTACATATGAATACACTTTAGGCTCGCAAAACATTATATTCATATAAACTAATAGGGAACCTTAAAATATAACATATAGCTTGTAAACCACTCAGATCTAATATTTTACACATATTATAAATAATATATATACTGTTATAAACATATATTATAACTTACCTTATATAAAAGGAGGCCGAGCAAGGTTGAATGTGTGAGTGTGTAGGTCGGCTACAGGGAAGAGGGAAGGGCACATGAGTGGTTAGGTGAACTCGGGTGTTGCGTAAGTTCTCAGGTGGGAAGGCCGGGGTCTTGAGTGGCTGTCGAGGAGATGAAGGGGATGGCTCGCGTTAGGTGGAGATCGGCACAGCGGCAGGCGGCTCAAGGCGATGTACGCGGAGGTGAACTACGGTAGGCGGTTGGGTTGTTCGGTCGAGCGGTGGAGGAGGGGGAAGCCGATGGGTTCGGTGACGAAGAGGAGATCGTTCAAGCTTTGAATGATGAGGACGGGATGGCTCAGGGCGGGTTGTGATTTGGCATGGGAAGTGCTGTTCAAGGTGGTTGGCGAATTATAAAGTTATATATTATATAGTACATATATATTTCTCCTTTGGCAGAGCAAAACAAGAAATAGAAGAGGAGAGATGACACATAAGGAACGAACAAAATGAAATAGCCAAAAGAAAAAAAATATAAAGTGAATCGACAGAATGGTAACAGGCAGAAGTTGAACAGGGATATGATAACAACCGGCTATCGGATTAACACATTGGGAAATGGAAAGGCCCAGAGAAACTACAGACTGAACGATTATAGATACGGTTACCGATCGTCGCTTTCACCGTGAATCGGACTTCAAAACATAAAATTGAATACACCGCAAAGATCAGCACGACGAGACGATCAAAACGGTATACGGATATCAGTGGTACAATTGAATTTATAAAATTTGAATTTTTCTACTGGCGGAAAATGCAAGAAAAACGTAGAAAAATAAGATCGACGGAGCCAAAGAAGTCCGAATTTGGAAAAACGAAAAATGACTTTTGCTCAGAAGATGATTTAGAATTTTTCTATGTAAAAATATTTAGGTTTCGAAAACATTTTATTTTCATCGCTTTTAACTGATTAAATTGAAGTAGATTTACGCACAAAATAAACTTTCGTATTTTTGGACGAAAATTTACCAGTTGCTATGTTTAACTAGACGCATTTTAAATATTAAATTTTATTTCAAAATTTTATTATTTAAAATTTCACAAAATTTCAACTAATTTCGTTATTAAAACAGTTTAAATTTATGGGTCGTTACACTCTCCCCCACTCAAAACTTTTTGTCCCCGAAAAGGAACGAGGTAGGAGAATAGAAACAACGAGAAGAAAATAGACTCGAATTACAAAATAAAACAATCAATTTAAACCATATAAATTTCAATTTAAATAAATTTATATTCACCAAATTTCTTTTAAATTCAAGGTTTTTATTAAATTGAATTGATTTCACATTTATTAATGTTAGGTACAAAGATTCCTTTCAAATGAAATTTAATTTAAATTCAATTATTTCCAGATACTCTCTTAAGTTGATTTAATTCAATTTATTAACTTTCAAAACAAAAAAATTTCTACTATTAATCACACCTATTATTTATTTAACATATTATTCTATTTATCTCCATAAACATTTTATAATAAAATTTAGGTGAATAACATTTATTATACACACTCACATTTAATTTATAAAGACAATTTATTGTATATTATCCAATTTCCTTAAATTAACAATTTCAAAAGTCCTAAATTTGAATAGTCATTTATCATCTCATACTTTATTCAACAAATTTAATTCTTCTTTATTCCAAATTATTATTAAATTTATTCCACTTAATATATCTTATCAGATATATTAAGTATATTTACGTTTATTATAACCATTCAATTTATTTAAAAATTCCTTTGATATTATTTTATATTGTATAATATCCAATTACATAGTTAACTTTTGAAAATTTAGGTAAGTTATATTGAATGCAATTGACTATTATACAAGTAAATTTCTAATTCAATTTTCTCAAGTTTATATATTAATTCAAAATTTTGGTTTCATTTATTATTGAAATATTCTTTTACCCAATTTTTAAGAATTAAATTTCTGATTAACTTCAAACAATTTAGAGATAAATATATACTATATATCAAATCATATTGAATTTAAAATAGTATACCTATATATATAAATCAATTCATACTTAAGGAATTTAAATCGATTTTATTTCCAAAACAAAACTGTAGCAAAGCTACGAATTGGTCTCTCCACTTTGAAACTCGAAAATGAATGTCGATGCTGCGGCCGCCATTACCGAAATTATTTTCCAGCGACAAAGAGAAGAGCACTGGTTTCAACATTTTAAAATTCTTTGAAAACGATTTATATTTGAAAATATTTTAAATACTATACACTTTAAAACTTTCAAATCAAAGTTTGAAATCACCAGAAATTAAATTCTCAAATTCTTTATTTAAGTTCCTTTCAAATCCCAAATCAAATTATAACCGAGTTTCATAAATTCATTTATTTATATTATGCAATAATCAATGGTTTACAAAACAATAAATGAAAATCAAATATTATTATTTCCGACAGCAAATTCATTAACAGTTTAATTTCAAAAAACTTATATTTATATATATGATATAATCATACAAAACTATTTTGTTTACCAAATTTGAAAACGATATTGTGTCAGTTTGCTCTGCTCAAGTGTTTTGGAAATCCTATGGATAGCGTTGATAAGACGAATCGATCGGAAACCCAAATCAACATCAACAACTCAAACAACACAATATATAAAACATTTTAATATTAATTTACAAATACACTTCCTCGCTCGACGATACAAAATGGATTTCAAGCATGGATAGAAATTCAAATTTGATAGAAATCAAATCGAAGAGAATTTTTGATTTTAAGATAAGTTTGAAACAGAAGATAAGATAATTCAATTACCACAATCGAGAGATGAATGAGTTTATTTAATTCACGGGCAACCTTAACCGGGTCGTTCGTAACTTCAAGAATAAGATCGATGCTGAATTCCGAGGTAAATCAACACTCGATCTCTAGAGATGGGATTCAGGTATAGCAGGGAATAGATAGCATCGTAAACCGAGGATACAGAAATCTCCGATAAATCGATACCTATTATAAAGGAGTTTTGCTCCTTTACGAATCATTCGAAGATTGGCGAGACCGCCGATCTATTATAGATATCATTCAAAATGGAGTTATGGGGTGCTCCAGAATTGAAAGAAGACGAATAGTGAAGGACATGAATGAATTTCGGAATCGATGGGAACGTTCCAAAATTCAAAGGAATTGAGTCAAAGGAAGAGATTGAAACTCGAATGAGAGTGATTCTGTAAATACATTTACCCTATATGCTAAGTTTTGCCTAGAGCTACCAAAGCTCTGATACCAACTGTAATGACCTGCTATTTTGTACCATTCGCATCCGCACATGTCGGACTTGAATAATTCAAAATACCGAATAGTTAATTTAAATTGGCAAAACTCAACATATACAGTAAATAAATAGAACACAGACACGGAGTAATAATATGCAGCGGAAATAAAAGAGATAGTAGTTCATGAAGCTACTATATAAATATATAAGTTACATCAGAGTTAAACCAGATACAACGGAAGAGTAATACGATACATCAGATACAAATCAGAATACATCACTAGAATCATCGAATACTGAAAGCAGAATAGATGGCGGGATTTTCAAGCAAAGCTCCAACTTCAAAAGTGAGTCTCGAATACTGGTACACTCAGTCTGACTCGAGCGTAAAGAAAAACACAAAACACTCGAGTCAGGATTAACATTCTTATATCAATAAATCCAACTCAAGTGAAATAACAACTGAAATACAAGTAAATCAAAGGATGTTTGGAATAACCATCCTTTAAGGATCCGTTAAACTATCTACTAGGTAGTAATGTACGCTAAGTAGATAATGTCTATCAGTAATATAAGGTATCAAAATAGTGTTAAGGCGTTACCATTATCCCCCTTAACACATTTTTATAAGCGTTATAGTCTATACAGCACTGTAACTCCACCGTAAACTAGTAGGCTATCAGGGAGTACTCCATAGGTATAACACAAAACAAATTCGTAGTGGTCGCGTATATCGAGATCCAAGTATGACAAGGCACGTGAGGCAATACCCAAGGTAGTGAAACTATCGTTCGCCTGATCCGGACTGGTGAAAACGCATCACCGCAGCGATCGCAACACCACGAAACAACACTCCCAAAATCAAGGGTGCACCAATCGACAACAAGTAATGAGTAGTTTTCGAAGAAGTGTGTTCGCTCGAGGTAGCTAGCCCCCATTTGGCCCGGCACGGCTCCTATTTTAGTCATTTCCAATTTGACACAAGTGTCAAGGCTATCCATTATCGTTCTCTTTCTTCAGTCATCACGTACATCATTCCAACCACTTCATTCTGGATCACACTCCGCGTATAGTTATTAAAGTGGTTTTTGGTTTAGACAGTGAGTATGTCCCTAACCGATTCCGGTCTCTTTAATAACTTTCGTAATTATTATACCGATTGGTCATTTATTTATTTTAAACCCAAATCAAGTTCAATTTCAAATAAAATTTTATAAACCAATATTTCATTTGTCTTTACGTATCAATTTCCAAAAATTTACGTTTCCAAAACTTCCAAAATTACCATTTCAGAATCTTATAATTCAATTTCAAATTTTGTTTAAAACAATTCAAATTTTGATTCAAGTCGTATATAAGTTTCATTCCGAAATCATTTAAATTAATTTAATTTATCCTTCAAATCAATTTAAATTCATTTATCGATTTCATTCAATATTCGTTAAGTAAATTTATCATTCAAACAATTTCTATTTAATTTTCAATTCACTAAATCAATTACTTACGTTCAACTCCATTATATCAAAACTTACAAATTTGAATTAATTTAAATTCGTCAAATCAATTCTTTCGATTACAAGTCTTACATTAATTTCAATGAATCACATTTTATTTCTAGTTAAAGAAATTCAATTTCACTTATTTATTTACTTAGTTACAAATTTCAAAACTCAATTAATAAAGAACTTAATTTCACTTATTCAAGAAGTTCAATTTTACTTAATAAAGAATTCAATTTTATTTAATTATTAAATAATTCAATCTTATTTAATTATTAAATAATTTCAAAACTTAATTATTACATAATTTCAAACTTAATTATTAATAATTCCAAATTTTAAAACATCGTTCTTTCATCAACTATGTTACTATTTTGATTCAGATTATTAAATATTAACATTTCCTGTCATTAAAAATTCAAATTCCAACTTCGTTTCAAAACCATATTATTTATTAAAATAAAATCTTCATTTTATTTTTAAATCAACTTATTAACCAATCGGTTTTTATTTAATTCTCTATCCTAGGTCAAAGTTCAATTTGGGTATTTATCATTTCAACCCGATTCCAATTCAAATCAAAATCAAAGCATAGCAAAGGGAACTTGCAGTGTGATAACTGGGATGGTGTCAAAGTAAATAAACAAGCAATAACAACAATCAATATCTATCCAATAATCAATTCAAATAATCCTGAAATAATCGTATTAATTCACATTGTTATTTGTGTAAATGAATATAATTATTTCTAGAATCTACACTATCATTTCATGCAGATTAAAGATTATTCCACTAATTATTTATATGGTTTTTCGCTTGTCATTCAATTACAATTTTATACTACAACAATTAATCCAATATACTTCGATGGTTCAAAGTGTAATTATCACTATTCTACATGTCAATTAATTTAACAATTAAAAGGGGTCATATTCAACTAATCAAATTTAACATATAAATCAGTTTTAAAATTGTTAACTATCCTATATCAATTTTCAATTCTGCATACTATTAATCACTTAACATTAACAAAATTAACGTCCAATATAAACATCGAACAATCAATCAATTATCAGCCAAACTGTATTATCATCGCATAAATAACAGATAATGGCGCCAGATGTCACAGGTAAACTGATACAGGTAATAACATTTATATAACAGTGTAAATAACTTACAGCAGCATATTTCAATTGTCGTTTCTATTGAAATCAAATTTAATAAATAAAAGAACATTAATCGTGAGTGATTGCTCACCTTCCGAGGCTAGAGATGATCGAGAAGATGACACGAATATGCACGCTGATACAGACATAGAAATTGAGTTACGAATCCAGGCAAGCAAATCGGCACGAATACAAAGATCAAAGCTGATAACAGAAATCGATAGAACTCATCAGAACGAGATCGATGAAGAAAATCTTGGTATAAGTGAACACATATAACTATATATGTATATATATAAAGTCATATTTTAAATTCAAACACATTTTTATATTAAATGTATAAAATTCCAAAATCATTGGTTACACTAAAACACATATACACTATCTGGTAGCAAAAGTACACTAGTAACTATACGGTATCAAAAGTGACAGACGCAATCTTATAAAACTTTAATTTATAATAATCATAACCAAACTTGTAAACCTATAAAAAAAATTTTAAATAAAACATATAATATATATATATAATGACACAAGGTTTCTTTTCATATCTACATAAACACTAAAATGTACACAAATAACTGATATACCAGTATACCAACATATGCAACTTTATATACTTCACTAAAAAAAATCAGAACACACACTACATTAAAATACAAACAAATATATATTAAACTGATATTTTATAACTTTTATAAACTAGTATATAACTGAAACAACTCTATGTAACAACCTATATAAGCCACGCATGCTTTAAAATCTTTGACAAAACATATTTTATATATATAACCCTATACAACTCACATGCAAAAATATGTACAATATAGCAAAGCTTTTATAATATCAGATTCTCCTTGTAAACAATATATAACAGACTATAATATATGAAACCACAGTGCCCTTTTATATATAAAAAGTATGCTAATTTCAGTAAAGCGAAACACAGACGACACCTCGTTATAATATAATATAATCTATAACTTACCTATAATTTATACTATGAAATCAATACTATAAATATAATATAATATGATACAATGTTTACTATATATATATATATATAAGTTTTATATTCAACAGACTTATAAGATGTATGACAATGCCTCAAACTTACACACATAGCCGACAAACAACTTGCATATATTAAAAAGTATACACTCAAACCTTAACAAACTGTTCCTATACTCAAATTATGTACTTCAAGCTTACAATCTATCAATATACATAATTCCAAACATTTACATATGAATACACTTTAGGCTCGCAAAACATTATATTCATATAAACTAATAGGGAACCTTAAAATATAACATATAGCTTGTAAACCACTCAGATCTAATATTTTACACATATTATAAATAATATATATATTGTTATAAACATATATTATAACTTACCTTATATAAAAGGAGGCCGAGCAAGGTTGAATGCGTGAGTGTGTAGGTCGGCTACAGGGAAGAGGGAAGGGCACGTGAGTGGTTGGGTGAACTCGGGTGTTGCGTGCGTGCTCGGGTGGGAAGGCCGGGGTCTTGAGTCGCTGTCGAGGAGATGAAGGGGATGGCTCGCGTTAGGTGGAGATCGGCACAGTGGCAGGTGGCTCAAGGCGATGTACGCGGAGGTGAACTACGGTAGGCGGTTGGGTTGTTCGGTCGAGCGGTGGAGGAGGGGGAAGCCGATGGGTTCGGTGACGAAGAGGAGATCTTTCAAGCTTTGAATGATGAGGATGGGATGGCTCAGGGCGGGTTGTGATTTGGCATGGGAAGTGCTGTTCAAGGTGGTTGGCGAATTATAAAGTTATATATTATATAGTACATATATATTTCTCCTTTGGCAGAGCAAAACAAGAAATAGAAGAGGAGAGATGACACATAAGGAACGAACAAAATGAAATAGCCAAAAGAAAAAAAAAATATAAAGTGAATCGACGAAATGGTAACAGGTAGAAGTTGAACAGGGATATGATAACAACCGGCTATCGGATTAACACATTGGGAAATGGAAAGGCCCAGAGAAACAACAGACTGAACGATTATAGATACGGTTACCGATCGTCGCTTTCACCGCGAACCGGACTTCAAAACATAAAATTGAATACACCGCAAAGATCAGCACGACGAGACGATCAAAACGGTATACGAATATCAGTGGTATGATTGAATTTATAAAATTCGAATTTTTCTACTAGCGGAAAATGCAAGAAAAACGTAGAAAAATAAGATCGACGGAGCCAAAGAAGTCCGAATTTGGAAAAACGAAAAATGACGTTTGCTCAGAAGATGGTTTAGAATTTTTCTATGTAAAAATATTTAGGTTCCGAAAACATTTTATTTTCATCGCTTTTAACTAATTAAATTAAAGTAGATTTACGCACGAAATAAACTTTCGTATTTTTGGACGAAAATTTACCAGTTGCTATGTTTAACTAGACGCATTTCAACTATTAAATTTTATTTCAAAATTTTATTATTTAAAATTTCACAAAATTTCAACTAATTTCGTTATTAAAATAGTTAAAATTTACGGGTCGTTACAAATGATCACTTATTGAAATTTTATTAATTAAATGGTAATTAATTAACTAAGGGTTAATTTATTAATTAAAGATAATTAATTAAATGGTGAATTAAATAATTAAAGTTTAATTATTTAATAATTAAAGGTTGATGAATTATAAGTAAATGTTAATTAGTTTATTATTAAAGGTTAATTAATAAATGATTAAAGAATAATTAATCAGAATGATTTGTACTTAATTAATGTTAATTAACCAGGATTAGTGATTTATTCATAAGTAATAAATCTGATTTAAATTAATCAGATAATTAATTGATCTTACTTATGGATGTTTGGATTCTATTGGATGTGAATTGTTTGATATCCCTGATATGTGACGCTTTGTGATATATCCTGATTTATGTTGTGATCTATAATGTAATTAATTATCTGTGATATATATCTATCTGTGATCTATGTATGAACGATAAGCGTTATAATTTATACCGCTTATCAACTATATTTCTGTATTCTGATCTGTGATGATTGAATGATGTTGCACTACTGTGTGAAACCCCTGGACTACACCATACACACACAAATATGGATTTCACGTGGAAATCACTTAAGTCGCAGATTTTTGGCAATTTTAAAGATTGAATTCTTGAATCCACATGGTTTTGGAAATTTGAATTAAGAGCTTTGTAAATGAGATTCAAATGTAAAGTTATTTTAAATAACTTAATAAAACTTGATATTTTAATAATTTGATTTAAAAATTTGAATTCGATATTTGAAATTGAATTCAATGATTTGGGAAACTAATTGTTTTCACCTGATAAAAGCTCTCATATAAGAAATGGATTTCCAATTTGAATTAAAGGAATTTCAAGTTTGAATTGAAGATGGTTTTCCAAGTTACGTATAAATCTTTGGAAATGATTTTGAATGATATAAGTTAGATCTTTGTTTTAAAGATTAAATGAGTTAATTCAATTGAGATGGAAATTGATTTGGAAAATCTATGAATGAATCTTTTGTTTAAAAGATTAAAGTGTGGAAATTGTTTAAACCGTTGAAGGTTGTTAAAATGAATCTTTTTGTTTAAAGATTTGAAAATGGTAATTTGTTAAACCATTTGAAAACAAAGTTTGGGTTTAAATTGTGACTTAATTGGAACCCCATTATCCATATATTTTGTAAATATTACGCTCATTTTTCGGTTTAGCCGGGAGAGGAACTTTGTGTCATATAACCCATTTCGAATAATGATACGTCGTATATGAATTGCATTGAAGACCGGTGGTGAAGACCGGGTATTTGTGAGAATGATAGGATGACCTGTCGATTGTCTCTTCACTGAGTCGCGCCAGTATAGAGATTTCCTAAGTGATGGGAAATCCGATCGGGATTGTGAATACCCGGATTGCAAGGGCTTCTTTGGAAGTGCCTTCGGTTCTGTTCGAACCCGAAACAGACTTGTATGGTTGTATGTCTGACACTACACTTTGAGATATAAAGCTGATTTCTTTCAAATACATTTCTGTTGGTGGCGGAGAATTTATTCTCTTAGCTTAACACCCTTCTCTGAGACGTACGAGCTCAGAGGTTATGTAGTTGAAGGTTATCAGTGATATACTCCTAATTTGGTAGTGTGGCATGTTGAGTGTTGCTGTGTGTTGTGATCATTTATTGATCATTTGTTGATCAAAGCATGGCTTTGTGAAAAAGCGTAGCTTTGTGGACGAGACTTCATCGAGCCTCACAACCCGGTAATGGTCGAAACAGGAATGTTGCGGCAAGGTTTTTAGGGGTCGCGCCCCTAGGGTATGTCATTTCCTTCTAGATAAAAGGTGATATCATGGTATGGAGCCCAGATATTTTACCTATGTTGATGCTGCAAATTTATTATACTTTGTGGTTGTTGCTTTGTGGTTGAGGATCCTCGGATAAAGGTCGGTAACGACCGGGAATGGCATACTTGTGTGTTAGTTACCTAGTTACAGTTGTACAGCGTGAGGTAGCGTCAGTGTGTTAGTTACCTAGTTACAGCTGTACAGTGTGAGGTAGTGTCGGCCTTGTGTTTGTAGAGATCCGGTTAGGTTCTCGGGTCGTCTTTCCAGAGGCGTTTCCATTTCGGTGTAAGGAAGTTCCTTAGCCTGACCATTTGTTGGAAATCCAAAGAAACAATACGAACCCAGTACTGTTTTAGTTGTAGAACCTGCCATTTACTTATGGTGGTCACCACTGTTTAGATGGTAGTTATAGTAGGCATACAATAATGGTTGTATGCTGGCTAAAATTTATATTATATTTTAGAAATGGCTTTCTACACTATGCACTAATAATAATAATCCAATGATTTTGCGTAGTAAGCATGTTTGACTATCTTAAGAAGAAATCTCCTCCAATTCTGCGTTTGCATTATGTGTGTGGCGGGAGGTCTTATGGTAGTTTCATTTTCCAAAAGCATTGCGGGTTTCAATGTTTAAAAGCCTTTTGTGTTTGTTTAAAGATAGACTGTTTTGTTTTCTCATACCAGTCCCATGACTAACCTGGAGTTTATTGTTCCCTTCCTAAACTCTGGGTGCCCGCAATTTTCCACACGGGCAGTCTAGAGTTGGGTTTCTCAAATATTCAGGTTTAGTAGATTATCTGGAGCTAGTTCACTTCATCGGAGTGGATGACTGCACCTGCTTATCTTGGTACATTGGTTGGTGTTTCGAGCTTGATGTTGGAGAAGTTGGATTCATTCTCTTTTGAGGATCATTTGGAGTTATCAGTTCTGTTTTCCGCTGTATCATTATTTATCTCTGATATTGTTGTATCATATTTATATCATTGTTGTATATCATTCTGGATATTGTATTCATTGGAGTTGTATATGATATCATTGTTTTCTTTCTTCCATTGTGTTGTTATACTTAATGGTGTTATAAACTCCGGTGAACCAGATTCGGCGTTTGAATCTACGACATTCGAGTACAAGTGAAGTATGGGTGCCGATTTTCAAAGGCTGATTTCAGGGTCATCACATTTAGATATATATGTATATGCAGAATATAAACATGCAGGTACCAAGAATGAAGACTGTACAGTATATACAAGACTGATGAATTTAAAGGTCGAAGTTATCAAGATTGAAGACTCATGAGTATCAAGAAATCAAGTTATCAAGAGTTCAAGATTTCAAAAAGTACAAGATAATGTAGTTAGTCTAGAATTATGTTAAAACTTCTTGAAAGCACTTACATCTTTATTCGAAATTTATTCGAGGAATGGAATCCACTTCGAGCCTATTAAAGGGATGGAACCCTAGTGGTATGGAACCCACGACAATATCTAGTGGAACATATAGTGGTCCTATTTTGATATCCACTAATTTATAAAAATATTTTTCAAAAATATATCTCTTGTTTTTTAAAATGTTTTCAAAACTTTATTTTCAAAAGACAACTCTCTTGTTTGAAATATTTTATCCTCAAAACTATTTTTATCATTTTTAATATTTTGATTTCAAAATTTTCCTTGTTTTTAAATCATCTCTTGTTTTAAATATTAGCTTTAAAATATTTATATACTCAGATTTTAAATCACTTTATAGATTAAGATTATATATACTAAAAATTATTTTCTAAACTCTTTTATATGTTTAAACTATATTCAAATATATTTACAAAGTTTAGAAATTGTTTTGACAAATTATAGAAACCAATTTTAAAGAAAACCAAAAATCAATTTTGCCTTGAGCATGTCGACATACCTCAACCCCCATGTCGACATGTTGTCCGTTATTTTCAAATTTCAATTTTCAAAAGAAGTGTCTATTCGTCGTATCCTTTCATGAATAGATATGGCTATTGCTTTACTATAAATACCAGTAAGTTCTAAACAAATTTTTACCAGATTTTCATTTATTTTCTCTCCTCTTCATCTTTCACATTTATTCTAAAGAATCCTAAACTATACTCTGCCAAAATACCAAGTGAATCAAACTTGATTATCTCTTGTTTGATTCTCTACCACTCTCTCCAAAAGATCTCAGTGCTATTCAGAGTTATAGAATCTTTTGTAAATCAAACTGTTGAGTAAAAGGTGCGGTTGAGCCTTGAAATCAATTGGGTGTGATTGTAGCCCCGAAAATCAATTAGGTGATCTTGTAGCCTGGTTAAATCAAGATAGTTTCCCTGAACTCGAATACAGGAGGGTGTACCTCGTAGCCTTGAAACCGAGGGTGTAATCTAGGAGATTATTTTGAAAAGAAATCCGTACGATTGTACAGGACTGGATGTAGGTTAACTCCGAACCAGTATAAAATCCTACTATGTTTTTTCCTTTACTGCTTTTATTTAGCATTTGCGTCTGTGTCTGATTCTGTGATTATATCTGTGTTTGTGAATTGCATTTGTTGGTGTTTAAATTGAACAAAATTCAAAAAGATTTAAAAAATACATAAAACACTATTTACCCCCCCCCCCCCTCTTGTGTTATTCCAGCCTTAAGATCCGTAATCCGCATTTCTCACAGACCCAACTCCCAGTATGCAAGTATTAAACTAAATATTATTGCAATATATTATTTGAATTGAGTTTGGAAATGAATTTTTTTTATTTATATATTGTGTTAAAGTCAAATCTATTGAAATAAGGAATTTTATTTTAATGATCTAAATTAATTAGTTCCTGTCTGAAGATAAAATGAGCTCGAATAAAATTATAATGAATTTAAAATAATTATATGTTGTAAATAAATTTGCTTATGGTCGTAATGAATTAGAATGATAATTTTATTTTAAGAAATAAAAATATATGAATTAATAAAAGGGATTTATAATTATTTCGTGGAAATAAAAATAATAATATTTTGAGTAAATTTTCATATTTAAATCATTTTATATATTAAAAGAGATAAAATATGGAAATTCATATGATAACTTTTATATGAAATGAGTTAAGGATGATAATTTGATTCATCTAATGTATTTCATAAAATGTATGGTAATTAGTTTTGGCTGAATAGAATTTATGTTAAAAATGGTAGACTATTAAGAGATAAATTTTATGTAAATGAACTAGAATGGGAATAAAAGTATTTTATGAAATTTATATTATAATTTGAAATACATAATATGATATTTTTTTCTGTGAATTGTAAATTTTGGAGGCAAATTAGTTTGATGGGGACTTAGTGATTAAATATGCTTCATAATAAAATAAAATTTAATATGCCATTTACCTTGTGCTAAACCTAAAATCGAACCTTTTTTCTTTCCTTTTCTCCCTCTTATATCCTTAACCCCTAATACGGTTATCAACATAAATATCTATTGGATCATTTTGCCTCATTTGCAAATCAGCAAGTAATTTTCTGATCCAAACTACTTGATTCACTATAGCATTGGTTGCTACAAAACCTCGGTTGTACTTTAAGCTATGACTTCTTGCTTCATTGAACACCATGGAATACTCCTAATCCAAAACTGAAACAAAAATTGGTTCTGCTTCTCATACCACTATTAGGAAAACCAACAAGCTTGGAATTCTGGCAGGAAGTATACTTAATGCCATAATCCATTGGCAACTTGAAAGTGTACCTCACTGGAGCAATGCATGAACCTTGAAAGAAAACTTACAAAAAATATTATGTCAGGTCCAGTTGTTGTAAGATACATCAGACAACCAATCAAGCTCTTATATTGACTTTTATCAGTCTTTTCAACCACATCATCTTCGCTAAATTTTTCCTTTTGATTCATTAGTGTGTCGGTACTCTTGCACTCTTCTACATAAAACTTCTTGAGGAATTCTATTGCATGCTTCCCATGGTTTATGAAGACTCCATCACTTTCTTATTTCACCTCCATGCCCAAAAAGTAAGAAAACAAACAAAGATCTACCATGTCCAATGCTTTGAGCATTTCATCCTTGAAATCCTCTACTAAGATCACATTATTTCCTGTGACAAGTAGGTCATTAACACAAATATAAATTGCAGGTAAATTTCCACTTGATTTTTCAATGTATAGAGTTGCTTCGCTTGGACCTTTAGCAAATCCAAGCCTTTGAAAATGTTCATTAAACTTGTTATATCGTGCCCCGGAAGTCTATTTAAGACCATATAAGGCCTTCTTCAATATATCTTATTTAATCACTACTCGTTCCAAGACATGAAAGTGAAACATATTATCAATAAACATGAGTTATACATATAAAATATCCGTAGCTATCAAACATAAATGCATCAAATAATAAGCCATATGTCTTTTCTTATTTCTAATCTAAATATTTTGCATCATTTAATTTATCATAACCAATACATTTAGTGCATTTATGATAATAAGTTAATTAATTTATTACCATAACAACTACATTTAATGCATTTGTAGTAAAAATAAATAAATAAATGCAATTGATCGTTATATGGTTTAAAGTGCAAACAAGTGTTGTAACGACCCGTATTTTACGGATCGAAAAGTTTGTCAAAATCTGGGATTTTCAGCATTTTCTAGTTGTTTCAGACTTTAGTTGAAATTGCCTAAGTCCTAGGTCGTACGCGACCTAGAGAACTAAATGTTGTAGGCAAGTTAAGAGATAAGTCTGGGTCGAGTTGCCGACTTAAGGTAGTGACCGACCTAAGTGATAAGTCGTGACCGACTTAAGAGGTTTAGGCGACCTAAGGAAGAGTAGTAGGCGACCTAAGTATTCTGGGGTAGAGTTAGGTCGGCAACGACCTAAGGAAACTATTGTGAGCGACCTAAGAGTTTTGGTGAGCTAAGTGTTAGGTCGGCAGGGCGAGTTAGCGACCTAATGGTTACCGGGTTAGCGACTTAGTATCTTGGAGTGACCTATAGGTTAGCGACCTAAGAAGGGTAGCGTGTTAGCGACCTAAGGATTAGGCGACTTAAGGAGTTAGAACATAACCCAGTTAGGTCGCGTGAGTAGTTTGTTGTATGAGTTGTTAGGTCGTAGGAAATAGCTTAAGTATTAGGTCGCGTGTATTCTAAGTCGAAGGTCGCGCGAGTGTTAGGTCGCTGGCTTTGGCTTAGTAGTTAGGTCGAAGTCCAGTTGTTTGCAACTTATGTTAGGTCGCGTGTTGTTTTAGGTCGTCATGCGTTAGGTCGCTGAGGAGTTAAGTCGTAGCATCTGTTGGTCGCAAGGTTTTTGTCTAAGTGATAGGTCGTGATCTGTGTTAGGTCGTAAGACGTATACAAGTGGAAGCGCATTTGCTTTAGGTCGCCAAGGGTTAGGTCGGAGGCTCTGTTAAGTCGTGGGGGTTTTTAGGTCGTAGGTCGGCATAGTGTTAAGTCGGCAACGACTTAAGGAGATAGCCGAGTTACGACTTAAGGGCAGTTTTCAGCTATAAATAGGAGGGGTTGTTCTCACTTTTTGAGATCCGGATTTTGAAGCGACGAAGTGCTGCCATTTTGAGAGCTCGACTTCTACACTTCTTCACTTCTTTTCTCCACTCTAATCTAGTGCTTCCATCCATCCAAATCGAAGATCAAGATTGAAGATTCAAGAGCTTAGATTGAAGATCTTCATCTTTTCAAGAGAGATTTCTTCATTTGAAGCGGATTTGTGATAGATCAAGCTTGATCCTTTGCTGTCCAGATCTGAAGCGTATTGATTTGGGTTTGTTTAGGAGATTTGGTGAGTGGTGAATACCTCTCACACGGATCCAAAGGAGTATATCGGATTGTTGGCTCGTTTTGATGTTAAAATAGTGATTTTCATGCATTTTCTTCATCCTATGTGTAGATCCATATAGATCCATTGTTCATGATGATGTTACATCCATTTTATCATATATTAACCTATGCAAGTTCATTCATCAAGTTTGTAGTGATATAATCCATGTTTTCATGCTTATTGGACTTTCAACTCTTTAATTACGAAAATGCCATTATTGTTATAATTGTCTACTTAGATCATATTTGAATGCTTGATTGTTTGGATTAATGTTTGACTTGGTTGATTGTTATGAATTAGATGATTGATGATTTGATTTAGACCGAAGACGATTCAAAAGCTAAGGGAAAAGGCTCTTGAATTGGGAAAGCTGCTCGTGGCATATGTAGCGGGATGATGAAGCTCTTATGCATAGATTTGATGATGTGATGTTGAGATGAGGCTTCGTGAGGATGTGATGAAGCGAGGCAATCATGTGATGAAGACTTGGTCTAATCCAGACGGGATCATTCCAAGCATGTTGATAACTCGGTGATATGATTCGAGTTGAGGATAATGGATGCTCGAGAGGCGCTTGAGCTAGTATGGAAATAGTCGTCGAGGAGGATGACTAGGAGGTTGAGATCTCATCGTTGTTGAAGGTTCTAGCATGCTCTAAGCAAGAGTACATGGGGACGCCCAAAAGACTAAGTTGATGGTCAAGTACTCTGGGTAGATTCGATAATCCTAGGCACGGGTCACGATGACGTGCGGGAGTCATGTCTAGAACTGGGGTTACCATTAGCCCTTGACGGACGGCTGAAAGAATGTGCCGGTCATTCAATTAACGGTGATATCGAAGCAATGATAACAGTGATAGCCAGAGTCATGGATGTTTGGTTGTATCGTCATTCGGTCTCAAGAGCGGTATTTCCTGGGTGCTTATCTGACCTTGGTTTTAGACCTTGGGATTTGTACTTGGAAAACATCGCTCTTGACTCGAGTGACAATTGTTTACTTTAAATTGTATGCTCTGCTATGTTGCTTCTGCTTAGTGTGTGTCTGGGGGCTATCACTATAGAACGAGGTTGGAGTGGGAGGGTTGTATTCCTTTTCCTTTATGCTCTTTTGGTATGTTGTTAGATAATTTACTGCTCACTAAGACTGTTGTCTGACTCAAGGCTTTATGTTTTAATTCTTATTGCCTTGGGCTGTTCGTCCATTTTGGGACGGGCAGACTAGGTAGCAGGTGACAGGTGCTGTTCTCTTCTCACGATGCTGATATCGAAGACGAACTGGAGGGTTGCATATTATCTTCTTATTATGTACTGGATATTCCGCTGTTTTGTATTCTCTGAGAGATATGTAGTGAGGCTTGATGTATTGACTATGTGGATGCTTGTATTCAACTATTATGGAGTTTTATATGATGTCATTTTGTTCTGTAAAGCTTCACTATACATATGTTCTATTGTATTTTGTCCATGCGCTGTGAGTAATACGATAGATTCTGTCGTTTTAATCTTACCTTGACAATCGTCCATGGTCGCCTGGCACACTTTACAGCGCTCTATCTCTAGATTCGGTGCAGGGGTCATGGGCGGTCGTCACATTTGGTATCAGAGCATTGGTTAATCGATTTTACCCAACGCTCGCCGTCGTAACTACGTATGAGGGACGTAATTGTATTTTGATGGATGAATACTATATATAATATAGTAAGTTTAGTCGAGTTGAGTCCTTTATGCAGTTGTTTCTCTAGATGTTCTAATCATTCCTTTTTATAGATATTGAGAATGAGTCGAAGAGGGAGACCAGCTGCTAGGGAAGGCCGTGCTACTGAAGAGACTACTGATTATGCAGCCATGTTCGAAGCTATGATGACTTCGATCATGAGAAGGATACCAGTTCCGGGAGCAGCAGTTGATGTTGGAGTTCAAGTCCAAACTCCGAAACTAGTGGATTTTGCTAAGCTGTGCAAGGATTATACTGCTCTTGGAGGGAAGGTTTTCTTAGGAACAGAATCTACCATTGAGGTCCAGAGGTGGATAGATGCTTGTAGAAGGATCTTTGGTGATTTGGGAATTGATGATGCAACTAAGAGGAAGTTGGCATCGAGGCAGCTTCAAGGGAGAGCTTCTGATTGGTGGAACTCTATTACCATCACTACTCCGGAAGAAGAGATTACTTGGGAGCAATTCCAAGTCAGATTTGAAGCTAAGTTCATTTCTACAGCTCAGAAGTCTGTTCTGTTCAAGAAGTTTGTGGAGCTCAAGCAGGGTGGAAGATCTGTTCTTGAGTATGTCTCTGAGTTCGAAGCTTTGTCCAAGTATGCCCGGTCGTATATTGAATCTGCTTATCAGAAGAATGAGAAGTTTGTGACCGGCTTGGATAGTTATCTTGGGAGACAGTTGGTGGACCATTTGGACGATTCATTTGAGAAGCTTGTGGAGAAAGCTCTTAGGCATGAGAGTCTGTTTCCTAAGGAAGGACCTGTTGTTGCTGTTACCAAGGGAGAGTCTAAACCACAGCAGGGTGGAAACCAGAAGAGGAAGCAGCAGCAGTAGAAGGGTAAGGATGGCCAGAAGAAGCCGAAAGGCGAGGTGACTTGCTACAATTGTCAGCAGAAGGGCCATTTCTCTAAGGATTGTAAGAATCCGAAGGCACCGATGAAGTGTCACAACTGTGACAAGCCGGGGCATTTCAGGAAGAATTGTCCAGAACCGAGGAAGGACAGGCAGATTGTGCAAGCCTATGCTTTAGGAGCTGTTCCGTCGTCTTCGAAAGCTCCTACTGCTGAAGAGAAGGGAAAAAGTGTAGTTGTTCAAGGTACTCTTTTCCTATGTGGTGTTCCAGTTAGAGTTCTGTTTGATACTGGAGCGTCGCATTCATTTGTTTGTAATGAACTCGTAGGCCGGTTAGGTTTGGAACCGGATATTGTTGATAGGCCATTGGTTGTGACTAATCCAGTTGGGGGTTCGTCTTGTTTGTGTATGTTATGCCGTGGTCTAGTTGTATCGAGTCATGGTTGCTCTTTTGTTTGTGATTGTTTTGTTCTGAACTTTGCGGGGTTCGGAATTATCTTGGGTATGGACTGGCTTAGGAAGTATGCGGCTAAGGTTGATTGTGAGAGGCTGGAGGTAACAGTCGAGAATGTGGAGGGGCGAAAGGTTGTGATACGATGTAAGCATGAAGAAGGCGTCTTCATGAGCTTCATGTATTCGCTAGTTGTTCCACGGGATGGACTGTCTTTAGTGCCAATCGCAAATGGATTCGAGGATGTCTTTGACGAAGTCAAAGGGTTGCCGCCGCATAGAGAGATCGAGTTTCGCATAGATCTAGTTGAAGGAGCCAGACCTGTTGTGATGCCTCTTAGGCGGATGGTGCCTAGGGAACAGCAGGAGTTGAGGGTGCAAGTTGATGACCTTTTACAGAAAGGATTCATTCGGCGTAGTGTGTCCGAGTGAGGTGCACCAGTTGTGTTTGCAACCAAGGCAGATGGGTCGTTGAGATTGTGCGTCGATTATCGTGAGCTGAATAAGGTGACCAAGAAGAACAAGTATCCATTGCCGAGGATAGATGACTTGTTTGATCAGCTTCACGAAGCTAAGGTGTTTTCTCAGATGGATTTGGCAACGGGATTTCACCAGTTGAGAGTGGCTAAGGATATTGTGCCGAAGACTGCTTTTAGGACACCATCCGGTTTCTTTGAGTGGCTGGTAATGCCGTTTGGATTGACTAACGCGCCAGCATATTTTGTGGATCTTATGAATAGAGTGTTCAGAGATCAGTTGAACAAGTTCGTACTTGTGTTCGTGGACGATATTCTGATTTATTCCAGAACGGAAGAGGAGCACAAGACGCACTTGCGTATTGTTTTGGAGATCTTACGGAAACATCAGCTAAAGGCTAAGTTTTCGAAGTGTCACTTCTGGAAGAGTGAAGTGAGGTTCTTAGGCCATGTGATTTCTGGAAGTGGAATAGCGGTTGATCCCGCTAAGGTGGCAGCAATCCAGGATTGGGTTAGACCTAAGAATGCATCTGATGTGAGAAGTTTTCTTGGATTAGCAGGATATCATCGACGGTTTATCAAAGACTTCTCCAAGATAGCTGCACCATTAACAGGATTGACGAAGAAGAACCAAGTGTTCAGTTGGAATGCTAAGTGTGAGCAAGCTTTCGGAATCCTGAAAGAGAGATTGACGAGTGCTCCTGTTTTGACTATTCCAAGTGGGAATGATGAGATGGTGGTTTACACCGACGCATGTGGTACTAGACTTGGAGCAGTGCTGATGCAGAAGGATAAAGTTGTTGCGTATGCCAGTCGACAACTAAAGCCGCATGAAAGGAATTACCCAACTCATGATTTGGAGTTAGCGGCGATTGTATTTGCTCTGAAGATGTGGAGGCATTATTTTTTGGGAGTTCGATTCGAGTTGTTTACGGATCACAAGTCGTTGAAGTATCTTTTCTCCCAAAAGGATTTGAATCTTCGGCAGCAACGTTGGCTAGAGTTTTTGGCATCATATGATTTTGGTATAGCTTATACTCCGGGAAAAGGTAACGCAGTGGCAGATGCGTTAAGTCGAAGACATGCGAGATTGGGAGCCATGTTTTCAGAATGGAAGAGTCTCGAGTATTTAGCTAGATTTGACTTCAGGCCTAGATGTGAATTGGAACCTGAGATGTTGGCAAACTTATCAATAAAACCGACTCTTGTGGAAAGGATTGGCGAGAGCCAAAAGCGAGATGATAAGCTTGTCAAGATTATCCGTGAATTGGAATCTGGATTGGATCCAGAAAAGGATAAAGGATTCGAGGTCGATCGAGAGGGTTGGCTTCGGAAGCAAGGACGACTAGTTGTTCCCGATATAGATGAATTGAGGAGTGAAGTTCTGAAGGAAAGTCATCACTCGAAGTTGACAATTCATCCAGGAGGAAACAAGATGTATCGGGATATGAAGAGAACCTACTACTGGGAAGGTATGAAGAAGGATGTTGGAGATTTCATTTCCAAGTGTATGAATTGCCAGTTGGTAAAAGCCGAACAGAAGAAGCCAAGCGGATTGCTTCAGCCATTAGAAGTTCCTACATGGAAGTGGGAACAAGTGTCGATGGATTTTATCGATGGATTGCCCAGAACCAGAACGGGAAATGAAGGAATTTGGGTCATTGTGGATCGTCTGACTAAGAGTGCACGATTCATTCCTGTTCGATCGACTAGGACTGCATCAAAGTTGGCTGAGTTGTATGTTAAGTGGATAGTTCGATTCCATGGTATTCCGAAAAGTATAGTGAGCGATCGAGATCCATTGTTCACTAGTGGATTTTGGAAGAGCTTCCAGGAAGTTTTGGGAACCGAGTTGAGTTTGAGTACAGCTTATCACCCTCAAACAGATGGTCAGACCGAGAGAGTCAACCGAGTTTTGGAAGATCTCCTCAGGGCTTGTGTTTTGGATTTCGGAGGATCATGGGAAGATCACCTTCATTTGGTAGAGTTTGCGTACAACAACAGTTACCAGTCAAGCATTGGTATGGCACCGTATGAGGCATTGTATGGAAGACCGTGTAACTCTCCGACATGTTGGTTGGAAACTGGAGAGAAGCTGATACTTGGGCCAGAGATGATTCGACAGACTTCAGATTGTATAGAGATCATTCGGCAACGAATGAAGGCAGCCCAAGACCGTCAGAAGAGTTATGCCGATAAGCGTCGAAAGGATTTGGAATTCGACGTAGGAGATATGGTTTTTGTGAAGATTTCTCCACTGAAGAATGTTATTCGATTCGGGAAGAAAGGAAAATTGACTCCGAGATTTGTTGGACCATTCCCGATTATCGAACGAATTGGAAAGCTCGCCTACAGATTGGAGTTGCCAGAGAAGATGTCGAGTGTGCACAATGTTTTTCATGTATCGTATCTACGGAAGTATGTGCACGACTCGAGTACAGTGGTTTCTGCTGATAGCTGTGAAGACTTAGAAGTTGATCCAGTCGATAGAAGACCTCGTAAGCCGCTTCGTGTTGTTGGAACCGACACGAAACAGCTGAGGAGGAAGATAGTTAAGTTGCTCAAGATACAATGGAGTGACGATGATAACGACTGTACGTGGGAGGTGGAAGAGAGGATGAAAGCAGCTCATCCTGAACTCTTCGAGGTATGGCCCTAAGGTGTCGTGTCATCTAACGAAATTGTAACTTGTTCTAAGTCTTAGAATTCTGTACGCTAAGCTAGAATTGGATGCATGGTTTGTTGATTGCTATGGATGGTAGGCGTACAGAATAGTCTTTGATTGCTATGATTGCCTGGAATTTCGGGGGCGAAATTCCTAAGGGGGAGAGAATGTAACGACCCGTATTTTACGGATCGAAAAGTTTGTCAAAATCTGGGATTTTCAGCATTTTCTAGTTGTTTCAGACTTTAGTTGAAATTGCCTAAGTCCTAGGTCGTACGCGACCTAGAGAACTAAATGTTGTAGGCAAGTTAAGAGATAAGTCTGGGTCGAGTTGCCGACTTAAGGTAGTGACCGACCTAAGTGATAAGTCGTGACCGACTTAAGAGGTTTAGGCGACCTAAGGAAGAGTAGTAGGCGACCTAAGTATTCTGGGGTAGAGTTAGGTCGGCAACGACCTAAGGAAACTATTGTGAGCGACCTAAGAGTTTTGGTGAGCTAAGTGTTAGGTCGGCAGGGCGAGTTAGCGACCTAATGGTTACCGGGTTAGCGACTTAGTATCTTGGAGTGACCTATAGGTTAGCGACCTAAGAAGGGTAGCGTGTTAGCGACCTAAGGATTAGGCGACTTAAGGAGTTAGAACATAACCCAGTTAGGTCGCGTGAGTAGTTTGTTGTATGAGTTGTTAGGTCGTAGGAAATAGCTTAAGTATTAGGTCGCGTGTATTCTAAGTCGAAGGTCGCGCGAGTGTTAGGTCGCTGGCTTTGGCTTAGTAGTTAGGTCGAAGTCCAGTTGTTTGCGACTTATGTTAGGTCGCGTGTTGTTTTAGGTCGTCATGCGTTAGGTCGCTGAGGAGTTAAGTCGTAGCATCTGTTGGTCGCAAGGTTTTTGTCTAAGTGTTAGGTCGTGATCTGTGTTAGGTCGTAAGACGTATACAAGTGGAAGCGCATTTGCTTTAGGTCGCCAAGGGTTAGGTCGGAGGCTCTGTTAAGTCGTGGGGGTTTTTAGGTCGTAGGTCGGCATAGTGTTAAGTCGGCAGCGACTTAAGGAGATAGCCGAGTTACGACTTAAGGGCAGTTTTCAGCTATAAATAGGAGGGGTTGTTCTCACTTTTTGAGATCCGGATTTTGAAGCGACGAAGTGCTGCCATTTTGAGAGCTCGACTTCTACACTTCTTCACTTCTTTTCTCCACTCTAATCTAGTGCTTCCATCCATCCAAATCGAAGATCAAGATTGAAGATTCAAGAGCTTAGATTGAAGATCTTCATCTTTTCAAGAGAGATTTCTTCATTTGAAGCGGATTTGTGATAGATCAAGCTTGATCCTTTGCTGTCCAGATCTGAAGCGTATTGATTTGGGTTTGTTTAGGAGATTTGGTGAGTGGTGAATACCTCTCACACGGATCCAAAGGAGTATATCGGATTGTTGGCTCGTTTTGATGTTAAAATAGTGATTTTCATGCATTTTCTTCATCCTATGTGTAGATCCATATAGATCCATTGTTCATGATGATGTTACATCCATTTTATCATATGTTAACCTATGCAAGTTCATTCATCAAGTTTGTAGTGATATAACCCATGTTTTCATGCTTATTGGACTTTCAACTCTTTAATTACGAAAATGCCATTATTGTTATAATTGTCTACTTAGATCATATTTGAATGCTTGATTGTTTGGATTAATGTTTGACTTGGTTGATTGTTATGAATTAGATGATTGATGATTTGATTTAGACCGAAGACGATTCAAAAGCTAAGGGAAAAGGCTCTTGAATTGGGAAAGCTGCTCGTGGCATATGTAGCGGGATGATGAAGCTCTTATGCATAGATTTGATGATGTGATGTTGAGATGAGGCTTCGTGAGGATGTGATGAAGCGAGGCAATCATGTGATGAAGACTTGGTCTAATCCAGACGGGATCATTCCAAGCATGTTGATAACTCGGTGATATGATTCGAGTTGAGGATAATGGATGCTCGAGAGGCGCTTGAGCTAGTATGGAAATAGTCGTCGAGGAGGATGACTAGGAGGTTGAGATCTCATCGTTGTTGAAGGTTCTAGCATGCTCTAAGCAAGAGTACATGGGGACGCCCAAAAGACTAAGTTGATGGTCAAGTACTCTGGGTAGATTCGATAATCCTAGGCACGGGTCACGATGATGTGCGGGAGTCATGTCTAGAACCGGGGTTACCATTAGCCCTTGACGGACGGCTGAAAGAATGTGCCGGTCATTCAATTAACGGTGATATCGAAGCAATGATAACGGTGATAGCCAGAGTCATGGATGTTTGGTTGTATCGTCATTCGGTCTCAAGAGCGGTATTTCCTGGGTGCTTATCTGACCTTGGTTTTAGACCTTGGGATTTGTACTTGGAAAACATCGCTCTTGACTCGAGTGACAATTGTTTACTTTAAATTGTATGCTCTGCTATGTTGCTTCTGCTTAGTGTGTGTCTGGGGGCTATCACTGTAGAACGAGGTTGGAGTGGGAGGGTTGTATTCCTTTTCCTTTATGCTCTTTTGGTATGTTGTTAGATAATTTACTGCTCACTAAGACTGTTGTCTGACTCAAGGCTTTATGTTTTAATTCTTATTGCCTTGGGCTGTTCGTCCATTTTGGGACGGGCAGACTAGGTAGCAGGTGACAGGTGCTGTTCTCTTCTCACGATGCTGATATCGAAGACGAACTGGAGGGTTGCATATTATCTTCTTATTATGTACTGGATATTCCGCTGTTTTGTATTCTCTGAGAGATATGTAGTGAGGCTTGATGTATTGACTATGTGGATGCTTGTATTCAACTATTATGGAGTTTTATATGATGTCATTTTGTTCTGTAAAGCTTCACTATACATATGTTCTATTGTATTTTGTCCATGCGCTGTGAGTAATACGATAGATTCTGTCGTTTTAATCTTACCTTGACAATCGTCCATGGTCGCCTGGCACACTTTACAGCGCTCTATCTCTAGATTCGGTGCAGGGGTCATGGGCGGTCGTCACAAGTGTCATAACAAATTGATTTCAATGCAAATATATAATTCAATTGGACAAACGTTAACCAAAGCAACGTAACCTCATCTTATATCTAGGTATGATATTACTCAATAATAAAATCAACATAAAAACCTTTAAAATAACTTTATTTTCTAATCAATCAAAATTCTAAAATAACCCAAATACCTTATATATACATATATCCAAATTACTCAATCAAAAAAGTAATATAATTGTAGACCTAAATTATATAAATCTTTCCATACCATTAATATACATTAAAAAAACTATACATATCAGATCCAAAGTATTTCTTACATCAAAGTTCACGACTTATTTACAAAATATACAACAAGAAACATGTAGAAGTTTTATGCACCATAAGTTGCTTTCAAAATTTAGTAGGGTATAGATTATTTCTTCAAAAAAGAAAAAAACATATCAAAATTTTAACTTATTTCATAAACAACATGCATATCATTTAGATCTATCTTTTTACACCAAAATAGTCTCATAAATGGGCTTTTATTTTATAGAAAAACGAACTTGAAAGTAGACAAAATCTAAAATTATCAAAAAAAATTAAATTCTAGAAACATAGGTCAAGATGGCCTGGAATTTGAGTAAGATATTGCATGAATTCAATGACTTCTAAATGAAGTTTAATTCAAAACTCACTCACAACTAAATGCATAAAAAATTTCTCAATGAAATCAATGATGATAAAAAAATAAATGCAATTGATCGTTATATGTTAATTAATTTATTACCATAACAACTGCATTTAATGCATTTATGATAAAAATAAATTAAAATTGACAGTTTATTTATAATTACAACCATAAACCATTATTTATAACGTTGACCGTTTCTAATTTGGTTATTCAACAAATTAAAATTACTACGATATCTACACATTAATATCATGACAATTATATTTTTAAATATTTTAGCTTTAATTTAAATTTGATCGGTTTAGTTAGCTTTTATACCAAAATAATACAAATCATTTTATTTTAAGTATGTGTGCAAATTGTTGAATTATTATTCCAACATCACCACCCTGGTGCGCAGGGAGAAGATGAGTTGTATTTTAGTTTACTAGCTTTAAAAGCACGTCAATTTTTTATGTAGTGCTGTAGCCGACCTAAGAAAACAACAAAACTTGCTGAAATAAGGCATGTGCTACTAAAAAAAATAAAGCATAAGAGAAGTAAAAGAAAAATCCACAAAAGAAAGGCTTGATCTGATTACAAATTATTCAGCAACTTTTTTTGAAAAGGCACCAAGGCGCTTTCCAACGCTCACTATCCCTCCTATGGCAGTCGTTACACCACATTTTCGGCTGCTATTGACGATCGCTCTGGCTTTAACATTGGGGGTAGGTTAATGGGCTTTTGGCAGGTTTGAACATGGGCTCAGTTGGAGGTCTAACTCCTCAATGTAAATTCAATCCAATCGATGAGGCATTCGGGAGTTAGCATTTACCGACACTCAGACAACATTATAATTGGGGTCTTGTTGTTGGGATGGATTATGGGCCCTGGAATCTCACTGAAAATCAGATATAGTCAAAGAGGCATTCGAGTGTGGGGTGGATAGCTCCACAACACGTGTCAAATAGCGGGTGTGTGTATGGCTTATCAATTTGAGAATTTGTTTGATGGAAAGGCTTTATCGATAGTTGACGGTGGATAGGATTAGGATCCTGATATTGATTGGCATCCAACTCCTGTTTGTCAGTACTTTATTTATTGGATACGACATGTATAGCGGACGACCCAAGTAGAAACAGGAGAGGACATACTTGAAATTACATTAGATGAAACTCGTAAACATTAATTCAACTAATGAATGGTTATTCATTCCTTTAGGACCAATCTGAATGATGGGATGGTTGATTCAATCTTATCTTATTACATGTGTTTATATTTTTATTGTAAGAAAATGATATATTTGCAATATTAGAAAGAGAATTTTAGCTTGCATCGTTATGATTATAAATAATTAATCTTATAAATAATTTTAGCTTGCCTCTCTCATTGGACTAGCTAGCGCTGTAAATCAATCATATTAAAATATTTGAGCATCATATTAAAAATCAAATTGCACTTTAACTATTTATTAATTTTCCAAATATTAGAAACAAGAACTTAACATAAATGTTTTCCTTTTAAAATAAATATTATAAGGGGGAACTATTTACTAATATACTAAATATTAGAAGGTGGAGCTTAACATAACTATTTAAAAATTTAGCATCATAATAAAAACAAATAATGAATTGACGGACAGACTATAAACAAATAGATAGCGTTCAGTTGAGTAAATAACCTAAATGGTTTATTTTTAAAAGAAATTTAAGTATGGATTATAACTTACCATAGGAATATTTCTAAGGTTGTTTATGTGATCCCTCCTCTTTTTCAATGAATTAAACAAACGGAGAAAAAACTGCTCTCCACCTCAGGAGTGATCGTAAAACCCACTACATCAACTCTTGAATCCTAATAACATGTTTTTGCTTATTTATAGTTTTTCAATTTGTGAGTATGTGAACCTAAATTAAATTTGATTATAAGTTAAATCAAGTTGTGCAGATAACTTACTGTAAACTCGGTAGTTGCAGCATCGGTCCACCTAAACGACCCCTCACTCAACTCGACCTTGTGAGTCCGAACATAGACATCTCAGGCGATTGCGTCGTTCGATATTGTGTAGGATAATTAAAAAATGTATCAACAACAAATTATTATAATTTTATTTAAAAATTAAATAAAACACAACAAATTCTACTGATACTCCACAAAAGATCTCGAGCTGCCGCAGTGTAATCAATGATTTGTACCATATTTACTACATTTATAACATGTGCCTTTACATCTTCCCACTCCCAATATGACTCGAACTGGTTATAAATATTTTGAGCAAGCACCTTAACCTTCTTCTTGCTTTTCTTCATCCGGTGCACCATCTCTCTGTATACATTGCTTGCTTTATAATCGTAGAGTTTTCTGATAAGCGCTTGAGATGTGTCGGGATTCCATAGATATTTACTCTACATTTGTATTTAAATATATTATCAACATATAAATCTATATATGAAAAATCAACTATGCATTAAATTTATTTTACCACAAAATCTTTGAACACGACATCTTTTGACGTAGGGTGGAATATCCAAGAATCCGGGCCAGAACTAATTCACCCTGGTAAGAATTAAATCGCGAATGTTAACACTCGTGATTCCGCTGTTGAAGTTGGTTCTGTACATACATAAATTATATAATAAATGTGAAGTTATTTGAGATGGTAACTTATAAAATTAAAAATAAACATAAATGCAATTTTACCACTTACCCTCATTTGGCACTATGAATTATGCCAAATCGACCTACGGATGCATTGGAATCCGTAACAGATGCATAATTAGTTGGACCAACTCATAACAAGCTAACCATTTGAAATTCGGAGGTTTACTATCAATTTTCAGCTCTGGTTGATTATAGTACAATGTCATATCCTTCCTAGACTTCAAATCATCTTCCGTTTTTCCTTTCATATTCATTATAGTATTAAAGTAATTCCCAAAAAAATATTCTCAATATGCATTATGTCCATATTATGTCGAGTTTTAAAATGCTTCAAATAAGGTAACTCTCAAAATATACTATGTTTGCACCAATTATGAATTTGTCCTTTACAAAGGATTTTTGGCTCTTTGCCTAATTCTTATACTTTTGGATAATCTTAAACTAGTTCGTACGTACACACCTGCACTAAGCAAAATGTTAGGTGGCTCTAAAGTGATAAAGGTATTTGTTTTGAAAATTTTCTTATCAAATCTAAAACGATCATTTGGATGCAAAAATCAATGATGATGATCCCATTAACATTGTTTGACACCAAATTTTAATCGAAAAACTTCTGTTGAATCCATACAAGCAAATTTACCATTTGTACTCCATCAAGAAAGCATCCCATACATAGGAAAATCTCTTATCATCCACAATAATGTTGAAAACATTCTGAAAGTTTTTTTGACACATCATAAGTTACAATCTCATATATCCATAGTTTTTTCAGTTCATCCATTAAAGAGTGCAAATATACATCTATCACGTTTTTAGGATTTCTTGGTCCTACAACTATTATAGTTTAAAACATGTACGGGTTCTTCATGGACATCCAAAGTGGTAAATTGTAAGGTGTTAGAGTAACCGACCACATTGAGTTAGGTTTATTACCAAATGAAACAAACATCGCAAATCCATCAGTACACAAAGCAAGCCTTACATTACAAGATTCATTAGCAAAATCAAAATATATGTTATCGAAATGCTTTCAAACATTGCCATCTGATTGATGACATAAAACATCTTCAGCTCGCCTTCGTTCCCTATGTTATCACATGTGTTTTGTAGTAGTAGAAGATGAATGCAATCTTTGCAATATGTTTGTCGACGGAAAGTAATGCATATGAGTAAAAGGCATGCCTATACCATTGCCCTTTGTCGACTGATATCTTTGGTTGCTGCAGAATTTACAACTTGTAAACTTTTTATCTTCCTTCTAATATTTCATGCATCCACTTGGACATGTGCCAATCTTTTCATATGGTATACCAAAGGCCGAAACTTCATTTTAGCGAATACCAATTTTCCACTAAGACATTATCTAGTGGAAGCATTTCCTTACAAAGATTACGAATCAAATTCATTAGATTTTTCGATGTATTTTATGTAGATTTTATAGCGATTAACCTAGATGTTGCTGACAAATGCATTATTTTAAATCTTTTATACAATGGTCTTTTTGAAGCTTTGAATAGATCGAAAAACTTTTTCGATTTGTCAAGTTTCTCTTCTATTTCAGGCTCATTAGTCCACATACTTGGGCCAGCGGTATCATGAAACATTTCTATCATTCTATCTTCTGTTTTAGGTTCTTCAAAATCGACATCAGTGTTTTCGGGTTCATCTTTAGCTACCACTTTCGATTCACATCTTGTCTCGACTTCATCATGAAATTTTTATACATGGTAGTCTGGCATAAAACTGTTTACATATAAATGTAATGTTATAGTATCATATTCATGGAGTTCACATAATTATATTTACTACACGGACATTGGATTTCTTTCATATATTTTTATCATCAGAAACAACCTTTAGACATGCTTCGACACATTAACTAAATTTCAATGGTACTTTTTTTCGAACTTCTTTTACACACAACTTCGTGAAAGTGACTGTAGGATCGTGTAATATGGATATTATCTAAACTACTTGTGCGTAATAGAGAGTAAGTAAATAGTAGTAAAATAAAATGACATCGAAGATTTTTATACTAGTTTGAAATCCCGTTCTACGTCCAGTCTAAGACTCCTTCTGGAATTAAACTAGCAACCCTAGCTTAATCCGGAGGAATAGGTTTACACCGCCTGAGCAACCAAACAGGACTTTGACCACCTGAGCAACTGAACAGGATTTTACCGCCTGAGCAACCGAACAGGACTTTGTTTCAAATAAATTATTTTCTTGACTTTGTTTGTTCTTGTTACAGCATAGATTTTTCGGATTAAGTACACCCTTCATATAATCTTTTTCTTAAGTATGATATATATATTTGTGTGTCCGTGAAGATAAGGAAAGTATATATTGCTTTAGAAATGAAGAATTATAAACTTGATTTCACAAATTCTAAACAACAGGAAGTTCTGAATATTCAAGAGAGTAGAGAATAGAAAAGTTGAGTGATTTGATCTTGAATGAAACATATATTTATAATGAATGAAGAGTTACAACATATGGCAAAGAGTTCTGATGAACAGAAATGGTTGCAACTCTTCCTAGAAGAGATTCCTCTTCAGGAAGAAGTGTCTCTTAAGAAAATTTGAAAATATGGCTGTTTGAACATGTTTAGTCGACTAAATATAAACATCTAGTCGACTGAGTTGAAATAAAAAATATTAGTTCGAATATGGCAGAGTTTAGTCGACTGACCATGAGTTTTAGTCGACTAAGTCATGCAAATTAAATAAAATTTATAACACAGTTTAGTCGACTGACCATAAGGGTTTAGTCGACTGAACTGTGTGTTTTCAAAATGTGCATGTTTTAACTTGAGGAAAGATTTTAAGAATAGATACTAAAACTATACCAAACTTAAACTCAAATTTGTCGAGTATTTGATAATTCACTTTCTGTCTTGAACTCCTTGTCATGAATCAAAATCATGAAGTCCAACATTATCCCCATCTTTAATTGATGACAACTTCATATGAGATTGTTAACGCTGAAAATTGAACGCTAACACCCAGTGTGTGTAATGACAATGTGAAAGCACCACCTGTTGGTACGGGAACAGAATATAAGCTGAAAATAGCAGAAAACGGTAAAGGAACAACAGATTTATAGTGGTTCGGCCCGTAATTGAGCCTACGTCCACTTTATAGTCTTTTGTTGCTGATTTTGGTTACAAAATGATACAATGCTCTTCAAAATACAATATATTTCGATTCCTAAACACTTTAAACTATTAGCTCAAGCTTCGATGTTGAAGATCTCCTCGAATTCATGTTGAAAGCGGTAGATTCCTCTCAAAGCTTGTTGTAATGTCTTGAGTGATTAGAGTTCTTCAAATGTTAGATGAGTTGAGAGTTCGGCAGAGTAACAACGCTTCAGAAAATGATTGGCCAAAAGTCCCTTTTGCCGTTGGAGTTAGGGGGGGTATTTTTTAGGGGTTGATTCTGGACGGAAGTTAGGTCGTAGGTCGCGAGCGACCTATGGTAGGTCGTGATCCACTTCGCGACTTAGGAAGTTGATCTGATGGAGTTGCTCTCGGTCTTATCTGGATAAGGTGGCAAGTAGTAGGTCGTTGGCGACCTAAGGAAAAGGCACATAAGGAGTTGTGTGAACTTGTTTAAACTGGGCAAGTTTTAGGTCGTGAGCGACCTAAGGTAGGTCGTAGGTCGTGAGCGACCTAAGGAGCTGTTGCTGAGAAGTTAGGTCGCTAGGTCGTAGCTTTTCATAGTCGCAGATACCATCAGTAGTTAGGTCGCGGAGTCCCTTAGGTCGCGGACTTTTAGGTCGCTGGAGAAGTTAAGTCGTGATACTTCATAAGTCATCAGTACTCTTAGGTCGCAGATACCTTCTAGGTTGTTGGCTCATGAAGTTCTTAGGTCGTGACATTCTTTAGGTCGCGAAGTCCCTTCAGTAGTTAGGTCGCGAAGCTTTTAGGTTGCAGAGTTTTAGGTCGCCAAGCCTTTAGGTTGCAGAGTTTTAGGTCGCCAGAAAACAAGGAGTTAACATTTGCCCCTCGAAGTACACGCCTAAGTCGTAGGTCGTGTGCTTCGATTTTAACTTTGCTAAGTCGTGAGCGACCTAAAAACCGTGCTAACTCGTGTGCCTACTCGCCTTCCTCTCTCAGTCCCGTATAAATTCATTAGGTCGCTGCTTCTTCTCCACTTAATTGCTTCAATTTCCCGCTTTGCCATTATCAGAAATTTGTGATTTCAAGGACAAGTTCAAGTTAATCATTCAACGATTCACCCTTGCTACCAGATTACGTAAGTATCCTCGATTTCATGATCACCATCGGACCATGAACTCTAACCTCCGGGCCTATTTTGTACGCCATGCTTCAATTCGAGTTGCATTGTGATCAATTTCTGATCATTATTGGTTATTGTTGTTGTTATGATTCATGAGCGTACAGTAGGGGACTGGATCTACGATAGATCGGCGATATGTTGGATTGGTTTTTTCGAATGGTTTGGTGGAATGAAAAGATGATGAATTTGATGTTGAGGATGATGGGTTTCGTTGTACTTGCGATAACGGGCTATCGGGTCTGGTAAGGGATTGCGTGGAGAGGAAGTCAACGACCTATGAGATCCGGACGACCTAAGAGTTAGGTCGTGTTGGGAATTGCGCGACTTAAGTCTTACGACCTAAGAAACCTGACCAACCCAAGTAAAGCCAAACAACTCTTTGCGACCTAAGTGGTTTCCGACCTACACTAGGTCGTGAGCGACCTAGGACATGAACCTATTTGGACTTAAGGGAATTTGCATAGCCTTGAATTCTTCGATTTGCCCTGTGCGACCTAAAGATACCTCGACCTATGATGGGTCGCTAAATGACCTAGGACTTGAACAAATTCTGCACTGCCCTGAACAACGTTTTAATTTGCACAGAGCGATCTAAAAAATGCTTCAAGCTATGATAGGTCGCTGAACGACCTAGGACTTGTGAAGTTTTGGGCAGAACTTGACTGAGCTTTGAATTTGAACAGAATTGTACTCCTTTGCAAATTGTTTTGACTTTAATATTAATAACCTGTTTAAAAACAACATTTGCAGAAAAACTTGGGACGAATATACTGCCATTGACTGCCCACATCGAATGACAGATTAATCGATAAAGAATAATCAGCTTAAATGAACTGTGTGAACGAAATGCTGCAAACTAATCAATTCAAGTGAAGTATTAAAGCAAAACTAAAATAGTCAACTAAAGATGATTCGTTTGCATTAACACTGCACTTGAGTTTTAAGTTAACAAGCCCTGAAATCTTGTAATCGACCAATTGTCAACTAATTTAATTCCAGTTATGTTTACTTTCTGTTTTTGTTAGTTACGCACAACACTTCACACTTTTTAGGAAACGTGCACCTTGATATTTGAACATCCAGTTGATTGTGTAGAATGGCATCTCAACAAGAAGATACAGGACCATCTGGAGAAGCTTTCCCAATTGCCAACCCTCTGATCGACCCTCCAGAAAGAACTCCGACCAGCTTGAGCCACAAAATCTTCAGACAACTGTGCATCCAGTTCGGTATTGCCGAAGCAGATGCTTTATTTCCTAGAGCAAACGACACTGCTGACAGGCCACCTCTTGGTTTTGTCGCAGTGAATCGTCAGATGTGCCTGAGCGGAGCCATTCCGCCTTTTAATGATTTCCTTCGACAGCTCCTTCTTCGATTAACTATCTCCCCCTTTCAGCTGTACCCTAATGGCCATGACATCTTAATGGGATTATGTGTATTGTTCAGGAGGACGCTCAACCGTTTTCCGAGCTTCGAAGAGATTTGTTACTTGTGCACTTTTGCTAGAAACAAAGATCACCCTTCTATCACACTTGTGAGAAGTGCTCGGAATCGTAAATTGATTCTGGACTTGCCCGAAAGTGCCCATGGATTCTTAAGTCAATTCTTCTTTGTCCGCTGTCCTCCGGGATTTTATGCCGTCTGGAGAGTCGGAAGTAAGATTGCCTTTCTCCGGTCTCTTCATTTTCTGAACTTCTCGGAATTCGAATTGTCAAATGCTTAACTTCGTTCTTTACTTTTTGCAGCACTTCCTCCTCCACTTCGAGATCCCAGCCTTAAGTCGACCTTAGATACTTTGAGTGCTGTGGATGCTGAAGAGAGGAGTGCCAAATTTTTGCTGAAAGATGAGTTTCTATACCAGTTCGGACTTTTGCACTCCTCCAGATCGACTCAGATTCGTGAAATCTCTAGTTCTAATACAGAAACATTAGCTGCCTCGGGCTCTCGAGCAGAGATATCAAATGCCCCAGCTTCTGGAGAAGAAGTTGCATCGGAAGGACCTATTGTAGAGGCAACTCTGATAAAATGCTCCGCATCTACTGATGTTGTGGGGTCGTCAGGCAAATTGACACTTTCCCCGGTCATCGAAGAAGATGAGGCTTCTCAACATTCCGGAAAGGCGATCAATGTGGGAATTGAAGGGAAAGGTCCCACCGGACATATTGGCGATGATATCTTCGAAGGGTTGAGTGATTTGATGGTAACCTCCCAGGAGTTATTTAAGGATGACATTCCAAAAGCTATTTCCCCTGTTGTCGAGGTGACTTCTTCTTTACGAGTTTCGACACCTTCTACACCAGTTGTTGCCGTTCCGACATTAAAGCGTGGTTTGTAGTTTGACGCACGTAGTTTGCACGCCGCACACACTTAAGATTTTTCAGCACTTATACGCACTTATCCTCTTTTTCTGGAAATTTCTAAACTTCATTTCTTTTCCATTTTCAGATTCTCCGATGGGGCGCACTGGCTCATATTACGACAAATTTCAGCGCCATGGAGGCCGCGGAGCTTATGACTTTAGGCAATACCTCGATGCCCTGAGGGAAACAGACGAAGAAAAAGCTATTAGGAAAGCTCGAGAGAGGCGGGACTATGAGCGTCAACATGGGAGGAGGGTTGAGCGGTATGACTCTTCTTATAGAGGCGACGATTCTCATAAGCGATAGTCTTATGATGATAAGGGGAAGACTCATATTGTTGACGATCCAAGCAAGCGGTCCAAGCCTAGTGACGCGTCTGCAATTTCTGAGAAGACCCCTGCTTCAATTCCTCCTAATATCCCCTCTGATTCTCCTGCTCTTGAAAAGTCTGATATCCAAACAATCATCAACAGACCCCAATATCAAGTTGGACAGGGTCCACCAACTCTTCAAAGTCGGTTCCCGCAATGGTGCTTAAAGGGGGTACGCTTCGACCTTGACTTGGTCCCAATCGATAAACCGGCCATGTTGTGTAATGTTGATGCCGTCAAACTTGATATCGAGAGGATGTCTGGATGGCAAAAGCTTGTTGACGAGCTGTAAAGGGTCAATCGTGCGAATCTTGAAGCCATGCTGACCATGGAGAATGATAAATCAGAATGGGACAAAATTTGTAAGCAACACGATGCTGAAATGAAGAGCATCTCTTATAATTATGGAAAGCTTGAAGCTGAAGTTGAAAGATTAAAGAGCGAGCTTGCTACTTCCTCCACTTCTTACTCGCAAAAGGAGGAGATGCTTCAAAAACAAGTTTGAGACGCTCACGCTGCTCAGCGAGATGCTGAAGCCAAACTTGAAACAGAGCAGCATATTACCGGGAAATATCGTGATGATGCTGTTCAGCTTCGGGAGAAAATTAGCTCTCGAGATTTGGAAATCGTCAGATTGCAAGCTCAGTTACTGAGAACTGAAAAAGAGCGTGATGAAGCTATCGCTGGGAAAGTTGCAGCCGAAGAGTCTCATGTGGCTACCAAAGCCAACATCAGCTCTACTCTTTTTGACTTTTATCTGCAAAGCGTTCTGGGTCATGGGAGCCTCTCTTTTCTGGGCCTTGAATATGAGATTACTCTGGCTGAAGTGTGGGAAGCCGCAGTTGATATGCTTGGCGGTGCCGGTTATGATGAGGCAGAGCTTGAGGCACGTTATCTTGACGATGAATCTCGTGTCGCTCTTGCCAGAGGAAAGGAGCAACTTGCCAAAGCACGAGCTAAGTCGACGGGAGATGAATACCTGAAAGAGGAAGCTCCTTCAACTGCCCTTGTTCATACTTCAACCTTGGCTGGTGTCAACATTATAGATTCCAGTGCCCATTCTTCGCTTCCTGCTAAAGTTGACACTGAAATTGTGACTACTCCTACCGAGGAAGAGGCTCTGGAAGATATTGGGGCTGAGAAATTCAAGATTAATCTTTCAAAGCCAACTTCTCCAGGTAACTTTGATGTCGACCCGGATTCCGTGAATCACTTATTTGATTTAACCGAGTTTGACGAACTTCTTACTTATTACTTAAGCTTTGATGAATCAATATCTTCTCTTTTCTCGGAGAATACCGGTTTTAACTTCTTTTCTTCTGCAGCGGAAGTTCCGAAAGCTGCGCCAACTTCCCCTTCTCCGGCTGCTGTTCCTCCTCCTTCCCAAGTCACTCCTCTGTCTGCTTCTCAACCAGGATCACAAGAAGAGAAAATAGAAGCCCTCAAAGACTTGGATGATCCGGTTGTTTCGCAAGAGCAAAAGACTAGGGAACTTGAAGAAGGCGAAAAGACCCCGGAGCGAACTTATGATGACGACACAAAACTTTCTGAGTTTTTCACTCCGGGAAGCGAGTCTTCTTCCAAGAGGAAAGGGAAGCGCGCAATGAAGAAGAAGAAGAAGAGCGCTTCGGCTGACGAAAAGAATGTTGAAGAAGATCCATCTGCTCCTCCTTCTCCTCCTTCCCCGACTAATCCACAACGGCTTCCAAAACTGATTATCAAGCCGGGAAAGAGTTCTAAGGGTGGTCGGAAGAAGGAATGATAAGCTAGACTCTATGCTTCTTGTTTTGCTTTTTTGGATGTATTGACCGGAAATTGTGCGGGTACCGGTCCCCGCTTCTTTTTGAGATCTGCACATGTAAAGAATTTTCACAGTATTGAATAAAATAATTCTTTTACTTGTATGAATTCTTATGTATGTAAGAATACATCTATCTCTCATTTTAGTGTAAAATAAGCGATTCTTTTTATTTGTACAAACTTTTTGTCTGTGTTTGAGAATGCGTTTATTCCACATCTTTTCCGCGTGATATTGTAATGTGCTTGTGGTATGTCGCTTGAATACTACTTTTATTGTTGTAGTTTTATTATATGATATTGCCCCTATACCACAAGTGCATTGCAATATCTTTTTGCTTTAGCGAGACTTGTACTCTTATTTTTGGAGAATAATTATTCCGTCTTTGAGGAAACAATTATTCTACTTAAATGGAGCGTGTCTCATTTTGGAGAAGTTTTAACGCTTCAACCTTCGGAGATGGTCACTTCATATTTTTGAGAAGTGAATTCTCCTACGCGGTAGAGCGGGCCTCTAAAGAGGATTTTACTTAGCACTTCAATTTCTGGGGAAGAATTTTTCAAGATGAACAAGTAGATCTTCCTTGAGAGTTGAAGTGTGCCTCTAAGGAAGCCTTTTTGGTATTTTTGAGGAGTAGCATTTAGACTCCGAAGAGTAGCATTATGCTTTGTGAAGTAGCGTTGTGCCCCCGGAGAGGTCTTGTGCTTCCGGAGAAGTCTTTTATTTATGCTTGCGAAGAAGTCTTGTGCCTCCGAAGAGGTTTTGTGCCTCCGAAGAGGTATTGTGCCTCCGGAGAGGTCTTGTGTGCCTTGGGGAAGGTCTTCTACCTCCGAAGTGGGCAGTATGTGCCTTTGGGGAAGGCTTGTGCCTCGTAAGAGGGCTTGTGGTGCCTCGGGAGAGGTCTTATGCCTCCGAAGAGGTCTTGTGCCCCCGAAGAGGTCTTGTGCCCCCGAAGAGGTCTTGTGCCCCCGAAGAGGTCTTGTGCCTCCGAAGAGGTCTTTATTTGATTGTCTGGAAGTTACTTTCTCACAGTTAAATGGATTCACAGGGCGGACGCCAGTTATTTAATTGGATGTTCGTTCGCACAAACGATCGCAATTAGTTAACAAAGGCCTTGCCTTATTGATTCCATCAACCTTTTTGTTGAGAAGAGCATTTCCATTTATTGGCGTGCCTCCAAAGAGGGCTTGTGCCTCCGTAAAGGGCTTTATTCTCCGAAGAGTTGCGCCTCCGAAGAGGGCTTGTGCCTCCGAAGAGGGATTTTTTTGATCAGCTCGCCCATGTCTCTTTGTCGTTTGCTCATTAATGGTCCCCTGTTATTGTCTCCGAGCCTATGTTCCTTTCCTTTGTAAGCAGTTTGCTTTATCCAATGGAGTGTACTTCACTGTTGATTGATTCCATGGGACAGGCGCAAGTTATTTAATCAGATGTCTGTTTATACAAACGATCGTAATTAGTTAACAAGCGTCTAGTTCCTTTTCTTTGGAAAAGTGTCTTTTTGGTGGAATCATCAACTTTTGGTGTAAAGTTCATCTTATGTTGGATTTGAATTTGGAACTTTCTGTGGCTTGAAATTTGTTTATTGAGTGATTTATGGGGTTCACTTGGCATTGCGATGGGTAAGCTTTGTTTTAATGACCTGCAATATTAAATCGATATTTTAGCAATACATTTAGAGTATTTACACATCGAAATAAAACAGGCATTTTATAATAGTCAAGAACACAAAATTTATATTCTTTATTATTGATTCCCACTGATTTCTCAGTGGTTTACAATACGAGAGTTATACATCTAACATTATTTTTACAAATTTAAACAATGCTATTAAGTAGAAATTGGATGCAAGCGATTGTTGTTTCTGAATCTCCGGATTGAATTTCCATTTCCACTGGACTCGTAGTTTTTTGGATTCATATGTCAGAAAGATTGGAAGATGTCCCAGCTGCAGTCTTGTGGGTAGTTAGCAGTCGTCCCAATCCCTGCCTGTTGGGTAAGGACCCCCTGTGACAACGTTAATGACAAGCTTTTCGGAATCTTGCACTGTAGTGTTGTTGTCAGAGCCAGATCGATAGACAGGATGTTGTTGCCCCTGAGTGGATGAGGTTGGGTCGACTCTGTTGCTCTTCACATATTGCTGTAGTTTACCCTGTTTCAGCAACTCTTCAATCACATTCTTTAACTGGCGACATTGGTCAGTATCATGGCCAGGTTGATTGTGGAATTGACAGAATTTCCCATTACGCACTGCACCTCTCCCCATCTCAAGTGGTTTAGGATACTTGACAACATCTTTTGTTGCAAAAAAGATATTCTCCGGTGTGTCAATTAAGGGAGTGAAATCTGAAGAATTAAAGCGGCAAGGTTTCTTCTCATTTCCATGCTTCTTTACTCCGTCATTTTCCCTTTTCTGGTTTCCCGATTCTCTTTTGTTAGGGGCAACATCGTTATTCTTGACTTCGGCAACAACTGCTTTTGCAGACATATGAAGGCTTTCTAGACGCATGAATTCGTCGGCCTTTTTATAGAATTTCTCAAGTGAGTTTGGCTCCTTCATTTTTAACCATCTTCCGAATTCACTTGATTGGTTGATGGCTCGCACCAGGTAAGTCAGGATCATACGGGGTTCTGCATTATCCACTTCGGCTAGGGCTATATTGAAACGGTTCAAGAAAGATCTAATAGATTCTCCGGGAACTTGTTCAAGATTAGATAGTGACATCATATCCTTAGCTCTTGAAGCGTACAACCTGAACTGATCCTGGAATTTTCGAGTCAAATCATAGAATTGATCTATGGGCCGAACTGGTAGCTTTGTGAACCAAAGTAGGGCCACTCCTTCCAAGTACACTGGAAAGTATCGGCATTTTATCTCATCTGACGCCCTTGCACCGGTCATATGCCAATCGTACTTGTATAGGAAATGATTAGGGTCGCTTGTCCCTCGATAAGCCAGGATAGTAGGAGGTACAAATTTTCTTGGAAACTCTGCTTTCAGGATCCTCTCGGTAAATGGAGTTCTACTTGGTGCAAATCCCCAATCACTCTCATTTTCTTCCCTCAGCATGCTCTCTTTCATGATTCGGTGAACCATCCCTGATAGGTATTCTTCATTGTTCAGAGTCATTGTTGGGCAGACATCAGCCATTCTTTCAGAAGTTTGCCTGGGCAAATGCTCGCGAAAAGTTGGCTGCGGCCTTGGACCTTCAGCTTGGAAAGGTGGCATTTCGGCGTTGCCAGCTGCGCTTTGAGGAATATCTTTCTCTTGGGAATTATGAGCATCTTCGGTGAAGACTGTTTCATTGTTTTCTGGCCGTTGATTTGCCCCAAGTAGAGCGTTTAATCTGTCCATCATTAAGGCGTTTTGGGCTTCAATTTACTGATATAATCCCGACACTTTGTCGTCTAATTCAGCCCTTGTGACTCCAACAGCAGGAGTTGCCTGATTTGCTGTTGGGGAATCGGAGGTTCCCTCATGAGGATTTGTGGATTTGGTAAATCTACCCTTTCTTCCAGGAGCCATGATTTCAGATAAACTTCTGGTCTTTAGAGAGATTCTTTCAACAAACTCTTGCGGAGCAATGGTGAGAATATTCCTGAGTTCAACTCTCAATGAAAGCACCAAAATGTTAACGCTGAAAATTGAACGCTAACACCCAGTGTGTGTAATGACAATGTGAAAGCACCACCCGTTGGTACGGGAACAGAATATAAGCTGAATATAACGACCCAGAATTTTGGACCATTCGCATCCATTATAAGTGTATAGGTAGACACTCATGCCGGAATTGAATTGCTCAAAATACCGCGTTGTTAATTTAAATTTGGCAAAACTGAACATATACAGTAAATAAGTAATCACAAATCACAGACACAGAGTAATAAATGCAGCGGAAATAAAAGAGATAGTAGTTCATGAAGCTACTATATGAATATATAAGATACATCAGAGTTTACAACAGAAGAGTAATACGATACATCATATACAAATCAGAATACATCACTGGAATCATCGAATACTGACAACAGAATAGATGGCTGGATCTTCAAGCAAAGCTCCAACTTCAAAGGTGAGTCTCGAATACTGGTACACTCAGTCTGACCCGAGCGTAAAGCAAAACACAAAACACTCGAGTCAGGATTAACATTCTTATATCAATAAATCCAACTCAAGTGAAATAGCAATTGAAATACAAGTAAGTCAAAGGATGTTTGGAATAACCATACTTTAAGGGTCCGTTAAACTATCTACTAGGTAGTAGTGTACGATAAGTAGATAATGTCTACAGTAATATAAAGTATCAAAATAGTGTTAAGGCGTTACCATTATCCCCCTTAACACATTTTATATAAGCGTTATAGTCTATACAGCACTGTAAACTCCACCGTAAACTAGTGGGCTATCAGGGAGTACTCCATAGGTATAACACAAAACAAATTCGTAGTGGTCGCGTATAAAGGGATACAAGTATGACAAGGCACATGAGGCAATACCCAAGGTAGTGATACTACCGTTTTCCTGATCCGGACTGGTGAGAACGCATCGTCGCAGCGATCGCAACACCGTGAAAAAACACTCCCAAAATCAAGGGTGCACCAATCGACAACAAGTATTGAGTAGTTCGAAGAAGTGTGTTCACTTGAGGTAGCTAACCTCCATTAGCCCGGCACGGCTCCTGTTTTAGTCATTTCCAATTTGACACAAGTGTCAAGGCTATCCATCATCGTTCTCTTTCTTCAGTCATCACGAACATCATTCCAACCACTTCATTCTGGATCACACTCCGCGTATAGTTATTAAAGTGGTTTTCGGTTTAGACAGAGAGTATGTCCATAACCGATTCCGGTCTCTTTAATAACTTTCGTAATTATTACACCGATTGGTCGTTTATATATTTCAAAAACCAAATCAAATTCAATTTCAATTAGAATTGTAAATCAACATTTCGTTTGTCTTTCTAAATCAATTTCCATAATTTACGTTTCAAAACTTCCAAATTACCATTTCAAAATCTTATAATTCAATTTCAATTTCTATTTAAAACAATTCAAATATTGATTCAAGTTCGAATATTAGTTTCATTTCGAAAACATTTAAATTAATTTAATTTAACATTCAAATCAATTTAAATTCATTTATCGATTTCATTCAATATTCATTAAGTAAATTTGCCATTCAAAACAATTTCTATTAAATTTCCAATTCATTAAATCCATTTTTAAAATTCAACTTCATTATATCAAAACTTACAAATTGAATTAAATTAAATTCATCAAATCAAATTTTTTTAAATTTCAAGTCTTACATTAATTTCAATAAATCACATTTTATTTCTTGTTAAAGAAATTCAATTTCACTTATTTACTTACTTAAATAATTTTCCAAAACTTAATTAATAAAGAAACTCAATTTCAATTATTTACGAAGTAAAATTCACTTATTCAAAGTTCAATTTCACTTATTAAAGAATTCAATTTAATTTAATCATTAAATAATTCAATCTTATTTAATTATTAAATAATTCAAAACTTAATTATTTAAATAATTTCAGAGTTTAATAATTTCAAACTTACTTATTAAATCATTTCAAACTTAATTCAATCATTTCTCAAATTTAACAACGTTCTTTCATCAATTACATTTATTAATATTTTGTTTCAGATTATTAAACATTAACATTTTCCTTTCATTAAAAATTCAAATTTCAACTTTGTTTCAAAACATATTATTTATTCAAATAAAATCTTCATTTATCTTTAAATCAAATTATTGACCAATCGGGTTTTATTTAATTCTCTATCCTAGGTCAAGTTCATTTGGGTATTTATCATTTCAACCCGATTCCAATTCAATTCAAAATCAAAACATAGCAAAGGGAACTTGCAGTGTGATAACTGGGATGGTTTCAAAGTAAATAAACAAGCAAGAAAAACAATCAATATCAATCCAATAATCAATTCAAATAATCCCGAAATAACCGTATTAATTCGCATTGTTATTTGTACGAATTAATATAATTATTTCTAGAATCTACACTATCATTTCATGTAGATTAAAGATTATTACATTACGGTTTTCACTTGCCATTCAATTTCAATTTTTACACTACAACAATTAATCCAATATACATCGATGGTTCAAAGTGTAATTATCGCTATTCTATATGTCAATTAATTTAACAAATAAAAGGGGTCATATTCAACTAATCAGATTCAACATATATGTCAATTCAAATTTTTAATTATCCTACGTCAAATTTACTTGCATAATATTTATCACTTTATACATGACAATTTTAACGTCCATTTGTAAACATCAAACAATCAGTCATTTAACAATCAAACTGGATTATCATTGCATATATAACAGATATTGGCGTCAGATGTCACAGGTGCACCGATATAGGTAATAACAGTGTAAATATCTAACAGCAGCATATTTCAATTGTCGTTACAATTGAAATCAAATTTAATAAATAAAAGAACGTTAATCGTGAGTGAGTGCTCACTTTCCAAGGCTAGATAGATTCGACAATGGAATGAGTTTTCGGATCCAAGCATGAATTTCAGAGTGAAGAAAGATTGGCATGAATTTGCTGAATAGAGCTGATAACAGGAATTTGTGAAAACAAATTAAACCAGTTTCGATCTAAACTGAAAATATATACATTATTATCATATATTATGTATATAATTTTCAATATTTTAAATCTAAGACAAATATTAAAATAATATAAAAATCATTATTCTTAAAACACATAGATTTTTAAAGTCAAAAATAAAGTTAAAACACATGTAACTTAAAGTTGATATACTTACAAATGCATAAACATAAGTATAAACGTGCATACATACCAACCACATAAACTTTCACTGTAAAACAGATATTTTAAAACAACACATACTTTATAATAACTCAGATTTCGAAATGGTAACATCACCACAAACACCATACATTGTATCCACTTACAAAGCAAAACAAACATATCCAACTCTTAAAAATCAATATCCGGTTTCAACTTTAAAACAAATTTTTTCGAAACATCAATATAAATATAAAGTTAAAAATTAAAGATGTTGACTCATGTATATTATACTTAAAATCGAACCACAACTTGATATAGTAAAGCTTGAAATCAACAAACAAAACCACATATATGAACTTACACATCGTATGAGTATATACAGTATACATATGATCTATCTTCTATGTAATATACACCGTAACTCATATATACTATTTTACTACATTATACTATGAGCAGCATTTTATATATGATCTATTATAAATCTATACATTAAAAATTTAACAGTTTTATATAACTGATGTATATATAAATTTCAAATTATAAACTTATACAGACCAGCCTATATATAAACATGAAATGCAGACAGATGTACTAAAAGCAAGACATACTTTTATAAACACACATTATTCTATAGTTATATACTTCTCATATTATATAGGTTACTGTATCAATACATATATATGACTCAATATTTTGATATATAACTAACAATAAACGAAATCTATAATAGAACTTAGATAACTATATATACGAAACAATAATGCTTCAACTTGTATATATAATAAGTACTAAAATATTACTCTGGACCATTATTTTACTTCGCATCTTGACATCAAGCTATATATAAAAGAAAAAACAAACGTAGCTTGTATATAACTGGTTTATATAACATACTGTAAACAAATGGGTTTACACAATATATAATATATATATGGACATCTGCATATTAACATAAGCCGATATATAGACTTAAGTATATAAAAATTTAATATCAAATAAGAAAATAAATTACCTATATACAAACAAATGGGAGGTATGCATATGTTGAAACTCGGCTAATCACATTTTGATAGAGGAGAGGAGAAGGTGGCACAAGATACAGCTCGACCTGATGGTGCTCGTGAGGTGATGGCACAAAAGAGAGGCGGAAGACTTCGATGATGTGGGCTCGGAGGTTGCGGGCTAGGCGGAGGGAAGCTTGGACGATGATTGCACGGCAAGCGTTGGTTGAAGTGTGGAGTAAGTTTCGGCCTAGGAAAATGGAGGGGACAGAGAGGGAAGCCCCGCCAAGAAGAGCATGCATGGGCAGGCCGAGGCTGGAGGAAGGCGAGATGGAGTTGTTCGGCTTCATGGTCGGGTGGAAGGTGGTGGTTGCAACATGGAATGGTGGAGCGAGTTTGGATTGTTGATGTGCTGGGAGGCAAAGAAGAAGATGGCCAAAAGTCGGCTGGGTGTTGTCTCGGTGATGGGTGGAGAGTTCAATCGGCAAGCTTTACGTGCTCGGAAATGGCTACAGGAAAAATGAAAATAGGAGGAAGAATAAATGAAGGAAAGATGTCTTCATGGGAAGAGGAGAAGTCTTTACGTGCTCGGAAATGATGAAGTACCAAGCTACAGCTAATAATGTATTTGAACGCTAGGAAATAGCAATAGTCGGCATTGAGTTCTCTAGGGAATATAAAACAGCCTGTCGTTGTTTGAACAGGTAAGAAACGAATAGTTACGTCCAAAGCCAAAAGATTTTAAAACCTGTACCAATATGAAATAGTTTTAGTGGATTCTGTTACATATCGGACTTCAAACACAGTATTGAATATACCGTAGAAATTTAGCACGACGAACCGATCAAAACGGTATACAGATATTGGTGGTTCGATTGAATTATAAAATTTCGAATTTTCTACTAGCGGAAAATGCAGCAAAAACGTAACAAAATAAGATCGATGGAGTTAAAGAAGTCCGAATTTTGAAAAACGAAAAAATGACGTTTGCTCAGAAGATGGTTTAGAATTTTTTCTATGTAAAAATATTTAGGTTTCGGAAACATTTTATTTTCATCGCTTTTTAACTGATTAAATTGAAATAAATTTACGCGCGAAATAAACTTTCATATTTTCTGACGAAAATTTACAGTTTGCTATGTTTAACTAGACGCATTCCAAATAATAATTTTTTATTTCAAAATTTTATCATTTAAAATTTCACAACATTTCAACTAATTACGTTATTAAAACAGTTAAAATTTACGGGTCGTTACACTCTCCCCCACTCAAAACTTTTCGTCCCCGAAAAGGAACGAGGTAGAAGAATAGAAACAACCAGAAAGAAAAACAGATTTGAAATACAAAATAACAATTAATTTAAACCATATAAATTCAAATTTAAATTAATTGATATTCAATAATTTATTTAATCCATTTGATTTCACTAAAATCAATCTCAACTATTTCTAAATTCATTATCTTATTATCCAATTATCTTCAACTTACAATTTCTAAAACCATAAATTTGAATAGTCTTTTATTATAATCATATTTTTTCAGCAATTTAAATTCTTCTTTATTCCAAATTATTGTTAAATTTATTCTACTTAATATATCTAATCACATATATTTAACCCATATAAATTAATTTAAAACATAAAAGTTTCGATTTAAATTAATTTGCATCTATTAATCTCTTTTAAATTCAAGGTATTTTCATATGTTGATCAAATTTCAATTTATTAATTAACCTTCAAAACAAAATTTATTTTTCAATTATCTTATTATTCTATTTATCTCTATTATAATTAAAATTTAAGTGTATAACATTTATTATAACCACTCAAATTTTATTTATAAATTCAATTTATATTATATATTATCCAATTACATATTCAACTTCTGAATGATTTAGGTAAGTTGTATTAGAATGCAGTTGAACAATATACAAATAAAATTTTTCAAATTCAATTATTCTAGTTTAAATATTTATTCCAAATTTTGGTTTTATTTATAATTAAAATCACCCTTTAACAAAATTTAAGAATTAGATCTCTGATTTACTTTAAACAATTTAGAGATATCTCTATATATTTATATCAAATCAAATTAAATTTTTTAAAATAAGATACCTATATATATATAAATCAAATTATACTGAAGAAATTCAAATCAAAATATTTTTCAAAACAAAACCGTAGCAAAGCTACATAATAGTATCTCTGCTTCGAAACTCGAAAATAAATGTCGATGATGCGGCCGTCATTACCGAAATTATTTTCCTGTGACAAAATAGGAGAGCACTGATTTAAACATTTAAAATTCTTTGAAATGATTTCAATTTGAAAATATTTTAAAACTATACACCTAAAACTTTCAAATCAAAGTTGGAAATCACCAGAAATTAAATTCTCAAATTCTGATTTAAATCCATTTGAATTCCAAATTAAAATTTTAAACCATGTTCTATAATTTCATTTATTTATCATATTAGAATAATAAATGGTTTTCCAAACAATAAATGAAAATTAAATATTATCATTTTTGACAACAGATTCATTAACAATTTAATTTCAGAAAACTTATATTTATATGTAAGATAATCATACAAAACTTCTATTTTATTTATCAAATTTGAAAACGATATTGTGTCAGTTTGCTCTGCTCAAGTGTTTTGGAAATCCTATCGATAGCGTTGATCAGACGAATCGATCGAAAACCCAAATCAACATCAACAACTCAAACAACACAATTTAAAAACATTTTAAAATTAATTTACAATACACTTCCTCACTCGACGATACAACATGGATTTCAAAGCAAGGATAGGGATTCAAATTTTTGATAGACTCAAATCAAAGAGAATTTCGATTCGAAGATAGGTTTGAAACAAAGACGAGATAATTAAATAACAAAATAAGGTGATGGATAAGTTTAGATAAATCGCGGGCAACCTTAACCGGGTCGACCGTGACTTCAAAATAAGATCGGTGTAGAATTCCGAGGTAAATCGACATTCGATCTCAAGAAATAGAATTCCGGTATAGCAGGAGATATATAGCATCGTAAACCGAGGATACAGAAATCTTCGGTGAATCAATGCCTATTGTAAAGGAGTTTCATCCCTTTTCAAATCATTCAAAGTTTGGCGAGACCGCCGATCCATTATAAAGATCATTCAAAGTGGAGTTATGGGATGCTCCAGAATTGAAAGAAGACGAATAGTGAGGGACACGAATGAAATTTGGAACCGTAGGGAACGTTCCAAAATTCAAAGGAATCGAGTCAAAGGAAGAGATTAAAACTCGAATGAGAGTGATTCTGTAAATACATTTACCATATATGCTAAATTTTGCCTAGAGCTACCAAAGCTCTGATACCAACTATAACGACCCAGAATTTTGGACCATTCGCATCCATTATAAGTGTATAGGTAGACACTCATGCCGGAATTGAATTGCTCAAAATACCGCGTTGTTAATTTAAATTTGGCAAAACTGAACATATACAGTAAATAAGTAATCACAAATCACAGACACAGAGTAATAAATGCAGCGGAAATAAAAGAGATAGTAGTTCATGAAGCTACTATATGAATATATAAGATACATCAGAGTTTACAACAGAAGAGTAATACAATACATCAGATACAAATCAGAATACATCACTGGAATCATCGAATACTGAAAGCAGAATAGATGGTTGGATCTTCAAGCAAAGCTCCAACTTCAAAGGTGAGTCTCGAATACTGGTACACTCAGTCTGACCCGAGCGTAAAGCAAAACACAAAACACTCGAGTCAGGATTAACATTCTTATATCAATAAATCCAACTCAAGTGAAATAGCAATTGAAATACAAGTAACTCAAAGGATGTTTGGAATAACCATCCTTTAAGGGTCCGTTAAACTATCTACTAGGTAGTAGTGTACGATAAGTAGATAATGTCTATCAGTAATATAAAGTATCAAAATAGTGTTAAGGCGTTACCATTATCCCCCTTAACACATTTTATATAAGCGTTATAGTCTATACAGCACTGTAAACTCCACCGTAAACTAGTGGGCTATCAGGGAGTACTCCATAGGTATAACACAAAACAAATTCGTAGTGGTCGCGTATAAAGGGATACAAGTATGACAATGCACATGAGGCAATACCCAAGGTAGTGATACTACCGTTTGCCTGATCCGGACTGGTGAGAACGCATCGCCGCAGCGATCGCAACACCGTGAAACAACACTCTCAAAATCAAGGGTGCACCAATCGACAACAAGTAATGAGTAGTTCGAAGAAGTGTGTTCACTTGAGGTAGCTGACCTCCATTGGCCCGGCACGGCTCATGTTTTAGTCATTTCCAATTTGACACAAGTGTCAAGGCTATCCATCATCGTTCTCTTTCTTCAGTCATCACGAACATCATTCCAACCACTTCATTCTGGATCACACTCCGCGTATAGTTATTAAAGTGGTTTTCGGTTTAGACAGAGAGTATGTCCATAACCGATTCCGGTCTCTTTAATAACTTTCACAATTATTACACCGATTGGTCGTTTATATATTTCAAAAACCAAATCAAATTCAATTTCAATTAGAATTGTAAATCAACATTTCGTTTGTCTTTCTAAATCAATTTCCATAATTTACGTTTCAAAACTTCCAAATTACCATTTCAAAATCTTATAATTCAATTTCAATTTCTATTTAAAACAATTCAAATATTGATTCAAGTTCGAATATAAGTTTCATTTCGAAAACATTTAAATTAATTTAATTGAACATTCAAATCAATTTAAATTCATTTATCGATTTCATTCAATATTCATTAAGTAAATTTGCCATTCAAAACAATTTCTATTAAATTTCCAATTCATTAAATCCATTTTTAAAATTCAACTTCATTATATCAAAACTTACAAATTGAATTAAATTAAATTCATCAAATCAAATTTTTTTAAATTTCAAGTCTTACATTAATTTCAATAAATCACATTTTATTTCTTGTTAAAGAAATTCAATTTCACTTATTTACTTACTTAAATAATTTTCCAAAACTTAATTAATAAAGAAACTCAATTTCAATTATTTACGAAGTAAAATTCACTTATTCAAAGTTCAATTTCACTTATTAAAGAATTCAATTTAATTTAATCATTAAATAATTCAATCTTATTTAATTATTAAATAATTCAAAACTTAATTATTTAAATAATTTCAGAGTTTAATAATTTCAAACTTACTTATTAAATCATTTCAAACTTAATTCAATCATTTCTCAAATTTAACAACGTTCTTTCATCAATTACATTTATTAATATTTTGTTTCAGATTATTAAACATTAACATTTTCCTTTCATTAAAAATTCAAATTTCAACTTCGTTTCAAAACATATTATTTATTCAAATAAAATCTTCATTTATCTTTAAATCAAATTATTGACCAATCGGGTTTTATTTAATTCTCTATCCTAGGTCAAGTTCATTTGGGTATTTATCATTTCAACCCGATTCCAATTCAATTCAAAATCAAAACATAGCAAAGGGAACTTGCAGTGTGATAACTGGGATGGTTTCAAAGTAAATAAACAAGCAAGAAAAACAATCAATATCAATCCAATAATCAATTCAAATAATCCCGAAATAACCGTATTAATTCGCATTGTTATTTGTACGAATTAATATAATTATTTCTAGAATCTACACTATCATTTCATGTAGATTAAAGATTATTACATTACGGTTTTCACTTGCCATTCAATTTCAATTTTTTCACTACACCAATTAATCCAATATACGTCGATGGTTCAAAGTGTAATTATCGCTATTCTATATGTCAATTAATTTAACAAATAAAAGGGGTCATATTCAACTAATCAGATTCAACATATATGTCAATTCAAATTTTTAATTATCCTACGTCAAATTTACTTGCATAATATTTATCACTTTATACATGACAATTTTAACGTCCATTTGTAAACATCAAACAATCAGTCATTTAACAATCAAACTGGATTATCATTGCATATATAACAGATATTGGCGTCAGATGTCACAGGTGCACCGATATAGGTAATAACAGTGTAAATATCTAACAGCAGCATATTTCAATTGTCGTTTCAATTGAAATCAAATTTAATAAATAAAAGAACGTTAATCGTGAGTGAGTGCTCACCTTCCGAGGCTAGATAGATTCGACAATGGAATGAGTTTTCGGATCCAAGCATGAATTTCAGAGTGAAGAAAGATTGGCATGAATTTGCTGAATAGAGCTGATAACAGGAATTTGTGAAAACAAATTAAACCAGTTTCGATCTAAACTGAAAATATATACATTATTATCATATTATATGTATATAATTTTCAATATTTTAAATCTAAGACAAATATTAAAATAATATAAAAATCATTATTCTTAAAACACATAGATTTTTAAAGTCAAAAATAAAGTTAAAACACATGTAACTTAAAGTCGATATACTTACAAATGCATAAACATAAGTATAAACGTGCATACATACCAACCACATAAACTTTCACTGTAAAACAGATATTTTAAAACAACACATACTTTAAAATAACTCAGATTTCGAAATGGTAACATCACCACAAACATCATACATTGTATCCACTTACAAAGCAAAACAAACATATCCAACTCTTAAAAATCAATATCCGGTTTCAACTTTAAAACAAATTTTTTCGAAACATCAATATAAATATAAAGTTAAAAATTAAAGATGTTGACTCATGTATATTATACTTAAAATCGAACCACAACTTGATATAGTAAAGCTTGAAATCAACAAACAAAACCACATATATGAACTTACACATCGTATGAGTATATACAGTATACATATGATCTATCTTCTATGTAATACACACCGTAACTCATATATACTATTTTACTACATTATACTATGAGCAGCATATTATATATGATCTATTATAAATCTATACATTAAAAATTTAACAGTTTTATATAACTGATGTATATATAAATTTCAAATTATAAACTTATACAGACCAGCCTATATATAAACATGAAATGCAGACAGATGTACTAAAAGCAAGACATACTTTTATAAACACACATTATTCTATAGTTATATACTTCTCATATTATATAGGTTACTGTATCAATACATATATATGACTCAATATTTTGATATATAACTAACAATAAACGAAATCTATAACAGAACTTAGATAACTATATATACGAAACAATAATGCTTCAACTTGTATATATAATAAGTACTAAAATATTACTCTGGACCATTATTTTACTTCGCATCTTGACATCAAGCTATATATAAAAGGAAAAACAAACGTAGCTTATATATAACTGGTTTATATAACATACTGTAAACAAATGGGTTTACACAATATATAATATATATATATATGGACATCTGCATATTAACATAAGCCGATATATAGACTTAAGTATATAAAAATTTAATATCAAATAAGAAAATAAATTACCTATATACAAACAAATGGGAGGTATGCATATGTTGAAGCTCGGCTGATCACATTTTGACAGAGGAGAGGAGAAGGTGGCACAAGATACAGCTCGACCTAATGGTGCTCGTGAGGTGATGGCACAAAAGAGAGGGGGAAGACTTCGGTGATGTGGGCTTGGAGGTTGCGGGCTAGGCGGAGGGAATCTTGGACGATGATTGCACGGCAAGCGTTGATTGAAGTGTGGAGTAAGTTTCGGCCTAGGAAAGTGGAGGGGACAGAGAGGGAAGCCCCGCCAAGAAGAGCATGTGTGGGCAGGCCGAGGCTGGAGGAAGGCGAGATGGAGTTGTTCGGCTTCATGGTCGGGTGGAAGGTGGCGGTTGCAACATGGAACGGTGGAGCGAGTTTGGATTGTTGATGTGCTGGGAGGCAAAGAAGAAGATGGCCAAAAGTCGGCTGGGTGTTGTCTCGGTGATGGGTGGAGAGTTCAATCGGCAAGCTTTACGTGCTCGGAAATGGCTACAGGAAAAATGAAAATAGGAGGAAGAATAAATGAAGGAAAGATGTCTTCATGGGAAGAGGAGAAGTCTTTACGTGCTCGGAAATGATGAAGTACCAAGCTACAGCTAATAATGTATTTGAACGCTAGGAAATAGCAATAGTCGGCATTGAGTTCTCTAGGGAATATAAAACAGCCTGTCGTTGTTTGAACAGGTAAGAAACGAATAGTTACGTCCAAAGCCAAAAGATTTTAAAACTTGTACCAATATGAAATTGTTTTAGTGGATTCTGTTACGTATCAGACGTCAAACACAGTATTGAATATACCGTAGAAATTTAGCACGACGAACCGATCAAAACGGTATACAGATATTGGTGGTTCGATTGAATTATAAAATTTCGAATTTTCTACTAGCGGAAAATGCAGCAAAAACGTAACAAAATAAGATCGACGGAGTTAAAGAAGTCCGAATTTTGAAAAATGAAAAAATGACGTTTGCTCAGAAGATGGTTTAGAATTTTTTCTATGTAAAAATATTTAGGTTTCGGAAATATTTTATTTTCATCGCTTTTTAACTGATTAAATTGAAGTAAATTTACGCGCGAAATAAACTTTCATATTTTCTGACGAAAATTTACAGTTTGCTATGTTTAATTAGACGCATTCCAAATAATAAATTTTTATTTCAAAATTTTATCGTTTAAAATTTCACAACATTTCAACTAATTACGTTATTAAAATAGTTAAAATTTACGGGTCGTTACACTGAAAATAGCAGAAAACGGTAAAGGAACAACAGATTTATAGTGGTTCGGCCCGTAATTGAGCTTACGTCTACTTTATAGTCCTTTATTGCTGATTCTGGTTACAAAATGATACAATGCTCTTCAAAATACAATATATTTCGATTCCTAAACACTTTAAACTATTAGCTCAAGCTTCGATGTTGAAGATCTCTTTGAATTCATGTTGAAAGCGGTAGATTCCTCTCAAAGCTTGTTGTAATGTCTTGAGTGATTAGAGTTCTTCAAATGTTGGATGAGTTGAGAGTTCGGCAGAGTAACGACGCTTCAGAAAATGATTGGCCAAAAGTCCCTTTTGCCGTTGGAGTTAGGGGGTATTTATAGGGGTTGATTCTGGACGGAAGTTAGGTCGTAGGTCGCGAGCTAAGTTAGGTCGTAGGTCGCGAGCGACCTAAGGTAGGTCGTGATCCACTTCGCGACTTAGGAAGTTGGTCTGATAGAGTTGCTCTCGGTCTTATCTGGATAAGGTGGCAAGTAGTAGGTCGTTGGCGACCTAAGGAAAAGGCACATAAGGAGTTGTCTGAACTTGTTTAAACTTGGCAAGTTTTAGGTCGTGAGCGACCTAAGGTAGGTCGTAGGTCGTGAGCGACCTAAGAAGCAGTTGCTAAGAAGTTAGGTCGCTAGGTCGTAGCTTTTCATAGGTCGCAGATACCTTCAGTAGTTAGGTCGCGGAGTCCCTTAGGTCGCGGACTTTTAGGTCGCTGGAGAAGTTAAGTCGTGATACTTCATAAGTCGTCAGTACTCTTAGGTCGCAGATACCTTCTAGGTTGTTGGCTCATGAAGTTCTTAGGTCGTGACATTCTTTAGGTCGCGAAGTCCCTTTAGTAGTTAGGTCGCGAAGCTTTTAGGTTGCAGAGTTTTAGGTCGCCAAGCCTTTAGGTTGCAGAGTTTTAGGTCGCCAGAAAACAAGGAGTTAACAGAGATAAATTTCAAGAAAAATCTATAATCTATAACTCCCCCTGAATTTGTGCCGATATCTTGTAATCCTACAATTTTTTTTAGTGCAGTGCAATACTTCTTCTCCCCCTTTGTCATCGACAAAAAGGAGAGAGATATATGTGGGAACATATATACACAACATATGATAACTTATAACATCAACAAAGACAAATCTCACAACACATACAACAATAAAAACACACAATATGAACAACAACAATAATTATAACAACTACAAAACATTTGTAATAAGAGGTAAATTAGATGTACCGTTATTGCTCACATCGCCTTTGCCGATGATGTATCCTTTGGAATTGTCTCTAAAAGTGACAGAACCTCCATCTGAGTAAATAATGTTTGTTAACATGTCTTTATTTCTTGTCATGTGTTCTGAGCAACCACTGTCCAATATCCATTTTCTTCTCTTTTTAAGTGGTACCTCGTCATTTGTGGCCATAAAACAGACGTTAGCTTGTTCAGAATTGCTGTCTGTGTCACTTTTTTATGATGAAGATGGTTCTGAATCATCCCATGGAACATAGGGCTTTCTTTTTGAACCTATCTTTCTTATTCTTAAGTTTGTCTCTCTTTCGATCAGGACAGTCTTTCTTGATGTGCCCTTTCTTGTGACATTCATAACATTCAAGAGCAGAAGACGATGGCTTGTTGTTGTTATTATTACTGTTGAAGCTATTCTTGTTCTTTTGAAGTTGTTGCTCTTTCTGAATTTCAAAAACTTTTTGAAATTCTTAGCAATAAATACCATATCTTCCTCATCTGAATCTGATTCATCCTTTTCTGCTTGGAATGCTATATTCTTCTTATCTTGCATCTGTACTCATTTTGCCTAGAGATTAACTTCATAAGACATTAGATTTCCTATCAACTCTTCTTGTTTAATGGTTGAAATGTCGTTAGCTTCTTCCATTGCTAAGGCTTTTCGTTCCCACTATCCGTTAAACAGTTGAGTATTTTTGAAACAATATCAAAGTCTGAATGTTTTTCCCCTAATGCTAAGAGAGAATGATATATGTCTTGAAATCTAGAGTACATTTCATTTATTGTTTCTTCTTGCTTCATTTTGAAATTTTGGAACTGATTCTTGAGCATAGAAATCTTACTCTGTTTTACTTTATTAGTACCTTCATGTGTAACTTTAAGTGTACGCCAAATTTCATAAGTCGTAGTACACATGCTAATTCTATTAAACTCATTTTTGTCTAATGCACAAAATAAGATATTTGTGAAGACCTAAATTATTGAGATAAAAATAATTTTGAAAAAAAATGGAAATCAGTTAATAGAAAAATATTTAAAGGATAAACAGTTTGAAAATAAATATCAAGGATGAGTGGAAATAATTAAATAAGAGGATAGTGATTTTCAATGAATAATAATGAGAAGAAAATAATCAAGTATGAGTGAGTTTTACATACACATATCATATATATATATATATATATATATATATATATTAAATATGAGTAGCCAAAGAAATATCAAGTGATAAAATAAATCTTTCTGATAATTAAATTGCATAAAACCAGTTTAGTATTATTTTTGCATAAATGCATTTTTAAAATAAATCAAGAGAAAAACAAATGGTTTAAAAATAATAGCTAGGAATTAAATTTATAAAGAGAGATATGAGTGAACAATTCAGATTTAAGGAAATACACAATGAAGCTAAGTCACATGAAAATAATGTGCATAAGAAACATGCAAATGGCATGTACCCAGAAAAGAAGAAAGGCAACTGTTTTACCTGAAATAGAAATCAAAATGAAAATGGCACATTTAGCCATAAACATATATACATAATTCTCTAAATTGTATGAGGATAAAATGGGCTTTTCTCTCTACTAAACCCTAGCTAAATATTTTAAAAATGAGAGGATAGCAGTAGTTTGTTACAGAGAGAAAACAGAGAAATATTAAAAAAAAAAACTCACACTGTCTTCAAGCTTAACCATTCTTGGGGAAGAGAAGAGGAAGGTGAGTGATTAATCACTTATGAGATTTGAGGCATTAAGACCCAAGTTAAGGGCAGCCAAGTTATTTTGTATAAAAATTATATTATGTTTTTCTGTTTGATTTTATTATCTGATTGAAAATATGTTGATCATGGATGGTATTTTGGTTGAACCTTTGATTGAGATTTTAATCTGTTTGATTTGTTATGGTTGTTTCAATTTTTGCTTTGAAATATAAATAATCAAACATATACCCTGATCATAGAAATGGATTTTATAATCCAGGTTTTATAATAAAATGAGCTAAATATTTACTGAGAAATAGGGTATCAAAGAAAAATGAAGTAGGTAGTGTGAATAATGAGGTTCATGCTTATGTCTAGTTCATTTAAAAATTGATATGAACAAAGCAATATTATATATATGTGCTGATTTGTTCAGATCATAAGCCAACATGTTTTATGGGTTTTTCTCAAAAACCATATCCTATGTTCACAGTAAAAATAAATATAGTATTCCATATGACTTCATCAGATTTATGCATGCAATGGGAAAATTTCTAGAAATAAATATATAAGCAGGATTTAGAAAATATGATTAAGCAAAAATGACTTTGAAATGAGATGTGCAATTTTACATGAATGTTTTGTATGTCTGGATGTAATCTTTGAGTGAGTTTAATAATTTTTGACTTATGTAATGAAGGAAAGAACATAAGCATCTCTGGAATTAAAAATAAAAATTCCTCAGAAAATAAATAAGCATGGTCACTAAATTATAAAATAATTTAGGAGTAGTGCCTTGATCTATTAATCATCAGGTGGATGATGGGTATGTGCATGACGTGCTTAAGTCCTGTAGGCCTCTGTGTAAAGAGTTAACAGAACTGAGCCCCTTTGCAATGCACACATGGTGTTCAATGGAAAGAGTTCAGACCAAATAAAATATAAATGAGATTGAGAAATTGAGCTATGGAACTTAGGGAGTTAATCCATAGGAGCATGTGCATGTATGACTGAATGAAGTGAATGGATGAATGCTTGGATGCATGATTGTTACATAAGTTTAAAGATACACATACTCAGGTTTTAATATGAAAATGAAAAGCATCAAATATACGAGCTCTCTACCTAGTCACAGTAATTTGTAAGTTATTTTTAATCCTTGATTTCACTCACACCAGAATTTATTTCTGACCCTATTTGTTGCCTTTGCAATATTTGGGGTGTCTCATTTTATTGAGGCAGTTCAAAGTATTGCTCCAAGGAAAGATGCATGAGTAGCTTGCTTGCGTGGATATTTGAAGATCTTGATGAATTTAAAATGCTTGAGAAAAGTAGCAGTATTATTGTAATAAATAAGTTAGGCAAACTCTTCTATGTCTTATGTATTTCTCAAAAATTGATGCTTACTGGGTTTTTGAAAAGAACATGTAAAAACTGAAGTATTATATGTGCTTGTGGAATATTGATTTAAGTAACAGATGTGCTTGTGAGTTATGGATTTAAGTAATAGATTCTGAAGTAATCTGATGGATTAAGATGAATAAGAACATGCCATATAATCTGATATGTGGATATGTTCTCCTTGACATATTTGTTTGACTTCAGTTATAATATTGAAGTTGTTCTTGAATAAATATGTGCCAAAGTTTTAAGTGAATGGGTAGAATAAGGTCTTGGTTAACCAGTAGAGCCTAATCATGACTTGTAATTGATATAAGTACATGAAAAAGCTTGAAGACATAGCCTGTAATCCTATCTGGTGATTTGATTTTCAAGTAGAAACTAGTATTGTTTTGTGTAGTAGTTCATATGCATGCTTGGTACTTGTAGGCATCACTGCAAGCTTATTTAACTAAACCCCATTATCTAGATACTTGATTCAAGTCTGGTTGCATTTGGTATAGTCAAAACCTGTTGTAGTTTGTAGTATCATGTGATCATGTTTGTAATAAGCATGTCCATCACTCCACAGCATATTGATCACTATCATTTGTTATTTACTTAGAGAACCTCGGTTGTCTTCATTATAGGTTTAACTAAAAGTTTTGCATTGGTTTGATTGTTGGCATTGCCTTCATCATACTGTCTTCATGCATATGCTAAGTCTCCATTTGGCATGTTAGTTTGAGTTAGCATTCTGGTTTGATTGTATTGGTTTCCCCTGCTTGGCCTTTAAACTAGTTTACTACCTGATTATTCATATGATCATTGCATACTTTATAAACCAAAATATGAGTATTTTTCCTGATATAAAAATTGTTTGTGTTTGAAATAAGAACCCCGGGCTAAACAAATATGCATGAGATGTTTTAAACACCCTTTATTTAATAAAAAACAATAAGTATCAAAATTACAAAATCCCATAAATCAAATGTATGGCTTGTAAATCCAGGAATCAATTAATTTGAGAAGTAAAACAAGAAAATAATAAGTGGTAATATTTGAACTAAATATTAATCAAGCTTGAGTTCAAAAGAAAAAAAATTAAAAAGTAGAAATGGCTATGTGACACAAAATCTCTCAAATGTGAGAAATACTGTGTGATTGAATTTATTTGCTAATTTAATTACTCTGATAAGCAAGGAAACATTTATATATCTTCATATATATAAATGGCATGATTTGATTTATATACTAATATTTTTATATTGGTAAAATTCTGGATCTTGGGAAATTAATTAAGAGAAGTGATCCATTGATTTATATATATAAAAAAAACTCATCTGAAAATCACTTTAAATAAATGCAAAGAGAATTGGGTCACTTCAGTTGGTATCAGAGCTATGTTAACAAGAACATAGCATATGAAAAAAAAATTAAAATAATAAATATAATATTCTTAGTAGGAATAAATTGCTGAAATAATTAAATTAGAAACAAGACTAACTAGCTATGCAATTGAATAGTGAATCATGGTAGGAAGACCACCAAGCACTGGAGCAGGATCATCTAATGCAACACCAATGGTCAATTTGCAAGATTTAGTGAGGGCATTTAGGGTAGGAGCAGTGCAGAGGGAAGGAGATCCTCATGAGGAGTTAGCTAAGCTATTGAAAACATTTTCAAATTTAGGAGGCAAGGATTTTGAAGGCACTGAAGGAGTCATGGGTGTACAAACATGGCTGAGGACCTTAGAAAGAATATTTGCAGATATGCAAATTAATGACCAAAGGAAGAGGCAGATAGCTTCTAGAAGGCTCAAGGGAGCAGCACTAGACTGGTGGGAGGTGATTACCACAGGAAGACCAGAAAATGAGATAACATGGGATCAATTCAAGGATATGCTTGAGACTAGATTTGTTCCAACAACAGCTAAGGCAACACTGCTTGAGGAATTTATAAAATTGAGGCAAGGGCCAATGAGTGTGACTGAATACACTCAAAAATTTGAGAGCTTGTCTAAGTATGGAACCATGCTCATAGGGAATGAGGAATCAAAGAATTCAAGATTTATTCAAGGACTTAATGCTGGTTTAAGTAGAGCAATGCTACCATACAAAGACAAAATATTTGATCAAGTCATAGATCTCACTCTTTCTTTTGAACAACATGATAATGCAAGAGAGAAATTCAGGAATATGAGGGCAAATAACCAAAAGAAGGGGAAAAATAGAGCACATCCCTATGACAAAAAGAATGCAGATAAGAAGGTTGAAGGAGCAACTAGTGGGGAAGCTAAGAAGAAAATGGTTTGCTACAATTGTGGCAAGGAGGGACACATGAGTAATAGGTGTCAAGTAGCTAAGAAAGCACCATTCAGTTGCTATAACTGTGGGAAAGAAGGCCATATCAAAAGGAATTGCCCGGAGTTCAAGAAAGGAGCAAAGGCAGGAGCATTGGAAGCCAAAGTAAAAGCAAGTGCAGTGGGAAATTCTGGACAATTAGAAGGTATACTTTTAATTAAAAATTATCCCCTCACAGTTATATATGACACTGGGGCTACACACTCTCTAATATCACAGGACATAGTGGATAAATTGGCTCTCACATGTAATATAGTTGAAAAACCTTTGCTTATTCAAAGTCCTCTAGGTAGCTCTTGTCTGTTAGAGTTAAGATGTTTGGGAGTAGAATTAAACATAGGAGGAAATATTTTTAAATCTGACTTGTTGGTGTTGAAATATCCTGGAATAGGAATTATTCTAGGAGTAGATTGGTTGAATAAATTCAAAGCAATTTTGAATTTAGAAAATTTTACCATTTCTTTGAAAACAGAAAATGGTAAAAACATTAAAGTCATGAGTGAAATGGCCAAAATAAATTGCCTTAATCAAATATGGAGCATGACTGAAAAAGAATTAACTCTAGGAGATATAAAAGTAATAAAGGAATACCCAGATGTATTTGGAGAGGTCATAGGAGTTCCAGAAAATAGGCAAGTTGTATTTCAAATAAGATTAATTCCAGGAGCAAGCCCTATCATCAAGAAGCCTACCAGAATGTGGATATGTTCTCCTTGACATATTTGTTTGACTTCAGTTATAATATTGAAGTTGTTCTTGAATAAATATGTGCCAAAGTTTTAAGTGAATGGGTAGAATAAGGTCTTGGTTAACCAGTAGAGCCTAATCATGACTTGTAATTGATATAAGTACATGAAAAAGCTTGAAGACATAGCCTGTAATCCTATCTGGTGATTTGATTTTCATGTAGAAACTAGTATTATTTTGTGTAGTAGTTCATATGCATGCTTGGTACTTGTAGGCATCACTGCAAGCTTATTTGACTAAACCCCATTATCTAGATACTTGATTCAAGTCTGGTTGCATTTGGTATAGTCAAAACCTGTTGTAGTTTGTAGTATCATGTGATCTTGTTTGTAATAAGCATGTCCATCACTCCACAGCATATTGATCACTATCATTTGTTATTTACTTAGAGAACCTCAGTTGTCTTCATTATAGGTTCGACTGAAAGTTTTGCATTGGTCTGATTGTTGACATTGCCTTCATCATACTGTCTCCATGCATATGCTAAGTCTCCATTTGGCATGTTAGTTTGAGTTAGCATTCTGGTTTGATTGTATTGTTTTCCCCTGCTTGGCCTTTAAACTAGTTTACTACCAGATTATTCATATGATCATTGCATACTTTATAAACCAAAATATGAGTATTTTTCCTGACATAAAAATTGTTTGTGTTTGAAATAAGAACCCCGGGCTAAACAAATATGCATGAGATGTTTTAAACACCCTTTATTTAATCAAAAACAATAAGTATCAAAATTACAAAATCCCAGAAATCAAATGTATGGCTTGTAAATCCAGGAATCAATTAATTTGAGAAGTAAAACAAGAAAATAATAAGTGGTAATATTTGAACTAAATATTAATCAAGCTTGAGTTCAAAAGAAAAAAAATTAAAAAGTAGAAATGGCTATGTGACACAAAATCTCTCAAATGTGAGAAATACCGTGTGATTGAATTTCTTTGCTAATTTAATTACTCTGATAAGCAAGGAAACATTTATATATCTTCATATATATAAATGGCATGATTTGATTTATATACTAATATTTTTATATTGGTAAAATTCTGGATCTTGGGAAATTAATTAAGAGAAGTGATCCATTGATTTATATATATAAAAAAAACTCATCTGATAATCACTGCAAATAAATGCAAAGAGAAGTGGGTCACTTCAATATTCATAGCTTTGGCATTTGCAGTAGCATCTAGTTTTTCTGTGTTAGACCATTGCGAATATTCAGTAGTAGGTATGCGATATTCTGCTTGAGTAATATTCCAGGTTTCATAACCATTAGCTTGCATATAAATTCTCATTCTTGTAGACCAATAGTTATAGCTCAACCCATTAAATAGTGGTGGTCGTGCAGTAGATTGACCTTCAAAAAAACTTGTGCCAGTGTTGTGTTCCATAGTACTAAAATATCAGATAACTGTGTTATGGTTATAAGATGACCCTACTCTGATACCAATTGAATGTGATTGTAGGATCATGTAATATGGATATTATCTAAACTACTTGTGCGGAATAGAGAGTAAGTAAATAGTTGTAAAATAAAATGACACCAGAGATTTTTATACTGGTTCGAACTCTCAATCTACGTCCGGCCCTAGACTCCATCTGGAATTAAACTAGCAACCCTCTCTTAACCCATAGGAATAGGTTTGCACCGCCTGAGCAACCAAATAGGACTTTGACCACTTGAACAACTGAACAGGATTTTCCCGCCTGAGCAACCGAACAGGACTTTGATGCAAATAAATTGTTTTCTTGACTTTGTGTGCTCTTGTTACAACATAGATTTGTCGAATGAAGTACACCCTTCCTAAAATCTTTTCCTCAAGTATGATATGTATATTTGTGTGTCCGTGAAGATAAGGAAAGTATAGATTGCTTTAGAAATGAACAATTAATTATAAACTTGATTTCATAAATTCTAAACAACAGGAAGTTTTGAATATTCAAGAGAGTAGAGAATAGAAAAGTTGAGTGCTTTAATCTTGAATAAAACGTATATTTATAGTGAATGAAGAGTTACAACAGTTGGCAAAGAGTTCTGATGAATGGAAATGGTTGCAACTGTTCCTGGAAGAGATACCTCTTCAGGAAGAAGAAGCGTCTCTTTAGAAAATTTGAAAATATGGTTGTTTGAACATGTTTAGTGGACTGAATATAATCATCTAGTCGATTGAGTTGAAACAAAAAAAATATTAATTTGATTATGGAAGAGTTTAGTCGACTAACCATGAGTTTTAGTCGACTAAGTCATGCAAATTAAATAAAATTTATAACACAGTTTAGTCAAATGACCATAAGGGTTTAGTCGAGTGAACTGTATGTTTTCATAATGTGCAGGGTTTAACTTCAGGAAAGATTTTAACAATAGATACTGAAACTATACCAAACTTAAACTCGAATTTGTCGAATATTTTATAATCCACTTTCTGTCTTAGACTCCTTGTCATGAATCAAAATCATGAAGTCCAACACTTTGAGCTTTCAAATAATTCATTCTATACTGTGAAAATAAGCAAAAAAACTATATCATATATCATTAAGTTTTATTTTGTAATATTAATACCATATAATATTGTTTTTTACTAATTTTTTTTATTAATATCATAAAGAATTAATTTTCATTTATCATTAATACCATATAATAAAATTTTCTTTTACCAATATACTACTATTTATCAATCACTAATTTTTACAATATATTAGTTAATATATTATTCATAATATCATTAGTTTTATCTAATTATTAAAACCATACATTATTGTTTTCTTTTAATAATTTTTATTACTAATATCATATATAGTTAATTTTTATTTTATTACGAATATCATACAATAAAATTTTCTTTTATTGATATTGTATACTACTATTTATAATCACCAGTTTTATTATTAATATCATACAATATTATTTTATTTTAATAACATCATATAATATCGTTTATTCATCGTTAATTTCTGTTATATTATCATATTTTGAATTCTACAACTAAGTAAATGATAATGACAAGAGTAAACCATGATTTAACTGGTCCGCAATCCTACCTCCCATTACAAATACAAAAATATGTACGAAATTCATAAGTTAACACTTTATCACAAACAACTCACAAAATGTTGTAAAAGAATGTATATGGAGAATTATATAGAAAGTGTTGTCAAAATTCTACGAACCATTTGGGATAAAATATTGGTCTATGACTTATGTATATATTATTCTATTTAAAACTTGTCCAATAATGGAGAAAATCCAATGAATGTTGTATGAGATGAATACTGATTTTCATTTTAGTAAAAATGAATATCAATATAAGATAACTACAAAACTTGTTAGACGGGCTAAGAAATCTATGGGCACATACATTTTGATCAACCATCTATGACAACACATATTTTGATCTTAAGCAATCCATATTTGTCAAAATATTCTCACTATAATCAACTAAAATTACAGAATCATAAATATATATTATGAATATGAAAGAACTATATCTTCAAAGCTTTGGAGGCCAATGGAGGCTTAGGGGCTTGGATAGTGTTGGCGGAGGCTTGGAGATTGGAACAGCATCGTTGAAGAGAGACTTTGGAGCAGACATCGTCGAAAATGGGGCTTTGGAGTAGATGTCGTTGGAGATGGGGTTTTGGAGCATCGTTGTAAAGGCAAGTTCGGGTCCGGGAAGGCAGCGGAGCACGGTTTTGGAGATGAGGGCTCTGGTGATAGGGGATTTCATGCCTGGTATGTGAGGGTCGATGAAGTTCAGTGATGGAGGAAGGTTCGGGTATGGAGATGATGGAGAAAGGGTGTGGAAGCGGCAAAGCAAGGGTCTGGAGGTGGCAAAGGAGGGATTGGGTATGGTATATTTATTTCTGAGTTTTATTGAGGAAATAAAACGGGAAATTCGGGTATTTTCGTCTACTAGTTGGAATGAGTCATCGAACTTTTTGATGACTTATTGAAAACTATGATGACATAGGGAAATATTTTCTTTATTTTCTAGTAGTCGTCGGTATGTCATTAAAAATATTGATGACATACCAATGGTTTGTTTCTTACTGACGAGTTACCGACGACACCACATTATGTCTTCGCTAAGTTTTGTAGGTATATTGTTTATTTTTTAATAGTGATCACTCCATGTGTCATGCTGCCTATTTGACATAGGCACACTGAAATGGAGCTTGCCAATTAGCATGGATTAGGACCATTCCATCCATATGGAATCCATACTAACCGCATCTCGACCTCTAATTGCAATCAACGGCTTGCATGAAACTTAGCATCCAATGCATTAATCTCAGCCCTTCAAATCATGATCTCTATAGCTAACATTGAAGTTCTTAAGAACTTATACAAGAATCGTTTTTTCTACTTTGAAGAGAGATATTTGCTAGCTCCAAGCTCCTGTAATTGCCATTAAATTTCTCTTGTAATTGAAAGCTCGAAGTAATAAGAATCAACCATAGTGGATGCAGATCTCTTCTACAAAGAACCACTTTACATCTTATGTCATTTACTTAATTTGTATATCACTCTCATAAGTATCCCTTATTTTATATTTTAAAAAATGATTTTAGTTAGTAACCAATGTAGGGATTTGTGATGTCCTATCGTGATAATGTGTGGAATGAATCTTAAGGCTAATGTAAAACTAAAAGGGGGTAAATAGTATTTTTAAACTTATTACCAATTTACATTATGGTTATCAAATTTAATAATAGAGAATTAGAATTGCGGGTAGTAGTATAATCAATGCAGTAAATAAAAGTATTAAAATAGAGAAAAGACATTAAGATTTTTATACTGGCTCGAATTTCCAATCCTACATCTGGTTTTGTACCCTGTACAGAATTTCACTATAACCAACTTGCACTTCCCCAGGTGGGAGGCAAACCTTTACAACTAGAGTTTGAATTAGATGGAAAGTAACATCTATCATAACTTTTTGCAGATGGCATGACACATCTAACCACTTGCACTTCCATGTGTGATAAGAGAACCTGACCGCATGACTTTCCATGGGTGATCAAGATCACCTGTATAATCCAAGATTTCTACAGGTGGTAGGATACACGTTTACAACAAAATAATAGAGTAATATCTATAAGAAATTGAATCTTTCAATCACAATTTTAAATAGTCTTTGATACAACTTCTTATAGACTTCCGATAGCAAAATATCTTTAATTTTTTCTAGGCATGAGATTAGAACAAAGAGCAAATGATAGAGAATTGAGTACAGACTCTCTGACTTTTTAGTAGAATGCAAATCCATGAAGAAATAGAGAAAAAGAGAGTGATTTGCAAAGAATAAGTATACATAAGAAATAGAAATTTTCTGCAAAATGTGATAGAGAAGGGAGTGAGTGAAATATCAGAGAATTCAGTTACAAATTCATTTTCCAAATCCTTCATATAGAAGATGAAAAGAAATGACTTTTTGCGAACAGTGAAAAGAAGCGTCCATTCATTTAAAATGAAAAGTCGCATCCAATAGCTAGTATGCCGACATACTCATAAGGATATGTCGAAATATCCAAGTTCAAAAATCTAATTTCTTTATAAAAATCGTTTTAACTCCTCTAACTTTTAAACCAAAATTAAACTTTTATAAAAAAACTTTGGGGAATAAAATAAAGTTTCAAAATAGAGAATTTAAAGAATTGCTATGGGATCTTTAATAATTAATACTATGACTCGATATACTATGCAACCGACCAACTATTGTCTCATACTCTTCCAATCTTTGTTTCTTAAGACTTCAATATTCTCCAAGCCTTGCCTTTAAATTTCTTTGACTTTATTGATTCTTCTTGATCTTTTCTTGATCCACTCAGTTTTGTATAAGAGTTCTTGTATTGTTCTGCATTGATTGGTGTACTGCATCTCTACTTGATTATCCGACAATATTTCCTAATAGATTTCCTATATTTCCTAACTATATCAATCATAAAATTCGAAAACCATTTTATAAATATTTATCTAGTTGCTATCATCAAAATCAATACCTATGGTTTAACAATCTCCCCCTTTTGATGATGACAACCATCTAAATATTCTTTGATAAAATATAAGATGAATATTGTTTTGTGATGAAAAATATTTTGAAATTTGAATCATTTAGTGGGGAGTTTGGATGTTCCAAGATGGTCTTCATGAGATGTGTCATTTTCACCTATATTTCTTAGTTAACAATACTCTGGGTATTATTGCTTTGCGTTGAGCTTGCTTGTTTCTCTAAGGGGAAAAACCGAGAACAACTTCGTTTGGGTTTAGATAGCATCTTCATGCATAGTGGCGGGGTGTTGTTCTGAGATCGCTGCGTAGTTTCTTGATGTATGTGGCTGATTTTTGTGCTTAGTATTAGAGCGGTTTAAACAGATTATGAAATGCTACTTGGTTAAAGTAGGGCAGTTTAATCGGGTAATACTTTTTTGATATGTTATTATGTAATTTTTCAGAGGTATATTAGCATGGTACCATGGATGTCGTATAGCCTATTATCTGAAACACCCCATACCCCTTAAGATACCCAAAAGGACACATTAAAAGGCGTGGTGCGTTATAGATATAATTAAAGTTAACAGAGACTAAGATTCACAAGACAAAACTGGATAAAAATAGTGGAAACTTAAAATAAAAACTTAATTAAAACAAGCTTCATAATTAAGTCAAATACCAAATACTAAACACATGTCTAAAAATCCAACATATCTCATGAAACAAAAACTCATAGTCTCAAAAATCAGAGTACATAATATCCCTGATAATAAGCTAGTACACAAAAAGGACTAAAGCTGAAATAAAAGGAATACAAAATAGAAATCTTCTCCAAGCAAACTCCCAGCAAAAGCAATCTACAGACTTCTCCCTTGATTGCCTAAGGGGGAAAAGGGGGAAAATAGAGGAGTTGGACAGACTAAAAGTCTGGTGAATGATAGTAATTACTAGAGTCTTTAAGCAAGATAAAAGTAATAGACTCTACAACAGTTCTAGCATAAATAAGGATAACAAAGGAAATAGGAAAGAGATAAACTGGAAATAAATACGATTAAATATTTCTCAAGATAGGTTAACTTTGATTGCTTGCACTTCTTTTGATTTAATTAGGCTGAATTCCAAATCATGTGATTAGGATGTGACCCTAATTCTACCCTACACAACAGCCAATGGTATCTACGGAAGATGCTCAGAGCAACTACTGCGGATCCGGACGACATATATAGCTCCCTACACATAAGGCAATGGTACCTACTAAGACACCATACTTAGCGCTTGGAAATCATAGCTATTACTGAGCACCCGAATGGAAGTCGCACGCGTAACTGCCACCATGCCCATGCTACCTTTTGCTCCACCTATTGGGTCTTCTTATTACCTCCAACGTACAGCATAGCGTGCCCCTCATCTCACTTCAGGCTAATGCGAGATCACCGTGTGTCCATATAAAAAAATAGGGGAAATGCTGTTGGTACTGGCCCTTCATCCAAACAATATCTAGTTGCGCCCCTTATCCAAATCCCCGTGATTTGGACTTTTATTTGACCAATTACTACCATTCTTAGCATAAGCGTGCCCTAAGGAATGCTATTTGGTATAGGTCCTACTTTCATCATTGCTTATTAACTTAGATAAATTATTTAAATAAGCCTTTATTACAATTTTAACTTTCTACACTTATTAATTTATCCCAAGCCTTAAAATAAGCCCATTCTGTTCTTTTTCTTATTATAACATACGTTATAATCATGCTTATTACTTAACCCAAGGTCTAAGTGTGAAAATAAGCTTCTTTCATCTTTGACTTCATTTATTTATAATCCTAAGTTATAACTATGCCAATTATCTTTAATTAGTCCAATTCTAATTATAATTAGGCGTAAATTTAGTCCAACTCCATTATTTAATTACAGTCTCCATATTATACATCTTATCTTCTTCATTTAATACTCTTACTTATAAAATCCATATCCATGTTTTTAAATTAATCTAATCCATACCAGTAGAAAAGGGGAATGAAGAGAATAGACGCTTGCATAAAATCCAAAATGTCGAAAAGATGTAAATAAGAAATAAATAACAGTAAATAAACTTAAATACTGTAAATAGACTGTAAATTAATAAAAAGCTATGCTTAATAGTAATGATTTATAATTAGCAAAAATGATATTAAATTACTGAAAGGAATAGCTAAATAGACTGAAAATAATTAAAAACTGTAAATAATTACTAAAAAGGCTAATCCAAAAATCGTAGAAAACTACAACTAATGGAAACCCTGTTATTTTAAATTACTTAAAGAAATCTTAAAATAATTACAATCACTCACATCATGTCCTAAGCTCTTCCTTTGGTCTTCCCGGATCCACTTGGAGTTGTAAAATAATTTTTATTAAAAAGATTCTCTCCTTGGAAAATTATTCCTTTTAGGGTCCTTCCTAAAAAGGTGAACCAAGACGGAGAAAATCTAGAATGAGAAAAACTGTTAGGTCTAGGGGTTTATTTATATGTGTAGAAGCGGATCTCGGACCGTTGGATTTGGAGATTGAATATAATGCAACCACGTCATAGGCTGAATAGGAGCCATCGGATGCAGCAATGGAGGGTTTGGATTAAACAAAACGGTGCAAATGACGTGTTCTGACGTCTCTATTTCGTTCGAACGAATTCTCGTTCGTTTGGCTGCAAATTTACAAGACGGGTCGACCGATCGGTCGACCACTCCCTCGCCCAGGTCGACCGGTCGGTCGACCTGACCGTGTATTTTTTTTTGTTTTTTCGTTACATTTCTACTTATTTTATTTCTTTTATAACTTGGTCATATTAGCTCGGTTTCTAACGTTCTTTATATGGAAATTGACCAGAAAATTACCACAGACACATTGGTGCAACTCCCGTGGCTCAATTCTGATAATTTCATAAAGTTATTTTATCATTTCATTTATTCGTTAATTAATTATTATAGTTTAATTTTTCGGGTTGTTACATTCTTCCCTCCTTAAGAGATTTCGTCCCCGAAATCTCAAGGATAAAAGAATGTGCTAAATGTTTTCATCCAATTCTACAACCAACTACTCAATCATCAACCATTCATCCATTGTCCTTAAGTTTTTCTAATGCAATTTATGATACTTATGAAATTAGTGTAGTGTAAATGTCCCTAGCTAATGCAAAAGATTAGGCGGCCCACTGATTCAGTTGACCTCCTTTTATGCAATCATGTCCGTGCCATGTATCCAAATGAATGCAAAAATTTCCTAATGATACTTGTAATTCTATATGCGTGCTACAAACATCATCCAAATGCAAAAATCATGTGATAAACATCCATTTATAGCAATCATGGGAATAAAATAAAAATGCGCACACATCCATATGCATCTAGTGTCCTAGTTAGGCCGATCCCTAAGGAATAATAGTGCCTAGTTGATGCAGGCCAAGTACTAGGTCGTGACCGACCTAGCAAACTCGTAGGTCATAAAATGTTGATAAGTCGAATCCGACCTAAAGCTAAGGAGTTAACATCTTGTGAAGACCGGTGGAAAGCTAAAGTCTTCGGTCGTCTACATGGTGAACGACCTAACATAGCCCAGGGAATGAGCTACGACCTAACGGGGTTGAGGAGGGCGAGCTAAAACTAAGAGATAGGTCGCTGGTACGACCTAACATGCTTTTAGGTCGCGTACGACCTAGCGAGATAGGAAAGAGGGTGCTACGACCTAACAAGTCACGACCTATGATAGGTCGCAGGAAGACGTTACGACCTAAGTTAGGTCGCAAGGAGTTAGGTCGCGGAGTTTTGATTCGACTTATACTAAGTCGCAAGAAAAGGTCACGACCTATGATAGGTCGCTGGGTAATCTGGGAAGATAAGTCGCGAAGTCTTAAGTCGCAAGGCTTAGGTCGCGAAGTTTCTGACGCGTATGTTTTTAAGTCGCTGAAGCTTGTGACCGTAGATTGTTATGCCACTTTATCCTATGCCGTTGATTTAAGTCGCGAGAAACTGTAAGTCATGAAGATTTTCTGAAGCGCTTCTGTTAGGTCGCTAATGAAGGGATGCCGTTCATTCTTAGGTCGCGGAGCTCCAGATGCCGTTCATTTGTTAAGTCGTAGGTCGTCTGTCTTTTGAGTGTGTACTTAGGTCGTGTACGACCTGTAAGACGTAATGTGTTGTATTTTCTTATATTGTAATATGTTAGGTCGCTGCCGACCTATACTAAGTCGTGTCTGTTAAGCCGCATGTTGTAATGGGTTTGTGTTGTAACTATGTTAAGTCGCGAAAGTCTTTAGGTCGCGTGAGCTTAGGTCGTAGGTCGCTCACGACCTAAGAGTTGGCATTTTTTTCTGCTGAAATTGTTGTAGCCTATAAATAGGCAAGTTGAGTCATTTTGTAAGGTTGTTGAATATTGAATAAAATTCTCTTTTGTTAGCTTTGTGCTTTCAAATTCAATTGGTAGTCGAGTGTATCTCCTATCTCCACTTACGTCATTCGAGTGCGCTCGAATCATCGTTTGTTGAAGCCGATTCACGGTATCTTGTGCGCAAGATCAACATCGAAGAATCGTAGATCTCTTTCCCGGTATCTTCGGATCAACGAGTCAGAGATAGCTAGAATTCGGTATCTTTGGATCAACGAATTTGGGCACTTTAGTATTCATCAATCCATCGATTACTACTTTCACCGATTGAAGATCGTTTTGATTAATCCGCTGCGTCAGTTTTGGTATCAGAGCTTGTTCTAGCCAATCATAGCTAGATCGAGACTTGGAGCCTATTCATTTAGAAGTTGAAGTGATTTGCCGAGCCGAAGTGAAGATTTGAGTTTGTGTTATCACGGCCGAGAATAGTGGGAGTTGTTCGCATTAGTTTGAAGATTGATTGATCGAATTCGTATTGGAAGCCGAAACTTTGTCCATCGTGTTCATCGCGATTTGCTACAAAGTGGAAGTTTTCGATCCGTGTCATTTTGGATCAAAGTCCGAAAAGTGTTTGAATTTTGAAGTGTTAAAGAGTTTGTGAAGTTTCAAGAATGCCACCAAGGAGAGCTAATCGACATCAAAACGTAGAAGCTTTGTATCGAAGAGAAGAAGCTGATGAGATGGAGCAAAGAATCAATGAAAACTTTAGTGAAAAGCTTAACGAAGGAATTGGCCGGTTAGAGAAGCTTATGACGGAGATGAATCAAAATCGGAGACGGGTTTCACCTGAATCTAACCATGGGGGTAGTAGAGTCTCGCCACATTCCAATCAAGACAGAAGTGTTGAAAATGATCAAGGGCATGGGAGGAACGTGAATTATCGTGAACGGAGGAATGTAGATAGAAGGGATGATGGTGGTAGACGTAATGGTAGTAGAGATGTGGGTGGACGAGATAGACAACGATATACATCTGATTTTGAAGAGGAGTATGATGGTGGTAGTGTTCAAGGACGAGGACAAGGAAGAAATTACTCTGAGTATGATCACAAGTGGGAGTCGGGGATGAAGACTGAAATTCCTGAATTCAAAGGTGGAATGCAAGCGGAGGAGTTTCTAGATTGGATGGCTAATGTTGAGGAGATTTTTGACTTCAAGGAAGTTCCAGAACATCGTAGAGTGAAGTTGGTTGCTACAAGGTTGAGGGGTAGAGCTTTGGCATGGTGGCAGCAGACCAAACTTACACGTGATCGGATGGGAAAGTCAAAAGTTGAATCTTGGGAGAAGATGAAGAAATTGATGAAAGCAACGTTCTTACCATACAATTATCAATCTTTGATGTATCAACGTTTGCAGAACTTGAGGCAGGGCACGAAGACAGTTAATGACTATGCTGATGAATTTTACCAACTGATTGCTCGAAATGATATTATGGAAACGGAAGAACAACTGACAGCTAGATTTGTTGGGGGACTACGAATGCAGATCCAGGATATGGTTAATATGTTCGATCCAAGATCTGTAGCAGAGGCACATCAGAAAGCGTTGGCTTGGGAGAAACAGGGACGACGAGGAAGTGGTGTGTTTACTAATTCTAACAATCATGCGAAGGGTGTTGGTGGAAGTTCTAATGTTTCTAAACCTATCAGTAGACCAGTAGTGAAAGAGGCTGAGAAGACAAAGGTTAACAACGGTTTCAAATGTTACAATTGTCAGGAATTTGGTCACAAAAGCAGTGAGTGTCCAAAGCCAAAGAAGAGAACCATGATTGCAGAAGTTGAAAATGAGGATGAAGAAGCTGAATGTTCCAATTCACCACCTGATGAGGAGGAAGAAGAAGTGACGGGAGACGAAGGTTATAATCTAATGATGAAGAGGTCTTGTTTAACACCAAAGCAAGAGGAGGATTGTAGTTGGTTGAGGAGCAATATTTTTCAGTCAACATGTACCATTCTGGGGAAAGTTTGCAAATTTGTTATTGATGCTGGAAGCTGTGATAATATAATTTCGTCAGAAGCTGTGAGGAAGTTGGCTTTGAAGACTGAGAAACATCCGAAACCGTACAAGCTAGCTTGGTTGAGGAAAGGCAGGGAGGTGAAGGTTGGACGAAGGGCTCGTGTGAAGTTTTCCATTGGGAAGAAATATAAGGACGAAATCTGGTGTGATGTTGTGGACATGGACGTTTGTCTTTTGTTGCTGGGGAGACCGTGGCAGTATGATAGGGCGGTGCAACATGATGGGCGTACCAACAGTTACAGTTTCATGTTTGAAGGCACAAAGATTACTCTAGTTCCAAAGAAGCGACAACAGGAGGAAAACAAGTTGGAGGAGATTGAAGAGCTCAAAACTTTGTTATCGTTGAAGGAGTTTGTGAAGGAAGTAGAGGAGGAACCTGAAGTGTTTTTATTGATTGGGCGAGAGAGCAGTGAAGAAGTTGAAATTCCAGAAGAAGTTAAACCAGTTTTGAAAGAATTTGACGATGTATTTCCAGAGGAGTTACCAACGGAGTTGCCACCGTTGAGGGATATACAACATCAGATAGATCTTGTTCCAGGTGCTGTGTTGCCACACAGACCACATTATCGAATGAGTCCGAAGGAACATGAAGAGTTGCGGAGGCAGGTAGAGGAATTGCTTGAGCAGGGGCGTGTGCAGGAGAGTCTGAGTCCTTGTGCTGTACCAGCTTTATTGGTACCCAAGAAGGATGGGACGTGGAGGATGTGCACTGACAGTCGAGCATTGAATAAGATTACTGTGAGATATAGATTTCCAATGCCGAGGTTGGATGACTTGTTAGATCAAATAAGCGGAGCTACTATATTTTCGAAGATTGATTTGAAGAGCGGATATCATCAAATTCGTATCAGACCAGGCGATGAGTGGAAAACTGCTTTTAAAACCAGGGAGGGTCTATACGAATGGTTGGTCATGCCATTTGGTTTATCCAATGCACCGAGTACTTTTATGAGGGTGATGAATCAGATTTTTCGACCGTTCATTGGGAAATTTGTGGTGGTGTATTTTGATGATATTCTGATTTACAGTGGTAGTCCAGAGGAACATTTGAATCATCTTAGAGAAGTGCTGATGGTATTGCGACAAGAACAATTCTATGCTGCAACAAAGAAATGCGTGTTCATGACGCATAGTGTTTTATTTCTGGGATATGTTGTATCGAAAGAAGGAATACAGGTTGACCAAAGTAAAGTCGAAGCAATTAGAGATTGGCCGCAGCCCAAAACGATAACGGAAGTTCGTAGTTTTAACGGGTTGGCTTCATTCTATCGAAGGTTTATACCACACTTTAGTAGTGTGATGGCACCTGTTACTGATTGCATGAAGGGTAAACAGTTTGCATGGACGGAGGAAGCCGGGGTTGCTTTTGAGCGAATCAAAGAACTTTTGATGTCTGCACCAATTCTAATATTACCAGATTTTCAGTTAGTGTTTGAACTACATACTGATGCATCCAAGGTTGGGATTGGAGGGGTGTTGAGTCAGAAGGGACGTCCAATTGCATATTTCAGTGAGAAATTGTCAGGAGCGAAGATGAGGTATAGTACGTATGATGTGGAATTCTATGCTGTTGTACAATCTATCAAACACTGGAGACATTATCTATTTCAGAAAGAGTTTGTCCTTTACACTGATCATGAGGCATTAAAGCATTTACAAGGACAGGACAAGATTTCAGCAAGACATGCATCGTGGATTTCATATCTGCAACAGTTTACTTTTGTTGTTAAACACAAGTCAGGGGTGACGAATCGTGTGGCTGATGCTTTGAGTAGGAGGAATCATTTGATGAAAACAATGAAGGGTTAAGTGACGGGGTTTGAAATATTGCCAGAATTATTTACCGATGATCCTTACTTTGCAAAGTTTGTTGATAAAGTCGAGGAGGGAGAGACGGATGAGTTCGTGATGGTTGATGGTTTTCTTTTTAAAGGAAATCGATTGTGCATACCGGAGGGTAGTCTGAGAATGAAGATTATCAAGGAGTTACACGAAGAGGGACATGTTGGGAGAGACCGTACCTTACAGTTGATTTCACAATCCTACTTTTGGCCATCAATGAGGAAAGAGGTAGAGAAGTTTGTGGAGCGTTGTCATATTTGTCAGGTTTCGAAAGGAACTGCGACTAATGCTGGGTTATATATGCCGTTACCCGTACCTGTAAAACCATGGGTGGATATCAGTATGGATTTTGTTTTGGGTTTGCCTAGAACTCAAAGGGGAAATGATTCTATATTCGTTGTAGTGGACAGATTTTTGAAGATGGCACATTTCATTGCTTGTAAGAAGACGGCGGATGCTGTTCCTGTTGCTCAGTTGTTTTTCAAGGAGATCTATCGACTTCATGGATTGCCAGAATCTATTGTGTCGGATAGAGATACTCGATTTCTGAGTCACTTTTGGTTGAGTTTATGGAAAATGGTGGGAACGAAGCTGAAGTTTAGTAGTGCTTATCATCCGCAAACGGATGGACAGACCGAAGTTGTTAACAGATCATTGGGGAATTTGTTACGATGTCTTGTTCAAGATAATCTGAAGAGTTGGGATGTGAAGTTATGCCAGGCAGAGTTTGCTCATAATCATGCTGTGAATCGTAGTACTGGGTTAAGTCCATTCCAGATTGTTTATTCGAGCTTACCGAAAGGGCCGTTGGATTTAACGGTAATACCACACTCAAAGGGGACAATTAAGAAAACTGTTGATTTTGTTGAAGGGTTAGCGGAATGTCATAAAATCGTTCAAGAACGATTGGAGAAAGCAAATGAGAAGTATAAACGATCTGCAGACTTGAAGCGAAGAAATGTTGAGTTTAACGAAGGAGATATGGTTTATGCAGTGTTAACAAAAGATCGTTTTCCAGTAGGTGCGTACAATAAATTGAAAGCACGAAAGATCGGTCCAGTGGAAATTTTAAAGAGAATCAATGAAAATGCTTATAAATTGAAGCTGCCAAATGATGTGTATACGTCTGACGTGTTCAATGTTAAACATCTCGTACCATATCACGAAAATGAACGAGCTGAGGTGGTAGAATTTACAAATTCTAGGACGAATTTCTCTCAACCAGGGGAGGATGATGCAGGCCAAGTACTAGGTCGTGACCGACCTAGCAAACTCGTAGGTCATAACATGTTGATAAGTCGAATCCGACCTAAAGCTAAGGAGTTAACATCTTGTGAAGACCGGTGGAAAGCTAAAGTCTTGGGTCGTCTACATGGTGAACGACCTAACATAGCACCAGGGAATGAGCTACGACCTAACGGGGTTGAGGAGGGCGAGCTAAAACTAAGAGATAGGTCGCTGGTACGACCTAACATGCTTTTAGGTCGCGTACGACCTAGCGAGATAGGAAAGAGGGTGCTACGACCTAACAAGTCACGACCTATGATAGGTCGCAGGAAGACGTTACGACCTAAGTTAGGTCGCAAGGAGTTAGGTCGCGGAGTTTTGATTCGACTTATACTAGGTCGCAAGAAAAGGTCACGACCTATGATAGGTCGCTGGGTAATCTGGGAAGATAAGTCGCAAAGTCTTAAGTCGCAAGGCTTAGGTCGCGAAGTTTCTGACGCGTATGTTCTTAAGTCGCTGAAGCTTGTGACCGTAGATTGTTATGCCGCTTTATCCTATGCCGTTGATTTAAGTCGCGAGAAACTGTAAGTCGTGAAGATTTTCTGAAGCGCTTCTGTTAGGTCGCTAATGAAGGGATGCCGTTCATTCTTAGGTCGCGGAGCTCCAGATGCCGTTCATTTGTTAAGTCGTAGGTCGTCTGTCTTTTGAGTGTGTACTTAGGTCGTGTACGACCTGTAAGACGTAATGTGTTGTATTTTCTTATATTGTAATATGTTAGGTCGCTGCCGACCTATACTAAGTCGTGTCTGTTAAGCCGCATGTTGTAATGGGTTTGTGTTGTAACTATGTTAAGTCGCGAAAGTCTTTAGGTCGCGTGAGCTTAGGTCGTAGGTCGCTCACGACCTAAGAGTTGTCATTTTTTTCTGCTGAAATTGTTGTAGCCTATAAATAGGCAAGTTGAGTCATTTTGTAAGGTTGTTGAATATTGAATAAAATTCTCTTTTGTTAGCTTTGTGCTTTCAAATTCAATTGGTAGTCGAGTGTATCTCCTATCTCCACTTACGTCATTCGAGTGCGCTCGAATCATCGTTTGTTGAAGCCGATTCATGGTATCTTGTGCGCAAGATCAACGTCGAAGAATCGTAGATCTCTTTCTCGGTATCTTCGGATCAACGAGTCAGAGATAGTTAGAATTCGGTATCTTCGGATCAACGAATTTGGGCACTTTAGTATTCATCAATCCATCGATTACTACTTTCACCGATTGAAGATCGTTTTGATTAATCCGCTGCGTCACTAGTGTACCTATATGCGTCCACAACATCCACTAGCAAACACTTGCAACCACCAGCATACATCATTCATAACATGTTCTATTAACATGTTTACATCGAATCCTACCGTCTATAGGTTAAATCCTAAGTTCTACCCTCCTAAAGGATAATAAAGGAAAGAATCTATTCAAAACTAAAGATGGAAATAGGAAATTCTAAAACTTACTATCAAAGAAATGCGGATACGAGATACGAATTTTCTCTTAATCAAACCAATTTTCTTCGAAGTCTCCTTAACTATGTCGGAACCAAGGCAATCCCTCTGTAGACTCTATCCAACGCAAAGGCGACTTACGCGGTCTTCCATAAAGAGGTTCGAAAGGAGCCACTCCAATGCTAGCTAGAAAACTACTTTCATATGAGAATTCCACTAAAGAAAGATGCTTTTCCCAAGTTCTTCCAAAATCAGGAATATCCATCCTCAACCATGCGTGTCTTACAATTTTACTAACTCCAATTTACTTTTCTTCTTTAGTACGCTCACATGAATCAACATTCCTAGGTTCTCATTTGTGTTCTATACACTCTACGGAAACTCTATTATTACTTCAAAATGTAATTACTACTGTCTCCTTTGTAGCCTTACACCTTTTCCGTTACTACTAGGAAATGCTTCTTATCAGCTCCACATTTAAGAGTTTGGTTTGGTATTTATCATTTCAAAAACTAAGGCTTTTAAATTTTTAAAACATCAAATACCAAAATCTTTGTCTTTAAAAAGTGTTATTTTTAAGTTTCTATTAAATTCAAAAATACTTGATTACTCCATATTTTATTTTTCTGAACTTGCCTCCTTATAGCTTTTGATTTTACATTAATTCCCAAACCTAGAGGGGAAATCTTTTAAATCCAAAACTTATTCCTCATTTTCTTTTAAAGACCTTTACAATTTTCTATAAAAATTGGGTTTTTTTTCAAATTCAACTGTTACTAAGTTTTTTGCTTTCAAAAACTTATTTACTTTTTCACCAAACCATTTCCTTTTAAAATATCCTTATTTGTTTTCAAAACATCTTCTAGTTACACTTAACGGTCTCATACCTTAATGTATTCGAACTACTTTCTCCTATGAGAAAATTTTGACGCTAAAATCTCCTATGAACCTTTTTAAAGAGGATTTCATGTTTATATGAAATTACAAGGAACTTATTTTAGATTTTTCAAAATAGACGATACAAAATATGGTTCTTTTCATACCTTGTATATCTCTTTCATGTATTCCTTGTAACTTGCACAAAACATTTTTATTGGTTTCATAGAAGATCATACCATTATTCTTTTCATTCCAATAGATTAAAATATGTTTAAATTATATTCTTCCACGATAAATATTTTCTAATATCTAACTTACACATTTTCCTTTTAGAAAAACTCATCTTCAAAACTGTTTTAATATTTCCATAACTGCAAAAACACTTCCTTATACTTATTAATAATAAGTGTACTTTACAGACCATTTTGTTTCTATACTTAGAAATATCCTTTTAAGTACATTTTTATTTGGGTTAAAACGGATGTTGCGTAAAACACCGTTACTACAACCCAAAAATACTAGTGTATGGATTCAATTAAATAAATACCCATAAACCTCTTATATCTATGTAAAAATATTTCTCTTGGAAGTCACTTACTATAAAAATAGTGTTATAGCCTATGCTCCTCTTATTTTTCATGAAAACATTTATTACAACAATAAAAGTTGTATTCTACATTTTCGATACTTGATACACTCTAGGTTTTTATGTTTAAAACCTTTGTTTACTTATAATGAAACTAGTGAGTTACACACACACACACACACACGCTCTATAATTCTTCGAAAAGAATTCCAATTTTTCATTATATAAAAACCAACTTAAATTTCACACCATTCTTTAAAAACCCCATGTTTATTTTCTGAAAGAAAATATTAACAATGAAAATTTTCAATTCCAACAATTACAATTTTTATTTTTTCCAACTTTTTGAATTTCGAAAATTTCATTTTATTAGGCTTAGCATAAAGTGGATCTTCCTACCTACTACCCTCAGAGTACTTTTCCTAAACTAAAGTCCTTCACTCCTATTCCTCTTGTATACTCATGTTTATTCTAAGACATCACCGTCAAATCCACTTGTCTGAGACAATTATAATTTCTGCAATTACTTACACATGGACTTTCTTCTCTGCTTATCTATTGAATTTTATTGTACATCTCTAACCTTTGCCTACCTCTCTTTGGATTTCCATAATCTCAATCCTAAATGTACAAAACCATCTCTTAAATCTCTGTCATGTATAGACATTCTCTATGCTCCAATAAATGCACTTCAAAAGTGATACCTTAAGAACTCTGCCCTCAACTGACGAACACGAAGCGTACAAAGAACCTCCTTTAGGTGAATAACATGCTCTTCCATACTTCTTGGAAAACACCAAAATGTCGACCACAAATACCACCACGAACTTTATTTTAGGACATCTCTCAAAACATGGTTCATCTAATCTATAGAATAGGCTGGGACATTGGTTAGCCCAAAAGTCATGACTAACCACTCAAAGAATCCATCTGGTGTCCTAAATGCGGTCTTATCAATGTTATCATCAATGACCCTAAGCTGATGAAATCCAGTGGCTAAATCAAGCTGAAGAATACTAAAGAGCCAATTAACTAGTTGAAAAGATCATCTATCCTAGAGAGTGGATAATGGTTCTTCTTTGTGAGCTTATTCAATTCTCTATAGTTAATGCAAAATCGAAGAGAACCATCTGCTTTGGTAGCAAAGATGACTGGCGTTCCCTATTCCGATATGTTTCTTCTTATGAAACCTTTTTCCAAAGCTCATGGATCTGCTTCCTCAATCCCTTCATTTCCCTAGGCGCCTAATGCCCTACGGGTAATGCTACTGGCTAGCCAAATAAATCCTGAAGTCATTCTCTCTCTTAGGGGGGTAGTCCCCTAAACCCTTCAAAGATGTCTGGAAAAATCTCTGACGATAGGAACCGAATCTAACTCTGATGATGATGAATCGAGGGAATAAAGGAAGCTTAACATAACCGACCCTTGCGGGTCGCAAGAAATCTCGAGAGTTCTACTTATGCATTCCTCTAGTCTAACAACTCTCCTCTCGCAATCTAATATAGCTCCTAATGTGGATAGCCAATCTATTCCCAAAATCATCCCGTACCCCGAAAATCCCAAAATATAGGCGTCATAGTCAAATTCTACGCCTAAGATATAAATTTTTTCAAACCCCTACAAACCATAAACAAGAGTGCCAATCCTCCTATGGGGTTTGAAATAACAATATGGTCTACTACTAAAGAGATGACTAAGTGCAAACAATCTACCAAAGAACTAGAGATGAAAGAGTGTGATGTTCTAGGATCGAATAGAGTCTGAATGGGAATATCAGAAATAGGAACCAAATTTCCTACCTTGATCCGGTCTGCTGCTGAAAGGTGTTGCATCCAAAGCTTGGATCTGCGCTACAGGTGCACTCGCTCCCTGCCCCATCTTTTGAGGACAAAACTTACTAAAGTGACCAAGCTGTCCACAATTGAAACACCTTCCCTTGATTCCAATCTTCTTACAGTCCCTTGCGTAATGACCAGTCATTCTACAACGGTTACATCTCCCACTTTTCTTGATTCGCTTCTGAGGGCCTTCCCTTTTCCTCTTATCCTTCTTGCCCTTCCACCATGGCTTCTTAGAGCTTGTAGGAACCACCTTAAGCTCTTCTTCCAGCTGCAAAGATATAGGTTGGCCACTCTGTCAGTCCTCCAAACCTAACTGCCTAAACTTTCGCTCCATATCTTCCAACCTAGCTTTGGTCTCCTCGAAATCCTCTATGCCAGAAATCGTTTTTCATACTAGACTAGCAAATTTCTTGCATATCTTAGAAAAATTGGCTGCGGTAGATGGATTAAAGGGACACCACCTACTGGTGTTGTATTAGGCGCTTGCCCTAGCACTTCTGGTACCGTAGCTCTACGGAACCAGCCAGCCATACTATGCAAAGAAAAGGAAACTTAGGCTCAAAAGAATAGAAAGAAGGTTGAACTGGACTTTAAGGGGATTTTTTTAAAACTCTTTTATACTTAAAAAAAAACTATTTCTAAGAGTTCTTTTCCGAAAATTACTTTTAAAACAAATTATTTTGGAAAATACTTACTTTTAAAATAAGTTTTTAGGAATCCTGTAACCTTAGGCTCTAATACCAAGTGAAACACCCCACACCCCTTAAGATAACCAAAAGGACCCATTAAAAGGCATGGTGCGTTGTAGATATAACTAAAGCTAACAGATACTAAGATTCACAAGACAAAAGTGGATAAAAACAGCGGAAAATTAAAATAATAACTTAATTAAAACAAGCTTCATAATAAAGTCAAATACTAAATACCAAATACATGTCTAAAAATTCAATATATCTCATAAAACAAAAACTCATAGTCTCAAAAATTAGAGTACATAATATCCCTCATAATAAGGCAGTACAAAAAAAGGACTAAAGCCTAAATAAAAGGAATACATAGTAGAAATCTTCTCCAAGCAAACTCCCGCAACATCAATCTACCGAATTCTCCCTTGATTAGCTAAGGGGGGAAGGGGGAAAAGGGGGAAAATAGAGGAGTGGGTCAGACTAAAAGTCTGGTGAATGATAGTAATTACTAAAGTCTTTAAGCAAGATAAAAGTAATAGACTCTACAACAGTTCTAGCATAAATAAAGATAACAAAGGAAATATGAAAGAGATAAACTGGAAATAAATACGATTAAATATTGCTCAAGATAGGTTAACTTTGATTGCTTGCACTTGTTCTGATTTAATTAGGCTGAACTCCTAATCCTGTAGTTAGGATGTGACCCTAATTCTACCCTTTTTGATCGGCCTGCTACTCCACAGACCTTTCTGTGGATCAGCCGCTATATAACTCCCTGCACAGCAGCCAATGGTATCTACGGAAGATGCTCAGGGCAACTACTGCGGATCTGAACGACATATATAGCACCCTACACATGAGGCAATGGTGCCTACTAAGACACCATACTAAGCGTTTGGAACTCATAGCTATTACTGAGCACCCGAATGGAAGTCGCATGCGTAACTGCCACCATGCCCATGCTACCTTTTGCTCCACCTATTCGGTCTTCTTATTACCTCCAACGTACAACATAGCGTGCCCCTCATCTTACTTCAGGCTAATGCGAGATCACCGTGTGTCCAAAGAAAAAAATAGGGGAAATGCTGGTTGTACTGGCCCTTCATCCAAACAATATCTAGTTGCGCCCCTTATCCAAATCCCCATGATTTGGACTTTTATTTGACCAATTACTACCATTCTTAGCATAAGCGTGCCCTAGGGAATGCTCTTTGGTGTAGGTCCTACTTTCATCATTGCTTATTAACTTAGATAAATTATTTAAATAAGCCTTTATTACCATTTTAACTTTCTACGCTTATTAATTTATCCCAAGCCTTAAAATAAGCCCATTCTGTTCTTTTTCTTATTATAACATACGTTATAATCATGCTTATTACTTAACCCAAGGTCTAAGTGTGAAAATAAGCTTCTTTCATCTTTTACTTCATTTATTTATAATCCTAAGTTATAACTATGCCAATTATCTTTAATTAGTCCAATTCTAATTATAATTAGGCGTAAATTTAATCCAATTCCATTATTTAATTACAGTCTCCGTAATTTACATCTTATCTTCTTCATTTAATATTCTTACTTATAAAATCCATATCCGCGTTTTTAATTTAATCTAATCCATACGCGTAGAAAAGGGAAATGAAGAGAATAGACGGTTGCATACAATCCAAAACATTGAAAAGTTGCAAATAAGAAATAAATAACAGTAAATAAACTTAAATACTGTAAATAGACTGTAAATTAATAAAACGCTATGCTTAACAGTAATAATTTATAATTTGCAGAAATGATATTAAATTACTGAAAGGAATAGCTAAATAGACTATAAATAATTACTGAAAAAGGCTATTCCAAAAATCGTAGAAAACTACAACTATTGGAAACCCTATTATTTTAAATTACTTAAATAAATCTTAATTAATTACAATCACTCACGTCCAGTCCTAAGCTCTTCCTTTGGTCTTCCCGAATCCACTTGGAGTTGTAAAATAATTTTTATTAAAAAGAGTCTCTCCTTGGAAAATTATTCCTTTTAGGGTCCTTCCTAAAAAGGTGAACCCAGGCGGAGAAAATCTAGAATGAGAGAAAGTGTTAGGTCTAGAGGTCTATTTATATGTGTAGAAGTGGATCTAAGACCATTTAATTTGTAAATTGAATAGGATGCAACTACGTCATAGGCTGAATAGGAGCCATCAGATGCAACAACGGAGGGATTGGATTAAACAAAACGGTGCAAATGACGTGTTCCGACGTCTCTAATTCGTGCGAACGAATTCTCGTTCGTTCGGCTTCAAATTTACAAGGCGGGTCGACTGGCCGGTTGACCGCCCCCTCGCCTAGGTCGACCAGCCGATCAACCTGACCATGTATATATATATATTTTATTTTTATTTTTTTTGTTATATTTCTGCTTATTTTGTTTCTTTTATAACTTGGTCATATTAGCTCGGTTTCTAACGTTCTATATACCGAAATTGACCAGAAAATTACCACGGACACAATGGTGCAACTCCCGTTGCTCAATTCTGATAATTTCACAAAGTTATTTTATCATTTCATTTATTCGTTAACCAATTATTATAGTTTAATTTTCCGGGTTGTTACATTATCGCATGAAGTTCTTACATGACTTTTCAATTGATAGCGCGGTTTTAGTTTGTTGTATTACAGTTTTGGTTTAAATTTGATTGGCTTTTCAATGTGTAGATTAATTTTGTTGGGCATCTTATTTATGCAGTCATTGTGGTACATATGCATAGTTATATATTATGAACATGTAGGCTGCTGTACATTTTGTCATGGTTTATTCATGTTGTGCAGTTAGTTTTACATGGTAACCTGATATTAGGTGTAGTTTTATTGTATGGCAAAAATGATTTTATAAATGACGACATATGTTCTGGAGATGATTTACGGCCTAAGAGATGACCGTCCATCTAGGGTATGATGGTGTAGTCTTGTTGAAGATGACGATGCAGATGCATGTGTAGACTGCATGGATTCCAGAAAGCCTGAGCGTGTACTTTCTCTTTGGCAGCACAGTTCTCATTTGTGTTATTGCTTTTTTATCGTAACGTGTCTCATTTCCGTACCGGTGCAGTTTGTTATGAGATTCATGCTTACATTCAGCGTAATTTTCTGTATTAATATGTGGTATGGTTTGATTCAAGTCAATGTTATTTATTGGTTATAGTGTAATCATTCTAAAAGCTTTGGATAAACATACTATATTTCATGGTATGGCTTACTTGCTTTTTTAGGGATACTACTGCTTATGGGTCTGACCGATCTTTTAATCGTGTTAACTTCATTTTACTAGACTTTTCATATAGTGTCTTTGGGGGATCTGACTAGTCTGTTGTACGATTTTAGGCTATTTCATTATACGACATAGTTCTTTTGTTAAACTGACCATGCACCATTCATTGTAATTGAAAATGGATGTAACATTTGCCCCTTAAGTATGCGCTAATGCATATTAGTTCGGAATTGTAATTTACTACACCTATTTTTCATACCATCGAATCAATCAGTCGCTTCACACTTAATGCTTATTACACACATCATTGTATGAGTGGCCATGGTTTTCGTCGTTTTGGTTTTCAGGATACCTGCTTAGTTTTTCATGAAGATCTTTTCTACTATTTAATTATTATTATTATTATTTGTGTGGCCATGATTCTTCAGGTCTTTCAAATTCTGGGGCTAGGACATTTTAAGCTAACCTATACCCTTTTTCCTTCCCTCTATTTCATTTTCACTCATTCAAGAATTAAAATAGAAAGAAAACCCTCGGGTGATTTGCGATTCCTATAATTTCATCTTCTTTTCGTGTTTCATCTCCATTAATTTGTAAGTTTTTTATTGTGCTTCTCTTCTTCTTTTTCTGGTTTTTTTAAATTCGTTAAGCGTTGTTTTGGTGGATTAATTTTTTACTAGTGAAATATCAAGTTACTTGATGGAATTTCTTTTTCAGATCGTTTTTTGGAGTTTTTCTCGTTTAACATTCAACCTTTACTTAGCTTGCTCAATTGTATGTATCTTTATTGAGTGTATTTTTCAAATTGGTTGGTTTCATACCATGCATTGAAGCGTCCTTTAAAAACAAATTCATTATTGTTTCTTTTCTTGTGGTTAAATTGATGCAGATTTTGTGAATTGATTTTAATTCGCTTTATTTTAGCTATCAATTCCTCTGACGAATTCCTTAGTTCATTAAGCCATAATTTGTCCATTTTAGAGTTAGCCTCGACTATTTGCGAGGAGAGTCAGGTTGAGGGCATCTTGGCTAGGTTTGAAATTGATGGTTATGATTTTAGGATTCCTACACTCTCTAGGCGTATTCATCTGCCCTTTGAGGGATATATTTCTCTTAGCTCAGAACATATGCAATGTGGCTTACCTTGCTTTACACTCCATTATGAAAGTATGGTTGGCTATCGTTGGTCTATCTCCCATTCCGTTAGCTCTTATATCCTATCACCTCCTAGCATGTACCTACATTCTATATGCTGAACACTTAACTCCTCCCTCTTATTGAGAACTGTTCTTTTTTATATTCGATGCGTAAGAGCCTAACTTCCAAATGCATTAGATTTTATCATATTCAAGCTATAAAATTTCTATTTTTGACAACTCAATGTAAGACTTATAGGTGGACGATGTAACACCCTATATTTTTAGTAACATTATTTAGGATATTTAGTTAGCTAAATAAAATAAAATAATTTAAGGTGAATAATGGATTGAGATTTGTGATTAATAGGGGTAGTCGTGCCATGTTAATGAGTAAATCAAAATGAGATAACATGAAATAAAATAGATAAGGGTTAGGAAGTAGGCAGGGGCAAAATGGGAACAAGGAAAATCATTATACCCTAAACCTTAAACCCCTTAACCGTGTATTCTCTTATTCATTATCAATTGCAAATTAAAAACATAGAGGCCGGCCACAATTTTAGAGAATTAGAGGAAGAAAAAGCTAAGAAGATTAATCAAATCAAAAGCTATTCAAATCTCAAATCCTTATTCTCTAGCTAAGGTGAATAATGATTACATCTTATTCTCTTAAATGTTTTCGGTTTTAAGTTAAATCCGAAGTGTTTTGCAAGTTCATGCCATGTTTTTAAAGGATTAAATGTGTATATATGCTTGTTGATTATTTATGCTTGTTGATATAGATTTTATGATATGTTTTGATAAGAAAACCCTAGTAAATGACATCCAAATGCCTTGTGATTTTAGATTTAGATCAAAAATGATATTTTAGAGATGGATTTCAATTTTCATAATTTTCTAAATTATTGTGGATTTTATATAAATTTTCTAGTGTAGAAAATGATTATTTGGGTTATAAATTATTTACGGTTAAATAATTATTTATTTGAGTCTGAGATTTATATTGTTAGAAAACATAAAAATGATTTTTTGGAATTTTTGTTGAATTTCCCTATTTGTTTTGACGAATATATAAAATTATTTCAGGTATGGGACTTAAATGTTTTATATATTTATAAAAGGAGTAGGGGTATTTTGTAAATAAATTAAAGTGTTTATTTCCAAAATTTTGGGTAGTGCTTTTAGAAAAGATGATTTGCATCCAATAAAATTTAGACAAACAAGGCGGTTTGGTTAAAATGTTTACTAAAAAAGGTTAAAAATCAGTTTTACCTGCAAATAGCATGTTTCGCCACTTTCAGCACCCTGCTTTCGACATAGATGTCTATCAACTTAGTTCCTCCGCCTCCATCACCATCGAAACCAATGCGCATGGCATCAAAGACTTGGTGCACAGCGAATTAGAGAGAAGGCGGAAGGTACGGGGTCGAAACCAAGGGTTCTGGAGGGGTCGAAACGCTGCTTTGTTTTTAATTGAAAATGCACCATCTTTGCTTTTGACTATATTGCTTTTGACTTGGTTGGCTTCCGATTGGGTCAAATGTTTTAAAAGAAAGGATTTTAAGAGGTTGCGCCTTTGTTTTTAAATGACTGCTTTCGACTAAGTCGAAGCTTTAGCTGCCGCTTTTCCTACCTTTCGAAGTCAATGTTTTCGGAAGGTATACTTTGTTTTTAAACTTGGCCACTTCTCCAATGCTTTCGGAAGGGTAGTTTCAACACCATCACTTCTTTGCTTAGGAATTTGAAAGATAGGCTTTTGACTTAAATGGTTTTAATGACCCTTTTTCTCTGTTGAAGTATAACTTAAATGGCTTCGAAAGAAATGGTTTTGAATGGTTTCGAAAGGTGTTTCCACGTATTTTAAAATTGGATTGTCTAAGGTTTTGTTGCTCTCGAAAGGACTTTAAGAAAGGTTTCTAAGGGGTAGTTTCCCAAAGGTTTCGAAAGTTTTAAAGGAAATATTTTCCAATGGTTTCGAAAGGCTATGTTTAAAGGTTTTAAAGATAAGATGTCTAAGATTTTAGCTTTCAAAGGAAAAGGTATTTCAATGGTTTTGAAAAGTTTATTTAAATGGTTTCGAAAGGAAGTTTTGGCCTTTCGGCCTAAATGAAAGAAAAGGGTTTGTTTGGTCACGAAAGGGATACTCAAAGGGATCGAAAGGGGTACTTTCAAAGGTTTATATGTTTTCATCAACTAAAATTTAGGTAAAGTATATATAACATGGCAAGGTGGTTTTGAGCAAAGCCTAGAGTATATGTATTTTCCTTGTGTGAGTTAGATTTAAAGGTTTTAAATCAGTATGAAAAGATTTTCAAGAAAAATTTATGGGAAGGTTTCCCTAAGTAAAATGACTCAGATATTAGAATACCAGATGAGACAGGTATAAGGTTGCACCCTATACATTAGCTATTAGCCTTAGCTAATTAAGTCCAAAATTCCAGTGTGTAGGGCTCTGTCACGGGTAAGACTAAAATTATGATTACACATAGAAGGGAATATATGTTTGTATACAAATAGGTTATTGGTGAGCCCGTAAAACCATTAGGATCAGGTGACCCTGGAAGATGTTAAGTTAGGGACATACCGTCTAGAAGAGAAGTATTTAACAGATAGTCAATAACAGACCGTCCAAAAGAGGTGTGTCAAATAGATGTTAGATTATTTTGTTATATTGTCCAAGAAGCCTGAGTCATGCAAAGGTTGGTAGTAAGCCAAACAAAACTGTAGTGTTCAGACAGATAGTCCATTTGTTACCTAATATGTATGCTTACATGATAATGCTTTACAATTTTAACCAGTTTTGGTTGAAGGATTATAATTTGCAAAAGATATGTTTTAAAAGGATAATAGTGAGGGGATGCCCGTTCTGCTAAGTGGCGTTGTCTCACTTAATATCGTATATCCGAGATGTATAGTATTATTCACACCAGGCTTTATGTCTGACGTGAAGTTTATGTTTTTCCCCTTAAACTCTCGAGTGCTCAAAATTGATTTGAGTAGGCTGAGGGTTGAGGTTTTAAAGGTTTTAGTAGGTTGACGAATAAAGCTTCCGGAGATGAGTATTTGGCTGACGGATAGCAATTTAAGAGTTACTGTTTTGTTTTGGTTTATTCCGATGTGCTGTATTTAAGACAGTTATGTCTATATAGTGTGAGAAATGCGGATTACAGATCTTAAGGCTGGAATAACACTAGAGGGGGGGTAAATAGTGTTTTATGTATTTTTTAAATCTTTTCGAATTTTGTTCAATTTAAACACCAACAAATGCAATTCACAAACACAGATATAATCACAGAATCAGACACAGAGGCAAATACTAAATAAAAGCAGTAAAAGAAAGAATACACCAGGATTTTATACTGGTTCGGAGTTACCCTACATCCAGTCTCGTACAATCGTACAGATTTCTTTTCAGAATAATCTCCCAGATTACACCATCAGTTTCAAGGCTACGAGGTACACCCTCCTGTATTCGAGTTCAGGACAACTCTCTTGATTTAACCAGGCTACAAGATCACCTAATTGATTTCCGGGGCTATAATCACACCCAATTGATTTCAAGGCTTAACCGCACCTTTTACTCAACAATTTGATTTACAAAAGATTCAATAACTCTAAATAGCACTGAGATCTTATGGAGAGAGTGGCAGAGAATCAAACATGAGATAATCAAGTTTGATTCACTTGGTATTTCGGCAGAGTATAGTTTGGGATTCTTTAGGAAAAATGTGGAAGATGAAGAGAAGAGAAAACAGGTGAAATCTAATGATGAATTCGTTTAGAACTACTGGTATTTATAGGAAATCAACGGCCATACCTATTCGTGAAAGGATACGACGAATAGACACTTTTATTGAAAATTTGAATTTTGAATTTAACAGGCACCATGTCGACATGGGGGGTTGAGGGAAGTCGACATGCTCTAGGCAAAATTGATGATTTTGATTTTCTTATTAAAATTTGTTTCTATAATTTGTCAAAACGATTTCTAAAACTTTGTAAATATATTTGAATATAGTTTAAACATATAAAAGAGTTTAGAAAGTAATTTTTAATATATATAATCTTAATCTATAAAGTGATTTAAAATCTGAGTAAATATTTTAAAGCTAATTATTTAAAACAAGAGATAGTTTAAAATCAATGACAATTTTGAAATCAAAATATTAAAAATGATAAAGATAGTTTTGAGGCTAAAATATTTCAAACAAGGGAGATGCCTTTTTGAAAAGAAGGTTTTGAAAACATTTAAAATAAGAGATATATTTTTGGAAAACAAATTTATAAAATTAGTAGGTATCAAAATAGGACCATTATATGTTCCACTAGATATTGTCGTAGGTTCCATCCCACTAGGGTTCCATCCCTTTAACAGGCTCGAAGTGGATTCCATTCCACGAATAAATTTCGAATAAAGATGTAAGTGCTTTCAAGAAGTTTTAATATAATTCTAGACTCAATATTTATCTTGTACTATTAAAATCTTGAACTCTTGATAACTTGATTTCTTGATACTCATGAGTATTCAATCTTGATATCTTTGATCTTTAAATTCATCAGTCTTGTATCTCTATATTGTACAGTCTTCATTCTTGGTACCTACATGTTTATATTCTGCATATACATATATATCTAAACCATAACGTTAGTATTTATATTTTATAACAAGTCTTAAGGTTGTTGTCATCAAAACCATCCTTCTCAAGGACTAACAATTTCCCCTTTTTTGATGATGACAACCTATGTTTATAAAATTTACTTTTCCTTCACAATAACTCCCCTTAAAACTAATAACTCCCCCTTAATCTAAGCATAACTACTCTAACTACTCTATTTTATATTTCTCCCCCTTTGTCATCAACAAAAAACTAATCCTAAACTCCCCCTTAATCTAATACTATTTAAATTAAATACTAATAAGGAAGTATAATAAGTGAAACAAATATTTTATTATATATGATGTTATATTTACATGTATATATGAAACATAAACATACAAATATATTTAAGTACATAAATTATAGAATAACAATACTAATGGGAGTTTTTGACAATCAGAGATTTGTGAATCGAACAATTTGGATAATGAAAACAGAAGTTTCCACGTTGTTAAACCAAATTCCCATCTTTGTCAAAACAGACTTCGCCTACACAGACCACGTTGTCGCCTTCTTCCATAGGTGCTTCTTCCCGTTCTTCTTCTTCCTCTTCTTCTTCTTCCTCTTCGCTGTGCTCTAAAGGATTATGCACGTGAATGTTGGGAGAATCTTCTTCAATCACAATAGGATTTGCATGATTATCCATTAGGAATTTTTGTAAATTCTGAAGAATTTTGCCTTGCTTTTCTTGTTCTTTTGCCATCCTTAGTTGCACAACTTGAAATTCAGTCAACATTTGCATGGCATCCTTCATAGATTCTTCAATCTTTATCACACGTGCTAGTGTGGTGCGTTGGAATGGACCAGAATGAGGAGAAGGGAAAGAAATGGTGTCCATTTGGTTTGATTTAGTGGAGGAGGCCATTAATTTTAATTTACAGAAGTTTTATTTCAGAGAAAGAAAAGTGAGAAGACAGAAAAATTCGAAATACATAGGTTTATATAACTACTAAACGGATTTTAGTGGGAAAATCAAAATTTAAATTTTTTGCTGTTGTATGTCGACAAGGGTGGTAGGGGTATGTCGACATCCTTATGAAAAATTTGATTTTCTTGTATATATATGTTACTATATCTATATTCTATATCTCAGTTATTGAACAAATGCCTAGTTCTCTTCTTAATTTAGCCAATATAGGTTGATTTAAGGGTTTGGTGAAAATATCAGCAATTTGATTCTCGGAGTTGATATATTCAAGAGAAATAATCTCTTTACTTATATTAGCTCTGAGAAAATGATGTTTGGTATCAATATATTTAGTCCTAGCATGATGAGTAGTATTTTTAGACAAATTTATTGCACTTGAATTATCACAATAAATTGGTGATTTTGAAATTGTTAATCCAAAATATTTTAGAGTTTGTTGCATATAAATGACTTGGGAGCAAGCCAAAGCTGTAGAGATATATTCTGCTTCAGTTGTTGATAAAGAAACTGACGCAGCGGATATAACACTTGACCACGAAATGAAGATTTCGTGTCAAACAATCGATGAAATGATACAATGATGAATTGATGGATTGATGATACCCAAGATAAATGCCCAAATCCGTTGATCTCACGAGATACCGGATTCTAGCTATCTCTAATACGTTGATCGCGCACGATACCATGTTAAAAGATCTACGATTCTTCGACGTTGATCTCGCGCACGAGATTCCGTGAATCGGCTTCAAGTCCGTTGATTCGAGCGCACTCGAATATCCGAAGATGGAAGAAGAAGGAGATCACACTCAACTTCAACAATGGTGGCACAAAGCACAAACCAAAATTTTATTCAAAAATCAACCTCTTTTACAATGACATCACACCCCTATTTATAGGGAATTTCATCACACACATACTTGCGACTCACAACATAACAACACACGACTTATCGACATACGACTTACAACACATACGACTTAACAAGCTACACATTACACGACATAAGAACAAACGACATAACGACTTACAACTTGCAACTTACAACATTACAACATTACGCGACTCAATCAACAAGCGGCGTAACATTACACAACTTAACAAAATGCGATCTAAGAAAAACTACTTCTGGACGACTTAAGACAATTAACGACCTAAAATTCTGTTCGCGACATAAGCTTCACGACATAAGGAATGCGGCATAACTGGAGCTTTGCGACCTAAGCTTCACGACATAAGGAATGCGGCATAACTGGAGCTTTGCGACCTAAGCTTCATGACATAAGGAATGCGGCATTACTGGAGGCGGAGCGAAGATGCTTGCGACTTAAGGTTAGGTCGTTCGCAACCTACGCTGGAGCGCGACTTAGGGTTAGGTCGTTCGCGACCTATGCTGGAGGGTGACTTAGAGTTAGGTCGTTCGCGACATAAGGAGGAGCTTCGACTTAAGGAACTTCTCGATTTAGGAACACGATCTACGGGAACTTCTCGATTTAGGAAGTTGAGCGACCCATGACCTAAAGAGATAAGCCACCTAAGATTGATCGGCTCGTGGCGCGCTGCATCATCCTCCCCTGGTTGAAAAGAATTCGACCTCGAATTCACACTTTCCTCATCTTCAACACGCTTATCCTCATGATATGGAATCAAGTGTTTGACGTTGAAAACATCAACCGTATGGATATGATCCGGCAATCTCCACTGATAAGCATTCTCATTAATCTTCTTCACGATTTCCAAAGGACCAATCCTTCTAGCAGCTAGCTTGTTGTAAGTACCGAAAGGAAATCGATCCTTGGTCAACACCGCATATACAAATTCACCTTCTTTGAATTCAACGCGTCGTCGTTTAGCATCTGCGGATTACTTATATTTCTCATTCGCCTTAAGCAATCGTTCCTGCACCACCTTGTGCCACCATTGTTGAAGTTGAGTGTGATCTCCTTCTTCTTCCATCTTCGGATATTCGAGTGCGCTCGAATCAACAGACTTGAAGCCGATTCATGGAATCTCGTGCGTAAGATCAACGTCGAAGAATCGTAGATCTTTTAACATGGTATCGTGCGCGATACTCTTGCAATTTATTCACAAAATCACTAGCTCGTTTGATCACTCCTTTCTACTGTGGAACTACAAATAAATCCAACGGTCCTTTAGGAATTGTTGAGTACACAACCTGGAATGGACTAAACCCAGTGCTACGATTAACTGCACGGTTGTGTGCAAATTCAGCTTGACATAACTTCGAATCCCAACTCTTCAAATTGTCATCCACGAGGCATCGCAATAGATTACCTAGGGATCTGTTTACAACTTCAGTCTGTCCATCCGTCTGTGGATGATAAGCACTACTGAATTTCTGCTTAGTCCCAACCATTCTCCATAGACTCTTCCAAAAATGACTTAGAAAACGAGTGTCTTTATCTGATACAATAGATTCAGGCAACCCATGAAGACGATATATTTCTCTGAAATATAACTGTGCTACATTAACCGCATCTGCTGTCTTCTTGCAGGCAATAAAATGTGCCATCTTTGAAAATCGATCAACCACCACATAGATAGAATCATTGCCGCGTTGTGTTCTCGACAGTCCCAACACAAAATCCATGCTAACATCCACCTATGGTTTAGTCGCCATAGGCAACGGCATATACAACCCTGCATTTGTCGCTGTCCCCTTTGAAACCTGACAAATATGATACCTCTGAACAAATTTTTCAACTTCTTTTCTCATTGACGGCCAAAAATAAGATTTTGCAATCAATTGTAAAGTACGATCACGGCCCACGTGTCCTTCTTCATGTAACTCTTTAATAATCTTCAGTCACAAACTGCAATCTGGAATATACAACTGATTTCCTTTGAACAGAAAACCATAAACTAGCATATATCCATCCATGTTCCCCTGCTTGACTTTGTCTAGGATCCTGGAAAAATTAGAATCTGAAATCAATAATTCTGGAAATAAGTCAAAACCCATCACCTCTACTCGCATGGTAGTGAGTAAATGGTTCCTGCGACTCAATGCATCGGCAACGCGATTAGTTACTCCAGACTTGTGCTTTACAACAAATGTAAATTGCTGCAAATAAGCTATCCACGATGCATGCCTAGCTGCAATTTTATGCTGCCCTTGCAAATGCTTCAACGCTTCATGGTCTGTATACAAAACAAATTCTTTATGGAACAAATAATGTCTCCAATGTTTAACGGCTTGCACAATAGCATAAAATTCCACATCATAAGTATTATATCTCATCTTGGCTCCAGATAGCTTCTCACTGAAATATGCAATTGGACGACCCTTCTGACTCAACACTCCTCCAATCCCAACTTTCGATGCATCTGTATGTAACTCAAATAACAACTGAAAGTCTGGCAATACTAGAATTGGCGCTGACGTCAAAAGTTCCTTGATCCGCTCAAAAGCTGATCCTGCTTCCTTTGTCCATAAAAACTGCTTCCCCTTCATGCAATCAGTAACATGTGCCATCACACTACTAAAGTGTGGTATAAACCTTCGGTAAAATGAAGCTAACCCATGAAAACTTCTGACTTCTGTTATAGTTTTGGGCAGTGGCCAATTTCTGATTGCTTCAACTTTACTTTGATCCACCTGTATACCTTCCTCGGACACAACATATACCAGAAATAAAACACTCGGCGTCATGAACACGCATTTCTTTGTTGCCGCATAGAACTGTTCTTGACGAAGAATAGTTAACATTTCTCGCAAGTGTTGAATATGCTCCTCTGTACTAGCACTGTATATCAAGATATCATCAAAGTAAACTACAACAAAATTTCCAATGTAAGGTCAGAAAATTTGATTCATCACCCTCATAAATGTACTTGGTGCATTAGATAAACCAAACGGCATGACCAGCCATTCATACAACCCTTCCCATGTCTTGAAGGCTGTCTTCCATTCATCCCCTAGTCGAATTCGAATTTGATGATAACCACTCTTCAAATCGATCTTCGAAAAGATTAGAGATCTACTAATTTGATCCAACAGATCATCCAGTCTTGGCATAGGAAATCTGTATCTAATGGTTATTTTGTTAAGTGCTCGGCTATCTGTACACATCCTCCACGAACCATCCTTTTTCGGCACTAACAAAGCTGGTACAGCACAAGGACTGAGACTCTCCCGAACACGCCCTTGCTCAAGCAACTCCTCAACCTGTCTCCTCAACTCTTCATGCTCCTTCGGACTCATACGATAATGCGGCCTGTGCGGTAAAATAGCACCTGGCACTAGGTCAATCTGATGTTGTATGTTCCTCAGTGGTGGTAATTCCTTGGGCAATTCCGAAGGAAAGACATCTTCAAACTCATTCAACACCGGCTTAACTTCCTTAGGAATTTCAAGATCTTCACTCGTTTCATACCCAATCAACATAAACACTTCAGCACTATCTTTCACTTCTTCAACAAATTCTCTTGTAGATAAAAGACTAGTTGGTTCCACTTTTGGCTCTGACTTGCTTTCACTTTGTTCACGCTTCTTAGGAACTAAGGTGATTTGAGTCCCTTCGAACATGAAACTGTAGCTGTTGGTGCGACCATTATGTTGTACAGCTCTATCATACTGCCATGGTCTTCCCAATAGTAGATGACACACATCAATATCTACAACATCACACCATATTTCATCTTTGTACTTCTTCCCAATAGAAAATGTAATAAATGCTTGTCATCCCACTTTCACTTCTCCACCTTTCTTTAGCCATGCTAGTTTATAAGGTCTAGTGTGTTTTTCAGTCTTCAACCCTAACTTCTTGACAGCTTCTTCAGAAATAATGTTATCGCAGCTTCCCGCATCAATAACAAATCGACAAACCTTTCCCAAGATAGTACATGTAGATTGAAAAATATTGCTCCTCAGCCAACTAGAATCATCCTCTTGCTTTGGCGTTAAACAAGACCTCCTCATCATCAAGTTACACCTTTCATCTCCTGACACAACTTCTTCTTCTTCATCAAACTTCGGTGATTGAGTATAATCAACTTCAGCTTCAACATCCTCATACTCACATTCTTCTGCAACTAATGCTCTCTTCTTTGGTTTTGTACATTCATTACTTTTATGGCCAAACTCTTGACAATTAAAGCATTTGATACTGGTATTGACCTTTGCTTTAGCGGCTTCATTCACAATCGGCTTACTGACTGCTTTGGAAACATTAGCACTGCTACTAGCGCCCTTGTTCTGGTTGTTGGAACTTGTAAACACACCAACTCCCCGTCTCCCTTGCTTCTCCCAAGCTAGAGCTTTCTGATGTGCTTCAGCAACAGACATTGGATTAAACATATTCACCATGTCTTGAATCTGCGTTCGCAACCCTCCAACGTATCTAGCTGTTAGCTATTCCTCCGTTTCCATAATATCATTTCTCGCAATCAGTTGATAGAATTCATCTGCATAATCATTCACCGACTTCGTTCCTTGTTTCAAGTTCTGCAAACGTTGATACATAAGAGACTGGTAATTGTACGGCAAGAAAGTCGCTTTCATCATCTTTCTCATCTTCTCCCAAGTAACAACTTTTGATTTTCCCATTCTCTCCCGTGTTAGCTTAGTTTGCTGCCACCAAGACATAGCTCTTCCCATTAGCTTTGTAGCAACTAACTGAACTCGGCGATTTTCTGGCACATCCTTGAATTCCAAAATTTCTTCCACAGTTGAAAACCAATCAAGAAATTCTTCTACTTGCATACCACCCTTGAATTTTGGAATTTCCATCCTCATACCAGATTCCCATTTATGATCATTCTCTGAATCAATATATCGATCCCGCACTTGGCCTCGATCTCGATAATGAATACTACCTCTATCACCATATTCCTCAAAATCAGATGTACTTCTATATCGTTCTCGACCATCCACATCTCTACGGCCATGAATGTCTCTTCTACTCTATTGTTCAACATAACGATAGGGTTCATGTTCAAAACCACGTTGAGATCTTCAATCTTCACTTATGTACTCCCGGTGGTCTCTCATCACGGAAACTGATGATTCTCTTCTATCTTGATAAGATTGCGGTGACATTCTTCTTTCACCCGAAACCGACGGCGAAACCCTATTTCCACCCCAATTCGAAACTGGTGACGTTCTTCTCTGGTTCATGTCAATCATCAATTTCTCCAACTTTCCAATACCTTCGTTAAACTTCTCATTGATACGTTGCTCCATTGCCTCTGCTTCTTGTCTCCTATATACATCTTCAACATTTTGAAATCGATTAGCACGTCTCGGAGGCATGATCTATTCTCGACTTAGCTCGGCTTTGCTTTGATTGGTTCGGCTCTAACTCCAACACTTCCTCTTTACTCCCAATAGGCTCGGCTTAGCTATGGTATAGCTAAGTATGGCTTTGATACCAAACTGATGCAGCGGATATAACACTTGACCACGAAATGAAGATTTCGTGTCAAACAATCGATGAAATGATACAATGATGAATTGATGGATTGATGATACCCAAGATAAATGCCAAAATCCGTTGATCTCACGAGATACCGGATTCTAGCTATCTCCAACACGTTGATTGCGCATGATACCGTGTTAAAAGATCTATGATTCTTCAACGTTGATCTCGCGCACGAGGTTCCGTGAATCGGCTTCAAGTCCGTTGACTCGAGCGCACTCGAATATCCGAAGATGGAAGAAGAAGGAGATCACACTCAACTTCAACAATGGTGGCACAAAGCAAAAACCAAAATTTTATTCAAAAATCAACCTCTTTTACAATGACATCACACCCCTATTTATAGGGAATTTCATCACACACATACTTGCGACTCACAACATAACAACACACGACTTATCGACATACGACTTACAACACATACGACTTAACAAGCTACACATTACACGACATAAGAACAAACGACATATCGACTTACAACTTGCAACTTACAACATTACAACATTACGCGACTCAATCAACAACCGGCGTAACATTACACGACTTAACAAAATGCGATCTAAGAAAAACTGCTTCTGGACGACTTAAGACAATTAACGACCTAAAATTCTATTCGCGACATAAGCTTCACGACATAAGGAATGCGGCATAACTGGAGCTTTGCGACCTAAGATTCACGACATAAGGAATGCGGCATAACTGGAGCTTTGCGATCTAAGCTTCATGACATAAGGAATACGGCATTACAGGAGGCGGAGCGAAGATGCTCGCGACTTAAGGTTAGGTCGTTCACGACCTACGCTGGAGCGCGACTTAGGGTTAGGTCGTTCGCGACCTATGCTGGAGGGTGACTTAGAGTTAGGTCGTTCGCGACATAAGGAGGAGCTTTGACTTAAGGAACTTCTCGATTTAGGAACGCGATCTACGGGAACTTCGCGATTTAGGAAGTTGAGTCAGCCACGACCTAAAGAGATGAGCGACCTAAGATTGATCGGCTCGTGGCGCGCTGCATCAGAAACAATATTTTGCTTTTCGCTAAATATGAAACCAGAGAATGCCCCAAAAAGTGACAAGTTCCACTTGTACTTTTTCGGTCAGATTTGCAACCAGCATCAAAATAAGAAATTAAATCAAATGAATCATTTTTAGGGTAAAATAAACCATAGTCAAAAGTATGTTTAACATATCTTATGATACGTTTCGCAGCTTTTAAGTGAGTTTCTTTGGGTTGAGATTGGTATCTTGCACAAAGACAAACAATATGCATGATATCAGGTCTGCTCGCAGTGATATAGAGTAGTGATCCAATCATTCCCCTATATAGTTTTTGATTTACATCTTTTGAAAGATCTTCTTTATTTAAAGCTTCATTGGTTGCCATGGGAGTGGGTTTTCCACTCGCAGTAGTCATGCCAAATTTACTCACTAGATCCCTAGCATATTTTTCTTGACTAATAAAGATACCATTATCTAATTGTTTTATTTGTAAACCTAAGAAGAAAGTAAGTTCACCAATATGACTCATCTCAAACTCTTTTGTCATTATTTCAAAAAATTCTTTATCCATTTCATGATTAGTTGAACCAAAAATAATATCATCTACATAAACTTGTACTAGTTGAATATCATTTTTATTTCTTTTAATGAAAAGAGTATTATCTATTTTACCAATTTCAAAATTTGATTGTAATAAAAAAAATCTTAGTTTGTCATACCATGCTCTAGGAGCTTGTTTCAAACCATATAGAGCTTTCTTAAGTTTGAAAACATGGTTTGGAAATCTTTCATCTTCAAAGAGTGGATGTTGTTCAACATAAACTTCCTCTTTAACTAATCCATTTAGAAAAGCACTTTTAACATCCATTTGAAATAATTTGAAGTTATTATAATTTGCGAAAGCAAGTAGAATTCTAATGGCTTCTAATCTTGCTACGGGTGCAAAGGTTTCATCAAAATCTATTCCTTCTTCTTGACAATAAGCTTGTGCGACTAATCGAGCTTTATTTCTCACGACCTCACCAAGTTCATTTATTTGTTTTTATAAACCCATTTTGTTCCAATTATACTTTTATCCTCAGGTCTAGGAACAAGTTCCCAAACATCATTTCTGGTGAACTGATTCAATTCTTCTTGCATAGCAAGAATCCATGAATCATCAGATGATGCTTCCTTTGGATTTTTAGGTTCAATAGTTGATATAAAAGCTACATTACTCATGTTATTTAGTTGATTTCTTGTTCTAACAATAGATTCAATATTTCCTAGTATATTTTCTATAGGATGATCTTTTAATAGCCTAATTCTTTTATTAGGTTGAATGATTTCACAATTAGTTTCATTAGGTTCATTATTTAAAGTTACAAAATCTTCTTCATCTTCTATTTGTACAGTATCTTTAAAATTTTCATCAAAAGATACATGCATTGTTTCTTCAATAGTGTTAGTTCTTTAATTATAAACTCTAAATGCTTTACTTCTATTAGAATATCCGATGAAGATACCTTTGTCGGATTTAGGTTCAAATTTATCTAAATTATCTTTTGTATTAAGAATAAAACACTTACTACCAAAAACTTTAAAATAAGCTACTATGGGTTTCTTGTTGTAAAGTAATTCATATGGTGTTTTATTAGTTAATGGTCTAATTAAAATCCTATTTAATATATAACAAGCTGCAGCGACTGCTTCAGCCTAAAAGTTTTTAGGTAAGTTACTATCAGAAAGCATTTTTCTAGCACACTCTTGAATCGTTCTATTTTTACGTTCTACCACTCCGTTTTGTTGTGGAGTTCTTGGAAAAGAGAAATTATGAGTTATTCCTTTTTTGTTGCAGAATCTCTCAAAATTTTCATTTTCAAATTCCCCACCGTGATCACTACGAATGGTTATAATTTTTATAGAAAGTTGGTTTTGAAGTCTTTTTGAAATTTTTTAAATGAATCAAAAGTATCACTTTTATGTTTCATAAAAATTGTCCATGTAAAACTAGAATAATCATCTACAATTACAAAGACATATTTATTGTGATTTATTGATGGAATTTGAGATGGACCAAATAAATCTAGATGAAGTAACTCAAGAGGTTTTGAAGTTGAAATCATATCTTTTAATTTGAAAGAACACTTCCTAAGTTTTCCTAATTAGCAAGCATCACATATACTATCTACTTTAAAGTTTAACTTGGGAAAGCCTCAAACTAAGTCAAGTTTTGATAACCTAGATAACATTTTGAAATTTAAATGACCAAATCTTTTATGCCAAACCCAAGGGTCACTAGTATTAGCCAAAAGACATAAGCTATCATTTGAAACTTTCATACTAAGGATGTAAATATTTTTCTTCTTGATTTGCACAATTTGTCCATTGAGTGTTGATTCTTCAAAGGCCATATAACATTTTTCTTTCTGCATAGAATAAACACTTGGTAGATAACTTGGTTTTATATAATAACTATATGCAGACTTATGAGACAATGATGATTTGAACAGTTTTAAACTAGTGTTAACAAAATCCCTAAAAATAGCCATTTTGAAAACTTTTTCAAAATTCAGATTATGAAAACTTTGAAAACCTTTCTCTGATACCAAATGTGAGAAATGCGGATTACAGATCTTAAGGCTGGAATAACACTAGAGGGGGGGTGAATAGTGTTTTATGTATTTTTTAAATCTTTTTGAATTTTGTTCAATTTAAACACCAACAAATGCAATTCACAAACACATATAATCAAAGAATCAGACACAGATGCAAATACTAAATAAAAGTAGTAAAGGAAAGAACACACCAGGATTTTATACTGGTTCGGAGTTACCCTACATCCAGTCCCATACAATCGTACGGATTTCTTTTCAAAATAATCTCCCAGATTACACCCTCGGTTTCAAGGCTACGAGGTACACCCTCCTGTATTCGAGTTCAGGGCAACTCTCTTGATTAAACCAGGCTACAAGATCACCTAATTGATTTATGGGGATACAATCACACTCAATTGATTTCAAGGCTCAACCGCACCTTTTACTCAATAGTTTGATTTACAAAAGATTCTATAACTCTGAATAGCACTGAGATCTTATGGAGAGAGTGGCAGAGAATCAAACAAGAGATAATCAAGTTTGATTCATTTGGGATTTCGGCAGAGTATAGTTTGGGATTCTTTAGGATAAATGTGGAAGATGAAGAGAAAACAAGTGAAATCTAATGATAAATTCGTTTAGAACTACTGTATTTATAGGAAATCAACAGTCATATCTATTCATGAAAGGATATGACGAATAGACACTTTTTTTGAGAATTTGAATTTTGAATTTAACGGGCACCATGTCGACATGAGGGGTTGAGGAATGTCGACTGCTCTAGGAAAAATTGGTGATTTTGATTTTCTTATTAAAATTGGTTTCTATAATTTGTCAAAACGATTTCTAAAACTTTGTAAATTTGAATATAGTTTAAACATATAAAAGAGTTTAGAAAGTAATTTTTAATATATATAATCTTAATCTATAAAGTGATTTAAAATCTGAGTAAATATTTTAAAGCTAGTTATTTAAAACAAGAGATAGTTTAAAATCAATGACAATTTTGAAATCAAAATATTAAAAATGATAAAGATAGTTTTGAGCCTAAAATATTTCAAACAAGAGAGATGTCTTTTTGAAAAGAAGGTTTTGAAAACATTTAAAATAAGAGATATATTTTTGAAAAACAATTTTATAAAATTAGTGGGTATCAAAATAGGACCACTATATGTTCCACTAGATATTGTCGTAGGTTCCATCCCACTAGGGTTCCATCCCTTTAACAGGCTCGAAGTGTATTCCATTCCGTGAATAAATTTTGAATAAAGATGTAAGTGCTTTCAAGAAGTTTTAACATAATTCTAGACTCAATACTTATCTTGTACTATTAAAATCTTGAACTCTTGATAACTTGATTTCTTGATACTCATGAGTCTTCAATCTTGATATCTTTGATCTTTGATTTAATCTATCTTGTATTTCTATACTGTACAGTCTTCATTCTTGGTACCTGCATGTTTATAATCTGCATATACATATATTTCTAAACCATAACGTTAGTATTTATATTTTATAACAAGTAAGGTTGTTGTCATCAAAACCATCCTTCTCAAGGTCTAACATATAGTACTCTGGTCAGCCAAAGGGGCATCATCACATGTCGCTCTTGGTGTAATTATATAATAATTATATTTTATCAGAACTTGGGAAACGATTATGGGATTATGTAATTTGAATGTGAAACATGTGTTTTGAAATTGTAATGTGAAAAGATGTTTTTGAAATCTGTGATTTTGTTTCATATTCAAATGCTTCTGTTATTATGGATACCATTAACATAGCCGTATTTATTCTCCAGAAGTTAATACTATGGATGACTGTAGCATCTGTAGCGCTTAGCTTTGAGCCTCTATGATAGGGGATGTTACAACTTGGTATCAGACCATAGGTTTATGAAATACTTTAACTAAAAATGATTTTTGAAAAACATAATTCTTAGGCATTAGAGTAAGATCGGGGTATGGGATAACAGTATAGTCACGTACTTGCATTTGCTATATATAAGTGTACGCTATATCTCTATTCTCCTATCTCTATTAGGCTATTCTTCTATATCTCACGAGACTTGAATACATATATGGATGCAAGAAGAGGAAAAGTTAACCTAGGAGGGGACATCACCACCACCAATGGAAATGCCCAACCCAATACGAGGAGGACTCAAGGTCAGGCTCAAACTGAGAATGTTGGTGCTGGAGTCCCACAAGTGGATATAGAGGCCATGTATTAGTTTTTCATGAACATGATGCAAGCTGGGAATGCTGCTAGAGTTGTTGGAGGGAATGCAGGAGTAGGAGTTCAGGAAGCTCTAATTGTCAACCATTATGCTATTTTGAGTAGAGATTATGCTACGCTTGGAGGGAAGCCGTTTATTGGAACTGAAGATGCTATAGAAGTGGAGAGCTGGTTGCTGCACTATGAAAGGATATTTACTGACTTAGGGCTAAATGAGGAGCAGAAGAGGAGGCTTGCTTCGAGACAGCTTTAGGGAGCAACTTTATTTTGGTGGAATAGTGTAACGGCTGGAGTAAATGAAGAGGAGATGACATGGACTGATTTTAGGAGAAGGTTTCAGGAGAGGTTCATTTCGGTGATGTCGCAGTCTGTTTTGATCCAAATATTTGCTGAATTAGAGCAAGGAGAAATGTCTGTTTTGGAGTATGCTAGTAGGTTTGAAGAGTTGGCTAGATATGGTTATGCCATAGTTGATATAGTGATGAAGAGGAATGAGAAGTTCATAAGGGGGTTAAAGCCTGAGTTGGCAAGGGCTGCCTTACCACATATCAGAGATCCCTATGATGTGGTAGTGGAGAGGCGTTAAGACATGAAGAGATGCTTGCTTGTTTAGAGAAGAAGAAGGAGAAGGAGGTCCAGGTTGGGCAAGGTCAGAAGAGGAAGTTCTTTCACAAGAAGGATGCACAGAAAGGTGGAGCATCGAAGAAAGGGAAGTCTGAAGTTGTTTGTTTTAAGTGCAACAAGAAGGGGCATTCGGCTAATGAGTGTCGTAGTGGAAAAACTAAGAAAGCGATCGGGAAGAAGAATATCAGGTGCTTCAATTACGATTAGATCGGCCACTATAAGAATCAATGTAAAGAGACCGCTAAGGATAGAAAGGGCAAGGTGTATGCATTGGAGCTTGCTACTTCAAAGCCAACGGTGCAAGAGAAAGGAAAGGCAGTCTTAGGAGGTACGCTTTAGATCCATGATATGTCTGTTAGCATTTTGTTTGATACTGGTGCATTCATTCTTTTATATCCCGTTGTTTGGTAGAATAGCTTAACCTAGAGCCCAAATTTTTAGTTACTTCCTTTAGAGTTGCAAATCCGATAAGAGGGTATGCGACACTTGGGATGAAGTGTGACCACTTAGAATTTGACTTGCTAGGTTACACCTTTATTTACAGTTTGCATATTTGACTTTGTAGGGTTCAGAATCATATTGCATGTAACGACCCGTAAATTTTAACCGTTTTAATAACGCAATTAGTTAAAATTTTGTGAAATTTTAAACGATAAAATTTTGAAATAAAAATTTGATATTTGGAATACGTCTAGTTAAACATAGCAACTGGTAAATTTTCGTCCGAAAATATGGAAGTTTATTTCGCGCGTAAATTCACTTCAATTTAATCAGTTAAAAAGCGTTGGAAATAAAACGTTTTCAAAACCAAAATATTTTACATAGAAAAATTCAAAACCATTTTCTGAGCAAGATTTCAGTTTGTCGTTTTTCCAAATTCGGACATCTTTGGCTCCGTCGTTCTTATTTTCTGCAAAATAGCAGTAGTCTGGTACCGATATCGATTTTTATCGGATGATCGTACCACTGATTTCTATATACCGTTTTGATCGTCTCGTCGTGCCGATCTCTACGGTATATTCGATTGTCAAATTCAGAGTTCCGTTGTACGTTGCACTTTGCGTAACGCCTAGCGTATCGGTTCCGTAACCGAGTCTTTTGGTTTCCTAACTCTTCGTAACCCACTGCCTATTAACCATATAGCTTCCAGCTTTTTATTTTTCCAAAGAAATTTAATTTTGACCGTTGCTTTTCATAAAGTAGCTTCTAGCCTTCTCGTTTTCCAAACAAAAGATGCTGTACATATGTTGAACTCAAATAGCCATTCTCATTTACAGTCTGTTCCTCTCTCCTTTCCACTTTATATTTTTTTTTTCTCCTTGTGATTTCGGCCAACCAACACTCCACTAAGCTTCCATCCTAGCCCACGTTTCACCAGCTTCCCCCATCCACCATCGACTTTCACTCTGGCCTCGCCATCTTCCCCGCAAGCTTCACCCCAAACCCAAATACCCAGATCTCCACCTCTCGGACTCCTCCACCACCATAGCACAACCGTGCTCCAGAACCTTTTCCACCGCCCCTCATTTTTTATGTCCGCTATTTCACCTTGTGCTGCCACCATAACAGGCGCACGAACACCAGTGCTCCCCTACAACCGAGTGCAGCCCACCTCCACTGGCATACCTACCAACCTCCGCGCTCCATAGTGATACCTTCATTCACCTTAACCTCACCGAAACCCCCTCCTTCCTCCACCCGAGACCCCGACCTGACAGAGCCGAACCCAAGTCTTGTAACCACCTTGAGCTCCTCCCCTCTCGACATAGCCAACTCCTTCTTTAATGCATGGTATGTATGTTTTAAGTATACGGTATTATATTCTAGTAAAGTATGGTATATTATATTTTAAGCTTTGGCTGTTGAATTTTATATACACGGTTATAATAGTTTCTTAGGAATAGCTGATGTTCTCATGCCTTGGTGGAGAAAGGATAGTTGTGAATATAAAAAAAAAATATTATTCGATTTAAGGAAGTTATATATATATAGTATGTTATCTATATATGTGGTTAAAAGTTGCTTACTGTCTTGCTGCATAAATATATATATGAATAATATATGAAGTTATAGATTTGTTTATGTAAAAAAAAAAAAAAAAAATTATATGTTAATTGCAACAGTTATACATATATTTATCTACTGGATTTTTATAAACAGTTGGATCTGAAGATTTTGGTTTATATGTCATCTTAATGTGTATATATATAATGTCGTATATGTATACTAGTTTGTTTATGGTATTAGTCTTTTGTTGTTCTGTGCTGTAAATTTATATAGACATATATGTTAGTTATATAAAGAATGAGCTTGTTTCGGTTACACTATATATAAGATTTGCAGCTTATGTTTAGACGCATACAACAGTGATTTTCAAATGTTATAAGTATATAAGTCTTAATTAAATATTAATTTTAAAAGGAAATTATAGATGTTATTTTAATATTTATTTAGATTTAATATTTATTTGTATAACTTTGTTATGATCAGATTTCATATGTATATTTTGGTCATATATAATATAGAGTTGAAAACCGGTTATATGTATAAACAGTGAACAACAAATATGAGTCAGTTTCTATTATACAAGCTGTAAATTTGTTAAAAATATTTATGTACGGTAAGTTGTATCATATAATTACAACAGCAGTTTACATATCAGTTAATAATTTATATACGATGATTTTGATAAAGTTATCTATACACGGTTGTAGTTACAATACGTTAGTCTTTATATTTGGCTGCTGTCTCGACATTATCAGGTCTGCATTGATGTCTTCATGCATACGTTGGTGGTTGTGTGTTAGTATATTTTATTTTTATTTTTTTATAAAGCAAGTGATATATATATGATGTGTATATATTTTAAATGTGTATAGTACTTCAACATACATTAAGTACATATATTTTGACTTTAACATATGAGTTAAATTTAAACAATAATTTTGAAATACATATATATTTAATTTAAAATGTGTGTATTTGGGATATGTTTTATATATGAAAATAGTTATATTTAGTATTTACATAAGTTCGCTAATACCATATATCTGCATCAACTCAATCTAATTTGAATTGTTTTATCAATTCTTCATTATCAGCTTGGTCCGTCTAATTCGTGCCAATTCTATTTTCTTTGGAGATCGTGCTTGGATCCGTAACTCTTTTCATCGTCGAATCTCTCTAGCCTCGAAAGGTGAGCACTCACTCACGATTAACGTTCTTTTATTTATTAAATTTGATTTCAATTGAAACGACAATTGAAATATACTGCTGTTAGTTAATTACACTGTTATATATGCTATTACCTGTACCAGTTCACCTATGACATCTGACACCATTTTCTGTTAATTATTTATGCGATGATAATACAGTTTGGCTGATAATTGATTGATTGTTGATGTTTATATTGGACGTTAAATTGTTAATGTTAAAATGATAAATAGTATGCAATTGAACTTGATATAGGATAGTTAAATGTTGAATTTGATTTAATGACATTGTATAATATGACCCCTTTAACTGTTGAATTTATTGACACGTAGGATTTGTTTAATTACATTTTGAACCACTGAATGTATGTTGTTGAATTGATGATGTATGAAATTGCAAATAGATGACAAGTGAAGAACTGTAATGTAATAATCTTTAATCTACATGAAATGATAGTGTAGATTCTAGAAATAATTATATTAATTCGTACAAATAACAATGCGAATTAATACGATTATTTCGGGATTATTTGAATTGATTATTGGATTGTTATTTGTTGTTATTGCTTGTTTATTTACTTTGACACCATCCCAGTTATCACACTGCAAGTTCCCTTTGTTATGCTATGATTTTGAATTGAATTGGAATCGGGTTGAAATGATAAATACCCAAAATTGAACTTGACTTAGGATAGAAAATTTAATAAAAACCCGATTGGTCAATAATTTGATTTGAAAATAAACGAAGATTTTATTTGAACAAAGAATATGGTTTTGAAACGAAGTTGGAAATTGAATTTTAATGAAATTTAAATGTGAATATTTAATATTAAAAATGTAATTGATGTAAGAATATTGTTAAATTTGAGAAATGATTTGATAATTAAGTTGAAATTATAATCAAGTTTGAAATTATAATTAAGTTTGAAATTATTAAAGTTGAAATGATTTAATAATTAAGTTTGAAATTATTAAACTTTGGAATTTTTAATAATTAAGTTTTGAATTATTTAATAATTAAATAAGATTGAATTATTTAATGATTAAATTGAATTGAATTCTTTAATAAGTAAAATCGAACTTTTGAATAAGTAAATCTTTACTTCGTAAATAATTGAAATTGAGTTTTCTTTATTAATTAAGTTTTGGAAAATTATTTAAGTAAGTAAATAAGTGAAATTGAATTTCTTTAATAAGAAATAAAATGTGATTTATTGAAATTAATGTAAGACTTGAAATTTAAAGAATTTGATTTGATGAATTTAATTTAATTCAAAATTGTAAGTTTTGATTTAATGAAGTTGAACTTAAGAAATTGATTTAATGAATTGAAAATTTGATAGAAATTGTTTTGAATGATAAAGTAACTTAACGAATATTGAAAGAAATCGGTAAATGAATTTAAATTGATTTGAATGTTAAAATAAATTGATTTAAATAATTTCGGGATGAAACTTATATACGAATTTGAATCAATATTTGAATTGTTTTAAATAAAGTTTGAAATTGAATTATAAGATTTTGAAATGGTAATTTGGAAATTTTGAAACGTAAATTATTGGAAATTGGTTTTGAAAGACAAATGAAATGTTGATTTACGAATTGAAATTGAAATTGAATTGTTTTGGTTTGAAATATATAAACGACCAATCGGTGTAATAATTACGAAAGTTATTAAAGAGACCGGGATCGGTAATGGATATACTCTCTATCTGAACCGAAACCACTTTAATAACTATACGCGGAGTGTTGATCCAGAACGAAGTGGATGGTTTTGATGAACGCGTTGACTGAAGAAAGAGAACGATTTTGGATGACCCTTGACATGACTAAAACAGGAGCCGCGCCGGGCCATTGAGGATCGCCATCTCTAGCGGACACACTTCTTCGATACCATATCTATTACTTTTGTGATTCGATTTGGGTGCACCCCTCGATTTGGGAGTGTTGTTCGCGGTGTTGGGGTAGTAGCTGCTATGCCCAACATCAGTCCGGATCAGGCAACTACTAGTATCCTAGTTGGTATCGCCTCATGTACCTTGTCATACTGATTATCCTATTCGCGACCACTACGATTTTGGTTTGTACCTTTAGTATATGGATTGCCCTCTGGTGACTTCCGGTTTTGGGGAAACTACGGTCTTGTATATGCTTTTGGGAATAAACAGGTTAAGAGGTGTATGGGCCCTGCTTAACCCTATTTTGATATCTTTATATTACTGATAGACATTATCTACTTAGCGTACATTACTACATAGTAGATAGTTTAACGGATCCTTAAAGGATGGTTATTCCAAACATCCTTTGAGTTACTTGTATTTCAATTGCTATTTCACTTGAGTTGGATTTATTAATATAAGAATGTTAATCCTGACTCGGGTGTCTTGTGTTTTGCTTTACGCTCGGGTCAGACTGAGTAGTTCAGCTTTCGAGACTCACGTTTGGAGTTGGAGCTTCGCTTGGAGATCCAGCTATCTATCCAGCTTTCAGATATTCGATGATTCCAGTGATGCATTCTGATTTGTATCTAATGTATCGTGTTACTCTTCCGCTGTATCTAGTTTAACTCTGATGTACTGTATTACTCTTCTGTTGTAAACTCTGATGTATTTTATATATTCATATAGTAGCTTCATGAACTACTATCTCTTTATTTCCGCTGCACTTATTACTCTGTGTCTGTGATCTGTGATTATATCTATTTACTGTATATGTTCAGTTTTGCCCAATTTAAATTAACAACGCGGTATTTTGAGCAATTCAACTCCGGCATGAGTGTCTACCTATACACTTATAATGGACGCGAATGGTCCAAAATATCGGGCCGTTACAGTTGGTATCAGAGCTTTGGTAGCTCTAGGCAAAACTTAACATATAGGGTAAATGTATTTACAGAATCACTCCCATTCGAGTTTCAATCTCTTCCTTTTGATTCGATTCCTTTGAATTTTGGAACGTCCCCTACGGTTCCAAATTTCATTCGTGTCCCTCACTATTCGTCTTCTTTAAATTCTGGAGCATCACATTTCTCCACATCGAATGATCTTTATAATGAGTCGGCGGTCTCGCCAATCTCAAATCAATTTATAAAAGGGGTGAAATTCCTTTACAATAGGCATTGATTTACCGGAGATTTATGTATCCTCGGTTTACGATGCTATCTATCTCCTGCTATACCTGAATTCTATTTCTCGAGATCGGATGTTGATTTACCTCGGAATTTAGCATCGATCTTATTATCTAAGTCACGGTCGATCCGGTTAAGGTTGCCCGTAAATTAAAAAGCTTATCCGTCTCCCGATTCTGTTAATATAATTATCTTATCTCTTATTCCGAACTTATCTTCGAATCAAATTTCTCTTTGATTTGAGTCCATCAAAAATTGAATCCCTATCCTTATTTTGAAAAATTCATTCCTGTATCGACGAGCAAAGAAATGTATTTGTAAATTAATACTTTAAAATGTTTTATATATTGTGTTGTTTGAGTTGTTGATGTTGATTTGGGTCTTCGATCGATTCGTCTGATCAACGCTATCGATAGGATTTCCAAAACACTTGAGCAGAGCAAACTGACACAATATCGTTTTCAAATTTGATAAATAAAATAAAAGTTTTGTATGATTATATTATATATAAATATAAGTTTTCCGAAATTAAATTGTTAATGGATTTGCTGTCTGAAATAATAATATTTGATTTCATTTATTGTTTTGTTAACCATTGACTATTGCATAATATAAATAAATGAATTTATAAACTTGGTTATAAATTGATTGGAATTTGAAATGAATCTAATTCAAAAATTTGAGAATTTATTAGTTTCCGATGATTTCGAACTTTGGTCTTAAAATTTTAATGTATATTTTGTTGAAAATATTTTCGAATAGCAATCGTTTCCAAAGATTTTTTTAAAAATGTTGAAATCAATACTCTTCTCTTTGTCGCTGGAAAATAATTTCGGTGATGGCGGCCGCATCATCGACATTCATTTTCGAGTTTCGAAGTGGAGAAACCATTCTGTAGCTTTGCTACGGTTTTGTTTTAAAAAAATTATTTTGATTTGAATTTCTTCAGTATGATTTGATTTATATATATAGATATCTTATTTTAAAATTTTAATTTGATTTGATATAAATATATAGATATATCTCTAAATTGTTTAAAGGTTAATCGGAAATCTAATTCTTAAATTTTGTTAAAGGATGATTTTAATTATAAATAAAACTAAGATTTGGAATAAATATTTAAACTTGAATAATTAAATTTGGAGGAAAAAAATTTGTATATTGTTCAACTGCATTCTAATACAACTTACCTAAATCATTTAGAAGTTGAATATGTAATTGAATAATATATAAGATAAATTGAATTTATAAATAAATTTGAGTGTTTATAATAAATGTTATACACTAAATTTTGATTATAAAGATGTTAATAGAGTTAAATAGGATAATAAGTAAAACTCAGTTAATAATTAATAAATTTGTTTTGAAAAAAAAATTAATAAATTGAATTTGATCAACATATGAAAATACCTTGAATTTAAAAGAAATTAATAGATGTAAATTAATTTAATTCGAAACTTTTATGGTTTAAATTAATTTATATGGGTTAAATATATGTGAGTAGATATATTAAGTAGAAAATTTAACAGTAATTTGGAATAAAGAAGAATTTAAAATTTGTTGAAGAAAATATGATTATAATAAAAGACTATTCAAAATTTATGGTTAAAAAAAAAAAATTTGTGAATTGAAGATAATTGGATAAAAAAATAATAATAATGAATTTAGAAACAGTTGAGATTGATTTTAGTAAAATCAAATGGATTAAATCAATTATTAAATATCAATTAATTTAAATTGAATTTATATGGTTTAAATTAATTGTTATTTTATATTTCAAATCTGTTTTCTTTCTGGTTGTTTCTATTCTCCTACCTCGTTCCTTTTCGGGGACGAAAAGTTTTGAGTGGGGGAGAATGTAACGACCCGTAAATTTTAACCGTTTTAATAACGCAATTAGTTAAAATTTTGTGAAATTTTAAACGATAAAATTTTGAAATAAAAATTTGATATTTGGAATACGTCTAGTTAAACATAGCAACTGGTAAATTTTCGTCCGAAAATATGGAAGTTTATTTCGCGCGTAAATTCACTTCAATTTAATCAGTTAAAAAGCGTTGGAAATAAAACGTTTTCAAAACCAAAATATTTTACATAGAAAAATTCAAAACCATTTTCTGAGCAAGATTTCAGTTTGTCGTTTTTCCAAATTCGGACATCTTTGGCTCCGTCGTTCTTATTTTCTGCAAAATAGCAGTATTCTGGTACCGATATCGATTTTTATCGGATGATCGTACCACTGATTTCTATATACCGTTTTGATCGTCTCGTCGTGCCGATCTCTACGGTATATTCGATTGTCAAATTCGGAGTTCCGTTGTACGTTGCACTTTGCGTAACGCCTAGCGTATCGGTTCCGTAACCGAGTCTTTTGGTTTCCTAACTCTTCGTAACCCACTGCCTATTAACCATATAGCTTCCAGCTTTTTATTTTTCCAAAGAAATTTAATTTTGACCGTTGCTTTTCATAAAGTAGCTTCTAGCCTTCTCGTTTTCCAAACAAAAGATGCTGTACATATGTTGAACTCAAATAGCCATTCTCATTTACAGTCTGTTCCTCTCTCCTTTCCACTTTATATTTTTTTTTTCTCCTTGTGATTTCGGCCAACCAACACTCCACTAAGCTTCCATCCTAGCCCACGTTTCACCAGCTTCCCCCATCCACCATCGACTTTCACTCTGGCCTCGCCATCTTCCCCGCAAGCTTCACCCCAAACCCAAATACCCAGATCTCCACCTCTCGGACTCCTCCACCACCATAGCACAACCGTGCTCCAGAACCTTTTCCACCGCCCCTCATTTTTTCTGTCCGCTATTTCACCTTGTGCTGCCACCATAACAGGCGCACGAACACCAGTGCTCCCCTACAACCGAGTGCAGCCCACCTCCACTGGCATACCTACCAACCTCCGCGCTCCATAGTGATACCTTCATTCACCTTAACCTCACCGAAACCCCCTCCTTCCTCCACCCGAGACCCCGACCTGACAGAGCCGAACCCAAGTCTTGTAACCACCTTGAGCTCCTCCCCTCTCGACATAGCCAACTCCTTCTTTAATGCATGGTATGTATGTTTTAAGTATACGGTATTATATTCTAGTAAAGTATGGTATATTATATTTTAAGCTTTGGCTGTTGAATTTTATATACACGGTTATAATAGTTTCTTAGGAATAGCTGATGTTCTCATGCCTTGGTGGAGAAAGGATAGTTGTGAATATAAAAAAAAAAAATATTATTCGATTTAAGGAAGTTATATATATATAGTATGTTATCTATATATGTGGTTAAAAGTTGCTTACTGTCTTGCTGCATAAATATATATATGAATAATATATGAAGTTATAGATTTGTTTATGTAAAAAAAAAAAAAATATATGTTAATTGCAACAGTTATACATATATTTATCTACTGGATTTTTATAAACAGTTGGATCTGAAGATTTTGGTTTATATGTCATCTTAATGTGTATATATATAATGTCGTATATGTATACTAGTTTGTTTATGGTATTAGTCTTTTGTTGTTCTGTGCTGTAAATTTATATAGACATATATGTTAGTTATATAAAGAATGAGCTTGTTTCGGTTACACTATATATAAGATTTGCAGCTTATGTTTAGACGCATACAACAGTGATTTTCAAATGTTATAAGTATATAAGTCTTAATTAAATATTAATTTTAAAAGGAAATTATAGATGTTATTTTAATATTTATTTAGATTTAATATTTATTTGTATAACTTTGTTATGATCAGATTTCATATGTATATTTTGGTCATATATAATATAGAGTTGAAAACCGGTTATATGTATAAACAGTGAACAGCAAATATGAGTCAGTTTCTATTATACAAGCTGTAAATTTGTTAAAAATATTTATGTACGGTAAGTTGTATCATATAATTACAACAGCAGTTTACATATCAGTTAATAATTTATATACGATGATTTTGATAAAGTTATCTATACACGGTTGTAGTTACAATACGTTAGTCTTTATATTTGGCTGCTGTCTCGACATTATCAGGTCTGCATTGATGTCTTCATGCATACGTTGGTGGTTGTGTGTTAGTATATTTTATTTTTATTTTTTTATAAAGCAAGTGATATATATATGATGTGTATATATTTTAAATGTGTATAGTACTTCAACATACATTAAGTACATATATTTTGACTTTAACATATGAGTTAAATTTAAACAATAATTTTGAAATACATATATATTTAATTTAAAATGTGTGTATTTGGGATATGTTTTATATATGAAAATAGTTATATTTAGTATTTACATAAGTTCGCTAATACCATATATCTGCATCAACTCAATCTAATTTGAATTGTTTTATCAATTCTTCATTATCAGCTTGGTCCGTCTAATTCGTGCCAATTCTATTTTCTTTGGAGATCGTGCTTGGATCCGTAACTCTTTTCATCGTCGAATCTCTCTAGCCTCGAAAGGTGAGCACTCACTCACGATTAACGTTCTTTTATTTATTAAATTTGATTTCAATTGAAACGACAATTGAAATATACTGCTGTTAGTTAATTACACTGTTATATATGCTATTACCTGTACCAGTTCACCTATGACATCTGACACCATTTTCTGTTAATTATTTATGCGATGATAATACAGTTTGGCTGATAATTGATTGATTGTTGATGTTTATATTGGACGTTAAATTGTTAATGTTAAAATGATAAATAGTATGCAATTGAACTTGATATAGGATAGTTAAATGTTGAATTTGATTTAATGACATTGTATAATATGACCCCTTTAACTGTTGAATTTATTGACACGTAGGATTTGTTTAATTACATTTTGAACCACTGAATGTATGTTGTTGAATTGATGATGTATGAAATTGCAAATAGATGACAAGTGAAGAACTGTAATGTAATAATCTTTAATCTACATGAAATGATAGTGTAGATTCTAGAAATAATTATATTAATTCGTACAAATAACAATGCGAATTAATACGATTATTTCGGGATTATTTGAATTGATTATTGGATTGTTATTTGTTGTTATTGCTTGTTTATTTACTTTGACACCATCCCAGTTATCACACTGCAAGTTCCCTTTGTTATGTTATGATTTTGAATTGAATTGGAATCGGGTTGAAATGATAAATACCCAAAATTGAACTTGACTTAGGATAGAAAATTTAATAAAAACCCGATTGGTCAATAATTTGATTTGAAAATAAACGAAGATTTTATTTGAACAAAGAATATGGTTTTGAAACGAAGTTGGAAATTGAATTTTAATGAAATTTAAATGTGAATATTTAATATTAAAAATGTAATTGATGTAAGAATATTGTTAAATTTGAGAAATGATTTGATAATTAAGTTGAAATTATAATCAAGTTTGAAATTATAATTAAGTTTGAAATTATTAAAGTTGAAATGATTTAATAATTAAGTTTGAAATTATTAAACTTTGGAATTTTTAATAATTAAGTTTTGAATTATTTAATAATTAAATAAGATTGAATTATTTAATGATTAAATTGAATTGAATTCTTTAATAAGTAAAATCGAACTTTTGAATAAGTAAATCTTTACTTCGTAAATAATTGAAATTGAGTTTTCTTTATTAATTAAGTTTTGGAAAATTATTTAAGTAAGTAAATAAGTGAAATTGAATTTCTTTAATAAGAAATAAAATGTGATTTATTGAAATTAATGTAAGACTTGAAATTTAAAGAATTTGATTTGATGAATTTAATTTAATTCAAAATTGTAAGTTTTGATTTAATGAAGTTGAACTTAAGAAATTGATTTAATGAATTGAAAATTTGATAGAAATTGTTTTGAATGATAAAGTAACTTAACGAATATTGAAAGAAATCGGTAAATGAATTTAAATTGATTTGAATGTTAAAATAAATTGATTTAAATAATTTCGGGATGAAACTTATATACGAATTTGAATCAATATTTGAATTGTTTTAAATAAAGTTTGAAATTGAATTATAAGATTTTGAAATGGTAATTTGGAAATTTTGAAACGTAAATTATTGGAAATTGGTTTTGAAAGACAAATGAAATGTTGATTTACGAATTGAAATTGAAATTGAATTGTTTTGGTTTGAAATATATAAACGACCAATCGGTGTAATAATTACGAAAGTTATTAAAGAGACCGGGATCGGTAATGGATATACTCTCTATCTGAACCGAAACCACTTTAATAACTATACGCGGAGTGTTGATCCAGAACGAAGTGGATGGTTTTGATGAACGCGTTGACTGAAGAAAGAGAACGATTTTGGATGACCCTTGACATGACTAAAACAGGAGCCGCGCCGGGCCATTGAGGATCGCCATCTCTAGCGGACACACTTCTTCGATACCATATCTATTACTTTTGTGATTCGATTTGGGTGCACCCCTCGATTTGGGAGTGTTGTTCGCGGTGTTGGGGTAGTAGCTGCTATGCCCAACATCAGTCCGGATCAGGCAACTACTAGTATCCTAGTTGGTATCGCCTCATGTACCTTGTCATACTGATTATCCTATTCGCGACCACTACGATTTTGGTTTGTACCTTTAGTATATGGATTGCCCTCTGGTGACTTCCGGTTTTGGGGAAACTACGGTCTTGTATATGCTTTTGGGAATAAACAGGTTAAGAGGTGTATGGACCCTGCTTAACCCTATTTTGATATCTTTATATTACTGATAGACATTATCTACTTAGCGTACATTACTACATAGTAGATAGTTTAACGGATCCTTAAAGGATGGTTATTCCAAACATCCTTTGAGTTACTTGTATTTCAATTGCTATTTCACTTGAGTTGGATTTATTAATATAAGAATGTTAATCCTGACTCGGGTGTCTTGTGTTTTGCTTTACGCTCGGGTCAGACTGAGTAGTTCAGCTTTCGAGACTCACGTTTGGAGTTGGAGCTTCGCTTGGAGATCCAGCTATCTATCCAGCTTTCAGATATTCGATGATTCCAGTGATGCATTCTGATTTGTATCTAATGTATCGTGTTACTCTTCCGCTGTATCTAGTTTAACTCTGATGTACTGTATTACTCTTCTGTTGTAAACTCTGATGTATTTTATATATTCATATAGTAGCTTCATGAACTACTATCTCTTTATTTCCGCTGCACTTATTACTCTGTGTCTGTGATCTGTGATTATATCTATTTACTGTATATGTTCAGTTTTGCCAAATTTAAATTAACAACGCGGTATTTTGAGCAATTCAACTCCGGCATGAGTGTCTACCTATACACTTATAATGGACGCGAATGGTCCAAAATATCGGGCCGTTACACGTATGGATTAGTTAAATGAGTATGATGCTAGGATATTTTGCCAGGATAGGAAATTATCACTTAGACACTCGAACTGTACTGATTGTATAGTTTATACCATAGAAAACCCTAGCTGTGAGGTGAATGCTTTGTTGGGTGCTGTGGAGTTGGAAAATGAGTTGAATTGCGTTTTCATGGTTAGAGAATTCGCAGATGTCTTTGAGCCGGAAGTAGGATTGCCATCGGAACGAGCCATTGAGTTTTTGATAAATTTTATACCTGGAGCAGAACCGGTGAGTAGACCACCAAGTAGGATGACGCCGACAGAAATGAGGGAGTTGAAGGCTCGGTTAGTGGATTTGGAAGGCAAGAGTTTTATCAGACCGAGTAGTTCACCTTAGGGAGCAGCCGCAGTATTTGCTAAGAAGTTGGATGGATCGTTAAGGCTATGTATCGATTATCGTAAGTTGAATGAGAGAACGATAAAGAATCGATATTCGTTGCCTAGGATTGATGATTTGTTCGATCAGTTGAGTGGAGCCAAGGTATTTTCTCATTTAGACTTAGCAAAAAGTTTCCATAAGCTTAGAGTAGTAGAAGATAATATACCTTTGATGGTGTTCAGAACATGGTATGGGTCGTATGAATGGTTAGTTATGCCGTTCAGACTCACTAATGCGCCGGGATTAGTTTCGGATTTGATGAACTGGATTTTCCAAGAGCACTTAGATAGGTTCATGTTGGTTTTCATAGATAATATTCTGATGTACTCTAAGGATGAGAAGGAGCATGAAGTTCATCTTAGAATTGTGCTTGAGATGCTGAGGCAGCAGCAGCTAAAGGCAAAGTTTTCAAAGTGCCATTTTTGGATAAAGGAAGTGAAATTTCTAGGTCATGTAGTCTCAGAGAAAGGGTTGTTTGTAGACCCGACTTTGATTGAAGCTGTTAACAGTTGGAAGAGACCAAAAATGGTAACTGAGATAAGAAGTTTCCTTGGATTGGCTGGATATCATCGAAGGTTTATAAAAGATTTTTCGTGGATAGCAGCACCAATTACCAAGCTAACGCGAAAGGATGTGAAGTTTGTGTGGACCGATAAGCGTGAGGAAGCGTTCCAGAGCTTGAAACACTTATTGATCCATGCACCTGTATTAGGTGTTCCGGTGGGGAATCAAGACTTGGTAGTTTATACAGGTGCCTGTGGTACTGGATTAGGAGTTGTACTAATGCAGGTAAAGTGATTACCTATGCTTCTAGACAGCTTAGATCGTATGAGGCTGGATACCTGACACATGATTTGGAGTTAACTGCAATTATTTTTGCTTTGAAAGTGTGGAGGCATTATCTTTTGGGAGAGAGGTTCGAGCTTTTTACGGATCATAAGTCGTTGAAGTACTTGTTCTCTCAGAAGGGACTGAACATGAGTCCGCAGATGTGGTTAGAGTTTATTACTGCTTATGATTTTGGGGTTGAGTATACCCCAAGGAAAGGAAACAAGGTTGCAGATGCGCTATGTCGGAAGCATCAGTATGCAGTGTTGGCTATGATAGCAGAATGGAAAGACCTGGAAGCGTTGTCGACTTGTAGAGTGTACTGAAGATCCGAGACTAGGTCTAGTGGAGAATCTATTATGTTGTCTTATTTAGAATTCCGACCGATAATTATTGAGAAGATTACTTCTAAACAGAAAGAGGATCCAGTGTTAACTGAAAGTATTAGGAAATTAAGGGATAGAACGAAGGATGATGACTTGAAGGATTTCACTCTTGACCAAAATGGATGGTTGAGAAAGAAGGGTAGATTATGTGTTCCAGATGTGGGAGACATAAGGAAGGAAGTTTTGGAGGAATTCCATTGTTCAAAGTTCACTAGTCATTCAGGAGGAACGAAGATGTATCAAGATATGAAGAGAAGTTTCTTTTGGGAAGGAATGAAGAGGGATGTTGGCTTATGGGTGAAACAGTGTTTGAACTGTCAGCTGGTGAAAGCCAATCATCAGAAGCCAAGTGGGTTGCTTCAGCCATTGGATATTCCGGTATGGAAGTGGGGTTTTATTTCTATGGATTTCATAGACGGGTTGCCGAGATCAAATAGAGGAAATGAAAGTATTTGGGCCATAGTGGACAGATTGACCAAGAGTGCCTATTTCATTCCCGTTAAGTCCAACAGAAAGGCACCTGTATTGGCTAAGTTATTTATGAAGAATGTGGTTAGACTGCACGGAATTTCTAGTAGTATTGTTAGTGATAGAGATTCCTTATTCGCTAGTGCGTTCTGGAAGAGCGTACAGGAAAGTTTAGGAACCAAGCTCAAGATGAGTACTGCTTACCAACTGCAGAAAGATGGGCAAACATAAAGAGTTAACAAGATCTTGGAAGAATTGTTAAGAGTTTGTGTATTAGACATCGGAGGATCATGGAAAGACCATATACACCTAGTCGAGTTTTCGTATAACAATAGTTATCAGACAAGTATATTAATGGCACCGTTTGAGGCTTTGTATGGAAGACCATGCAAATCTCCCGCATTTTGGTTAGAGATCGGAGATAGATTAGTCCTTGATCCTGATTTGGTAAGAGAAGCAGCAGAAAAGATTGAGATGATAAAAGCGAGAATGAAGAAAGCTCAGTCTAGGAAGAAGAGTTATGCAGATAGAAGGTGGAAAGATTTAGAATTCTCTGTTGGAGATCATGTTTTTGTCAAAGTATCACCGATGAAAGGTGTTATCAGGTTCGGGAAGATAGGGAAGTTAGCACGAGATTCGTAGGACCATTTCCTATTTTAGAGAGGATTGGAAAACTCGTGTATAGAGTAAAGTTACTGAGTAGTTTGGCAGGAGTCCACGATGTTTTCCATGTACCTCATCTAAGGAAGTGTGTTAGGGATCCACACACAACTATAGCACCAACTGTGTTATAAGATTTAGGAGTGGAACCAGATTTGACTATAGTTAGGATGCCTATCCGGATAGTCACGAGAGATGAGAAGAAGTTGAGGAACAAGACAGTCAGATTAGTGAAGGTCCAGTAGAGTGATGATGATAAGGACTGTACTTGGGAGACTGAGAGTAGGATTAAAGACGCTTATCCTGATTTGTTTCATGGTATGTTTTACCTTTGATTATTTTGTTGTGTACCTTATCGTAATTTCGAGGACGAAATTATTTAAGGAGGGGAGATTATAGCACGCCATATTTTTAGTAACATTATTTAGGATATTTAATTAGCTAAATAAAATAAAATAATGTAAGGTGATTAATGGATTGAGGTTTGTGATTAATAGAGGTAGCTGTGCCATTTTAACATGTAAATCAAAATGAGATAACATGAAATGAAATAGATAAGGGTTAGGAAGTAGACATGGGCAAAAGAATAAGGAAAATCCTTATACCCTAAACCTTAAACCCCTTAGCTGTGTATTCTCTTATTCATTCCCAATTGCAAATAAAAAACATAGAGGCCGGCCACCATTTTAGAGAAATAGAGGAAGAAAAAGCTAAGGAAGAAGATTAATCAAATCAAAAGCTATTCAAATCTAAAATCCTTAATCTAGAGCTAAGGTGAATAATGACTACATCTCATTCCCTTAAATGTTTCTGTTTTAAGTTAAATCCGAAGTGTTTTGCAAGTTTGTGCCATGTTTTTAAAGGATTAAATGTGTATACGCTTGTTGATGATTTATGCTTGTTTATATAGATATTATGATATGTTTTTATAAGAAAACCCTATTAAATGAATCCTAATGCCTTGCAATTTTAGATTTATATCAGAAATGATATTTTGGAGATGGGTTTCAATTTTCATAATTTTCTGAATTATTGTGGATTTATATAAATTTTCTAGTGTAGAAAATGATTATTTGTGTTATAAATTATTTACGGCTAAGTAATTATTTATTTGGGTCTGGGATTTATATATGTTAGAAAACATATTGAAAATGATTTTTTGGAATTTTTGTAGAATTTTCCTAAGTGTTTTGATGAATATATGAAATTATTTGACGTATAGGACTTAAATGTTTTATATATTTATAAAAGGAGAAGGGGTATTTTGTAAATAAATTAAAGTGTTTGAAATTTTGGGCAGTGTTTTTAGAAAAGATTATTTGCAACCAATAAAATTTAGACAAACAAGGCAGGTTAGTTAAAATGTCTACTTAAAGAGGTTAAAAATCAGCTTTACCTGCAAATAGCATGTTTCACCACATTCGGCACCCTGCTTCCGACATAGATGGCTTTTGACTTTGTTCCTCCGCCTCCATCACCATCGAAACCAATGCGCATGGCATCAAAGACTTGGTGCGCAACGAATTAGAGAGAAGGTGGAAGGTATGGGGTTGAAATCGGTGGTTCCGAAGGGGTCGAAATGCTGCTTTGTTTTAAATTGAAAATGCACCTGCTTTGCTTTCAACTATATTGCTTTCGACTTGGTTGGCTTCCGATTGGGTCAAATGGTTTAAACGAAAAGGTTTTAAGAGGTTGCGCCTTTGTTTTTAAATGACTGCTTTCGACTAAGTCGAAGCTTTAGCTGCCGCTTTTGCTACCTTTCGAAGTTAATGGTTTCGAAAGGCATACATTGTTTTTAAACTTGGCCACTTCTCCAATGCTTTTGGAAGGGTGGTTTCAGCACCATCACTTCTTTGCTTAGGAATGCTTTTGAAAGATAGGCTTTCGACTTTAATGGTTTTAATGACCCTTTTGCTTTGTTGAAGTATAACCCAAATGGTTTCGAAAGAAATGGTTTTGAATGGTTTCGAAAGGCGTTTCCACATATTTTAAAATTGAACCCAAATGCCTTCGAAAGGTCTAAGGTTTTGTTGTTCTTGAAAGGTCTTTAAGAAAGGTTACTAAAGGGTAGTTTTCCAAAGGTTTCGAAAGGTTTAAAGGAAAATTTTCCAATGGTTTCGAAAGGCTATGTTTAAGGGTTTTAAAGATAAGATGTCTAAGGTTTTAGCTTTCGAAGGAAAAGGTATTTCAATGGTTCGAAAGGTTTATGTAAATGGTTCGAAAGGAAGTTTTGGCCTTTCAGTCTAGATGATAGAAAATGGTTTATTTGGTTATAAAAGGGATACTTTCAATGGGATCGAAAGGGGTACTTCAAAGGTTTATATGTTTTCATCAACTAAGATTTGGGTAAAGTATATATAATATGGCAAGGTGGTTTTGAGTAAAGCATAGAGTATATGTATTTTCCTTTTGTGAGTTAGATTTAAAGGTTTTCAATCAGTTTGAAAAGATTTTCAAGGAAAATTTATGGGAAGGTTTCCCTAAGTAAAATGACTCAGATATTAGAATATCAGATGGGACTAGTATATGGTCGCGCCCTATACCTTAGCTATTAGCTCCGGCTAATTAAGTCTAAAATTCCAATGTGTAGGGCTTTGTCACATGTAAGACTAAAATTATGATTACACATAGAAGGGAATATATGTTTGTATACAGATAGGTTATTGGTGAGCCCGCAAAACCATTAGGATCAGGTGGCCCTAGGAGATGTTAAGTTAGGCACAGACCGTCCAAAAGAGAAGTATTTAATAGATAGTTAAGGACAAACCGTCCAGGAAAGGCGTGTCTAACAGATGTTAGATTATTTTGTTATATTGTCTGGGAGGCCCGAGTCATCCAAAGGTTAGTAGCAAGCCAAACAAAACTATAGTGTTTAGACAGATAATCCATTTGTTACCTAATATGTATGCTTACATGATAATGCTTTACAGTTTTAACCAGTTTTGGTTGCAGGATTATAATTTGCAAAGGATATGTTTTAAACGGATATTAGTGAGGGGAAGCACGTTCCACTAAGCGCCGTGGTCTCACTTAATATCCTATATCTGAGATGTATAGTATTATTCACCAGGCTTTATGTCTGACTCGAAGTTTATGTCTTTCCTTTTAAACTCTCGGGTGCTCAAAATTGATTTGAGTAGGTTGAAGGTTGAGTGTTACCGGTTTTAGTAGGTTGACGAATAATGCTTTCGGAGACGAGCAGGTGGCTGACGGATAGCTATTTAGGAGTTGCTGTTTTGTTTTGTTTTATTCCGCTGTACTGTACTTAAGATAGTTATGTCAATATAATACTCTAGTCAACCAAGGGGTATCATTGTATGTCGCTCTTGGTGTATTTATGTAATAATTATATATTATCAGAACTTGGGAAACGATTATGGGATTATGTAATTTGAATGTGAAACATGTTTTTTGAAAATGTAATGTGAAAAGATGTTTTTGAAATATGTGATTTTGTTTCATATTCAAATGCTTCTGAAATTATGAATACCATTAACATAACCGTATTTAGTCGCCGGAAGTTAATACTATGGATGACTGCAGAATCTGTAGCGCTTAGCTTGGACCTCTATGATAGGGGATGTTACAGGTGGATTGATTCTTTTTAATTTCAAACCAATATGGTTTCACTTCCTCATTTGGGGAACCCGGCACTGATTTTTCCCTTTTTTATTATAGCCCATGAGATTGATTTCTTTGCATTGACTATATTACTTTCGATACGACTGCACCGTTTGGTATATTTTAATTACAATCACTTCGATGTTTTTTTAGTACGGCCAGCTAGCTTTATAGTAGGCCGTCCACTTTTATTAAAGAAAATTTAAACAAATGTTGTACATATGCACGGAATAGCCATAAAACAATAAACAGAGAAGTTTGGCTATAAGACCAAAACTACTAAAAAATAGACTAGTCCACTTCCGCAGAAGAGGAGCCACTGCCATTATCCGAAGAATCAGGCCCAATAACGTGAAAGTACCTTATGAACAAAGAAACTAAGGCAGGATTATAATCAACATAATCTGGGTAGTAAAAAAATTTCCTATCCCAAGATGTATCCACCAGGAGAGACCTATCCCTATGGACAAGTTCACCAAGAGTGTAAAGAGATAAATCATCATCCACTGTCTGGTAATAAATCATCATCCACTGTCGGGTAATATCACATTTTTGAATTTTCGTGAATCCAAGCCTGCTCAAACTGAATTCCATAACATGACGTCAAAGGAAGGTTCTAGATCCAAAGCCAACATAGCGAGGTCATCTAAATTACGAACGGGGGATGCGGGGATCTTAGAAGGGGAAGCATAAGTAACAGTGACTAAAGGGAGAATGGAAATGCCCGAGGGAGAAACAAAAGGCGATGTAACTAGGGTAGCATCTGGAACACCCTCTATAGCAGGGAAAGGCTTCGTAACCCACTTCCTTACCAGAGGGCGAGGAAGTGGGATCTTGGTAGTAAAAGATAAAGGAGTGTAAACTACTGGAGAAGGTAAGGAGGAAGCCTATGCTTACATGAAATCGCCAAATGACCAAATGAGTTATAAGTCTCACAGATATTAGGCTTCCAACTATAGTGAACATCAACGACTAAAACATGCTCCTCAGCAGGGAAAACTCTAAGCTTAGAAGGAAGAGGTTTATTCGGAGAAATTTCAATCAGAGCTTTAGCATAAATGATCCTACCCCTGACTACCATATTCGCATCAAAGCACTTAAGATTTCCAACTAGGCTAGCTAACCAGTTCAAACCAACTAACTGTTGTAAAACGGAAGGGATATAAGTAAAGTGGGCGCAAACATGAATAGATAAAACTTGTTCTCTTGCATTGTCAATAGATGTACTCCAAGTGGTAATAGTAAATGGTTTTCCTTCTATGGAAGAAGGCTTTTCCTCAAACACACGATATCTTTCCTCAATCTTAAAGGATTTTAAATAGAACATAGAGTTATCATAATGAACTTGCAAACCACCCTTTAGCTTCCATCGATTCGACAATGTTCATGCACAACACGATATGCGGAGTTAGCATCTAGAAAAAACCAACCAAATAGTTAGACCAATAGTCCACACCTGCCTGAGTGACCTTAGCAGGAGGATACATAACTCCATTAACCTCAACTTTATCAAGAGAATGGGGAATGTAAACACCCGCATTGTGCGGCAAAGACTTGAACAAAGATGTTCACTTAATAGCTGAATCTGGAGGAATAAGAGTAAACAACAAAGAATCTACTACTGGGAGATCAAAGGAGGATGTATTATTACCTCGGATGGAAGGAGCAAGAGATAATACATGATTCAAAGTAGCAGATTTTTCAAGATTCAATTAGGCATTATCACAAATAGGTTGTGTGCACTCCAAACATGGGGGAACAACATTCCCCAAATTACTACCGCTACCAACAAAATTACACAGAACATTGCCATTTCTCAGCACAACATCCGTTTCATCCCAACTAGATGCAATATTTGTTGAATCTAAAATAGGAGTTAAAAAGTGCTCACCAGCAACTGTTCCGCAACCTAAACGTGGAACAAAAGGATGAGTTGGAGCATCGATTTGAGTAACCAAATCAAAGAAGGAGTTCGTTAAAGAACTAGCATTATTATCAACTTCATTCAAGGTTTGCACAGCACCAAAGTCAGAAAGCACATGCTAGAGGGAACTGTTAGTTGCATCAATTATCGGCAGAGCAATCTCGATAGGGAGTATGAGCTAAGAATACGCAATCTAAGAGATACCAGGGCAAGACAACAGAAGTTGAGACAAGATTGGATTTGACAGAATAGGTTACTAGTTGCATCTACGATGGAAAGACAGGCAGTGAAAGCCGAGCAATAGAAAATGACAACGTAGAGATAATATTCGAATTCTCTGAAACATAGACCGGAAGAGGAGGATGTGGAGCATTGAAGCGGTGGCTTGTTCGAATCAGAGAGGCATTTATGATTTGTGAATCTAGATATAGACTATCTAAATATTCGTGCTTGTTTTTCTTCTTCTTTGGCATGAGAATAAACAAGGTGAAGGTGGAGGGCTTGGTGAAGGAAAAGGCGAAGGGGTGAGAAGATGGTCAGACGAAGGAAGAAGAAGAAATGCGTTTAACAGGTGACGCCATTTTCTGTACTTTGGTGTTTTTTCTTCTTTCTTTATTTGGATTTATTTCCATATTTATTTTACATATTAAATGCTCCGTTACATCAACGTATAGGTACTATGTTGAGGTTGGCGGCTACCTTTGTAAAGAAGAGAACTGAGAAGAATAGAATTGGGGAGGACTTAGCGGCACTAGAAAGTGTCTGAAAGCAACCGAGGATAGATCTCCTCCCCTCCTCTTCTACTCTGACCCCTCCAATTCTGATTCCTGACCCTTTGGTAAATGTGGTTGCATCTTCATCTCACTTCTTACTACTTTCCAGAGAAGGTGATGTTTTTGATCTTTCAAAGTGGATGGAGCATTTACTTATCGATGATGTTGTGGCGCTAGCCCTTGTTTTATTGCCTCTACTCCCATCGCTTACTTTGGACGTCTGTTCTAACTTCCATCGTAGGTAAATTTATCCATAAGCTTTGCTTCACTCTCTTTGCTTGTCGTCTTTTCCTTTTCCCTTTGTTATATTTATTTGAATTACTTTACATGTGCTATAATATTTATGTACTCAATATATGGCCCTCGAAATGGAACTGCATAGACGGCTTGAGATCTTTGAATCAATGTTAGTTAGGGTTCAAAAAAACTACACAAAATTAATGCAAGATAATGCAAGGCTCAAGGAAGACACTAAGGCTAGGGATAAGAGGGAACTAGACATTAAATAAAAGTTGGAAGAGGTTTCTAAGAAGTTCAATGATACGGATCTGTGTGCTTTTAAGGCCGAGAAAGAAGCTAGAAGTTTGAGAAAGGTAGTGAAAAGGCTAGAGAGAGCTTGCTAAGGTGGTGAAATAGCTTGACTCTACCACTTCTATTGTCCTTTACCAGATTTATGCTCAAGTAAAAAGGTAGTTCTTCCTGGATAAACTTGATGTGGTTAACGTGGAGGTTATGGACTTCCTAGAGGACCTTAAGATGTTAAGGAGGCTATTGAGTACACAGAGACAAGTGCACAAAAAAGCTTTAGTGGTTTCCAATTTCCCCTTTGGAATAAATGCAAGTGGAGAAGTTTCTTCGATGGTGCTGCAGAGAAAGAGACGTCTAATGTTGGTATGCGGTCTAAGGATGCTCCTTCAGATTTCCTCGCTAATGCCGAAGTAAACGTTTGACTATTCTAGCTTTAGGCCCTTTTGTTTTTTGGATTTATACATTCTTATCTAGTCATGATAGTACATATGAGCTGCCCATCTAAAATTCACTTATTTGTAAATATAATGACTTGTAAACAAAGGTGTCTCCTACTTTTCTTTGTTCCCTCTCTTTTTATATAGCGTTGTAGCATATTTTGACCTAGTGTTCTTCTTTCTTTCCTTTCTAGGTAAGGAAAAAAGGTGTTCAGAATCCTCTATTATTAAAGTCTTATGAGGAAATGATTTATTCAACATTTAAGGGAGTGTATAATGTGCTTTGAGAATCAGGCAATGGATAGGTTGTTAACAAGAGTCGCTTTTGTACGCATGAGGGAAACTGAACTTGAAAGGTCTACTGCACAACCAGGGAAAGAGTCTCAAGAGCTTTATTTTAGAATTACATAAGTTGTTCATGAAAGAGATGCGCTTTATGAATTAATACTATGCAAAAGGGGTCCTTCATTAAAAATCAAACTACTTCCTCTAGGGTACCCTCATTTGTTATGGTTTAGTGTGAGTGAGAGTAGTATCCCTTCACAAAATTTTCGATTTTTTGTTGGATAAGATGCTCTTCAATTACTGCATGTACATATTTTATATTTGGTTCACCTTAGACTTCTTATTTGATTGTTTCGCCTTTGTAGGTTGTCACAATGTCTTTGATGGGAACTGCATCGATTGATCTCTATGAAGGCAGTACTTCGACCTATGTACTTTGTGAGGAACAGTCTTCTACAAATTGTTTTGGAAGTTTTGAGATTTGAAATAGATTACTTGAGTCTGCCAATCCAGACCTCCTGAAATAGAGAGAACGAGCTACTGATGGCACTCATGAAGAATCGCACAGAGAGTATAGGGATCAAATACTACAGCTTGAGTAATTGAAACAGGGTAATATAATTGCATCACTAAGCAACATTTGGAAATAAAGGAATTAGAGAAGAAGCTTAAGTTATCTCAGGATCGCAGCACTAAACTTGGAAATTTATTAAAAGATGTAGAGAGTTGTTATAAGGACGTCTATGAGGATGAGATAAAAAAACTTAAAAAAGAAAATGATGAATTTTCCCAACACATGGCCATCTAAATATCTAAAGAGGACGATCCTAAATGCTTCGTTCCTAAGCGGCTCTTGCCCCTCTTTCGATTATGGAGTGAACAAGGCTTCTCAATAGAAGAAGCTATTTACGACGTACTATCAAAATAAATTTAATTAGTTGAGAGCTATTTATAAGAAAGAACCAAAAGACTTGACGAGTGGTGTTAAGGTAGAGAAATGTTCCTCCACCTACAATTTGTTTGGTCCATTTTCAAAGAAGACTAAAATGGAAATAGTAGAGGTCTTGGATGATTTTGAGCACGTGCGTTGTACCACCATTGAGTGGATTAATTGTCTTGAAGAGTAGATACTACGCTTAATTCTTCCAAGCTAACTTTTATAACATCTTCCTCCCATCCAGCTTCACTTACATATGCATAATCTGAGTTGGTCGGGAATCTTAAAGAGGATTTCCATTAAACATGCAGTTGACATCTTTACATACTTTACATCGATCTTAGACTTAATTATTCTCTAGAATTGACCCGACTATAGGTTTAACGAATGTGATCTCAGTAACAATTGAGCAAAAGCCAACTACAATCCCCATGCCACTTTTGGTAGCACTCAACATCGCTCATAAGCAGTAAATTCCGGTCCAAATTAAAGGTCTCCCTTGGCCTTCTATCCTTGGAAGTGATTCCATCTTACGTCCTACGCTGTCTGCTTGAAGACAAACCCATGCTCAGAAATGTCTTCGCGGTAGGAGAACTATCATCAACGATCCCTCCGACTCGGACTCGGATTCTATTGTAATTAGTATTTTAACATTTGTTGATTAAATGAATGTAATTTCTTTAGCATTAAGCCCAAGCCTTGATATCCCATATAGGTGCATGCTGTGTCAAAAAGTGCATGTAAATCAAGATAGATTTTTAACTTTTATGTTTACCCGATGGGCTTTATGTCATTGTTATATTTCTATTTTTTTTGAATGGCACTTGGTTTAGATTCCTTTGCCTAATCCATGCTGCTTATGCTTTCTTTGATGGACTGTTCTCTCTAGCTTCTTGCTTCTATGCCACTTTACCTCCCTTTTTCATATATATATATATATATATATATCACGTGCTTGGAATGGTATGCTCCGTTAATGGTGTGGATTAATTGTGTTTTGATTGAGAAATTAGGTCTTGTATTTACAACCCACTTTTTGTTCGCATGCATTTTGTTTAATAGCTAGTTCGAGCCATCTAGTATCCTTACTTCCAGCATGGTTTACGGCTGACAAGCCGATCTTTTGGGCTAAAGCTCACATAATTTATGACTATATAAAAAAAATTATAAATGGATTTTTATACTGGTACGGGTCGTCTATTATCCCTACATCTAGTTAAGACTTTTGTTGATCAAATTGATCATTAATGATCTTTTACACATTAAAACATGTTACAAAAGGAAAAGTATCTCAAACATAATATGGTCTTAGGTGCTTAGAGTTCTAGGTTCTTAATACCAAATTTTCATCGAGTCAGTAAAACCGATATGCATGAGTTATATGTTTTGACCAATGGTTTTCTATAGACAACAGACCTAATTGTAGCTTCGTCCTTTCTTTCTTGGACATAATCCAATGTGGTTTCCTTCAAATGGTTATTCCTTTCCACCGTGTATGACAGTCGCTGATGTGATGGTATATTTACTTTGACTGGAAGCATGGCTTCATATGTTAGAACCTTGAATTTTAATGTTTTGATTATAACAACTACATAAGTAAATATTATATGACTAGCCAAACTTGCACGAGAAGATATTATTTTTTACTCGAGAAATAGTCTAACAATTTGCAGACCAGATTCCGGATTAAAGCTTCAGCAAAGTATTAATTGTAAGGTCCGAGTTTAGTATTAAATTTATGTTAAAATCTCAAGTGGTACATGCACGCACACACAATTTAAAGTTTTTCGAAACATTGTAGATAATCCAGAAAACACAAAATTCAGCCGACTAAAAGGCTTGAAACAGCCGGTTGAATACTGTGCATGTGCACAAATTATTTTGAATATGCAAACGGCTGATCATGCTATTTCATCTGGCTGAATTATGCCTGTTTAAAACTATTTTCTTGTTGTTTCGATTTTAAATCGATTCAGCTGGCTGAGTTACTCCATTCAGACGGCTGAACCTTCATAATGGTTATAGTTTCAAAAGACACTTCAATCCAATGAACGGAAACAACTCTTGATTCAAGAGTTGCTTCCATATCTCTTCATGGCTATCTTTCACAAATGAATACAAATCTTAAACCTCTTTAAATAGCCATGAATTCCATTGTTTTAATAAAAAATTCTCATTCTTATTTTCTGAACTATCTTGCTATTTGAACTTTAAGCATTCAATACTTTATTCGGAGCACTTGTTCATTCAAGGATACATCGTTAGTGATTTAATAAACTTCCTATCTTCACGGATTACACGATATACCACAAAGGAGAAGATTATAGGAAGGGTGTACTCTTAATACTTATCCGTGCTATTAAAAGAGCATATTCAATCAAGAAAATTCCCTATATTATTTAAGTCTTGTTTGGTTGCTCAGGCGGTTAAAGTCCTATTCTGTTGCTTACGCGATTAAAGTCCTATTCGGTTGCTTAGGCAGTGTAATACCTATTCCTCCGGGTTAAGTGAGGGTTGTTAGTTAAATTTCAAAAGAAGTCTGGAACTGGACGTAGAATGATAAGTTTGAACCAGTATAAAAATCTCTGGTGTCATTTACTTTATTATTTTACTTTTATATTGTAACACCCCATATTTTTAGATAATTAAATAACCAAAATAATTATAAACAGTGAAAATGAGCATTTTTGGAATTGTCAGAATATAGCCTCGAAACATATACCATTGTGTTTGTGGCGGTTTTTCAATTAATTTACATATGTAATATCCCTCGAACGGACTTTGTATGAAAAAGTTATTGACGTTCGAAGTTCCGTATCGAAAGATAATTATACGTGTAAATGTGCGTGAATATATTTTTTTATAAATATATGCGCATATAAATTCTAGAAATAACGCACGTTTGAATTTCAAAATAGATGCGCATCATAAAGGAAATTAATTGACATCAATAATTAGAGGTAATTAATTAACATTAGTAGGTAATGTTAATCAAATCAACAATTTAAGGAAATTAATTTAAATTAATTAGCAACGTTTGAATTTCAAAATAAACATGTGTTATAGAGGGAATTAAATTTACAATTGATGGAAATTAATTAGAATGAATAGGCAACGGTTAAAGGTTAACGTTTAATATTTAATAATGTTTTAAAATAGAGGAAATAAATTAATATGTATAAAACAAAAAGGCTAGACACGTCAAAACTGACCCATTTTTCTTGTTTTTAACGGTTAGATTTCAATCGCTTTAAACGAACGTACGACGTTGCTTTAGCTCTCTATAAATAAACATGCGGGGCTAGCCTTCAAACCCATATTTTTCTAAATGGGCGCGAAAGCCTTGTCACTTTTCTTTCTCCTCCAATTCTTCAAAAATCAAATATATTAGATTTAGGTTTTTTGATTTGCTATTTGGAGGTAGAAACTGCACCCTCTGAGGTAGGTCTGTAGGTGTTCTATCAAGAGAGTATGTCATGACTGCTTTTGCATTGCAGGCATAACGAAGCGGACCTTTGTAGGCAGTCAAAAGGTTGATGATGGAGTAGGATATTCGTATGACACCGTACTCTAGTTTACGAGTAGGTTACAATGGGTAGGACCAATAAGGATTGTCGCATGCGGGTATCAGCCATCATCGGTCAGAGCGAGTTTGGGAGAGACTAGAGTTAAACAAACAGACCAATGATTCTTTCACTATCGAGACATTGGATGTGGGGCATGGCCAATTGGATGTTTAGATTGTTTGTAGTAGGGCATAACCACTTAGCTCTTGAAAGGTCTTTCGATTAGTTGAGGAGGGCTGCGTGGGGCCATAGCCACGATGAGAAAAGAGACAGACCAAGTAGAATATCTATATTGTAGGCCTAATGAAGCGGACCTTTACAGATATAGAAAATCCCTGATTGAGTTCCGTACAAGGTAGACCTTGTTGGCGGAATTCAGGGAGTAAACAGAACGATTACGTGCCGTCCTCAAGGTACGCACTGGGTTGTACATTATGGATGTTCGAGAACTAGTATAAGCTAGTGCGAATGCAGTTTTACATTTTCATAGTAGACAACGAAACATCTGTATTGTAGGTCTCACCAAGCTGTATATGTAGAATTATGCTTAGAAGTGTATAAACCCAATAAACATAATATAACATAAAATGGAAATATAACGGTATATGTAGAATTATGCTTAGAAGTGTATAATTTGTCCATTCACCAGAACTTTAGTTCAGACCCCCTCCTCATATCATCCAATAGGTTAGATAGATGGCAGAGACTTTCCAGCTTTGTGACACTTGTTTAGAAAGTGTTATTACCTTGGTGAGTATTTACTTACTATTATATTTTTGTCAGTTCCGCTATGAGATATTTATTTGAGCTTTGATATTAATATATTTATCTTTGCCTATTTGCAGGATACCAGATACCCAACTGGGGCTTCAGTGGGCTTGGATTTTAGCATTTTTGCGAAAAATCCAGACCCATTGGAATTCGGGTTGTTACATTTGGTATCAGAGCTTAGGTTAGTAGATCCTAAGTAAATTAGGAAATTCGAGCGAACGTATTTTTATTTTTGAATAAAATATAAATATATTATGTACTAAAATCCAAATAGTCCCCAATTATAGATTTTTAAATATGGACAGTTTTTAGAAGTATATTTGTGCATAGTTTGCTAGTTGGGTTTGGGATGAACCAAGGATGTTGAGCCCTATGTTATTGCCGATTTATAGTGTACAATATGCAATGTTTTGAGTGAAGATTGGTATCCATATGTTATAGGAAGTGGAAAGTTCCCTATGGATAGTAGGGAGAGTATTTTTATTCTGGAAGGAATAAGAGATTTTAGTAAGGAAATGAGATTTCCAAGGTTTAGGAAGGGTATTCCTAGGGTAGTAAGAAGAAAATCCACTTTATGTCTAGCCCAATAAAATGAAACTTTTGGAATAGAAAAGCTAAAAAATATAATTGTTAATATGTTTGAGGAAGTAAATATTGGATTTTTGAAAAAAAAGTGGTATGAAATTTAAATTGGTTTTTATATGATGTAAATTTTGTTAAAAGTGAAATTCTTTTTGAAGAATTATAGAGCATGTATAGCTCGCTAGTTTCTTTGTAGGTAAACAAAGATTTTAAATATAAAAACCTAGAATGTGTTAAGTATCGAAAACGTAGGTTACAACATTTATTGTTGTAATAGATGTTTTCATGAAAAATAAAGGGAGCATAAACTATGACACTATTGTTATAGTAGGTGACTCCCAAAGGAAATGTTTTTACATGACATATGGGATTTATTAATTTTTATTTTAGTTGAATCAATATACTAGTATTTTTTGGTTGTACTAACGGTGTTTTACGCAGCATCTGTTTTGATCCAAATAAAAATGTGTTTTGAAGATAATTTTTAAGTATAGAAATAAAGTGGTTTGTAAGTACACTTATTATTTAAATAAGTATATGGAAATGTTTTCTAGTTATGAAAATATTAAAACAGTTTTGAAAATGAGTTCTTTTGGGAAAAAAGAAGATGTAAGTTAAATATTAGGAAATTGGTAAATTTCGTAGGAAATGTCTATTGTAAGTGAATACAGATTAAACATACTTTAATATATTGGAATGAAATGAATAATGATATAATTTTCTATGAAACTAAATCACAAATAAAGATGTTTTGTGCAAGTTATAAGGAATACGTGAAAGAGATGTACAAGGTATGGAAAGCACCATAGTTTGTATAGCCTATTTCGATAAAATGTAAAATAAGTTCCTTGTAATTTCACATAAACATGAAATCCTCTTTTAAAGGATTCATAGAAGGTTTTAGCATTAATGGTTTCTCATAAGAGAAAGTATTTCTAATACATTAAGGTATAAAATCATTAGGTGTAATAAGAAGTGTAATAATTAGAAACAGTGTTAGTTAGGAGGGATATCATAGAGAACCTTAGTAGGAAAGCTAAGCAATGGAAATTTCATATTTTTCCATTGATTATGCGCATTAGTTGCTTGCCTTTGTACAAAGTCCTCATTTGTATAAGTTAGAAACTCCTCCAAGGTTAGGTAATTGGAAGAGTAGGAAAGTTAAGGGATTTTTGATAAAATAATTGTTCTTATCTACTCCAGTTTTTGTAATTTTGAAAATCTATGAAAAGAAGATGTTTTGAAAACATGTGAGGACATTTTTGGAAGTCAATAAAATAAATGTTTTAAGGACAAGCAAGGCATGTTTTAAAGAAAAATGGTTTGGTGAAAATGTAAATAAGTTTTTGGAAGAGAAAAACTTAGTAGTTAAATTTAAAAATCCAATTTTTTTATGGAAAGCTGTAAGGGTCTTTAAAAGGAAAAGTGGAATAAGTTTTAAACTTAGAATTTGTAAGTTTTCCCCTCTAGGTTTGGGGATAATTTAAATTCAAAGAGCTGTAAAGATGCAAGTCTAGAAAGATAAAATGTTAAGTAACCAAGTACCTTTGATTTTAACAGAAACTTCAAAGTAACACTTTTAAAGGCAAGAATTTTAGGATTTGATGTCTCAAAAATTTAGAAGCTTTAATTTTTGAAATGAAATGATAAATAAAAAACCAAACTTTTAAATATTGAGTAGATAGGAATCATTTCCGAGGTGTGACAGGAAAAGTGTAAGGCTATGTAGGAGATAGCAGTGATTAATTTTAGTAGTAATAATAAAAGTTCTCGTAAAGTGTATAGGACACTAGTGAGAATCTAAGAATGTTGCTTCATGTGTGTAGACTAGAGAAGAATAGTGAGGTGATATTAGTAAGATAGTAAGACACACGTGGTTAGGATAGGTAGACCTTAATTGGGGAAAAATGAAAGGTAAAGGTAAAGAGAAAATTTCCCCAAGCTTAAATGCCTTTTTAGATAGAAACTGCATAGATTGAAATCCTTATTGGTTGTAGTAAATGAGACTTGGTTATTCCATTTTGAGTATGGAATGGAGGAGATGAATAGATCTTATCATCATGATAACATAGCGTAAGTTAGTAATGAGGAATAGGCGGTAAGAGGAGCATAAGAGTTAATTGGATTCCTAGAGTAGGACCTTTCTGTATGAGGGTGGACATGGTCCTAGGCCTCCTAGCCTTACATGATAGCTGTGTTTAGCTACTATATTTATTTATCTAGTATCGCTTTGTTGTAGGACTTGTTTTCTCTTTTAGTTATGAGATTATACTCCTATGTAAGCATTTAGTTCCTATTGTAGTAAATCGGTGATGATTAGTATGATGCTTTTTCTTTGTGTTTTTGTATGTTCACAAGAAGAGAATAAGAACATAGGACGTAAGTAATAAAAGAAAAGTAAAAGCCAAAAAGAGTAACTAAAAGGAAAACAACAAAATTTAAAGAAAGCGACAGAAATGTCAATAGAAAAATTCGAAAAGAAAAATTTTCTTATGTGAACTGTGCTTGAGAAAGAAAATAGAGATTTTTATAGAATAGCGGCATAAGTTCCAAGTACGGAAAAAGAGGTGTGCGAAAGTAAAACGATAAATGTGAGGTTTTTCGTTTTCTACCTTCTTTCTGACATAAGAAATTAAGTTTGGAAACAAATTAGATTTATTTGAAATTCGAATATTAAAACTTGTGTGGTAGGATTTGAACAAAAAAAATTGTTGAACTACGCCCCTATTCAGTAGGAGTGTGAGAAAAATTAGATGAAAAATGTTTTGAGTTTTCAAAAGATTGCATTCATATAAAAATTGCAAGTATATTAAGAATGTGTGCATCATATTTTAATAAGGAGTTTTTAAAGAAGAAAGCATTCATATAGGAGGTACCGCTTAGAAACTCATGTACATGCATATATTTTATGTTGAATGGCACTTTGCACAAAGACACATATGGTTGCAAAAATTAGATGTACACAAAATGGATTTGATTGATGTGGTGAATTATATAGTTTTACCCTTATCGAATTTCGGGGATGAAATTTCCTAAAGGGTGTGAGAATGTAACACCCCACATTTTAGATAATTAAATAACCAAAATAATTATAAACAGTGAAATTGAGCGTTTTTGAAATTGTCAGAATATGGCCTACTTATACCATTGTGTTCGTGGCGATTTTCTGATTAATTTACATATATAATATGCCTCGAACGGACTTCGTATGAAAAAGTTATTGACGTTCGAAGTTCCGTATCGAAAAATAATTATACGTGTAAACGTGCGTGAATATATTTGTTTATAAATATACGCGCGTATAAATTCCTGAAATAACGCGCGTTTGAATTTCAAAATAGACGCGCGTCATGAAGGAAATTAATTGACATCAGCAATTAGAGGTAATTAATTAACATTAGTAGGCAATATTAATCAAATCAGAAATTAAAGGAAATTAATTTACATTAATTAGCAACGTTTGAATTTCAAAATAAACATTTGTTATAAAGGGAATTAAATTTGCAATTGATGGAAATTAATTAGAAGGAAAATGCAACGGTTAAAAGTTAACATTTAATAATTTATAACGTTTAAAAATAGAGGAAATAAATTAATACGTATAAAACAAAAAGGCTAGACATGTCAAAACTGACGCGTTTTGCTTGTTTTTAATGGCTAGATTTCAATCGCTTTAAGCGAACGGACGACGTTACTTTGGCTCTTTATAAATAAACGTGCGGGGCTAGCCTTCAAACCCATATTTTTCGAATGGGCGCAGAAGCCCTGTCACGTTTCTTTCTCCTCCAATTCTTCAGAAATCAAATATATTAGATTTAGATTTTCTGATTTGCAATTTGAAGGTAGAAACTGTAGATCCAGAGAAGAGATGTCCAAATTAAGCCATCCGTATGAGGCTAGTTTTCAGATCTGGTTTTCTAGTTTATCTGTTTATTTTTTCAATTAGATCCAGATTTATAAATCCATACAAATTCCGGTTTGTAGATCATAATAGGGTTGCAAAAGGGAAGGCTATAGATAATAGAACTGGACTAAAAATCAGATCTGGAATTTGGAGTGTTTTCTTTTTTTTTTTGAAAAAGGGGTTCAAACTTTTCTATTAAGAAATAAAAATCAAGTCCAACAAGATACAAAGCAAAAGCCAATAACCGGCCCAAAACAAAAACCAAAGACAATACAAAAACTATACTCGATGGGCTCAAGAACAACTACAACCCATACCCAATACCAGGCCCAAAGAATGGAAGCCTCCCGAAGAACCAGAAGCTTCTCGATAATGAAAAAAGCATTACGACTTTTCATTCTCTTCCTAACTCCAAACTTTCCAAAAAGAAAACTCGCGAGAAACAGAAATGGCTGCTGCCATGAAACATCTGATCTCCTCCTTTACTTCTGAGACGACAAAAACTACAACGAACTCCAAATGAAAACAGTTAGGACTCGGAACTCCATCTCTCCAGACTTACTAGAGTAAGTATACTATCTAAATCTACTGCTTTGTTCCTTGTAGCCTTCAAACTAACGAGGATTTTTAATTCCAAGTCAGGGAAGCTGCAAAAACTTTAGATCTGAGATTCGTCTCCGATCTGGAAGACTTGCTAAACCATATGAAACAACAGCTGTTTCTCAAGACGACTCTAAACAAGATAAGTTTTGATATGGCTTCTGTTTTCCTCAGTAAATCTGCTTCCTTTGAAGCTTCTAGTATTTCCATAATAATTCAGCGTCTTGTTGTCCAGGAATCCACAGACAAATTGCTCCACCCAATAACAGGCTCAAAGATTAGAAGCCTCCCGAAAGATTTTAGATCTTAGATTCATCTGAGATCTGAAAGACAGGGAACATCAGCTGTTTCTCAAGACGACTCTAAACAAGATAAGTTTTTGAAATAGCTTCTGTTTTCCTCAGAACAGCTGCTTCCTTAGAAGCTTCTAAAATATCCATAATAAATCAGCGTCTTGTTGTCCAGGGATCCACAGACAAATTGCTCCACCTGCAGATCAATAAACTTAAAAACTACTGTTTAGTTAGAGATGAAAAACAGATATAATGTAATTTAGAGAGGGAGAGAATCAATGTAAGATAAAACAGGTACTCGAGATCTGAAGCCAGAAGACATAGGAACAATAAAGTAGCAAAAAGAAACAGGAATTATGATAATCTCCCCAATTCAGCGTTGGGAGGTATGACCCCATTTCAAAGCTATATCCGAGTTCATGCCAGTGCTGTTCTGAAAATATTTTGATTTTGCCATTCTGATGTTCATAGTTTGGAAAATTTTTAAACAAACTTTCGACCCTTCTGTAAAACGATTTTGAAAAATCCTTTCATTTCTTTCTTTCCAAATGTGCCTGACACAAACTGAGAGTGAAAGTTGGAATAAATCAGACTTGAAATTTCGAGCATTGGATATAGAAACAATTTTCGTTAAATCCTCCTTCAGGATAAAAGAAAATGTACTTTTTGGATTGACGAAAAATTTTTTACAACTCCAAAACCAGATCTTTTCTGTAAAGTCACATTGAAAAAATAGATGGTCTATATTTTCAATGTGACTATTACAAAACACACAATTCTGATCGACCACTATCTGCTTCTGAATTAATCTTTCTTTTGTCTAGAGAAAATCATTTATGGCCTTGAAGAGGCAAACTGCCATTTTAGGAACATGAATTTTGCTCCAAACCATAGTCGCCCAAAATTTAGTATCAAACCTAGTTCGAACCGAGTTCCAAACTTTTTTAAACTGATATTGCCCATCCGAAGTACACTTCCAAGACCAGAAATCCCTCTCTTTGTCATTGTGAATCTTTACATCTTCAATTTCACTCTGTATTTGAAATAGAAAGCTATACAAGTCCCACTTCCATTCACCATTTCTTAAAATCCTGCTAAGCATTATATTATCTGTACCAGTTCTAAAAGCAGTGTCTCTACCAATGCGTTCCATAATAGAACTCCCATTTAGCCAAGGATCATACCATAACGAAGTAGATTTACCATCTACAATGTTAAGGGAAAGACATTTCAAAGCTTCATGTCTATTTTTTAGAATACACTTCCACACCCCAGAATCATCCGAACGCTGGTTAATATCCCAGAAACTTTTAAGCCCTATGTATTTTCCATGCATAAAAACCGCCCAACTGCCTTCTAATTTAATGATTTTCCAAATCAATTTGATATATAGCGTTTTGTTCATCTCTTCTAAGTTTCTCAGACCCATACCTCCTTCTTCTTTTTGTCTACTTAGAACCTCCCACGGGATCTTACTACTACGACTTTTCCAAAGAAAATTTAATATCATATGTTTAATCTTCTGAACAGTAGCAACAGGGAGGTAGAAACATTGCATCCAAAACTGAATTATAGGGTATATAGTAGATTTTATAAGTTCCAGTCTCCCTGCTAAGCTCAACATTTTAGTTTCCCATCTTCCAATCCTAACTTTGATCTTCTCTATCAACGGAGAACAATCCTTATCCCTCAAGTTAACGCTTGACAGAGGAATACCCAAATACCTTATAGGAAGGGTAGCTTGTTGAATGTTGAGAATAGAACAGATGTCTGTACAGCCATCTACCCCTTTCCCAAAAAAGATGTTCGATTTCTCCGCACTTAACTCCAAACCAGTGACCCTTTTCAAGGTTTTAAAAACTTCGTTAATAGCATACGCAGTTTGCACATTGGCTTTAGTAAAAAGAATGATATCGTCTGCGTAAATCAAGTGAGTCAATTTGTTACCAAAGTCCGTAACAGGAGAGATCAGACCATCCCTTACTTTTTCTTCCATAAGTAGCGTAAAATATTCCATTACTAGGGTAAATAGGATAGGAGAAAGTGGGTCTCCTTGTCTAAGACCATTAGAGCCTTTAAAGTAACCGTGCGCTTCTCCATTAACAATGATAGAAAAAACTGGGGTCTTAATAAGATTTCCAATAATTTTTATCCATTTATCCGTAAAACCCAAGCTTCTTAACATGTGAATAACAAAATCTCTATTAATCGAATCATATGCTTTCTTTAAATCAACTTTTATACACATGTATTTATTATCCTTTCTTCCAAGACCTCTAATTAATTCATGAGCTAACAAAATACCATCTCCTATTGATCTACCATTTATAAAAGCCGTCTGGTTATGAGATACCAACTTATCCAAAAAAGGACCCAATCTGTTACACAGGATTTTAGAGAGAACCTTGTATAAAGTGTTACAGCATGCAATTGGTCTGAAATCTTGAATACAGGAGGAATGATCCTTTTTAGGGATCAAATGAATAAACGTGTGGTTCCATTCACTAATGATTAGACCCTTTTGAAAAATATCATTTAAAGCTTTATAAATAATATCTTTCGAAAGATTCCAATGCTTCTTGAAAAACAACGAATTGAAACCATCCGGTCCCGGCGAAACAGTGTCTTTGATATCCCACAAAGCGTATTTGATTTCTTCTAAAGAGAAATTCTTATTTAAAAAATTAGCCCCAAACTCAGAAATAACCGTTTTGCAAATCACTTCAGGAAAATGATCACATAAAGGTTGATTATAAGTTTGCTTGAAAAAATCAATAGCCTCTTCAACAAATTTATTGTCCGATATCACCTTACCGTCCACATTAAGGTTAGTCAAACGGTTTCTACTCCTTCTGTTAGACATTTTGGCGTAGAAAAAAGCAGATCCCTCATCCCCCATCATCAGCCAGTCACATTTAGCCTTTTGTTTTGCCGCCATGAATTCTTTTTTTAATGCAAGATCCAAGTTGGTCTTGGCAATTTGAAATTCCAAAGCTAAGTTATGGTCATTAGAATTTTCCAAAAGCTTTTGAAGACTAGAACATTTATCTCTCATTACATTCACCTCTTGTCTGATGTTACGAGAATTAGCACTCCATCTCTTGAGATCCCTCTTAATGTTTTTGAGAATGTTAATAACTTGGAACAAAGGTCTGTCGATTTGGTTGGTAAACCAAAGTTTCTCAACCAGAGGAAAATATTGGTCGCATAAAGACCAATGATTCATGTATCTAAACGGACTATTCTTAACCCTAGAGATAGAGGTGAACGAGACAAGAATAGCATTATGATCGCTCACCGTAGGAGGTAAGAATTCAACTGATAATTCAGGGAATAAGTTAATCCAGTCAAGGTTAGCAAACACCCTGTCAATTTTAGAGAAAATATTTCTACCCGGGCCCGACCACCAAGAAAATTCGAATCCTTTAATATATATCTCATTAAGACCAGTAAATAAATCCATGTCATCTAATTCAAACAAATTATAAAAAGTTGCTGGTTTACCTCCCTGTCTCTCTGAGGGTCTACGGATGCAATTAAAATCCCCAAGAACCATCCAAGGCCTATAAATATTTATAGCATCCTCCTGCAGATTCTTCCATAATCTTTTCCTAAGTTCAACAAAATTTTGGGCATAGACAAAAGTTAAATTACATCTAAAATTCAAGGAATTGATCAGTTCAATAGAAATGTGTTGGTCACTCATACTAATAAAATTGAAATCCCAAATTTTTGTATCAATAAGAACCATAATCCTACATTTAAAATAGCAAGATATATTACTTATTATTCTCCAACCATCTTCCAACGTTTTTTCCAACTTCATAATCTCTGGAAACATCAATTTGTTTTCCAAAATACCAAAACAGCTAATTTTAAATTTGCCTATAGCTTTCCTCACTTCACCCATTCTGTTAGGGTTATGAAACCCTCTAACGTTCCAGCAGGCCACAGACATTATAAAACCTTATTGTTTCGGGTCCTCTGGGGTCTACTGCTCGAGGACTCCCCTTTGTCTTCCGAAGGAATACCTAACATCTGCACCCACTTAGGGTTCTTTCGGACCAGCTTATCCTTCTGAATATTATCAAATTCTATATCTTGGGGCTTCGGAAGAAGTTGTTCTTCCATTTCCTCCTGAACTGTGTCTACATTATCATAACTATTTTGTTCCTCTGCCACTTTAGTCGATCCTATGTCCTGATCCAGATTCTCTTGTACCTGTAATAAAATACTATGATCAGTCCCTCTCCTGTAATTAACATTATTATAAGTTTCATCATCAAAAACTAAATCATTAGAAGTTAAGGATATTGGAATAGAATTGTGATCCGATGATGACAATGGGCGTTTGAGAATAGAAACGTGAGTCGATGGTGATTTTGGAGGAAATGATCTCAGATCTATGGCTCCCAGGGAAATTGGAGAAGCAGGAATGAATGGCTCCCTAGTTCCTTGATCAGGAGGACCTTCCGGCCTGGCCAGAGGAGCATTGGAGCAATCTTCACTGACTCCTGTTTCGGTAGAAGTAACATGATCTGACTCTGTACCTTCGGAAATTGCCCCCTCACCCCGCTCTACTGAGGATGCAACTTTCCCCATGTTCTGTTCCTGAATTGAATTAACAATTACATTTGTAGAGTTTTCCCTATCTTCTGTGTCTTCCGCCACTACATTATTGTAAGGGACAACCCCTTCATCATTCTTGGATCCAATTTCAGTAGCATTTATCTCCTTTTCAGGAATATTTGATAACTCAATTTCACAATCAACTATACCAGGCTTATCGGAGCTAACAGCTTGGGTCTCTTTAGGGACCCAGGACTTGGTCATAGGACATTCATCAATTAAATGTCCGAAACAAACACACTTGACACAGATGGGAGGAGGGTTTTCATATTCTACTTCTTGAACGAAACTCCTCCCATTCTCGTCTCTACCTTCAATGGATTTAGGCATTCCATATTTAACATTAACCTCCACCAAAACTCTGGCGAAGGCTAGTCTAGATTTATTTTTAGTGGCCTCATCCATCTTAATAGGAACTCCTATGGTACTAGTTAGAGCGCTAATGGCCTTATTGCCCCATAGTTTAAAACTTAAACCAGGAAGTCTAACCCACATGGGCAAAGAAGTAAGGAGATCTCTATCAGTTCTCATATCTGGGGATAATCTCTTCATAATAATCAAGTTCCGGTCCATAAACCAAGGACCTGATTTTAAAATCTTATTGCAGTCCTCCTCCAATCCAAATCTCACTACGAAAAATCCATTATTCCTAGAATGAACAGAAAACGGCTTCTTAGTTTCCCAAACCCTTTTGGCATAACCCTCAAATGTACAGAGCCAAGGTTTATACCCAACCACATACAGCAAAATGCATAAATCCCAACCTCCCTCCGCTTCTTTGATCGCTTCATCAGATAGGGAACCTATCCTTTTACCATCTGCTACAGTAGGCTCTATAAACTCCAGATCCAGGTTACCTAAATCCCCAACTGCTCCTTCTTTTACTGCCTCACTGTATGAAAATTTCTTTGCATTTTCTGAAACAGTGAAAATGATTTTGGAATTGCCTCCAGACATCGCACTTTTCGGCTTAGAAAATTTTGTTTTGCCTGTCCGCCCAGTCTGAACCGAAAACACCCCCCTACCTTCAGATCTACCTGTTCTGTTCGAACTTTGCCCTCCCAAAGTAAGCCTCTGATCCGGACCAGAAGGAATAGGTGCCTTGCCCCTTTTCCTTCTCACCTCCTCCCAACCTTCCGCATCCCGCAGACCCATAATGAGGAGATAGAAGTGAAGAACGGAAACAAGATAATAACGGAGAAAGATTAAGAAAACTAGGAAAAAAGGAAAGGAAAAAAGAGAAAAGGGAAAACCCTAATCTCCAGATCTAGATCTGGGAGCCGCCATTTATCTTTTAGAGGTCGTATTCATATGTGCAAGAAATGAACTTCTTGGAGTGTTTTCTTTTCAGGTGAGTGGATTTAAATTATATATATTTTATGTTTATGATATATAATATCGCTAGATTCCCGTTAAATATTTAATTCTGCATTTGGACTAATTTCAGTAATTGGTTCTACTAGCTAGTTATGTTAAAACTGTAAATTTTGAAAGAAAAGTGTACTTATATTTAAATGTTATTTATATGAAAAAAAAGAAAATGAACCCAATTAAATATAAGTAATATTAGGCTTAAAAGTTGTAGAGAAAGGAATAAGCCTAAAAGTGAGAAATTTACAGTAAATCATGTTAAAACGAGAGAAATGAATTAAAAAAGGGAAAATCTAATAACTTGATTTGGAAGTAAGTGATAGATTAGTTGGTTGGTTTAGAAAATGGAATACATTTCCATAGTTTAATATTGTAAGAATAACGATAAACGTAATTGCAAGAATAAAAGCAAGAAAAATGGAATTAGTGCAAAATAGAGACATTACTGTATTTTGCATTACCCAACAATTAAAGAAACAATAAAAGAAATATCTTGCAGTTACGAGTTATTGTTTATAGCATTATTTAGTATTAAAATATGGAAATGGATTTTTAGCATAGTTTTTGTAACCAACCAAATAGAATAGAACTACTTTCCATAATAAAAGAGAATAACATGAAGCGTTAAAGAAATTAAAGAAGAAGAAATAATCAAGTTAATTATTAGACAAGAATAGAAGCAATAAACATAAAATGTGACTAGATCTGCATTGATTGCCCAGATAGTAGAGTAAACAGTAAAGCAGTTATTATGATAAGTAACTTATGACAGTTGGACGTAGCCCCAAGTTAAGACTGTTATATAATATAAGAGAACTAAAGAAAATTTAGTATCATAATAAAAGAAGACGTACTAGAACAAAAAAGAGACACTTGCAATTACATTTATAACATGTAGGTTATAAAAGAAAAAAAAGAATATAAAAGTGACAATTGCAAGTATAATTGTAACACATAGGTTATAATTAAAAAGAAAGATATAGAAGAGGCTTATTTTATCAAACTTAAATCTTGGATTAAGTGAATAAGCAAAAATAATAGCAGTGGCCCATACGACAACATTCCTTTTCAAGTCTAGGACTGATGGTCTCACACGTGGGTGGGGCTGGGCATGCTGATTATGGTAAGTAAGTAACAGAATAATAAAAGTAAACTAAACGCATAATAAAAGATTAGACGTTGGGTCTAATAAAATGGTAAGGTGTGTTTGGAGTAGCCCAAAGAGAATCTAGATAAAGAGCCTAGCGAAGCAGTTCGTCCTAGGTTTTTAGTATAGAAAGAGCACGTTCAACTTAGTTATTTTGGGCAAGAAGGAAGTACGAGACTTCAATGGGACGTGAGGATACTCTATGATGGCCCTTTGGGCTAGGCCTAATGAAGTCGCACCCCCGGAGGCAGGTCTGTAGGTGTTCCATAAAGAGAGTATGCCTTGACTGCTTTTGCATTGCAGGCCCAACGAAGCAGACCTTTGTAGGTAGTCAAAAGGTTGATGATGGAGTAGGATATTCGTATGACACCATACTCCAGTTTGCGAGTAGATTACAATGGGCAGGACCCATAAGGATAGTCGCATGTAGGTATCAGCCATCATCAGTTAGAGCGAGTCCGAGAGAGACTAGAGTTAAACCAACATGCCAATGATTCTTTCACTATCGAGACATTGGATGAGGGGCACAACCAATTGGACGTTTAGATTGTTTGCAGTCGGGCACAGTCACTTAGCTCTTGAAAGGTCTTTCGATTAGTTGAGGGGGGGCTTGGCGGGGCCATAGCCATGATGAGAAAAGAGACAAACAAAGTAGAATATCTGTATTGTAGGCCTAACGAAGCGGACCTTTACAGATATAGAAAATCCCCGACTGAGTTCCGTACAAGGTAGACCTTGTTAGGGGAATTCAAGGAGTAGACAGAACAATTATGTGTAGTCCTCAAGGTACGCACTGGGTGATACATTGTGGATGTCTAAGCACTAGTATAAGCTAGTGCAGATGCAGTTTCACGTTTTCATAGTAGACGACAGAACATCTGTATTATAGGGCTCACGAAGCTATCCTTTACAGATGTAGTTACAGTACGCTCTAGTAGCGAGACTATGGAGTCCTTTTCGAGGAGGATATGGAAGGTACTATGCGTAGTACCTTGGACCGATGCGCTGTTTGGGCATGTAGCTATATATATATATATATTTTGGTTATTGGGTCTTAATCTACTAGGGAGTAGATGGTTACGATTCACGCACAGAGGCGAGAGTATTATAAACCCAATAAACCTAATATAACAGAAAATGGAATATAATGGTATATGTAGAATTATGCTTAGAAGTGTATAATTTGTCCATTCACCAGAACTTTAGTTCTAACCCTCTCTTTATATCATCCCACAGGATAGATAGATGGTAGAGACTTTCCAGCTTGTGACACTTGTTTAGAAAGTGTTATTACCTTAGTGAGTATTTAATTACTATTATATTTTAGTCAGTTCTGCTATGAGATATTTATTTGAGCTCTGATATATTTATCTTTTCCTATTTGCAGGATACTAGATACCCAACTCGGGCTTTAGTGGGCTTGGATTTTAGCATTTTTGCGAAAAATTCGGATCCATTGGAATTCGTGTTGTTACATATATTTATGTTCCGCACAAGTAAATAGTTTTGTTAATATTCCATATTGCATGATTCTTAGTCACTTTCATTTGGTATTAGAGCCTGGAATTCTATCGATCGTCACAACATCATAGAATAATGGCTAGAAAAAAATCCAGTCAAAATACAGCAATCAAAAAGCCTGAAACTATCAGAGCTACAACCAATGAGGACTACAAACATATACTTTCTGATTTACAAATTTCAGTAAATGATAATAATGAGTTAGTGAGTATAAGCGATAAGATCTCAAAGCTTAATTTTATTATTTTAGAAAAGATGAAATCCGTCGAACTTGAAAATGAGAAATTGAAAATGAGAATTTAAATTTAGAAAACCAACTTGGTGTTTTAAAAAATAATTTTATAACTCTTAAAGAATTTCTAGATGAACAAAACACCTTATTTGAAAAAGAGAGAAAAAATTTCAAAAGAAAATTTTGATTTGAAAAGACAAAATGATTTATTACAATCCATTTTAAATAATTCAGAATCTCAAAATTTTCTTTTCCAAAAAGAGAACTGTACGTTAAAAACGAGAATTTTGAATTAAATGAAAAAATTAATATTTGAAAAATAATAATATTTCTTTTGAAAATAACTGATGCAGCAGCGGATAACAAAAATGGATGAAACGGTGAAGTAGCAATCGATGGATTGAAAATACTAAACGCCCAAATCCGTTGATCCAAAGATGCCGGATTCTAGCTATCCCAAACACGTTGATCGCGCACGATACCGTGTTTAAAGATCTACGATTCTTCTACGTTGATCTAGCGCACTAGATTCCGTGAATCGGCTTCAGCAGTCGTTGATTCGAGCGCACTCGAATGCCGAAAGTGGAGATAGGAGATCACACTCAACTACCAATTTGAGAGGAGGCACAAAGCACTCAAACAAAAGTTTATTCAAAATCAACCAACTATTACAAATGACACCACCTGCCTATTTATAGGCTTACAACTCAACACTACTCAACACTTGACAACACATAGGTCGCTCACGACCTAAACATCTCGACCTATGACCTAAAAACAAAATACAAGTAACAACAAGTAAACGACTTAAGCACAACAACATAAGAACAAATGAATTAACAAACACGAGTTACAACACAACGACCTTAAAATACAACACACACGACCTAAGAACTCAAACGACATAACACATCCTCCAGGAGCGACTTAGCGGCCTATCTTCCCAACGACTTAAGCTTTAGCAGCGACCTAACTTCACGGCGGCATAAAGAATCTCAACGACCTACTCTTGAGCGACCTAAGGCCTCATGACCTAAGTAAGACAGAACGGCTTCATGAACTTGCGACATAACCACTTGAACATCTCAAGAATAATCGGCATGACTTCTTGCAACCTAAAACACCATACCATACAACGACCTAAGAATTAGAGCCTCCTCGACATAAGAGCCTTATCTTCACGCGACTCAAGAGCTTCAGACAACCTATGTAAGGTCGTTCGCGACCTAAGTCAAGTGGCATACTGGAGCGACCTTTCTTGTTAGCTCTTTCATTGTTAGGTCGTTGGGTTTCGTTTGAGCGACCTAACTCTTTACGCGACCTAAGAATTAACTTGTTAGGTCACAACACATTTAGGTCGTTGTTCGTTAGCTCGCTTGGCGCCTTGTCATAGGTCGCTGAACTACTCTTTCTCGCATAACTCGCATCATTCTTCACCCCGTTAGGTCGCACGCGACTTAACTGCTCGTTAGGTCGCTCGCGACCTAAGACTTCTTCAGACTGGGCTGCATCATCCTCCCCCGGTTGAGAAAAATTCATCCTCGAATTCAAAAATTCTTCGTCTTCGACATTCTCGTCCTCGTGATACAGAACCAAGTGTTTGATATTGTCAACATTAGCAATAGGAAGATGATCCGGGAAACTCAACTTACAATCATTCCCACAAATTTCCTTTACAATTTCCAAACGACCCATTCCTCCGGCATCTAGCTTGTTGTACGTACCAACAAGAAATCGTTCAACCATCAAGTAGATAGATTCGTTGCCACTTTGTGTTCTCATCAAACTCAATACAAAGTCCATACTTACTTCTTCCTCTAATCTAGTATGTATAGGTAATGACATGCATAAACCTGACTTTGTCGCGGACTCTCTTGAAATTTGATAATTATGGCTCCTCTGGACAAACCTTTCAACCTCCTTCCTTATTGACAGCCCAAAACAAGTCGTTGCAATCAACTGCATGGTACGATCACAGTCCTCATGTCTTTCTACATGTAAGTCTTTGATAACTCTTATTCGCCAACTGTAATCAGGAGTATACAATTGCCTTCCTTTGAACAGAAACCCATCAACCAATCTTCTCAACTCTACCTGCTCCGTCGGACACATATGATTACGTTGCATATGCGGTACAACAGCACCTGACGCTTGATTAACATGATGTTGTACGTCCCTCAGTGGCAGTAATTCTTTGGACAACTCTGCAGAAGTTACATCTTCACATTCATTCACCACTGGCTTATCCTCTTCGAGAATTTCAACACTTTTACTGGTTTCATTTTCATTCAACAGGAATACTTCTGTGCTATCCTCCACTTCTTCAACAAACTCTCTTGTAGATTGTAGACTAGTCGAATCCACCTCCTTCATCAACAAATTACCCTCTTCATCTCCTGACTTACTTTCTTCACACTCATCCAACTTTGCTGATTGTGAATTTTCAACCTCATGTTCATCAGATTTCGTTGGTTGAAAATCATCAACTTCATCTTTATCAAACTTTGGTGATTGAAAACAATCGACTTCATCTTCCACATCAACAAATTCCTTTAAAGATAGCAAAGTTTTAAGTTCTTCAATCTCCTCCAATTTGCTTTCTTCTTGTTGTCGCTTCTTAGGAATTAAAGTGATTTTAGTACCTTCAAACATGAAACTGTAACTGTTAGTACGACCATCATGTTGCACAGTTCTATCATATTGCCATGGTCTCCCCAACAATAGATGGCATACATCCATATCAACCACATCACACCAAATTTCGTCTTTGTATTTCTTCCCAATGGAAAAATTAACACAAGCTTTTCGATTAACCTTCACTTCCCCTCCTTTCCTCAACCAAGCTAATTTGTAGGGGTTTGGATGCTTCTCTGTTTTCAATGACAACTTCTTTACAGCTTCGGAAGAAATGATATTATCACAGCTTCCTGCATCGATGACAAATTTACAAACCTTTCCCATAATAGTGCATGTTGACCGAAAAATATTGTTCCTCAACCAACTAGAATCATCCTCTTGCTTTGGTGTTAAACAAGATCTCCTCATCAACAAACTACAACCCTCATCTCCTGTTTATAATTCTTCTTCTTCAACTGGTAGTGAATTGACACAACCTACCTCTGCATCTTCATTCTCAATCTCCGCAATCATTGTTCGTTTCTTGGGCTTTGTACATTCATTGCTTTTATGGCCCAACTCTTGACAATTAAAGCATTGGAGACTACTATTGACCTTTGCTTTGTTGACTTCATTCACAATCGGCTTATTGACGCCTTTGGAAACATCCGCACTGCTACTAACATCCTTGTTCTGGTTGTTGGAATTCGTAAACACACCACCTCCTCGTCTCCCTTGCTTTTCCCAAGCTAACGCTTTCTGGTGCGCTTCAGCCACAGACATTGGATTAAACATATTCACCATGTCTTGAATCTGCGTTCGCAACCCTCCAACATACGTAGCTGTTAGCTGTTCCTCTGTTTCCATAATATCATTCCGGGCAATCAATTGATAAAATTCATCTGCATAATCATTCACTGTTCTCGCCCCTTGTCTTAGGTTCTGCAAACGTTGATACATAAGCGATTGATAATTGTGCGGAAAAAAAGTTGCTTTCAGCATCTTTCTCATTTTCTCCCAAGTGACAATTTTAGATTTTCCCATTCTCTCCCGTGTTAGCTTAGTTTGTTTCCACCAAGCCATAGCTCTCCCTCTTAATCTCATAGCAACCAACTTCACTCTTCGATCCTCGGGAACTTCTTTGAAATCAAAAATTTCTTCAACATTTGAAACCCAATCCAAAAATTCCTCAGCTTGCATACCACCCTTGAATTCTGGAATTTCAGTTTTCATCCCTGATTCCCATCGACGATCATCTTCTACATCCCGATATGCATTTCGTACTTGGTCTCGATCTCGATAATGAATATTACTTCTATCACTCTCTTCATCATAATCACGTGTACTTCGGTATCGATCTCGACCATCAACATCCCTTCGATCACGCATGTCTCTTCTACTATGTCTTTCTTCATCATGATATGGCTCATCTCCAAACTCACGTGGAGTTCTTCTCTCTTCATGTCTATATTCATGGTAATCTCTTCTCATTGAAACTGAAGATTCTCTTCTTTCTCGGTAAGATTGCGGCGACACCCTCCTCGCTTCCGTAACCAATGGCGAAACTCTGTTTCCTCCATGGTTCGAGACCGGCGATCTCCTCCTTTGACTTTGATTCATATCATTCATCAGTTTCTCTAACTTCCCAATGCCTTCATCAAACTATTCATTGATGCGTTGTTCCATTTGCTCGGCTTCTTCTCTTCTATACAACGCTTCAACATTCTGATGGCGATTAGCTCTTCTCGGAGGCATTGTCAAACTTCACAACTTCAACTTTAAACTTTCGGCCTTGAATTACAAAATGATGCACGGCTTCTTCACTAAGCTCGGATCTATACTTCAACTCTCGGCCTTGACTTTAACTCTTCAATAAGAATTGGCTCCAAGACTCGGCTTAGCTATGATTGGCTAAGTCTAGCTCCGATACCAAATGATGCAGCAGCGGATAACAAAAATGGATGAAACGGTGAAAGTAGCAAACGATGGACTGAAAATACTGAATGCCCAAATCCGTTGATCCAAAGATGCCGAATTCAAGCTATCCCAAACACGTTGATCGCGCACGATACCGTGTTTAAAGATCTACGATTCTTCTACGTTGATCTACCGCACTAGATTCCGTGAATCGGCTTCAACAGTCGTTGATTCGAGCGCATTCGAATGCCGAAAGTGGAGATAGGAGATCACACACAACTACCAATTTGAGAAGAGGCACAAAGCACTCAATCAAAAGTTTATTCAAAATCAACCAACTATTACAAATGACACCACCTGCCTATTTATAGGCTTACAACTCAACACTACTCAACACTTGACAACACATAGGTCGCTCACGACCTAAACATCTCGACCTACGACCTAAAAACAAAATACAAGTAACAACAAGTAAACGACTTAAGCACAACGACATAAGAACAAATGAATTAACAAACACGAGTTACAACACAACGACCTTAAAATACAACACACACGACCCAAGAACTCAGACGACATAACACATCCTCCAGGAGCGACTTAGCGACCTATTTTCCCAGCGACTTAAGCTTTAGCAACGACCTAACTTCACAGTGGCATAAGGAATCTCAGCGACCTACTCTTGAGCGATCTAAGGCCTCGCGACCTAAGTAAGACAGAACAGCTTCATGAACTTGCGACACAACCACTTGAACATCTCAAGAATAATCGGCATGACTTCTTGCAACCTAAAACACCATACCATACAACGACCTAAGAATTAGAGCCTCCTCGACATAAGAGCCTTATCTTCACGCGACTCAAGAGCTTCAGACAACCTACGTAAGGTCGTTCGCGACCTAAGGACGGAAGGTCGTTCGCGACCTAAGTCAAGTGGCATACTGGAGCGACCTTTCTTGTTAGCTCTTTCATTTTAGGTCGTTGGGTTTCGTTTGAGCGACCTAACTCTTCACGCGACCTAAGAATTAACTTGTTAGGTCGCAACTCATTTAGGTCGTGGTTCGTTAGCTCGCTTGGCGACTTGTCATAGGTCGCTGAACTACTCTTTCTCGCATAACTCGCATCATTCTTCACCCCGTTAGGTCGCACGTGACTTAACAGCTCGTTAGGTCGCTCGCGACCTAAGACTTCTTCAGACTAGGCTGCATCAATAACAATTGTGACTTTAAAACTGAATTTGAAAAACGTAAAAATGAATCCACAAAATTTAATAAAGGTCAAAATGATTTAAACATGATTTTATCTAGTTCTAGACCTTTATATGATAAAAGTGGTTTGGGTATAATAAAACTGATCGTAGAAATAGCACTAGATACGCTTTCATGTATAGTAAAATATGTTAGTGCTAGTACTAGATTTCAAGTGAAGTTTAAATCCAATTTTATAGAAATTCAAGTACTGCTATGACCATTATTGTTTATAATATCTCTAGAAGTACAAACTCATTGATGGGAAATATGAATAAAAATTATCTAAGTATTTGGGTTCTTGTTAATTGGAAAAACAGAGAAAAATACATTGATGATTATTTTGATATGGTAGTTAATAATGAAAATTATATTTATAAAGGATCAACCACACCCAAATGGGTATGGCTTCCCAAGACCTAACCCCCGGACCATAACCTAGGACGTCTGTACCAGAACATATATCTCATTTTTTTTGCAGGTACACCACATATAAAGGGGGAGATGTATTCCAAATTTTCTGATACTTATGAAATTGTAGCCATAAATGTGATGTTCAAATTTTCAATGTGAGTATTTTACGTGATGTGATGATTGTATGTTCTGTGATATTTTGAGTCTAATTCTACTTCTCGTAAATTGTTTATTTTTGTAAACTTTTTATTTCTCCTGTTGATATATATTTCCTTTTTGTCGATGAAAAAGGGGGAGAAAAAGGTATGTCATAAAGATAGGGGGAGTATAAATCTTTTTTTTTATATAACTTACATAGTTGCCATCATCAAAAAGGGGGAGAATGTTAGAACCTCGAATTTTAATGTTTTGATTGTAACAACTATATAAGTAAATATTATATGAACTAAACAAACTTGTAGGAGAAGATATTATTTTTTACTCGAGAAATAGTCTAACAATTTGCAGACCAGATTCCGGATTGAATCTTCAACAAAGTATTAAGTTTAAGGTCTGAGTTTAGTAGTAACTATATGTTAAAATCTCTCCGAAGTGGTAAATGCATGCACATACAATTTAAAGTTTTTCAAAACATTATAGATAAGCCAGAAAACACAAAATTCAGCCGATTGAAAGGTTTGAAACAGCCGGCTGAATATTGTGCATGTGCACAAATTATTTTGAATATTCAAACGGCTGACCATGTTATTTCAGCCACTTGAATTGTGTCTGTTTTACACTATTTTCTTACTGTTTTGATTTTTAATCGATTCAGCTGACTAAGTTACTCAATTCAGACGGTTGAATCTTCATAATGGCTATATTTTCAAAAGACACTTCAATTTAATGAACAGAAACAACTCTTTATTCAAGAGTTGCTCCCATATCTCTTCATGGCTATTTTTCACAAACGAATACAACTCATAAACCTATATAAATAGCCATGAATTCCAATGTTTTAATAAAAAATTCGGATTCTTATTTTCTAAACTATCTTGCTATTTGAACTCTAAGCATTCAATGCCTTATTCCGATCACTTGTTCATTCAAGAATACTTCGTTATTGATTTAATAAACTTCCTATATTCATGGATTACACGATATACCACAAAGGAGAAGATTATAGGAAGGATGTACTCTAAAGACTTATCCGTGCTATTAAAAGAGCCTATTCGGTAAAGAAAATTCTCTTTATTATTGAAGTCCTGTTTGGTTGCTCAGGCGGTTGAAGTTCTATTATGCTGCTCAAGCGGCATAATACATGTTTCTCCGAGTTAAGTGAGGGTTGATAGTTAAATTCCTGAAGGACTCTGGGATTGGACGTAGAACGGGAAGTTCGAACTAGTATAAAAATCTCTGGTCTCATGTACTTTATTATTTTACCTTTACATTTATATTCTGCACAAGTAAATAGTTTACTTAATATTCCATATTGCACGATCCTTAGTCACTTTCATCATATCCATACGTGAGAGAAAATGGGGTGTGTCCTGTAGGGAATCTTGTTGATGTCATATATGCCCACAGATCCATAAGAAGCTCTTCTACTCATTCGCCTTTAGCTTTTGCTAGCCTTTTCTTTAATAGTTTCTTTATGGTATTGTTGGTTGTTTTAACCTGCCAATTGGCAAGAGGGTGAGCTAAGGAAGAATTTTTTTTATGATCCTAGTCCTTTCGCATAGATATGCAAATTCCTTACTCTTGAACTACGTTCCATTGTCTGACACTATTTTATAAGGATTCCAAATCTGATGATAATATTTTTGACTATAAAGGTGATCACTTGCTTTATTGTGATTGTTGCAAGGGAAACATCTTCTACCACCAGTGAAATAATCTACTTCCATCATGGCATACTCGACCTTCCTTTGAACATAGGAAGAGGCCTTATTAGATCGATTCCTCACATGTCAAATGGCCATGGGCTGACCATAGGGGTTAGTTCGTGAGAAGGAAGTCTCAGGATGCTTGCAAATCTTTAACACCTACGCATCTTTATATAAACTCTTGTGAATTTGCTAACGTTGTTGGCCAGAAATATCCTTGCCTTAAGGAATTCTTTGCTAACTTTGTCCCCCTCGAATGATCTCTGCATATTGTTTAAGAAGTTCTTTCATATTTTTGATCCCTTCCTCCTTGGGTACACATCTTAAATAAGGGGTGGAGTATCCTTTTATAAAGTGTATCATCAAAGAATGTATAATAAGGGGATTGATATCTTATCTTTCTAGCTTTATCTTTGTTTATTTGAAAGACCCTTTCTAAAAAGTATTGCCTGATAGGGGTCATTCATGACTCTACCTCTTCCTGACTTACAGTTGACGAGGTGTGATTCACTTGAGTCTCGTTTTGTCTTTCCTTCCCTTCCTCTCTTTGGCCCTTGTCTCATTGTGACCAACTCGGCACTAGAACCTGTTGGGCATTGGAAATGCTCGATTCCTGCAAATGTCCTACCAGGATTTCCTTTATTTCATGCGCAACCCTAGTGCTTTCCAGCTTGGCCAAGGTGTCTGCAAGCGAGTTTTCTTCCCTAGGGATTTGTTCAATGTCGAATTGCTAAAACTGAGAGAGTAACTCTTTAATAATTCTATATATTTAGCAAACGTCGGTTCTTTTGGCTGATAGCTTCCCTGCACTTGATTGACTACAAGCTGAGAATCACTACGAATTTTAAGATGGGTTACCTTCATTACCTATGCCATTTTTAGGCATGCGACCGGTACTTTGTATTCTACCACATTATTAGTTGCTTTAAATTCCAACTGGACTATTCCATAGAGTTTTTATTTATTTGTAGTAAAGTATATAGTGTATTTCTACCCCCTTCTAGTTAGATGCGCCATTGACATGTAATTTCAACCTTTGTGGGACGTCTTCCTTCCTTACGTTGTGTAACGACCCGCTATTTTGGACCATTCGCATCCGCACATGTCAGACTTGAATAATTCAAAATACCGAATTGTTAATTTAAATTTTGCAAAACTCAGCATATACAGTAAATAAATAATCACAGATCACAAACATAGAGTAATATAACAATAATGCAGCGGAAACAAAAGATAGTAGTTCATGAAGCTACTATATACATATCAGAGTTAAATAAGGTACAACAGATGTCTCGAAGACAATGATCAAATACAATATCAGAATGCATCACTAGAATCAGCTGGATATCTGAAACTGGATAGATAGCTGGATCTCCAAGCGAAGCTCCCACTCCAAAGGTGAGTCTCGAATACTGGTACACTCAGTCTGACCTGAGCGTAAAGCAAAACACAAAACACTCGAGTCAGGATTAACATTCTTATATCAATAAATCCAACTCAAGTGAAATAACAACTGGAATACAAGTAACTTAAAGGATGTTTGGAATAACCATCCTCTAAGGATCCGTTAAACTATCTACTATGTAGTAGTGTACGCTAAGTAGATAATGCCTATCAGTAATATAAAGTATCAAAATAGTGTTAAGGCGTTACCATTATCCCCCTTAACACATTTTATATAAGCGTTATATTCTATACAGCACTGTAAACTCCACCGTAAACTAGTGGGATATCAGGGAGTACTCCATAGGTATAACACAAAACAAATCGTAGTGGTCGCGTATATAGGGATACAAGTATGACAAGGCACATGAGGCAATACCCAAGGTAGTGAAACTACCGTTTACCTGATCCGGACTGGTGAGAACGCATCGTCGCAACGATCGCAACACCGTGAAACAACACTCCCAAAATTCGAGGGTGCACCAATCGATAACAAGTAATGAGTAGTTTTCGAAGAAGTGTGTTCGCTCGAGGTAGCTAACCCCATTTGGCCCGGAACGGCTCCTGTTTTAGTCATTTTCAATTTGACACAAGTGTCAAGGCTATCCATTATCGTTCTCTTTCTTCAGTCATCAAGTACATCATTCCAACCACTTCATTCTGGATCACACTTCGCGTATAGTTATTAAAGTGGTTTTCGGTTTAGACAGTGAGTATGTCCCTAACCGATTCCGGTCTCTTCAATAACTTTCGTGAATATTACATCGATTGGTCGTTTAATAAATTTCAAAAACCAAATCAATTTCAATTTCAATTAGAATTTATAAATCAACATTTCAATTGTCTTTCTAAAACAATTTCCAGAATTTACGTTTCAAACTTCCAAATTACCATTTCAAAATGTTATAATTCGATTTCAGTTTTTATTTTAAAACAATTCAAATATTGATTCAAGTTCGAATATAAGTTTCATTCCGAAATAAAATTTAATTTAACGTTCAAATCAATTTAAACTCATTTATCGATTTCACTCAATATTCGTTAAGTTAATTATCATTCAAAACAATTTATATTTAATTTCCAATTCATTAAATCAATTTCTTAAGTTCAACTTCATTATATCAATACTTACAAATTAAATTAATTAGATTCGTCAAATCAAATTCTTAAATTACAAGTCTTACATTAATTTCAATAAATCACATTTTTATTTCTTGTTAAATAAATTCAATTTCATTGTTTATTTACTTAGTTACAAATTTCAAACTCATATTAATAAAAACTTAATTTCACTTATTCGAGAAGTTCAATTTCACTTATTAAAGAATTCAATTTTATTTAATTATTAAATAATTCAATCTTATTTAATTATTAAATAATTTCAAAGATTAATTACAAAATAATTTCAACTTAATTATCAATAATCCCAAATTTTAAAACAACGTTCTTCCATCAACTACTATGTTAACATTTTGTTTCAGATTATTAATTATTAACATTTTTCTTTCATTAAAATTCAAATTCCAACTTCATTTCAAAACCTTATTGTTTATTCAAATAAAATCTTTATTTTATTTTCAAATTAAATTATTGACCAATCGGGTTTTATCTAATTTTCTATACTAAGTCAAAGTTCATTTGGGTATTTATCATTTCAACCCGATTCCATTTCAATTCAAAAATCAAAGCATAGCAAAGGGAACTTGCAGTGTGATAACTGGGATGGTGTCAAAGTAAATAAACAAGCAATAGCATACATCAATAACAATCCAATAATTAATTCAAATTATCCCGAAATAATCGTATTAGTTCACATTGTTATTTGTGCAAATTAATATAGTTATTTATAGAATCTACACTATCATTTCGTGTAGATTAAAGATTATTACACTTATTATTCTATGCAATTCTACACTTGACATCAATTATTCAATTTCATACTTCATCAATTAATACAACATAAATTCAAATGGTTCAAGGGTAATTAACTATTTTTCTACGTGTCAACTAATTTTAACATTTAAAGAGGTCATATTATACAAATTTGTCTAATTAAATTCAACATATATATCAATTTCAAGTCGCTAACTAACCTACGTCAAATTCAATTTCATATCTTTATCACTTCCTACACTAACAATTTTAACGTCCAATATCAATATCAATCAATCAATCATCTATCAACCAAACTTGATTATCATCATATAAGTAACTGGTAATGGTGTCAGATGTCACAGGTGAACTGATACAGGTCATAACATATATAACAGTGTAAACAACTAACAACAGCATATTTCAGTTGTCGTTTCAATTGAAATCAAATTTAAAAAAAATAAAAGAACGTTAATCGTGAGTGATTTCTCACCTTCCGAGGCTAGAGATAAATGGGAATGGGATGAGTTACGAATCCCAGCACGAATTTCAAATCAAAGCAAGATTGGCACGAATTTGACGACGAAGCTGATAAATAGGAATTGATGGTAACGAATCAAAATCATCTTGATATAATAGAAACGAAGAGTACATTATATTATTATTCTATTATTTCTTTCAAAACAAATGTTTAAATCAAGACACGTATTTAAACAAAATCTACCTATACTTGAAAACCAATATAATTTTTTTTAAACATATACATATGAAAAATAAATCAAAATCTATATCTCAAAAAAAATCAAAATACCTATACATATTATAATATAAAATCTGTAGGCATTTTTGAAATCAAAGTACCTATATATAATTATATAATAAGACACATATAAAGGCAGACATAGTCAAATATACAACCTATATTTAAAATAAATCTTTAACTAAAACATATATTAAAGATTAAATCATTATATGTTAAATCATAAAATATACGCAGACTGTTAAACAGCATGTTAAAAATTAAATAACTTATATTTTATGTTAAACAATAACTTATATAAAATCTTATATCTACAACAACTGATCACATAGGCTTTCATAACTTTTAAAACCTTATATATATATTGTATTATGCATCAGCAACATATACCCATTAAAAAGCCAAAACTGGAATTGAACAAAATGGGCAGACAAAACAAATTGTATAAATAGTATAGTTTATATATATAGTACTTATATTATTACCAAAAACGGTTTCAAAATATAGCATAACTTATGTACAACAGCTTATGTAGACTAACCTATATAAGAAACATACTATACTACCAGTTTATAGTCTATTGAACTGGGTTGTAGTTTATATACTTAAAAGTTAATACTATATATACATATCATATACATGAACCCCATATAAATACAAACGCTACAAAATGTATGCAGGCAGACAATATAAATCTATAAACTAACCTTACATATAAACCTACATATATAACAGGACATACAACTAAGAATATTTGCATAAAAATATATTGGAAAAGTATATATATACACATACCCTGCATAAACATGCAGTTCACAAAAACTCAACTCACGTACACCCATATATGTATAGCCCACTCATTCAAATTTATATAAACATAAGCTATCAGCATATATATAACTAAAATAAAAGCTAATATAAACTTATATACACTTCTATCTATATACTACTTTTAATGTATATATACATCTAATATATACAAACTGCCATATAAACATTTATATATTATAACTAAATATACAAAAAAAAATATAAGCGAACTGTTATATGAATATGAACTGAAATATGAACATATCTACTCATAAAAATACCGACATAACAATATTCATACAACCCCTACATAAACATATATATACAACCTAACGTATATATTACATGTATGCTTACCATATATGTTGTTATTATTATTATATCCCTTTTTTTCTTTTTAAATAAATATTTTAAAATATAAGGTACATATACAATACCTTAAAAAAGAAGGGCTCGAGTTCAGATGGAAGAGGGAGGGAAGATGAATGGAGGTGGCTGGTCTTGGCGGCTTCAGGCCAGCACGCAGAGGAAGTGGCGAGTTCCACGACAGTGATGTGGAGAGAAGAAGTTGCTTGCGACCATGGTGGAAGGGAGGGCGTGGGAAGTTGCAGTCTTGCGGCAATGGGTGACTGGGTTTGCGTTGTGGTAGGGGTCAATACGAAAGAAGAGGGAGGGTCTGGAGGGATAAGGCGGGGAGATGCTGGTCTGTGGGGTGGCCATGCGGTACTGTTTGCGGCCATTAGTGGATGAGGAGATGAGCAAGCAAAACGAAGAAGAATTGGCTTCTGGAATTTTTTTTTAGTAGTAGAGAAGACAAACGTGCAAAGTGGGGGGTAGGGAAATGCTAGGGGACGCAGTGAATTGAACCAGAGGGTATTGGAACTAGAGAAAAGCAAAAGTCACTAATTAATTTCTGGGAATCATAACAGTTGTGATCATTCACTATCTCACGTCTGAACAATTGAAAGGACGTAGAACGAAAATGGGCTCAAAACGGGTATCGGTGCCGCTAACCGTTTTGCGGATTTCGTCGTGCACTAGACGTCGAAACACCCAAACGAATATACCACGGTGATCAACACGACGAGTAGATCAAAACAGTATACAAATATCAGTGTTATGATTGAATTATAAAAATTCGAATTTTCTACTAGCGGAAAATGCAGCAAAAACGCTGAAAAATAAGATCGACGGAGCTAAAGAAGTCCGAATTTGGAAAAACAAAAAATGACGTCTTAGTCAGAAGATGAATTAGAATTTTTCTATTTAAAAATATTCAGGTTTGGAAAACATTTTATTATCATCAATTTTAACTGATATAAATTGGAATAAAATTACACTAGAAAATAAATTTCCAAATTATCTGATAAAAATTTACCTGTTGCTATGATTAATTAGACGCATTCCAAATATCAAATTTTTATTTCAAAATTTTATCGTTTAAAATTTTACAAAATTTCAACTAATTACGTTATTAAAACAGTTAAAATTTACGGGTCGTTACACTCTCCCCCACTCAAAACTTTTCGTCCCCGAAAAGGAAGGAGGTAGGAGAATAGAAACAACCAGAAAGAAAATAGATTGGAATACAAGTAAAACAATTAATTTAAACCATATAAATTTCAATTTAAATTAATTAATATTTGACAATTTGGTTAAATCCCTTTGAGTTCACTTAAGTTAAATCAATCTACCTATTTCTAAATTCATTATCTTATTATCTAGTCATCCTCAATTAACAATTTCTAAATCATCAATTTGTATAATCATTTATTGTACTCATATTTTATTCAACAAATTTAATTCTTATATACCAAATTATTATTTAGTTTATTCCACTTAATATCTCTTATTACATATATTAAAACCATATAAATTAATTTAAACCATATAAATTTCAATTTAAATTAATTTATATTCAATAATTGGTTTAAATTTAAGGTATTTCCATAAGTTGATCTAATTTCAATTTGTTAATTCTTTCAGAACAAAATTTATTATATTCATCTCATTCAATTAACTTATTATTCTATCATCCTTATTAGCATTTTTATAATTAAAATCTAAGTATAACATTTATTATAAACACTCAAATTTTATTTATATAATCATTTTATATTGTATATTATCCAATTACATTTTAACTTCTGAATAATTTAGGTAAGTTGTATTGAAATGAAATTGAGTATTATACAAATAAAATTTGACAATCCAGTTATTTCAAGTTAAATATTTATCCAAGAATTTTGACTCCAGTTTATAATTGAAATCGTCTTTAAACCTAAAATTTAAGAATTTAAATCTCTGATTTACCTCAAACAATTTAGAGATAAATATATATAGTATATATCAAATCAAAATTTAAATCTTTGTATATATAATAAATCGGGTCACACCACAGAAATTCAAATCAAATTAAATTTGCAAACAAAGTGTAGCAAAGCTACTGAATGGTCTCTTCACTTCGAAACTCGAAAATGAATGTCGATGATGCGGCCGTCATCACCGAAATTATTTTCCAGCGACAAACATGAGAGCACTGATTTAAAACTTTCAAAATTCTTTGGAAATAATTTCTATTTGAAAATACTTTAAATAATATACGTTTTATAACCAAAGTTTGAAGTCACTGGACATTAAATTCTCAAATTTTAATTTGAATTCATTTAAACTTTCAAATATGGATGTTGAAATAGTCAATGGTTTACAAAATAATAAATGAAAATCAAATATTATTATTTTTCAACAACAATTCATTAACTATTTAGTTTCAGAAAACTTGTACTCATGTATATATTATAATCATACAAAATCTATTTCATTTACCAAATTTTGAAAATGTTATTGTGTCAGTTTGTTCTACTCAAGTGTTTTGGAAATCCTATCGATAGCGTTGATCAGACGAATCGATCGAAAATCCAAACCAACATCAACAACTCAAACAACACACTATAAACATAAAATATTTTATATTAATTACAAATACACTCCCTCACTCGGATATCCTCGAATGGATTTCAAAACAAAGATAGAGATTCAGATTAGAGAAACTCTAACTAAAAGAATTCAACTAAAAGGTAGACTCGATAGGGAGATAAGATAATCGAGTTTTCAAACAGAAGATGGACAAACTTATATAAATCACGGGTAACCTTAACCGGGTCAACCGTGATTCCAAGAATAAATTCGATGTAGAATTCTGCGACAAATCGACATTCGATCGCCAGAGATAGAATTCGGGTATAACAAAAGATAACAGCATCATAAACCGAGGATACAGAAATCTTCGGTGAATCAATGCTGGTTGTACAGGAGTTTCACTCTTTTACAAATTATTCAGATATTGGCGAGACCACCGATTTATTATAGAGATCATTCGAAGTGGAGTTATGGGATACTCCAGAGTTAAAAAAGACACGAATAGGGGAGACACGAATGGACTTTGGAACCGAAGTGAACATCCCAAAATTCAAAGAAACCGAGTCAAAGAAGAAGGAATTCAAGCTCGAACGAACATGATTCTGTAATTGAATTTACTCTATATGCTGAGTTTTGCCTAGAGCCAAAGCTCTGATACCAACTGTAACGACCCGCTATTTTGGACCATTCGCATTCGCACATGTCGGATTTGAATAATTCAAAATACCGAATTATTAATTTAAATTTTGCAAAACTCGGCATATACAGTAAATAAATAATCATAGATCACAGACACAGAGTAATATAACAATAATGCAGCGGAAACAAAAGATAGTAGTTCATGAAGTTACTATATACATATCAGAGTTAAATAAGGTACAACAGATGTCTCGAATACAATGATCAAATACAATATCAGAATGCATCACTAGAATCAACTGGATATCTGAAACTGGATAGATAGCTGGATCTCCAAGCAAAGCTCCAACTCCAAAAGTGAGTCTCGAATACTGGTACACTCAGTTTGACCCGAGCGTAAATCAAAACACAAAACACTCAAGTCAGGATTAACATTCTTATATCAATAAATCCAACTCAAGTGAAATAACAACGGGAATACAAGTAACTTAAAGGATGTTTGGAATAACCATCCTCTAAGGATCCGTTAAACTATCTACTATGTAGTAGTGTACGCTAAGTAGATAATGCTTATCAGTAATATAAAGTATCAAAATAGTGTTAAGGCGTTACCATTATCCCCCTTAACACATTTTATATAAGCGTTATAGTCTATACAGCACTGTAAACTCCACCGTAAACTAGTGGGATATCAGGAAGTACTCCATAGGTATAACACAAAACAAATCGTAGTGGTCGAGTATATAGGGATACAAGTATGACAAGGCACATGAGGCAATACCCAAGGTAGTGAAACTGCCGTTTGCCTGATCCGGACTGGTGAGAACGCATCGTCGCAACGATCGCAACACCGCGAAACAAGACTCCCAAAATTCGAGGGTGCACCAATCGATAACAAGTAATGAGTAGTTTTCGAAGAAGTGTGTTCGCTCGAGGTAACTAACCTCATTTGGCCCGGCACGGCTCCTGTTTTAGTCATTTACAATTTGACAGAAGTGTCAAGGCTATCCATTATCGTTCTCTTTCTTCAGTCATCACGTACATCATTCCAACCACTTCATTTTGGATCACACTCCGCGTATAGTTATTAAAGTGGTTTTCGGTTTAGACAGTGAGTATGTCCCTAACCGATTCCGGTCTCTTTAATAACTTTCGTGATTATTACATCGATTGGTCGTTTAATAAATTTCAAAAACCAAATCAATTTCAATTTCAATTAGAATATATAAATCAACATTTCAATTGTCTTTCTAAAACAATTTCCATAATTTACGTTTCAAACTTCCAAATTACCATTTCAAAATCTTATAATTCGATTTCAAATTTTATTTTAAAACAATTCAAATATTGATTCAAGTTCGAATATAAGTTTCATTCCGAAATAAAATTTAATTTAACGTTAAAATCAATTTAAACTCATTTATCAATTTCACTCAATATTCGTTAAGTTAATTATCATTCAAAACAATTTATATTTAATTTCCAATTCATTAAATCAATTTCTTAAGTTCAACTTCATTATATCAATACTTACAAATTAAATTAGTTAGATTCGTCAAATCAAATTCTTAAATTACAAGTCTTACATTAATTTCAATAAATCACATTTTTATTTCTTGTTAAAGAAATTCAATTTCATTGTTTATTTACTTAGTTACAAATTTCAAACTCATATTAATAAAAACTTAATTTCACTTATTCGAGAAGTTCAATTTCACTTATTAATGAATTCAATTTTATTTAATTATTAAATAATTCAATCTTATTTAATTATTAAATAATTTCAAAGCTTAATTATAAAATAATTTCAACTTAATTATCAATAATCCTAAATTTTAAAACAACGTTCTTCCATCAACTACTATGTTAACATTTTGTTTCAGATTATTAATTATTAACATTTTTCTTTCATTAAAATTCAAATTCCAACTTCATTTCAAAACCTTATTGTTTATTCAAATAAAATCTTTATTTTATTTTCAAATTAAATTATTGACCAATCGGGTTTTATCTAATTTTCTATACTAAGTCAAAGTTCATTTGGGTATTTATCATTTCAACCCGATTCCATTTCAGTTCAAAAATCAAAGCATAGCAAAGGGAACTTGCTATATGATAACTGGGATGGTGTCAAAGTAAATAAATAAGCAATAGCAGACATCAATAACAATCCAATAATTAATTCAAATAATCCCGAAATAATTGTATTAGTTCACATTGTTATTTGTGCAAATTAATATAATTATTTCTAGAATCTACACTATCATTTCGTGTAGATTAAAGATTATTACACTTATTATTCTATGCAATTCTACACTGGACATCAATTATTCAATTTCATACTTCATCAATTAATACAACATAAATTCAAATGGTTCAAGGGAAATAAACTATTTTTCTACATGTCAATTAATTTTAACATTTAAAGGGGTCATATTATACAAATTTGTCTAATTAAATTCAACATATATATCAATTTCAAGTCGCTAACTATCCTACATCAAATTCAATTTCATATCTTTATCACTTCCTACACTAACAATTTTAACGTCCAATATCAATATCAATCAATCAATCATCTATCAACCAAACTTGATTATCATCATATAAGTAACTGGTAATGGTGTCAGATGTCATAGGTGAACTGATACAGGTCATAACATATATAACAGTGTAAACAACTAACAGCAGCATATTTCAGTTGTCGTTTCAATTGAAATCAAATTTAAAAAAAATAAAAGAACATTAATCGTGAGTGATTTCTCACCTTCCGAGGCTAGAGATGAACGGGAATGGGATGAGTTACGAATCCCAGCACGAATTCCGAATCAAAGCAAGATTGGCACGAATTTGACGACGAAGCTGATAAATAGGAATTGATGGTAACGAATCAGAATCATCTTGATATAATAGAAACGAAGAGTACATTATATTATTATTCTATTATTTCTTTCAAAACAAATGTTTAAATCAAGACACGTATTTAAACAAAATCTACCTATCTCAAAAAAAATCAAAATACCTATATATATTATAATATAAAATCTATAGGCATTTTTGAAATCAAAGTACCTATATATAATTATATAATAAGACACATATAAAGGCAGACATAGTCAAATATACAACCTATATTTAAAATAAATCTTTAACTAAAACATATATTAAAGATTAAATCATTATATGTTAAATCATAAAATATACGCAGACTGTTAAACAGCATGTTAAAAATTAAATAACTTATATTTTATATTAAACAATAACTTATATAAAATCTTATATCTACAACAACTGATCACATAGGCTTTCATAACTTTTAAAACCTTATATATATTGTATTATGCATCAGCAACATATACCCATTAAAAAGCCAAAACAGGAATTGAACAAAATGGGCAGACAAAACAAATTGTATAAATAGTATAGTTTATATATATAGTACTTATATTATTACCAAAAATGGTTTCAAAATATAGCATAACTTATGTACAACAGCTTATGTAGACTAACCTATATAAGAAACATACTATACTAGCAGTTTATAGTCTATTGAACTGGGTTGTAGTTTATATACTTAAATTTAATACTACATATACAGGTCATATACATGAACCCCATATAAATGCAGACGCTACAAAATGTATGCAGGTAGACAATATAAATCTATAAACTAACCTTACATATAAACCTACATATATAACAGGACATACAACTAAGAATATTTGCATAAAAATATATTGGAAAAGTATATATATACACATACCCTGCATAAACATGCAGTTCACAAAAACTCAACTCACGTACACCCATATATGTATAGCCCACTCATTTAAATTTATATAAACATAAGCTGTCAGCATATATATAACTAAAATAAAAGCTAATATAAACTTATATACACTTCGATCTATATACTACTTTTAATGTATATATACATCTAATATATACAAACTGCCATATAAACATTTATATATTATAACTAAATATACAAAAAATATATATAAGCGAACTGTTATATGAATATTGTGACGTATCGGGTTTTGCCCGCTCGAAAATCAACATCCGTACTTCACATTGTACTAGAATGCCGCAGATTCGACCGTTCAATTCCGATTCGCCGGAGCTATAACACAATTAAGTAAATAACACAGCGGAAGAAAAGAATAATACATTGATATATAATATCTGATACAACAGAGTGAAACAATGAATATCAATATACATCAGAGATATGATACAAGAAATATAGCAGTGGAAAAGAAAACGATAACATCAGCAGCGGAACAATATCAATAGAAGTGATAACTCCAAATGATTAGTCAGAGAGACTGACTCCAAAATGATCTTCAATGTCAAGCTCGAACCACAAAGAGAAGCAAGTGCAGTCCTGAACTCCAAATACTGAACTAGCTCCAGATAATCTACTAAACCTGAATGTTTGAGAAACCCAACTCTAGACTGCCCGTGTGGAAAATAGTGGGCACCCAGAGTTTAGGAAGGGAACAATAAACTCCGGATCAGTCATGGGACTGGTGTGAGCAACAAAAACAGTTTATCTTTAAAACAAACACAACAGAACTTTAACATTGAAAACCGCAATGCTTTTGGAAAATGAAACTACCATAAGACCTCCCGCCACACACACAATGCAAACGCAGAATTGGAGGAGATTTCTTCTTATGATAGTCAAAGATGCTTACTACGCAAATCAAATCATTGGATTATTATTATTAGTGCATAGTGCAGAAAACATTTCGAAAGTATAATATTAATCTTAGCCAACATACGACCAGTATCGTATGCCTACTATAGCTACTATGTTCAATAGCAGGTTACCGCCACATTCCATAGCAGGTAATACAACTAAAACCGTACAAGGCTCATATTGTTTCTTTGGATTTCCAACAAATGGTCAGGCTAAGGAACTTCCTTCCGCCGCATGGGAACGCCTCTGGCGGGACGCCCCGAGAGACAAACTGCTCTCTGCCAAACAAGACCGGGTTACCCCTATAACAGGTAACTCACGAATATGCCACCCCCCGGTCCTTTGGGACCTTTATCCGAGGCCTCGATAACCAACATCACACATAATAAAGTGTATCCACATGAGTAAGTATCTGGGCTCCATACCATGACACCACCCTTTTCCAGAAGGAAATGACATACCCTAAAGGGCGCGACCCTCATAACCTTGCCGCAACATTCCTGTTTCGACCATTTCCGGGTTGTGAGGCCCTGATGAAGTCTCGTCCACAAAGCTACGCTTTTTCAAAAAGCCACGCTTTGGGTCAATAGATGATCAACCTATGATCACAAAGATATAAGATCAAGCAAATGATCATATCACAAATGATCAAACACTGATCATCACACAGCAACACTCAGCATGCCACATTACCAAATTGGGATATATCGTTGATAAATTTCAACTACATAACCTCTGAGCTCGTACGTCTCAGAGAAGGGTGTTAAGCTAAGAGAATAAATTCTCCGCCACCAACAGAAATGTATTTGAAAGAAATCGGCTTTATATCTCAAAGTGTAATGTCAGACATGTATCCATACAAGTCTGTTCCGGGTTCGAACAGAACCGAAGGCACTTCTCACGAAGCCCTTGCAATTCCGGATAATTTCCAATCACGTCCGGACTTCCCATCACTAAGGATGATAAAACCTCTATATCGGGGATCAGCAGATGCAGAGTAACTCGACGGTAATCCTTCCGTTTTCAAAAATATCCGGTCTTCAACACCGGTCTTCAAATGCTATCCATATACGACGTATCACATATTCGGAATGGGTTATACGACCCAAAGGTCCTCTCCCGGCTAAACCGAATAGTGAGCGTAATATTTAACAACATATGGATATGGGATTTCAATTAAGTCACAACTTAAACCCAAAACTTCCTTTTCAAATGGTTTAACAAATTACCATTTTCAAATCTTTAAACAAAAAGATTCAACCTTTATGGTTTAAACAGTTTCCACACTTTAATCTTTTAAACAAAAGATTCATTCACAGGTTTTCCAAATTTATTTCCATTTCAATTTGATTAACTCGTTAAACCTTTAAATCAAGATTTAACTTATAGCTTTCAAAACAATCCCATTTCAAATGATTTAAACCAATCATTATTTTAAATCTGTTAAAGATAACAGATTCAAATCATAGCTTTTCAAAACAATTCATTCATAACTTGGAAAACCATTTTCAATTCAATATTGAAATTCCTTTAATTAAACAGGAATTTCATTTCTTATCTGAAAGCTTTTATTCTTTTAAAACAAACAGTTTCATTTCAGAAAATCTGATTTATTCATACGAGTTAAGGTTCTTGGGTTAAATTCAAATTCTCAAAACAATATTTTAAAATGGTTCAAATTCATAGAAAACACATTTATAATATCTTAAATCCCTAGTTCCAAATCATAGGATTCAATTCTCAACTTAAATTCAAATTTAAATCAAATTATTTAAATTTTCAAAACTCGATTAAGTTATTCAAAATAACTTTTATCTTTGAAATTCCATTTCAAAAGCTTTTTACTTTAAACCCGAATTTCTAATTTCAAAATCAATTGAAATTAAGATTTCAATTTCAAAAACATCAAATTTAAATTATCTGTGACTTAACTGATTTCCACGTGAAATCCATATTTGTGTGTGTAAGAGTGTGGTCCAGGGGTTTTACACAAAAGTGCAACATCAATCATCACAGATATATCGATAAGCGGTAAAATCGATAACGCTTATCTTCATTCATAGATTCATAGATAAAGTAAATTTATCGGTTACAAAGATTCATCATTACAATTAGATGTGGGTTTCGGATAACCAACTGGAATCCGACTCCCTGTCGCATCGAAATTCAAGTGCCGTTTTACGGGTCAAAGGTTTTCATATTCACATAGTAATATATTACAGAAACAGAAATCACAGCCCAGCACAACATAAATCAGGGTATATCACAAAGCATCATAATCACAAACAGAACAGAAATATCAATTCAACAAACAACATCAGATGATAGACAATCATTTTCAATTTAAGGTAAAGGTGATTTAAAAGAGTTTACCACATAACTATTTTTTTTTACTGATTTATCTAAATCAATGATTGACTATTTTTAAATAATTAATAACAATTATTTGTCTTAACTAAAATTTAGAAATCTTCTTTACTTATTTCGAAATCAATTTATTATTCCATTGAAAATATAAATTTACTTCAATTCTTATTTTAAATTTAATTATTTAAATAAAGGGTTAATTTAATTTTATAACATTGTTAAAAATCTAACTTATAATAAATTTTTAACTTAACAAAATCAACATTGAATACCGAGTAGATTTAAAACTTTCTTCCATTTGTCAACTTGGAAATTTGGTTTGGCTTACTCCAATACAAAAGAACTCTCGAGAAAACAATATTTTCTACTCGAGCCCAACTCGAATTCTTCTCGTTCTCTCCCCTAGCCCATTCCTTTCTTCCCCGTGCCTGATCTTCCTCTCCTTCCTTTTTTCCTTTCCTCTCAGTTTAAATTTTAAACTACAAATAATTTCTGAAACAACACTACTCGAATACAGGAGAACCCGAGTATTCCCATCATCTACTCGAACGTTTCTTCGAGTCCTCTCCCCAACCCAAACTTACTGACACGCGAATCAACCTCGTGCACGTGCACGCTTGGTCGGAGTCTTTCCGACCAACACCACCAATTCCAACAAGTCGGCGATGATCTCATCCTTTAATTCGACAGCCAAAATCGAAGACATCACCCTCAAATCGAAATTCAACCAAATCGACCAATGCCTGAAGCCATTTCCATCAGGAAACCATCCTTCGCCAGCGACTTTGTCCTCCAGTCAACTCGCCCTTACGATCGAAGCTTCGCCACACATCGACAATCCCATTCCCCCCAGATGCGATCTCCTTAAACGTCTCGATGACGTCGCGGCACCTGGTTTCAAACGTGAGCAGAAATGGGTTGTTTAACCCTAATTCGATCTCGTCTTAACAATCCACAGATTTATAAATTCAACTTGTATTTTTCTAGTGACCATCGACCCTAAAGCTACCCACGACAGCGATCCCAAGCATCGAATCGTCTTTGATCGCCGACAATCAACGAAATACCTAAAATTGCTCAACTAGGCATATCTCGATTTATATAACACTAAAAATCATAATTTTAGTGTCTAAATTCATCATTTTGCAATTCGAATCTGTTTGTAAGATTGAAACATAATTTCCAAATATTCGATTTTTAATTTATATTGATCCCTACTGTTATTTTCTGATTCCAGTAACCTTTCTTGCTAAATTTACTTTGAAAATATTTTTAAATGTTGAATCTGGTAAATACAAACCATTTCTATTTAAAGATCATAAGCTGTAGGAGATTAGAAACAGAGAATTTAATTTTTTTGAATTTGTTATTAAAACCTGTAACTTAGAACAGGGGCTATATATGCTTGTTCAACAGACATGCACCAGTCACACAAATATATATATAGACATATCTACACCCATACCAACATGTTTCACAACATTATCTTCAAATATCTATCATATGCAAACCCATATAAGAACAGATTAAGTTAACAAATCATTTCAGTTTATCATCTTCATCCATCATCACAGACTTAAGAAAATAAAGGAGTTCAAGTTTTAAAGGTTTGCTCACCTGAAATAAAATTGAAACACAAAGCTTCTAGGCTTGAGAAGAAACAGTTTTGATTTTCGTCTGAGCTTTGATTTTCCAGATTCCAACTTGATTAGGTTGAAGTTTGATTTATGATTTAAGTTTTCAAATTGCCTGACTTTTGATCTTGAGTGATATTTGAATTCTTGTAAGTGGTGATGTTTATTTATTTTTCTCTGGTTTGCTATATTTGCTTTCACAGTTTGCTTTCAGGCTTTCTAAGTTTGGTTTGGAACGAAATGAAATGAGGAAGCTTGATGTATAAAGAAGATTATAGGTTGATGATGATATTTGTACAATACAAAGTAATATATTTGTACAATAGTCAGTAACATTTCTTTGCTTTGGGGCTGAAGACATTTTTCGAGTTGACAAAAATGTTGCCAGCATTTAATGCCAAGTACTTTATGTCCAATATATGTTTACTTGTTTTTTTCTTCATACTTACATTTTGCTTGCGCATGAATATACATTGCATTAGAGAAAAAAAATCTGGTGGTTGATATGATTCTTGTAGTATATTTGTCCTCCTTTGCAAGCTTCAATGTATTATTCTTGTTTGTTTTACCAGCCTACATATTTATATTACTTATCCAGTTTTTTTTTTTTTTGTTTTTGTTTGTATTCCTTCTTTTATCTGCATACTTGAATACAATTTGTTTGTTTTAGTTGAATGATATTTTTTTCTTGTTTCTAAGTATACATACTTGTCTTTTTAAAAAAAATTTCTTTCAGGTTACATATTTACACTTATTTGTTGTTCATACTTGTCCTATTGTTTGACTACTTAATTATATTTCTAACTTACATTTTTATTTCAACTTTAATACTTGTGTCAAATACCTATATTTTATAATTATTTTTAAACCATTTACATGAGATTTTAAACTCAAATTCAATATATACATATATATATAAAATTTCAAGTTTACTCATATACATATATATTCACAAATTTTATTCAAAAATTAATTAACTATTAATTTAAAATATATATAAAATTCGGGGTCGTTACAGACTTCCCCCCTTAAAAGAATTTCGTCCTCGAAATTTGCCAGGGAGACACAAAGATAGATGAAGAATATTTCATCAAATCAAACTGAACATTTATTCTGCATTTGGCTTACCAAATCAGAATATCAATAACATACACAAGAACGAATCTGTTTAAAACTTCACAAGATACTCGGGTTATCCAGGTCTACGAAATATGGAGTGGCATCGGTCAGTTCGAAGTGATAACTAACCATTCGTAGAATATACTGGGACCCAAAAGAATAGACAGATATATAGATACAATTTCAAAACTTTCAGTTTAAAAACCAAAATGTACCTATCAACTATAGCAATCAAAGCAACCAAGGCAACCAATACATCCAAACAAACAAGTCTGGCCTATCTGGAGTTTATGTCCCATATTAATATATCGAATTTTCTTTTCTGGATTTACCAGAAACTATCGAAGAATTGAGAAGAAAAATGCTGAACAAACGAGATTGATAGAGAAAAGATTATTTCCTTGTTGTTACAAGATATTAAACATTTATAGTCGTATTTCCCTGTCCCCTATCACATCCTCTTCTTGCACTCATACTCACTATCAGTGGATAGCAAGAGAATTTACTGAGACATTCGAACGGATATCTGAGGATACTCATTCTAGAGTTTACTTCACTCTATCTCTAATGAGCTACTTAACGTGTTATACTCCTGAGCTAAAGTTCAACCTTAGCTCTGATACCACATGTGACGACTCGGGTTTTGCCCGCTCGAAAATCAACATCCGTACTTCACATTGTACTAGAATGCCGCAGATTCGACCGTTCAAATCCGATTCGCCGGAGCTATAACACAATTAAGTAAATAACACAGCGGAAGAAAAGAATAATACATTGATATATAATATCTGATACAACAGAGTGAAACAATGAATATCAATATACATCAGAGATATGATACAAGAAATATAGCAGCGGAAAAGAAAACGATAACATCAGCAGCGGAACAATATCAATAGAAGTGATAACTCCAAATGATTAGTCAGAGAGACTGACTCCAAAATGATCTTCAATGTCAAGCTCGAACCACAAAGAGAAGCAAGTGCAGTCCTGAACTCCAAATACTGAACTAGCTCCAGATAATCTACTAAACCTGAATGTTTGAGAAACCCAACTCTAGACTGCCCGTGTGGAAAATAGTGGGCACCCAGAGTTTAGGAACGGAACAATAAACTCCGGATCAGTCATGGGACTGGTGTGAGCAACAAAAACAGTTTATCTTTAAAACAAACACAACAGAACTTTAACATTGAAAACCGCAATGCTTTTGGAAAATGAAACTACCATAAGACCTCCCGCCACACACACAATGCAAACGCAGAATTGGAGGAGATTTCTTCTTATGATAGTCAAAGATGCTTACTACGCAAATCAAATCATTGGATTATTATTATTAGTGCATAGTGTAGAAAACATTTCGAAAGTATAATATTAATCTTAGCCAACATACGACCAGTATCGTATGCCTACTATAGCTACTATGTTCAATAGCAGGTTACCGCCACATTCCATAGCAGGTAATACAACTAAAACCGTACAAGGCTCATATTGTTTCTTTGGATTTCCAACAAATGGTCAGGCTAAGGAACTTCCTTCCGCCGCATGGGAACGCCTCTGGCGGGACGCCCCAAGAGACAAACTGCTCTCTGCCAAACAAGGCCGGGTTACCCCTATAACAGGTAACTCATGAATATGCCACCCCCCGGTCCTTTGGGACCTTTATCCGAGGCCTCGATAACCAACATCACACATAATAAAGTGTATCCACATGAGTAAGTATCTGGGCTCCATACCATGACACCACCCTTTTCCAGAAGGAAATGACATACCCTAAAGGGCGCGACCCTCATAACCTTGCCGCAACATTCCTGTTTCGACCATTTCCGGGTTGTGAGGCCCTGATGAAGTCTCGTCCACAAAGCTACGCTTTTTCAAAAAGCCACGCTTTGGGTCAATAGATGATCAACCTATGATCACAAAGATATAAGATCAAGCAAATGATCATATCACAAATGATCAAACACTGATCATCACACAACAACACTCAGCATGCCACATTACCAAATTGGGATATATCGCTGATAAATTTCAACTACATAACCTCTGAGCTCGTACGTCTCAGAGAAGGGTGTTAAGCTAAGAGAATAAATTCTCCGCCACCAACAGAAATGTATTTGAAAGAAATCGGCTTTATATCTCAAAGTGTAATGTCAGACATGTATCCATACAAGTCTGTTCCGGGTTCGAACAGAACCGAAGGCACTTCTCACGAAGCCCTTGCAATTCCGGATAATTTCCAATCACGTCCGGACTTCCCATCACTAAGGATGATAAAACCTCTATATCGGGGATCAGCAGATGCAGAGTAACTCGACGGTAATCCTTCCGTTTTCAAAAATATCCGGTCTTCAACACCGGTCTTCAAATGCTATCCATATACGACGTATCACATATTCGGAATGGGTTATACGACCCAAAGGTCCTCTCCCGGCTAAACCGAATAGTGAGCGTAATATTTAAAAACATATGGATATGGGATTTCAATTAAGTCACAACTTAAACCCAAAACTTCCTTTTCAAATGGTTTAACAAATTACCATTTTCAAATCTTTAAACAAAAAGATTCAACCTTTATGGTTTAAACAGTTTCCACACTTTAATCTTTTAAACAAAAGATTCATTCACAGGTTTTCCAAATTTATTTCCATTTCAATTTGATTAACTCGTTAAACCTTTAAATCAAGATTTAACTTATAGCTTTCAAAACAATCCCATTTCAAATGATTTAAACCAATCATTATTTTAAATCTGTTAAAGATAACAGATTCAAATCATAGCTTTTCAAAACAATTCATTCATAACTTGGAAAACCATTTTCAATTCAATATTGAAATTCCTTTAATTAAACTGGAATTTCATTTCTTATTTGAAAGCTTTTATTCTTTTAAAACAAACAGTTTCATTTCAGAAAATCTGATTTATTCATACGAGTTAAGGTTCTTGGGTTAAATTCAAATTCTCAAAACAATATTTTAAAATGGTTCAAATTCATAGAAAACACATTTATAATATCTTAAATCCCTAGTTCCAAATCATAGGATTCAATTCTCAACTTAAATTCAAATTTAAATCAAATTATTTAAATTTTCAAAACTCGATTAAGTTATTCAAAATAACTTTTATCTTTGAAATTCCATTTCAAAAGCTTTTTACTTTAAACCCGAATTTCTAATTTCAAAATCAATTGAAATTAAGATTTCAATTTCAAAAACATCAAATTTAAATTATCTGTGACTTAACTGATTTCCACGTGAAATCCATATTTGTGTGTGTAAGAGTGTGGTCCAGGGGTTTTACACAAAAGTGCAACATCAATCATCACAGATATATCGATAAGCGGTAAAATCGATAACGCTTATCTTCATTCATAGATTCATAGATAAAGTAAATTTATCGGTTACAAAGATTCATCATTACAATTAGATGTGGGTTTCGGATAACCAACTGGAATCCGACTCCCTGTCGCATCGAAATTCAAGTGCCGTTTTACGGGTCAAAGGTTTTCATATTCACATAGTAATATATTACAGAAACAGAAATCACAGCCCAGCACAACATAAATCAGGGTATATCACAAAGCATCATAATCACAAACAGAACAGAAATATCAATTCAACAAACAACATCAGATGATAGACAATCATTTTCAATTTAAGGTAAAGGTGATTTAAAAGAGTTTACCACATAACTATTTTTTTTTATTGATTTATCTAAATCAATGATTGACTATTTTTAAATAATTAATAACAATTATTTGTCTTAACTAAAATTTAGAAATCTTCTTTACTTATTTCGAAATCAATTTATTATTCCATTGAAAATATAAATTTACTTCAATTCTTATTTTAAATTTAATTATTTAAATAAAGGGTTAATTTAATTTTATAACATTGTTAAAAATCTAACTTATAATAAAATTTTAACTTAACAAAATCAACATTGAATACCGAGTAGATTTAAAACTTTCTTCCATTTGTCAACTTGGAAATTTGGTTTGGCTTACTCCAATACAAAAGAACTCTCGAGAAAACAATATTTTCTACTCGAGCCCAACTCGAATTCTTCTCGTTCTCTCCCCTAGCCCATTCCTTTCTTCCCCGTGCCTGATCTTCCTCTCCTTCCTTTTTTCCTTTCCTCTCAGTTTAAATTTTAAACTACAAATAATTTCTGAAACAACACTACTCGAGTACAGGAGAACCCGAGTATTCCCATCATCTACTCGAACGTTTCTTCGAGTCCTCTCCCCAACCCAAACTTACTGACACGCGAATCAACCTCGTGTACGTGCACGCTTGGTCGGAGTCTTTCCGACCAACACCACCAATTCCAACAAGTCGGCGATGATCTCATCCTTTAATTCGACAGCCAAAATCGAAGACATCACCCTCAAATCGAAATTCAACCAAATCGACCAATGCCTGAAGCCATTTCCATCAGGAAACCATCCTTCGCCAGCGACTTTGTCCTCCAGTCAACTCGCCCTTACGATCGAAGCTTCGCCACACATCGACAATCCCATTCCCCCCAAATGCGATCTCCTTAAACGTCTCGATGACGTCGCGGCACCTGGTTTCAAACGTGAGCAGAAATGGGTTGTCTAACCCTAATTCAATCTCGTCTTAACAATCCACAGATTTATAAATTCAACTTGTATTTTTCTAGTGACCATCGACCCTAAAGCTACCCACGACAGCGATCCCAAGCATCGAATCGTCTTTGATCGCCGACAATCAACGAAATACCTAAAATTGCTCAACTAGGCATATCTCGATTTATATAACACTAAAAATCATAATTTTAGTGTCTAAATTCATCATTTTGCAATTCGAATCTGTTTGTAAGATTGAAACATAATTTCCAAATATTCGATTTTTAATTTATATTGATCCCTACTGTTATTTTCTGATTCCAGTAACCTTTCTTGCTAAATTTACTTTGAAAATATTTTTAAATGTTGAATCTGGTAAATACAAACCATTTCTATTTAAAGATCATAAGCTGTAGGAGATTAGAAACAGAGAATTTAATTTTTTTGAATTTGTTATTAAAACCTGTAACTTAGAACAGGGGCTATATATGCTTGTTCAACAGACATGCACCAGTCACACAAATATATATATAGACATATCTACACTCATACCAACATGTTTCACAACATTATCTTCAAATATCTATCATATGCAAACCCATATAAGAACAGATTAAGTTAACAAATCATTTCAGTTTATCATCTTCATCCATCATCACAGACTTAAGAAAATAAAGGAGTTCAAGTTTTAAAGGTTTGCTCACCTGAAATAAAATTGAAACACAAAGCTTCTAGGCTTGAGAAGAAACAGTTTTGATTTTCGTCTGAGCTTTGATTTTCCAGATTCCAACTTGATTAGGTTGAAGTTTGATTTATGATTTAAGTTTTCAAATTGCCTGACTTTTGATCTTGAGTGATATTTGAATTCTTGTAAGTGGTGATGTTTATTTCTTTTTCTCTGGTTTGCTATATTTGCTTTCACAGTTTGCTTTCAGGCTTTCTAAGTTTGGTTTGGAACGAAATGAAATGAGGAAGCTTGATGTATAAAGAAGATTACAGGTTGATGATGATATTTGTACAATACAAAGTAATATATTTGTACAATAGTCAGTAACATTTCTTTGCTTTGGGGCTGAAGACATTTTTCGAGTTGACAAAAATGTTGCCAGCATTTAATGCCAAGTACTTTATGTCCAATATATGTTTACTTGTTTTTTTCTTCATACTTACATTTTGCTTGCGCATGAATATACATTGCATTAGAGAAAAAAAATCTGGTGGTTGATATGATTCTTGTAGTATATTTGTCCTCCTTTGCAAGCTTCAATGTATTATTCTTGTTTGTTTTACCAGCCTACATATTTATATTACTTATCCAGTTTTTTTTTTTTTTTTGTTTGTATTCCTTCTTTTATCTGCATACTTGAATACAATTTGTTTGTTTTAGTTGAATGATATTTTTTTCTTGTTTCTAAGTATACATACTTGTCTTTTTAAAAAAAATTTCTTTCAGGTTACATATTTACACTTATTTGTTGTTCATACTTGTCCTATTGTTTGACTACTTAATTATATTTCTAACTTACATTTTTATTTCAACTTTAATACTTGTGTCAAATACCTATATTTTATAATTATTTTTAAACCATTTACATGAGATTTTAAACTCAAATTCAATATATACATATATATATAAAATTTCAAGTTTACTCATATACATATATATTCACAAATTTTATTCAAAAATTAATTAACTATTAATTTAAAATATATATAAAATTCAGGGTCGTTACAAATATGAACTGAAATATGAACATATCTACTCACAAAAATACCGACATAACAATATTCATACAACCCCTACATAAACATATATATACAAACTAACGTATATATTACGTGTATGCTTACCATATATGTTGTTATTATTATTATTATATCCCTTTTTTTTCTTTTTAAATAAATATTTTAAAATATAAGGTACATATACAATACCTTAAAAAAGAAGGGCTCGAGTTCAGATGGAAGAGGGAGGGAAGATGAATGGAGGTGGCTGGTCTCGGCGGCTTCTGGCCAGCACGTGGAGGAAGTGGCGAGTTCCACGATAGTGATGTGGAGAGAAGAAGTTGCTTACGACCATGGTGGAAGGGAGGGCGTGGGAAGTTGCAGTCTTGCGGCAATGGGTGACTGGGTTTGCATTGTGGTAGGGGTCAACACGGCAGAGGAGGGAGGTGGCAGTGGGAGGGTCTGGAGGGATAAGGCGGGGAGATGCGGGTCCGCGGGGTGGCCATGCGGTGCTGTTTGCGGCCATTAGTGGATGAGGAGATGAGCAAGCAAAACGAAGAAGAATTGGCTTCTGGAATTTTTTATTTTTTTTAGTAGTAGAGAAGACAAACGTGCAAAGAGGGGGGTAGGGAAATGCCAGGGGACGCAGTGAATTGAACCAGAGGGTATTGGAACTAGAGAAAAGTATTGGAACTAGAGAAAAGCAAAAGTCACTAATTAATTTCTGGGAATCATAACAGTTGTGATCATTCACTATCTCACGTCTGAACAATTGAAAGGACGCAGAACGAAAATGGGCTCAAAACGGGTACCAGTGCCGCTAACCGTTTTGCGAATTTCGTCGTGCACTGAACGTCGAAACACCCAAACGAATATACCGCGGTGATCAACACGACGAGTAGATCAAAACAGTATACAAATATCAGTGTTATGATTGAATTATAAAAATTTGAATTTTCTACTAGCGGAAAATGCAGCAAAAACGCAGAAAAATAAGATCGACGAAGCTAAAGAAGTCCGAATTTGAAAAAACGAAAAATAACGTCTTAGTCAGAAGATGAATTAGAATTTTTCTATGTAAAAATATTCAGGTTTGGAAAACATTTTATTATCATCAATTTTAACTGATATAAATTGGAATAAAATTACACTAGAAAATAAACTTTCAAATTATCTGATAAAAATTTACCTGTTGCTATGATTAATTAGACGCATTCGAAATATCAAATTTTTATTTCAAAATTTTATCGTTTAAAATTTCAAAAAATTTCAACTAATTACGTTATTAAAACAGTTAAAATTTACGGATCGTTACACGTTGGATTATTCCCCCTACAAGGTGCATTCTGCAATGAACTCATCTAACACCTGCCCCTTAATTGCATTATGAGGGCGGTATTTGACATCTTATTGAAACCTTTTGATGGCCCACTTTAAAAGGCTTCTCGACTACCATGGTCTTTGCAGTATTTTTTCAAAGGCTTGTCTATTAGCACCTTTATAGGATGTGCTTGAAAGTATGGTCAAAGCTTTCAAGCCGTCAGGAGCAGGTTGTATGCTTGCTTTTTGATCACTGTGTATCTCAACTCCGCTCCGCTAAGGCGCTTGCACACAAAATATATTGGACATTGAAAGCCTTCTTCCTCTCTTACAATTTCTACACTCATTGCGTGATTAATTATTGTTAGGTGTATGTAGAGGTCCTTGCTTGAGACTGGTTTAGAAAGTATTGGGTGGTTGTTAAAATGGGAATTTAATACTTCGAAGGCTTCTTTGCATTCCTTGGTCCACCTGAAGTTCATGCTCTTCTTGATCTGGTCAAAAAAGCATTTGTCTGTAGCTTTGGAAATGAACATGTTCAAGGTAGCTATCTTTCCATTCAAACTCATCACATCCTTAGGCTTCTCTAGTGCCTTCATCTTTTTTATTGCATCAATATTCTCCGAGTTGGCCTCTATTCCTTTGGCGCTTAGTATGTACCCTAGGAACTTTCCTGACTATATTGCAAATGTACACTTTTGTGGGTTAAAGTTGCAAAGGTTTCTCCCAAGTCCTTCACATGATCGAATGCATTTTAGACATTACGAACTGTTAGTACCTTAGGCATTAGTTTGATGACAACAACCATATAACATCATATAAAATATAGATACTAAGTTTCAATCAAGTTATATATAGTATATAATGCAAGATATTAGACAGATGTTGATTAAGAAGACTGTACAGTATCTAGAGCAAATTCAAGAGGATGATATAGAGATTAAGAGTTAGAGATTGAAGACTCATGAGTACTGAAAATTCAGGATATCCAAATAAGTTATAGAGTCATAGATTATTGTTAATATCCTGATTGCACTTCTTTGATCTTTATCTTTATTTTTCAAAAAGGTTTTAAAATCTATTCTCTGGTTTTAAATAGTTTTCAAATATTCTATGTTTCAAAAGTAATTTTAAAGAATCCCTATTTCAAAAATAATTTTTAAGAATCCCTGTTTTCAAAATGGTCTTGAAATTATTTCTAACTTTTAATTTTATTTACAAGATTATTATATTTTGAGTAATTAAGTTTTCATGTATTTTTACTTTAAATATACTTTTAAATCTATTATACTTTATTATAGTTTTAGTTTATGCTTTCTAAATGTTTACAAGTATATTATAACATTAATTATAACTTTGATTTTAAATATATATTCACTTATACTTTATATAAATTATTTTAAAAATAAATTCATATATTAATACTTTATATAATTAAAATATTTCAGAATAATTTTATAAAGTTTTCTTAAGTTTTAATATGATTAAAATATGTATAAACTATGTTTAGATGAGTGTACAAAGGTTCAAAATATTTTACAAAGCCTAATATTTTCAAAATAATTTTTATAAAGTGTTTTTCAAAGATACAAAGGGTATGTCAACATATCATATATCATATATCATTATATAGGCTGAGAATTTCAAAATCAAATTTGAATGGAAGTGTCTTTTCGTCGTATATCTTTACAAATGGACATGATCATTGTTTCTCTATAAATAGGAGGTTTTACCAACGAAATTTTATAACTAGTTTCTCGTTCTTTCTCTCCTCTTTTACAATCTTGATTTCTAAAAAAATCAAAATATTCTCAAATTCAAACTCTGTTGATTTAATTCTCTATCAATTACTCTCTAATCTCTCTCATCTCTATCACTCAAAACAAGATCAATGTGCTATTCAAGAGGTTATAAGATCATTTGTATTCAAGATCAAGAAACTGAGTCTGTATATTATATCAAATCATACTCTTATACTCTTAGGTTTTCTTGGTGTCCTTGAAATCCAAGTGGGTGTACATATGTCCCGTTTAAATTAAGTGGGTGTGCTTGGTGTCCTTTTTGAATCCTAGAGGGTGTGCTAGTGTCCCATCCGAATGTAGTGAGAGTACCTAGAGCTCGGAAAATCTAGAGGGTATGTCTCGAAGCCCTGAAATCGAGATTGTATTGACTTTGAGATTTGAAAAGAAATCTGTACAAGAAATTGTACGAGACATGATGTAGGGTAACTCCAAACTAGTATAAAAATCCCTGGTATGATCTCTCCAACTCTTTACTTTTTACTTTTACTGCATTTATATCTGTCTATGTTTGCATCTATGATTATTGATTATGTATTGTTTAATTATAATCTTAAAAGAATTTAAAAAGATTCACAAAAATCAGTAAATACTATTCACCCCCTCTAGTGTAAAATTAGCCTTAAGATCCATCTTCCGCAAAATAAAACATGATATCAGAGCATAGGTTTTTAAAGTATTCATAATTTTGATTTTTGAAAAGTTTAAATGGCTAACCACACTGCTAGTAATACTGTTAGTAACTCCTTTCTTGAAGGATAATATAATGCTAGAACCCCAATTTTTAATAGCAGTAATTACATATACTAATCATGTAGAATGAAAATCTATTTACAGTCAATTGGTCTAGACATTTGGAATATCACACAAAATGTATGCTAGCCCCAGACTAACTTTTCACAGTGGACTGCTGACAAAAGCAGTTGCATAAAGTAACTCTAAAGCCATGGATGTTTTGTTTTGTTCATTAGATAGGAATGAATTCAATAGAGTGTCTATTTGTAAGTCTGCCTATGAAATATGGAGAACACTACAAGTTACACATGAGGGCACTAGTAAAGTTAAACAGACAAAAATTTCTATATTAACTAATCAATTCCAATTATTTAAAATGAGTCCAATTCCGGTATGTATAATAGATTTCGAGACATAGTCTAATTGCATTGGGTAAATTTTTTTTTGAAGAAGATCAAGTTAGAAAAACTTCAATTCACTTAATCATGAATGGGACCAAAAGACCCTTACGATTGAAGAGGCTAATGACATTTACACTCTAAAAATTGAGGAGTTAATTGGCAATTTAAGGTCATTTGAAGCACAAATGCTGAGTAAGAGAGAAAACAAGGCAATAGAGAAGAAATCCATCACTTTTGATGACACAATAAATGATCTGGATTCTGATAACGATGATGATGAGGAAATTGCCTTCATGACGAAAAATTTCAGAAAATTTCTTAAATATGGAAAGATGAATAATCTTAAGCGAAATGATTACTAAAATCCATGAGGTGTAAATGTTATTACATGTTTAACTGCAATGAACTTGGCCATATGCAAAGAGACTGTCCACATCTGGAGAAACCAAAAAACTAACCAAATACTGATTTGTCTAGAAAATGAAGAAGGGCTTATACCGTAACACTAGAAGATTCAAATACTTCCTCAAGTGATAACGAACCAGATTTGGAAAATTCCAATAAGTGCTTCATAGCAATAATAAATTCATAAAAGTCCGAAGAAATGGATCAAAAATAAGTATGCATTTAAAATTTAAATTTTGAATTTTTAAATGGAATATTTGATTGCTTGTTAAGAATAACCTATAGATTAATAATAATATTGGATGAATATAGTGTGTGTGTGTGTATTAACATTAAATATTTTATATTTTAATAAGAATATAATATTGAATAAAAATAATATAATATATTTTAAAATAATTTTTTATTAAAAAATATTTATTGAGTATATATATTAATAATGTTTATAGGATAAAATATACATACATACATATATAGGTAAATAAGAATAATTTGTTAAAATCATTTTTTTTGAAATTCATGTGTTGTATGTCGACATACCCACTATGCATATGTCGTCATATGCACTTAGAACTTGAATTTTCATTTCAAATTTAAAAATTTGAAATTCCCTCTACCTTTTCATCAATCCTAATGTCCAAAAAAGGTATCTCTTTATCAGAGAACATGTCCATTGATTCTCTATTTAATTATACTATCTTCTTCCATACATTTCACTCTCATATTAAAAATTCAAAAATTAATTGACTCTTTTAGCTCTTCAAACTATTCTTCAATGGCTTCCTCAAGCAACACTCCATTACCCATGAGGCTTTCTAAGAAAACAAAAGGTTATCTTTTCCATGAAAAAGAAGCCATACAAGCATATATGGAGTATATGTCTTTCGGAAAAGTCTCTTCCGGAAGATTCATCATTTTCGATGACTTTCCTACTTATGATCTTTATAATCTTTGTGTGCAAAATGGAATTCTTGGTTCAATTGATCCTTTCCAAAATGATTTCGTAAGTTTTCCAAATTTAATAAAAATGTTTTATTTGAATTTGAAAGGAAAGTTTTATGAAGGGAAGGAAGATGAAGTTTGGAGTAGTGTTAAAGGTATACTCAAATTTTTTTGAGTTGTGAAATTTTATGTAACATTCTCGGATGCAAATCTAGTGGAACAGACCTTTCAAATTTTAAAATTGATATTCAAAATCGTGAAGCTTTTCATGATATTTTCAAAAGTGATGATGATTTTGAGTTCAAAAACAAAAATTTGAGTCCTGAAGGAAGAATTTTAAGTCTTCTTTTGCAACAAAGTATAACTCCAAGGATGGGAAATTATAATAACCCGACTCCAAAATTTTCAAAGCACTTCTTGCCATTTATGGTTATTACGACATAAATTGGTCGCAAGTTATTCGGATGAATTCTTTCCTAAAAATCCCTCTAGGCATGAGAACACACTCTTTCATGGTGTGTACCTTGCTAGATTATTCATATATTTTGGTGTTGACCTAAAAGAAGAGGAAATCATTTCTCGAAAACTTTTTGACAAGGCCAACATCTCTCTCATGCAAATTTCATCCATATTCAATCCTTATGAAACACTTGCAAAAAAGGAAGAAAGATTAGCTTTGGAGGAGGAGTGTGAGATTAGAGAAGAGTAGGAGAAAGAGGAAGGAGAAGAAATGGAAGCAAAGAAAGAAGAACAAGAAGAGGTGGAAGACACTTCGTTGGAAATATTAAAATGTCATCTCATCCATCCAACAAAAATCTTCTCAAAAATCAAGAGAAGGTTGTTTTCAACCAAAAGAAGCATAAGAGATCATTTTCTAAGAATTTTACATCTCTTTTCAACAAAGTAGAAAAATTATTTAGAAAGATCATTCGAAGGATTAGTGGAAAAGCTTCATCTTCATCTACCTCTTCCTAGTTGTATTTCTATACTTATCTAGCTTTTAGTTTGTTATAGTTTTATTTATCTATTTATCATTTATGCTTGAATTCCATGTACTCTTCCTTTATTAGCAATGAAATCTTATTCCATGCTTTTATACACTTTTATTGGTCTCTGGAAAGTCATACATGTGTAATAGTATAGGCCAATTACAACAGTATAGAAAAACTAGATGTTTTTGAAAACTATGCTACATATGTTGACGTATGCCTACACTATACGTTGATATACAACGGGCAGATTTCAAAGTTTTTTAAAAATTCAAAAAAAATAACTACCAAATACCTATTCATTTCAAACGATTTCTCACCCCTTTATAAACCTATTCACTCCAGAAAAATATCATTTCTATTATCTTTCTTCTCTCTTTTTACATTTAAACTTATCTTTTCAAAAATGGCTTCACCACACCAAAAATTATGTGAAACTCTTGAATAAACTCTACAATCATTCAAGAATATCCTTACTTTATCCTTAGAAATCAAAGACACTTAGAATTGAGTCAAATGCAGATGATAAAAGAACAAGAAAAGCATTTTGACGCCATTCGGTAGACGATTTTTTTTCCTTATCAAAGATAAACCAACCAATAATACTGTTTAGGCCATCAACAAAGACAATGAATATTGAAATGTAATCAAAGTGGATCCAATTTTCAGTTCTGATGGTTGGGTAGAAGTTCCTAGCGAAGTCTAAGATTGATTAATTAGTCTTAATATATATATATATATATATGATTAATATAAATTTGTATATTAACTATACTACAAATATGGATTGGTGTGTATAAACTTATTGGATTGGATTAATTTATTTAGATTGATTTGTTTGGATTGATTTGTTTGAATTGATTGATTTATATTGAATTTGATTTGGATTAAAAATATGTATGTAATGGATTTGTGCGATTAATAAATTTTGGTAATGTTATTACTTCCTGTTTATTTATCACTTTTATATATTATCCAGTGCCTCAGTCAGGGGGAGTTTGGGTTATAATTTTTGTTGATGACAAAGTGTGAGAAATATATAAAATATCTAGGCATATATTAAGGCGAGCTTTGTAACTCGGGAGGAGTTATATCGTATTTTATAAATATGGTTGTCATCATCAAAAAGAGGGAGATTGTTAGTACATTAGGCATTAGTTTTGATGACAACAACCATATGACATCATATAAAATATAGATACTAATATTTTTATCAAGTTTATATAGTATATAGTGCAGGATATTAGATAGATGTTGATTAAAAAAAATGAACAGTATCAAGAGCAGATTCAAGAGGCTGATATATAGATTCAAGAGTTAGAGTCTGAAGACTCATGAGTATTGAAGATTAAAGATATCTAGATAAGTTATACAGTCATAGATTATTGTTAAAACCCAGATAGCACTTCTTTAATCTGCCTTTTTATTTTTCAAAAAGGTTTTAAAATATATTCTCTGATTTTAAATGGACTTCAAATATTTTGAATTTTAGAAATAATTTTAAAGAATCCTTGTTTCAAAAATAATTTTAAAGAAACTTTGTTTTCAAAAAGATCTTTCAAAATGGTCTTCAAATGATTTCTAACTTTTAATTTTATTTACAATATTATTATATTTTGAGTTATTAGGTTTTTAAGTATTTTATATTTTAAATATACTTTTAAATTTATTATAATTTGTTATAGTTTTAGTTTTATGCTTTCTAAATGTTTATAAGTACGTTAAACATTTATTATAACTTTGATTTTAAATATATATTCACTTATAATTTAAACATATTATTTTCAAAAGAATTTATATTTAAATCCTTTATATAATTAACAATATTTCAAAACAATTTTATAAAGGTTTCTTAAGTTTTGATATGATTAAAATATGTATAAACTATGTTTAGATGAGCGTATAAAGTTTCAAAATATTTTACAAAGCTTAATGTTTTCAAAACGATTTTTATAAAGTATTTCAAAAATACATAGGGTATGTCGACATACTCCTATAGCATATGTTGATATATAAGTCGAGAATTTCAAAATTCAAATTTGAATGGAAGTGACTTTTTGTCGTATCTCTTCGCGAAAGGACATGACCGATATTTCACTATAATAGGAGTTCTACCAATGAAATTTTATAGCTAATTTCTCATTCTTTCTCTCTTTTTTTACTCTCTTGATTTCTAAAAGAAAATCTACTCAAAATATTCTCAAATTCAATCGGAATCAAATTCAAACTCTATTGATTTGATTCTCTATCAATTACTCTCTAATCCCTCTCATCTCTATCACTTAAAACAAGATCAAAGTGATATTCAAGGGGTTATAGGATCATTTATACTCAAAATCAATAAACCGAGCCTGTATATTCTATCAAATCATACTCTTATACTCTTAGGTGTGCTAGGTGTCCCTAAAATCCAAGTGGGTGTGCTTGTGTCCCGTCTGAATCAAGTGGGTGTGCTTGGTGTCTTATTTGAATCCAAGTGGGTGTGCTATTGTCCCGTCTGAATCCAGTAAATGTACCCAAAGCTCGAAAAGTCTGGAGGGTGTATCTCATAGCCTTAAAATCAAGATTGTATTTACTTTGATATTTAAAAAGAAATTTGTAAAAGAAATTGTATGGAACTGGATGTAGGGTTACTTCGAACCCGTATAAAAATTCCTGGTATGATCTCTCCAACCCTTCACTTTTTATAGTTACTACATTTATATTTGTCTGTGTTTGCATTTATGACTGTTGATTCTACATTGTTTAATTATAATCTTTAAATAATTTAAAAGATTCACAAAAATTAGTAAACACTATTCACCCTCCTCTAGTGTTAAACTAGCCTTAATATTCCGCAAACTAAAAATATCACGTTGTCCACATAGATTTCAATAATCTTTCATGTCCGATCTTCAAACATCATGCTGACTAGCCTTTGGTACATTGCACTTGCAGTTTGAAACCCGAATGGCCTTACTTTGTAACAATAAAGCCCTTTTTCAGTTATAAATCCTATGTGCTCCTGGTCTGTTTCGAACTTTGCTATTTGATTATAACTTGGTAGGCATCCATGAAGGTCAACGATTCATGCTTGCTTGTTGCATCAACTAACTGATCTATTCTAGGCAATGAGAAGTTACCTTTTGGGCAAGCTTTGTTGAGATTTGTGAAATCTTTACTGGTCCTCCACTTTCCATTTGGTTTTTTTACTAAAACTAAATTTGCTATCGACTTTGGATAATATACCTCGTGGATGAACCCATCTTTCTTTAGCCTCTTGAATTCTTCTTGGAGCACATTATACCTCTCTTAGTCTAATGTGCGCCGTTTCTGTCTCACAGGATGTGCATTGGGGTCAATATTGAGAGCATGATATGATGGCAAGATCAATTCCTATCACGTCAGAATGGGTCAAATCAAATGCATCATTTGTTTTCTTTAGAAAATTGATCAATTTTTCGCATAGCTCATTTGTCAGATTCCTTCCAATTTTTATTGTCTTTGAAGAGTCAGATGGATCTAGCTCTATTTCTTACAAATCATCCAATGGTTCCAAGTCCTTGCTTCCATCCCCAACCTAGGATCTACTTTGCTCTTAGCTTCATCTTCCTTAGTTAATTTTTATTACTTTCTATTGAAGGATTGTATGATAGAAACTGCGCATACACGAAGTTACACTCATTCATTTCAATCATGTGCAGATAGGTCCGCTTAGAATTTACTGTAGGTACTGTGGTCGTAGAATGACCTGTTTTAATACCTGTCTTGGAACTTAATTTCAGTACAGGTATTTTATCTGGCTTTTCATTTTTTTCTTTTGTTATCATTTAACTCAGAAGGTACAACAGTATAGTTCAGAACAATTTTATCGCTAGAATTCGTAATTACATTGTAGAGTTCCCTAGCTAATAATTATTCTCCCTTCACGCTCCATATCCCTGCTAGGGTAGGGAATTTCATGGGCAAATCTTTTTGCAAGATGACTGCATCCAGCTCTGTTAGCGCATATCTCCTTAGGAAGGCATTGTATGTTGTTTGATGATAAGAAAGTTTGCTAAAAGGATTTTTGAAGAGGTGATGTTCCAACTGTCATGAGAAGTTATGCTATACTTATTGGGATCGTCACCATGGTATTAAAACCAGACATTGGACCAAGGTTTGGTTTCAAAATTTATCTTGTCAACTCCGTTTTGTCAAAAGCTGTTTTGAAGATAACATTCATAGAATTTCTTGAATCTATAAAGATCATTTTCATTGTGTAGTTTGAGATTTTCACGGTTACTACGAGAGGATGTTGGTGCGAGAATATCACTCCAGTCGAGTCTAAAGAGGTAAAAGTGATGTTTGGAACCGCCTTCTGCTTGATGTGATATATAGATCAATGTTTTAAGCAGGCCTTTCACATATACTTCTCTTGTGCATTTTTACTTTATCCTGCTAGGTATGGTCCTCCATATATGGATGTAATAAGGTTGGTCGGGTTTCCTGCCAAACTTTCATTAGGGTCAGGGGTCTAGTTGCACGTTGGGGTAATGGAACTATCTTTCACATAAGTTCCCAAATAGCCCTTATGGATCAGTCTTTCTATTTTGTTATTTAGGTGGTGGCAATTGTCGTTATGATGTCTATTGACTCTGTGGAATCTGCAATATGTGTCTCCTTTGTTGGGCTCTACCTTCCTTCCCTTATTAGGTACGTTATAAGCTAACTCGGTCTTGTTTACTTCATAAATTTGGCTTGGTGCATGAGTGAGTGGAGTTTTGACTGTGAAGTTAAATTCCCTTGGTCCCTTTGTCGATGGGTTGTTATACGTTTCTACCCCTTCCCCGGGATTCTTTCCTCGATTGTTTGAATTTTTCTTTTAACCAAAGTGATTCCTAAAATTTTGGCCTCTTCAGTTCGTATGTAACCGTTGGCCTTCACATAAAATGATCTCATGCTTCTACATGGCTTTCTACTATTTTTGTCCCACATGTCAATATTTCTTCTTACTCTAGAGTGTGCCGCCATCAGAAGTGCTTCTTCACTCGCAACCCCATTCTTATCGCCTCTTCTTTGAAGCATTTTAATAAAACTTTGTAAGCTTTCATTTTCTCGTTGCTTAATTGAGGATAAGGTATATGGATCCGAGGAGCTTTCTCGACCGACGTGAAAATATCTATGGAAATCTATAGGTAGCTACGCCCAAGAATAGATTTCTCCTGAGGCATATCTTTTAAAAAATCATGATGCTGCACCTATGAGGTATATTAGGAATAGCTTATAACGGGCCAACTTTTTGACTTTTCGTATGTCCATATAGTACTCAAACATGCATAAGTGATCGATTGGATTTGTTAATCCATCATACTTTTAATAGTTGGAGCTTGGAAGCTATCTGAGAAATTTGCTTCAATAATGGCTTTGCTGAGTGGAGTTTAGCACTTCTTCTTTTCACTTCCCTTATTTCATTATTCACACATTCTTGCTAAGTCTTCCACACATGATTTTAGTTCTCTTATCTCTTTATCTTTCTCATTGGCATGTGATGAGGCACTTTTATAGGCCGAGCCAGCCTCATTCCCATGCGTAGTACGGTTCTTGTTTTTTTTTCCAACAGTAGTGGGTTAATATTCGTAGGTTTTCCGTTAATATTCAGGTTTATTGGTGTGGTGCCATTAGTTTTGTCCCCAAGTTGAGTAATCTAGCACCACCGTTCTCATCGATGAGAATGCCGTGATTTTCTCCTACTTGCACTTTCTGCGTAACAAGTGAAAAATTAGCATGGAGCCATTGTGATGCCCTACCTCTATGCTCACAATAACAAAGGTTATTATAAGGAATGACATCCGCTATTGCGAAGAATAAGGCTTGTTAGAAGCGACCATCCGTAAGTTATGCCTTAGACGAGTATTGATTACATCGATAGGAGTTGTGTGAATTACTCCTAACGATATAAATTCAATCCAAATCTAAAACGAAACTACGATGGCTAAAGAAAAATCCAGAACAACTCATAATAACAACAACACAGAGAGTATAATCACACCAGAACAGAAATATCAGATATATAGTGGAAGATAAGTCTGGATACATGCTATAACAATCGATGGTTCACATGAACCATATGTACATATACATATACATCAAAACGTACATGAGATGAGATTCAATAAACCAAAAGTACTCCTCGAAGACTAGACAAAAGATGGAGTGAAATTCCAAAAGCTGAAGCTGCAACTGAATCAGAGATAGCGATTACCCTGAAATAACTCGGTTTGACCCGAGTATTATTTAAAAGAATATAACAAACGGATCAGTCTAATTTAAACTCAGAAATAAGTGTATGATAAATAACACTTAAGCAAATAATTATAGTCTCGAATGAGACTATTTCACCTAAACAATCAACATAGTTTAAATGAAGAAATCTCAATTTAAACTCCATCAAAATCAACTTTCAAATTCACACTTGAATTCAAAACAGCAATACGCAAAATTATAATCTCACATGAGATTATACACAAACTCAACTTCCAAATTCATAATTGAATTCAAAGCATCAGTTCACAAAATCTAGAAATCAAAATAGATAACTAGACAAATCAGCAGTCGCAAAATCTAGAAATCAAAATAAGATAACTAGAAAAATCAGCATCAAAGTGGATCGATCCCAGGAGATGGCGAGTCTAAGCTACGCCGCACGTGCATCTCAAATGGCCGAAGCCTACCAAGTACTATAATTTTTTGGCGCCCATCAGATGACCCGAAGGTCCACAGAGTGACCCGAAGGTCTAGTACTGGTAATTGACCTGAAGGTCCATCAGATAACCCGAAGGTCCAGTAGAGTGGCTCGAAAGCCCAACAAATCATCAAACAGCAAATCCTCAGCAAATATTTTAACTAACGAGTTCGGAATTAACCAAAATAGTAAAAGTGTGGTTCCATACTCCGCACTTTTGCTAAATCGTTAAATCTCTTCATCGTTTCCTTGAAAGTGCAAAATTGTGTATTTTATATAATTAACATTTTACGTTCTCAAACGGACAAGTCCGGAATTAAGCGAATCAGTAAAAGTAAGGGTCCATAGTCCTCAATTTTGCTGAAGCATTTAAATCGCTTCCTCATTCTTTTGAAAGCGCAAACTGTAAAATTTTTGGAAACAATTTATTTTAAAACAATTTTTAAAACACGTGATTAAAACATCAACATCTGTAGCAATTTCGACGAGGAAATTGCACTTCACCAAACACCGTAAAAATGGATATCAAATCAGCGTTGTGGGATAACCGCTTGAAAATTCACTTTAAAATTGACGGTTACTGAAGTCAAAACAATAGTAATTTTTTTTTCATCAAAAAAAAATGTCCACAAAACAACACACTTCAAAAATTTAACACCGGAGTAAAAATTCCGTTATAAAAATAAAGGCAACAAAATTCGTTTCAAAACGAAACTCCGGTTCAAAATAAAATAACACTAGACTGTACTACCTATGTATAATATTGCACTCAATTATGAAGTTATGTGCTACACGTTCTGTAACGCATTAAAATGGCTAGAAAATAGCCTAGCAATGCATTTGCACTCATGCAACAAAGTGGAAAGAACTATAAAATGACCAAGACAATGTATTTGCATTCTCTCGAGCATTGCATGCACGTAAGTAGTTATATAGGCAAAATAGAAATGAGCAAATATTAGGGACAAGGCACAGAGACATGTGCCAATGCAAAGCATCAATGCAAATAGCACACTACACATGAAAATAATTGTTCTGAACATAATTTTCTCGCATGATACAACTTATGCACACGCAAAACAAAGTAATCAAAAATCCAATGACCTAGAACAACTTTTGGCAAACAATATGCACGCACTATTCAATATGAATGCACATCATAACATACAAAAGAATGAAATGACGAAGACCTTGTTTCTACGCAACAGGGTTTGCACGCAAGAATGACTAAAAATAATAGACCTGGACTCAATTCTTGTGAAAGGTAACCTACCCTTACGTAACAATAAAAGCACGCACGAAATAAAAACAAGAGTCTGGGCACATTACATGCACGCAAGACTATGTAAAATCAATGCCTCCAAAGATAAACTAGAAGTGTGAGTTTTGAACTCACTATAATTTGCTTCAAAACCAACTAGCTAGAAGGAATCCAAAGAAAGCAAGGTCTTTGAGTAGCCATTTATTAAGTTTTCAAAGCTACAATTTGAAAAGTGAAAACGAAATGAAGACTACTGGAATATTTTTAAACAACAAAAATAATGAAGGCAACTGGAAGAAAATGAACCAAATTGAAAGATGTGTGCTGGTCATATTTATGGTACAATAGCATTTAAGGCAACGTGCCTAAGCAAAAGAAGGTACACACTGCATTAATTGATGATAGCAAATGTTCAAATATTTGCTTTATAGATAGAGTGATACCTCGGCAAAAGTGGTGATTAAAATAAATAATGCAAAGTGTTCACATTTTTGTTTCATACAGGAGCCATACCTACTCGTGAATGCAAAGCATAATAACACAACTTTGATTTTTACTCTTTTAGTTTAAATTTGCCCATTTCTATAACACATGAAAAGCTAAAATGAGAATACAACTTTACTAAGTTATATCTCCTACTGACTTTACAACAGATTTTTGCATCATCTTTTTTCTTTTTTTCTTTTTTTTTTGAATTTAAATTTTTAAAGTTTCTATTTAAAATATTTATTACGATGGTAATTCAAAAATCACGATTGTTACAGACTCCCCCCCCCCCTTTAAAAATTGTGCCCCCGCAATTTTCATACTAGAAGCAGTCAATAACACAAATAATTCATCACAACAAAGATTTAAAAAGAAAAGATAGATCAAGAATGCTCACCCCCACCCGAAAAGGAAAGAAAACCCGGATAAGAACGCTCGATGAATTCTCTGGTTTCCCAAGTGCAGCCTTTGGGGTTTGCAGACCATTGAATTTTCACAAGCGGGACTTCTTTATTCCGAAGGCGTTTAACCTCCGAAGCTAGCACACGAATAGGATTTTACACCATAGACAAGTCGGGTGAGATCTCAAGATCTTGCAACAAATGAGGATCAATAATAGAATCTGAATCTCGAAGGTATCGACGAAGCTGGGATACAAGAAATGTGTCATGAATTCCTGAAAAGTGAATAGGTAGCGATACACGATAAGCAACTGGGCCAATGCGTTCCGTAATAGGAAACAGTCCAACATATCGAGGAGCCAATTTCCCGGAGCTACTAAAACGCACCACACCCTTCATTGGCGAAACACGAATGAATACAAGATCGCCAACAGAAAATTCCAAAGGCTTCCTACGATGATCGGCATAAGATTTTTGCCTATTCTGAGCCTCTTTCATTCTCTGTCTAATAATATCAATCTTCTCAGAAGATTCATGAATATAATCAGGGACGAGAACTAACTTTTCCCCCGATTCCAACCAACAAGATGGTGATCGACACGGTCTTCCGTAAAGAGCTTCGAAAGGAGCCATACCGATACTGGATTGAAAATTGTTGTTATATGAAAATTCAACAAGAGATAAGTGGTCTTCCCAACTACCACCAAAATCAAGAATACAAGCTCGAAGGAGATCTTCCAAAACTTGATTCACCCTTTCAGTCTGACCATCAGACTGTGGATGATAAGCTGTACTGAGATTGAGCTTAGTGCCCAAAGCTTTCTGAAGACTCTACCAGAAACCACTAGTAAAAAGCAGATCTATGTCACTAACAATGGAACTAGGAACACCATGAAGTCGAACGACTTCTTTAATAAACAGCTTAGCCAATAAAGGAGCAGTCCGATTGGACTTGATAGGAATAAAATGGGCCGATTTAGTCAACCTATCAACAATCACCCAAATACTAGTATGGCCCGACCTCGAATGAGGTAGACCATCAATGAATTCCATGGAAATTTGATCCCATTTCATAATGGAATCTCAAGAGGCTGCAAAAGACCACTGGGACGATGATGTTCTGCTTTAATAAGTTAACAAGTCATGCAGCGACTCACATAACTTGCAACATCACGCTTCATACCTTCCCAATAGTATAAGCGTTTCATATCAGCATACATCTTACTACTACCTGGATGGATAGTATACTTAGAACGATGACAGTTTTCAAGAATTTCATTTCTAAGATTAGGAACATTAGGCACGATCAACCTTCCCTTCTTCCAGATACAACCATGAATATCAATATCGAAATCCTTTAGATCATCACTACGGGATTCCGATTTACAACTCTGAATAAGATAAGCAATATGTGGATCTTGTTTCTGGGCATCGGCAACACGATCCAGCAAACTAGGATGAGCTTCCATGCTAAATAAAAGCACGGGAGAATCAGAAACTGAAGGACGGTCTCTAATATCACAATGAGATAAAGCTTCCAATATATTCCACTCTGCTAGCATCATGGAAACAACAACTTGCTACTTGCGACTAAGCGCATCAGCAACTCGATTACCCTTACCAAGGGTATACTGAATATCGAAATCATATGAAGCAAGAAATTCAAGCCAACGTTGTTGCCTCATATTAAGTTCTTTCTGAGTGAATAGATACTTCAGAGATTTATGATCAGTGAAGAGAATAAAATGCTCGCCCAATAAATAATGTCGCTAAATCTTTAGAGCAAAGACTATAACGGCTAACTCCAAATCATGGGTAGCATAACGAATCTCGTTAGGCTTTAGTTGTCTAGAAGCGTAGGCAACTACTCTATCTTTTTGCATGAGAACAGCACCGAGTCCATAACCACTGGCATCGGTATAAACAACAAGATCATGATTCCCTTCGGGAACCACTAGAATAGGAGCATGAGTAAGGATATCTTTTAATTTGAAGAAAGAATTCTCACACTTATCAGACCAAATAAAAGGAACAGCTTTTCTCGTAAGAGTGGTAAGCAGTAAAGCAATACGAGAAAAGTCCTTAATGAATCGACGATAATAACCCGCCAATCCAAGGAAACTACGGATCTCAGTAACGGTCTCGGGCCTCTTCCAATTCTGAATAGATTCGATCTTGGAAGGATCGACAGAAATACCGTCGGAAGAAATAATATGACCGAGAAACTTCACCTTCTTCTCCCAGAAGTGACACTTGGAGAATTCGGCATAAAGATGATGTTGACGAAGAGTGCTCAAAACAATCTCCAAATGCTGAATATGATCGGCTTCAGATTTGGAATAAATAAGAATATCATCAATGAAAACCAAGACGAACTTATCGAGATATTCTCGGAATATCCGATTCATAAGATCAACAAAATACGTTGGAGCATTCGTCAAACCGAACGGCATAACAAGCCATTCGTAAGAACCATAACAAGTACGGAATGCTGTAAGAGGAATACTATCTTCCGCCACTCGTAACTGATGAAAACCGGTAGCAAGATCGAGTTGGGAGAACAGTTTAGCGCCACTTAATTGATCGAACATATCATCGATCCTAGGTAATGGATGCCTATTTTTGATAGTGAGCTCGTTAAGCTTGCGATAATCAATGCAAAGCCTAAGAGTACCTTCTGGCTTCTTAACAAAGACAACGGCGGTGCCCCAAGGAGATGAGCTAGAACGAATAAAATGCTTGGCTTCCAACTTAGATAACTGTTGCTTGAGTTCCTCATTTTCCTTAGCAGACATCCTCGTGGGAGGATGACTGACAGGATGAGCACCAGGGATAAGATCAATACGGAACTAATTGCCCTCTTTAGCGGCAAACACGAAATAGGCTCGAAGATATCAAAAAAATCACAAACAACTAGAATATTAGCTATGACATCCTCCGATTCAAAGGAAGAAATGAGAGCATTCGAAGTATGATCCATGCTCTGAAATACAATAGATAACTGCTCGATAGCATCGGGATGTTTGAGATACAAAGTTCTTTCGGGACATAGGATTTGAACTTCATAACGAACGAGTCAATCCATACCCAAAATCATATCAAAACCAAGATGATCCATAACATGCAGATTCACATGAAAGGAAAAACCACATAGAATAATCTCAACATCAACACATAACAAACCAAGAGTAGCAGAACCACCAATAGGATTCACAATCCTTAAAGGGTCGCAAAGAGTAATAACATCCAAAGGAATAACATCAACAAGCTCCTTCGACACGAATGAATGTGATGCACCCGTAACGAAAAGAACTCTAATAGAATGGCCATGAAATAAAATAAAACCTTCCAAAACAGAAGGAGTAATAACTTTGGGCTGAGAAGAATCACTAGAAGCTTTAGCAACATTAAGCTTCCCAAATTTGAGTCCCTTACAAGCAATAGGACAATCAGAAATCCAATGACCCTCTTTCTTGCAATAACGGCAAATGCAAGGCTTAAGACAATTACGAAGAAGATGATCCAGAGAACCACAATTATAGCACGCCCTCTGATTAGAAGGTGCACTACTAGGCTGAGAACTAGAGGTAGCTTGCTTCTTCTTCTTGTTGGAAGAATTAGGCTTATGAACTGGAAATCTCTTCTTATTGGGGTTCTTAGAAACCTCAACCTCATCACCACTATCACGTTCCTTTTCGACAGCTTCAAGACAAAGAGCCGAATCAACAAGCTCCTCAAAAGAGAGCTTAAGCTGAAGCAAAAGAACTTTCTTCAAATACTTCTTCAAACCATCAAAAAATCTAAGATTCTTCTTACATGGAGTGTTAATGAACTCAACTCCGTATTTGGATAAGGCCTCGAAAGATGCAACATAATCAGAAACAGAGGTCTTTCCTTGTTTTAACTCAAGGAAACTACGAGAAAGATTATCCTTTTCTGATTCAGGAACGAACTTAAGTTCGAATTGTTCCTTAAACTAATTCCACGAGAGAGAGGACTCATCAACTTCTGCAATAAAAAGCTCATACCAATCAAGCGCACGTTCTTGCAACATGCTAGATGCCACGAGAACGCGATGATGATCAGAAAGATCCATCCGATAAAGTATGCGCTCACAAGCACGCAACAGAAGTCTGAACCTCCATTACACTTTCCAATCCCTTGAAAGGCTGACCTCCAAGGTGGGAATAGTCACTACACATGCGGGCGAAGGCAGACTTGTGATTGGGAGCTGCGGGAGTAGCAACAGAAGGCTGAGCACTCCTAAATAGCTCCATAAACTGATCATCTGACATATAGACTCCGTCCGGATGAGAACCACTAGACGGGCCTGCAGAAGTACGCTTCCCTCTTCCTCTTCCAGCCATAGGCTGAGAGACAAGAGAAGGTAAGGATTAATTAAACAACACACAATTGATAAGAAATTTAACAATTGGAATATTACGGAATATGAAATTTATTCCTAGACATACTCCACATGTTAAAGTGGAAGAAATAGATTAGAAAGGCACGAATAAAACTCTTGAATAGTTGTAACACATGTTTCATCCTGCTTTTGTTCTGTGTTTATTATAATTTGTTCTGAATTTCTGCTCTGGTACTAACTGTGACGCCCCACCTCTATGCTCACAATAACAGAGGTTATTATAAGGAATGACATCCGCTATTGCGAAGAATAAGGCTTGTTAGAAGCGACCATCCGTAAGTTATGCCTTAGACGAGTATTGATTACATCGATAGGAGTTGTGTGAATTACTCCTAACGATATAAATTCAATCCAAATCTAAAACGAAACTACGATGGCTAAAGAAAAATCTAGAACAACTCATAATAACAACAACACAGAGAGTATAATCACACTAGAACAGAAATATCAGATATATAGCGGAAGACAAGTCTGGATACATGCTATAACAATCGATGGTTCACATGAACCATATGTACATATACATATACATCAAAACGTACATGAGATGAGAGTCAATAAACCAAAAGTACTCCTCGAAGACTAGACAAAAGATGGAGTGAAATCCCAAAAGCTGAAGCTGCAACTGAATCAGAGATAGCGATTACCTTGAAATAACTCGGTTTGACCCGAGTATTATTTAAAAGAATATAACAAACGGATCAGTCTAATTTAAACTCAGAAATAAGTGTATGATAAATAATACTTAAGCAAATAATTATAGTCTCGAATGAGACTATTTCACCTAAATAATCAACATAGTTTAAATGAAGAAATCTCAATTTAAACTCCATCAAAATCAACTTTCAAATTCACACTTGAATTCAAAACAGCAATACGCAAAATTATAATCTCACATGAGACTATACACAAACTCAACTTCCAAATTCATAATTGAATTCAAAGCATCAATTCACAAAATCTAGAAATCAAAATAGATAACTAGACAAATCAGCAGTCGCAAAATCTAGAAATCAAAATAAGATAACTAGAAAAATCAGCATAAAAGTGGATCGATCCCAGGAGATGGCGAGTCTAAGCTACGCCGCACGTGCATCTCAAATGGCCGAAGCCTACCAAGTACTATAATTTTTTGGCGCCTGTGATGACCGCCCATGACCCCTGCACTGAATCTAGAGATAGTGCGCTGTAAAGTGTGCCAGGCGACCATGGACGATTGTCAGGGTAGATTAAAACAACAGAATCTATCGTATTACTCACAGCGCATGGACAAAATACAATAGAACATATGTATAGTGAAGCTTTTCAGAACAAAATGACATCATATAAAACTCCATAATAGTTGAATACAAGCATCCAAATAGTCAATACATCAAGCCTCACTACATATCTCTCAGAGAATACAAAACAGCGGAATATCCAGTACATATAATAAGAAGATAATATGCAACCCTCCGGCTCGTCTTCGATATCAGCATCGTGAGAAGAGAACAGCACCTGCCACCTGCTACCTAGTCTGCCCGTCCCAAAGTGGACGAACATCCCAAGGCAATAAGAATTAAAACATAAAGCCTTGAGTCAAACAACAGTCTTAGTGAGCAGCAAATTAACTAACAACATACCAAAAGAGCATAAAGGAAAAGGAATAGGAATACAACCCTCCCACTCCAACCTCATTCTACAGTGATAGCCCCCAGACACACACTAAGCAGAAGCAAACATAACAGAGCATACAATTTAAAGTAAAGCTACTATCACTCGAGTCAAGGTCGATGTTTTCCAAGTACCAAGGCCTAAATCAGATAAGCACCCAGAAAATACCGCTCTTGAGTCCGAATGACGATACACCCAAACATCCATGACTCTGGCTATCACTGTTATCATTGCTTCGATATCACCGTTAATTGAATGACCGGCACATTCTTTCAGCCGTCCGTCAAGGGCTAATGGAAACCCCGGTTCTAGACATAACTCCCGCACGTCGTCGCAACCCGTGCCTAGGACTATCGAATCTGCCCAGAGTACTCGACCATCAACAGTTAGTCGTTGGGACTATCGAATCTGCCCAAACGTACTCTTGCTTAGAGCATGCTAGAACCTTCAACAACGATGCTATCCAAACCTCCTAGTCATCCTCCTCGACGACTATTCACATATCCATTCATTATCCTCAACTCGAATCATATCACCGAGTTATCAACGTGCTTGGAATGATCCCGTCTGGATTAGACCAAGTCTTCATCACATGATTGCCTCGCTTCATCACATCCTCGCAAAGCCTCATCTCAACATCACATCTATCAAATCTATGCATAAGAGCTTCATCATTCCGCTACATATGCCACGAGCAGCTTTCCCAATCCAAGAGCCTTTCCCTTAGCTTTTGAATCATCTTCGATCTAAATCTAATCATCAATCATCTAGTTCATAACAATCAATCAAATCAAACATCAATCCAAGCAATCAAGCATTCAAATATGGTCTAAGTAGACAATTATAACAATAATGGCATTTTCGTAATTAAAGAGTTGAAAGTCCAATAAGCATGAAAACATGGATTATATCTCTACAAACTTGATGAATGAACTTGCATAGGTTAACATATGATAAAATGGATGTAACATCATCATGAACAATGGATCTATATGGATCTACACTTAGGATGAAGAAAATGCATGGAAATCACTATTTTAACACCAAATCGAGCCAACAATCCGATATACTCCTTTGGATCCGTGTGAGAGATAATCACCACTCACCAAACCACCTAAACAACCTCAAATCAATATGCTTCAGATCTGGGCAGCGAAGGATCAAGCTTGATCTATCACAAATCCGCTTCAAACGAAGAAATCTCTCTTGAAAAGATGAAGATCTTCAATCTAAGCTCTTGAATCTTCAATCTTGATCTTCGATTTGGATGGATGAAAGCACTAGATTAGAGTGGAGAAACGAAGTGAAGAAGTGTAGAAGTCGAGCTCTCAAAATGGCAGCACTTCGTCGCTTCAAAATCCGGATCCCAAAAAGTGAGAACAACCCCCTCTATTTATAGCAGAAAATACACTAAGTCGAAATTTGGCCATCTCCTTAAGTCGTTTCCGACTTACGACCTAGGACCTTGCCGACCTAAAACCCACCGACCTAAGCCTAACGACCTACAACAATGCGCATCTGCGACTTAACATGCCAGCGACCTAACACTTAGACAGAACCTTGCGACCTAACAACTACAGAAGTCCACGACCTAACTTAGGTCGTTTACGACCTAACTGCCTACGACTTAGTTGGGTTGCGACCTAACAACTTAGGCTTCCATGCGACCTAACACTTAGATTACTCTAGCGACCTAACAACTTACCCTACAAAACAACTCACGCGACCTAACACTTATGCGACCTATCTCCTTAGGTCGCTAACACGCTAACTCCTTAGGTCGCTAACACGCCAACTCCTTAGGTCGCTAACACGCTAACCTTCTTAAGTCGCTCAACCCTATAGGTCGCTAACTCCACTAGGTCACTAACTTGAACTGCCGACCTAACACTTAACTCACCCATACACTTAGGTCGCTCACAACAGTTTTTCCTTAGGTCGTTGCCGACCTAACTATACTAACTACCAGACGACCTAGTACATAATGACCTAACGCTTATCTCGGTCAAAAACTTAAGTCGTCTACGACTTAACATACTAACCACTAGGTCGCACGTCTTCTAGCTCGCGCTTCCTTTAGGTCGCTCGAAACCTTAACTCGCCAGAAATTCTTAAGTCTTCCCTCTTAAGTCGTCTACGACCTAAACCCTTGGTCATTAACTCGCCCAGACTTAAATTCCTATACGACTTAAGCTTCCAAATGCTCTCTTAAGTCGTTCAATCTATAAGTCGGTTACGACTTATCTCTTAGGTCGTTCGCGACCTAGGACTTAGAAAAAAATTCTGAACGACTTATCAATAATGCAACCAAAGGTCAACTATCTTACGATGTTTCGATCCGTGAAAATACGGGTCGTTACTTTCTCTCCCCCTTAGGAATTTCGCCCCCGAAATTCCAATCAAACAAAGCAATCAAAGACTATTCTGCACGCCTATCATCCATAGCTATCAACAAACCATGCATCCAATTCTAGCTTAGCGTACAGAATTCTAGGACTTAGAACAAGTTACAATATCGTGAGGTGACACGACACCTTAGGGCCATACCTTGAAGAGTTCAGGATGAGCTGCTTTCATCCTCTCTTCCACCTCCCACGTACAGTCGTTATCATCATCACTCCATTGTATCATGAGCAACTTAACTACCTTCCTCCTAAGCTGTTTCGTGTCGGTTTCAACAACACGAAGCGGCTTACGAGGTCTCCTATCAACTGGATCAACTTCGAAATCTTCACAGCTATCAGCAGAAACCACCGTATTCGAGTCGTGCACATACTTCCGTAGATATGATATATGAAAAACATTGTGCACACCCGACATCTTCTCCGGTAATTCCAATCTATAAGCGAGCTTTCCAATTCGCTCGGTAATCGGGAATGGTCCAACAAATCTCGGAGTCAATTTTCCTTTCTTCCCGAATCGAATAACATTCTTCAGTGGAGAAATCTTCACAAAAACCATATCTCCTATGTCGAATTCCAAATCCTTTCGACGCTTATCGGCATAACTTTTCTGACGGTCTTGGGCTGCCTTCATTCGTTGCCGAATGATCTCTATACAATCTGAGGTCTGCCGAATCATCTCTGGCCCAAGTATCAGCTTTTCTCCAGTTTCCAACCAACATGTCGGAGAGTTACACGGTCTTCCATACAATGCCTCATATGGTGCCATACCAATGCTTGACTGGTAACTGTTGTTGTATGCAAACTCCACCAAATGAAGGTGATCTTCCCATGATCCTCCGAAGTCCAAAACACAAGCTCTGAGGAGATCTTCCAAAACCCGGTTGACTCTCTCGGTCTGACCATCTGTTTGAGGGTGATAAGCTGTACTCAAACATAACTCGGTTCCCAAGACTTCCTGGAAGCTCTTCCAAAATCCACTAGTGAACAATGGATCTCTATCGCTCACTATACTCTTCGGAATACCATGGAATCGAACTATCCACTTAACATACAACTCAGCCAACTTTGATGCAGTCCTAGTCGATCGAACAGGAACGAATCGTGCACTCTTAGTCAGACGATCCACAATGACCCAAATCCCTTCATTTCCCGTTCTGGTTCTAGGCAATCCATCGATAAAATCCATCGACACTTGTTCCCACTTCCATGTAGGAACTTCTAATGGCTGAAGCAATCCACTTGGCTTCTTCTGTTCGGCTTTTACCAACTGGCAGTACATACATTTGGAAATAAAATTTCCAACATCCTTCTTCATACCTTCCCAGTAGTAGGTTCTCTTCATATCCCGATACATCTTATTTCCACCTGGATGAATTGTCAACTTCGAGTGATGACTTTCCTTCAGAACTTCACTCCTCAATTCATCTATATCGGGAACAACTAGTCGTCCTTGCTTCCGAAGCCAACCCTCTCGATCGACCTCGAATCCTTTATCCTTTTCTGGATCCAATCCAGATCCCAATTCACGGATAATCCTGACAAGCTTATCGTCTCGTTTTTGGCTCTCGCCAATCCTTTCCACAAGAGAAGGTCTTATCGATAAGTTTGCCAACATCTCAGGTTCCAATTCACATCTAGGCCTGAAGTCAAATCCAGCTAAATACTCGAGACTCTTCCATTCTGAAAACATGGCTCCCAATCCTGCATGTCTTCGACTTAACGCATCTGCCACTGCGTTACCTTTTCCCGGAGTATAAGCTATACCAAAATCATATGATGCTAAAAACTCTAGCCAACGTTGCTGCCGAAGATTCAAATCCTTTTGGGAGAAAAGATACTTCAATGACTTATGATCCGTAAACAACTCGAATCGAACTCCCAACAGATAATGCCTCCACATTTTCAGAGCAAATACAATCGCCGCTAACTCCAAATCATGAGTCGGGTAATTCCTTTCATGCGGCTTCAGTTGTCGACTGGCATACGCAACAACTTTATCCCTCTGCATCAGCACTGCTCCAAGTCCAGTACCACATGCGTCGGTGTAAACCACCATCTCATCATTCCCACTTGGAATAGTCAAAACAGGAGCACTCGTCAATCTCTCTTTCAGGATTCCGAAAGCTTGCTCACACTTAGCATCCCAACTGAACACTTGGTTCTTCTTCGTCAATCCTGTTAACGGTGCAGCTATCTTGGAGAAGTCTTTGATGAACCGTCGATAATATCCTGCTAATCCAAGAAGACTTCTCATATCAGATGCATTCTTAGGTCTAACCCAATCCTGGATTGCTGCCACCTTAGCAGGATCAACCGCTATTCCATTTCCAGAAATCACATGGCCTAAGAACCTCACTTCACTCTTCCAGAAGTGACACTTTGAAAACTTAGCCTTCAGCTGATGTTTCCGCAAGATTTCCAAAACAATACGCAAGTGCGTCTTGTGCTCTTCTTTCATTCTGGAATAAATCAGAATATCATCCACGAACACAAGTACGAACTTGTTCAACTGATCTCTGAACACTCTATTCATAAGATCCACAAAATATGCTGGCGCGTTAGTCAATCCAAACGGCATTACCAGCCACTCAAAGAAACCCGATGGTGTCCGAAAAGCAGTCTTCGACACACTATCTTTAGCCACTCTCAACTGGTGAAATCCCATTGCCAAATCCATCTGAGAAAACACCTTAGCTTCGTGAAGCTGATCAAACAAGTCATCTATTCTCGGCAATGGATACTTGTTCTTCTTGGTCACCTTATTCAGCTCACGATAATCCACACACAATCTCAACGACCCATCTGCCTTGGTTGCAAACACAACTGGTGCACCCCACTCGGACACACTACGCCGAATGAATCCTTTCTACAAAAGATCATCAACTTGCACCCTCAACTCCTGTTGTTCCCTAGGTGCCATTCGCCTAAGAGGCATCACAACAGGTCTGGCTCCTTCAACTAGATCTATTCGAAACTCGATCTCTCTATGCGGCGGCAACCCTTTGACTTCGTCAAAGACATCCTCGAATCTGTTAGCGATCGGCACTGATGACAGTCCATCCCGTGGAACAACTAGCGAATACATGAAGCTCATGAAGACGCCTTCTTCATGCTTACATCGTATCACAACCTTTCGCCCCTCCACATTCTCGACTGTCACTTCCAACCTTTCGCAATCAACCTTTGCCGCATACTTCCTAAGCCAGTCCATACCCAAAATAATTCCGAACCCCGCAAAGTTCAGAACAAAACAATCACAAACAAAAGAGAAACCATGACTCGACACAATCAGACCACGGCATAACATACACAAACAAGACGAACCCCCAACCGGATTAGTCACAACCAATGGCCTATCAACAATATCCGGTTCCAAACCTAACCGGCCTACGAGTTCATTACAAACAAACGAATGCGACGCTCCAGTATCAAACAGAACTCTAACTGGAACACCACATAGGAAAAGAGTACCTTGAACCACCACACTCTTTCCCTTCTCTTCAGCAGTAGGAGCTTTCGAAAACGACGGAACAGCTCCTAAAGCATAAGCTTGCACAATCTGCTTGTCCCTCCTCGGTTCTGGACAATTCTTCCTGATGTACCCTGGCTTGTCACAGTTGTGACACTTCATCGGTGCCTTCGGATTCTTACAATCCTTAGAGAAATGGCCCTTCTGCTGACAATTGTAGCAAGTCACCTCGCCTTTCGGCTTCTTCTGGCCATCCTTACCCTTCTGCTGCTGCTGCTTCCTCTTCTTGTTTCCACCCTGCTGGGGTTTAGACTCTTCCCTGGTCACAGCAACAACAGATCCATCCTTAGGAAACAGACTCTCATGCCTGAGAGCTTTCTCCACAAGCTTCTCAAATGAATCATCCAAATGATCCACCAACTGCCTCCCAAGATAACTATCCAAGCCAGTCACAAACTTCTCATTCTTCTGATAAGCAGATTCAATATATGACCGAGCATACTTGGACAAAGCTTCAAACTCAGAAACATACTCAAGAACAGATCTTCCACCTTGCTTGAGCTCCACAAACCTCTTGAACAAAACAGACTTCTGAGCTGTCGAAATGAACTTAGCTTCAAATCTAACTTGGAATTGCTCCCAAGTAATCTCTTCTTCCGGAGTATCGATGGTAATAGCGTTCCACCAATCAGAAGCTCTCCCTTGAAGCTGTCTTGATGCCAACTTCCTCTTAGTTGCATCGTCAATTCCCAAATCACCAAAGATCCTTCTACAAGCATCTATCCACCTCTGGACCTCAATAGTTGATTCTGTTCCCAAGAAAACCTTCCCTCCAAGAGCAGTATAGTCCTTGCACAACTTAGCAAAATCCACTGGTTTCGGAGTTTGGACTTGAACTCCAACATCTACTGCTGCCCCCGAACTGGTATCCTTCTCATGATCGAAGTCATCATAGCTTCGAACATGGCTGCATAATCCGCAGTCTCTTCAGTAGCACGGCCTTCCCTAGCAGCTGGTCTCCCTCTTCGACTCATTCTCAATATCTATAAAAAGGAATGATCAGAACATCTAGAGAAACAACTGCATAAAGGACTAACTTACTGCTAAACTACTATATTATATATAGTAATCATCCATCAAAATACAATTACGTCTCTCATACGTAGTTACGTCAGCGAGCGTTGGGTAAAATCGATTAACCAATGCTCTGATACCAAATGTGACGACCGCCCATGACCCCTGCACTGAATCTAGAGATAGTGCACTGTAAAGTGTGCTAGGCGACCATGGACGATTGTCAGGGTAGATTAAAACAACAGAATCTATCGTATTACTCACAACGCATGGACAAAATACAATAGAACATATGTATAGTGAAGCTTTTCAGAACAAAATGACATCATATAAAACTCCATAATAGTTGAATACAAGCATCCAAATAGTCAATACATCAAGCCTCACTACATATCTCTCAGAGAATACAAAACAGCGGAATATCCAGTACATATAATAAGAAGATAATATGCAACCCTCCGGCTCGTCTTCGATATCAGCATCGTGAGAAGAGAACAGCACCTGCCACCTGCTACCTAGTCTGCCCGTCCCAAAGTGGACGAACAGCCCAAGGCAATAAGAATTAAAACATAAAGCCTTGAGTCAGACAACAGTCTTAGTGAGCAGCAAATTAACTAACAACATACCAAAAGAGCATAAAGGAAAAGGAATAGGAATACAACCCTCCCACTCCAACCTCATTCTACAGTGATAGCCCCCAGACACACACTAAGCAGAAGCAAACATAACAAAGCATACAATTTAAAGTAAAGCTACTATCACTCGAGTCAAGGTCGATGTTTTCCAAGTACCAAGGCCTAAATCAGATAAGCACCCAGAAAATACCGCTCTTGAGTCCGAATGACGATACACCCAAACATCCATGACTCTGGCTATCACTGTTATCATTGCTTCGATATCACCGTTAATTGAATGACCGGCACATTCTTTCAGCCGTCCGTCAAGGGCTAATGGAAACCCCGGTTCTAGACATAACTCCCGCACGTCGTCGCAACCCGTGCCTAGGACTATCGAATCTTCCCAGAGTACTCGACCATCAACAGTTAGTCGTTGGGACTATCGAATCTGCCCAAACGTACTCTTGCTTAGAGCATGCTAGAACCTTCAACAACGATGTTATCCAAACCTCCTAGTCATCCTCCTCGACGACTATTCACATATCCATTCATTATCCTCAACTCGAATCATATCACCGAGTTATCAACGTGCTTGGAATGATCCCGTCTGGATTAGACCAAGTCTTCATCACATGATTGCCTCGCTTCATAACATCCTCGCAAAGCCTCATCTCAACATCACATCATCAAATCTATGCATAAGAGCTTCATCATTCCGCTACATATGCCACGAGCAGCTTTCCCAATCCAAGAGCCTTTTCCTTAGCTTTTGAATCATCTTCGATCTAAATCTAATCATCAATCATCTAGTTCATAACAATCAATCAAATCAAACATCAATCCAAGCAATCAAGCATTCAAATATGGTCTAAGTAGACAATTATAACAATAATGGCATTTTCGTAATTAAAGAGTTGAAAGTCCAATAAGCATGAAAACATGGATTATATCTCTACAAACTTGATGAATGAACTTGCATAGGTTAACATATGATAAAATGGATGTAACATCATCATGAACAATGGATCTATATGGATCTACACTTAGGATGAAGAAAATGCATGGAAATCACTATTTTAACACCAAATCGAGCCAACAATCCGATATACTCCTTTGGATCCGTGTGAGAGATAATCACCACTCACCAAACCACCTAAACAACCTCAAATCAATATGCTTCAAATCCGACTTACGACCTAGGACCTTGCCGACCTAAAACCCACCGACCTAAGCCTAACGACCTACAACAATGCGCATCTGCGACTTAACATGCCAGCGACCTAACACTTAGACAGAACCTTGCGACTTAACAACTACAGAAGTCCACGACCTAACTTAGGTCGTTTACGACCTAACTGCCTACGACTTAGTTGGGTTGCGACCTAACAACTTAGGCTTCCATGCGACCTAACACTTAGATTACTCTAGCGACCTAACAACTTACCCTACAAAACAACTCACGCGACCTAACACTTATGCGACCTATCTCCTTAGGTCGCTAACACGCTAACTCCTTAGGTCGCTAACACGCCAACTCCTTAGGTCGCTAACACGCTAACCTTCTTAAGTCGCTCAACCCTATAGGTCGCTAACTCCACTAGGTCGCTAACTTGAACTGCCGACCTAACACTTAACTCACCCATACACTTAGGTCGCTCACAACAGTTTTTCCTTAGGTCGTTGCCGACCTAACTATACTAACTACCAGACGACCTAGTACATAATGACCTAACTCTTATCTCGGTCAAAAACTTAAGTCGTCTACGACTTAACATACTAACCACTAGGTCGCACGTCTTCTAGCTCGCGCTTCCTTTAGGTCGCTCGAAACCTTAACTCGCCAGAAATTCTTAAGTCTTCCCTCTTAAGTCGTCTACGACCTAAACCCTTGGTCATTAACTCGCCCAGACTTAAATTCCTATACGACTTAAGCTTCCAAACGCTCTCTTAAGTCGTTCAATCTATAAGTCGGTTACGACTTATCTCTTAGGTCGTTCGCGACCTAGGACTTAGAAAAAAATTCTGAACGACTTATCAACAATGCAACCAAAGGTCAACTATCTTACGATGTTTCGATCCGTGAAAATACGGGTCGTTACAGCGCCCATCAGATGACCCGAAGGTCCACAGAGTGACCCGAAGGTCTAGTACTGGTAATTGACCCGAAGGTCCATCAGATGACCCGAAGGTCCAGCAGAGTGGCTCGAAAGCACAACAAATCATCAAAATCATCAAACAGCAAATCCTCGGCAAATATTTCAATTAAAGAGTCCGGAATTAACCGAAATAGTAAAAGTGTGGTTCCATACTCCGCACTTTTGCTAAATCGTTTAAATCTCTTCATCGTTTCCTTGAAAGTGCAAAACTGTGTATTTTATATAATTAACATTTTACTTTCTCAAACGGACAAGTCCGAAAATAAGCGAATCAGTAAAAGTAAAGGTCCATAGTCCTCAATTTTGCTGAAGCGTTTAAATCGCTTCCTCATTCTTTTGAAAGCGCAAACTGCAAAATTTTAGGAAACAATTTTATTTTAAAACAATTTTTAATACACGTGATTAAAACATCAATATCTGTAGCAATTTCGATGAGGAAATTGCGCTTCACCAAACACCGTAAAAATGGATATCAAATCAGCGTTGCGGGATAACCGCTTGAAAATTCATTTTAAAATTGACGGTTACTAAAGTCAAAACAACAGTAATTTTTTTTCATCAAAAAAAAATGTCCTCAAAACAACACGCTTCAAAAATTTAACACCGGAGTAAAAATTCCGTTATAAAAATAACGCAACAAAATTCGTATCAAAACGAAACTCCGGTTCAAAATAAAATAACACTAGACTGTACTACCTATGTATAATATTGCACTCAATTATGAAGTTATGTGCTACACGTTCTGTAACGCATTAAAATGGCTAGAAAATAGCCTAGCAATGCATTTGCACTCATGCAACAAATTGGACAGAATTATAAAATGACCAAGACAATGTATTTGCATTCTCTCATGCATTGCATGCACGTAAGTAGCTATATAGGCAAAATAGAAATGAGCAAATATTAGGGACAAGGCACAGAGACATGTGCCAATGCAAAGCATCAATGCAAATAGCACACTACACATGAAAATAATTGTTCTGAACATAATTTTCTCGCATGATACAACTTATGCACACGCAAAACAAAGTAATCAAATATCCAATGACCTAGAACAACTTTTGGCAAACGATATGCACGCACTATTCAATATGAATGCACATCATAACATACAAAAGAATGAAATGACCCAGACCTTGTTTCTACGCAACAGGGTTTGCATGCAAGAATGACTAAAAATAATAGACCTGACTCAATTCTTGTGAAAGGTAACCTACCCTTACGTAACAATAAAAGCACGCACGAAATAAAAACAAGAGTCTGGGCACATTACATGCACTCAAGACTATGTAAAATCAATGCCTCAAAAGATAAACTAGAAGTGTGAGTTTTGAACTCACTATAATTTGCTTCAAAACCAACTAGCAAGAAGGAATCCAAAGAAAGCAATGTCTTTGAGCGGCCATTTATTAAGTTTTCAAAGCTACAATTTGAAAAGTGAAAATGAAATGAAGACTACTGGAATATTTTTAAACAACAGAAATGATGAAGGCAACTGGAAGAAAATGAACCAAATTGAAAGATGTGTGCTGGTCATATTTGTGGTACAATAGCATTTAAGGCAACGTGCCTAAGAAAAAGAAGGTACACACTGCATTAATTGATGATAGAAAATGTTCAAATATTTGCTTTATAGATAGAGTGATACCCAGGCAAAAGTGGTGATTAAAATAAATAATGCAAAGTGTGCACATTTTTGTTTCATACAGGACCCATACCTACTCGTAAATGCAAAGCATAATAACACAACTTTGATTTTTACTCTTTTAGTTTAAATTTGCCCATTTCTATAACACATGAAAAGCTAAAATGAGAATACAACTTTACTAAGTTATATCTCCTACTGACTTTTCAATAGTTTTTTGCATCATCATTTTTCTATTTTCTTTTTTTTCAAATTTAAATTTTTAAAGTTTCTATTTAAAATATTTATTACGATGGTAATTCAAAAATCACGATTGTTACAGCCATGGAGCTATGTGAGTTCGAAGATCTATTCTGATTTTGAGTTATCAACTTCTCCATACCAGTCATCCTTTCGTTGGTTTGAGTAACAAAAGTGTTGAGTGCGTCAAAGATGGAGTCTGAGGCTATTTTTACAGTTCATTTTTGGTAAGGTCACTAAGGGTTTGTTTAGTTTTGCGGCTAAGTGCTCAAGTTCTTGTAGTGGGGGAGTAGAGGAATTTTCGATTTGCATTGTTTAGAGTTTCTTAGATAGCGTTGGGGAGTGGGTTAGGTTATGACTTCGATCAAGAGTTGCTGAGAGGATTCCCCCTTCTAGCGTCAAAATGTTGATGAGATTTTTCGTCTTACAACATCTGATTTTTAGTGGGGTGATTATATTACCGATTATCCTATTTGTTGTGAATTAATAAATTTAAGTAATATTAAATCTGTCTTTAACATAGTAATTGTGATATGGTGTGCTTACACAATTAGGAAGTAACACTTTAACCGTTTATTAAAATGCCTAGGTAGGTTTTTTTATCGAACTTAGCAAAATTGAAGCTAAACGAAATTTGTTAAAAATCTAGAGCAATAAATGTAGTAAAGGACATAGGAAGTTGCATGGTTTAGATTTTAAAAAAATTCTTCGTCCACTAGTCAAATCCTTTATTATCTTTTCTTCTTCCTCGTACAATGCTTTTAATGGTAGAAAAAGTATAAGAATATAAGGTAAACTTTTAGAGAATTAATCAAAAGTCATTTTCTATACTATGGTGCATTTCTATTTATAGTATTGTGAAGTCATATGGATCGTCAATTTCCTTTCCCAACCTTTTCTTCTCCATTGCCCGATTACTACATGTGGCACTTATCCTTTCTTTAAGTGATTTCCCCTCAGATTGTTGAGGTGGCCAAGAAAATATGGAGGTTGTAATTAAGGGGGAGAATATGAGTCTGAGCAGGAGTTTGGAAATTTTAATCTTTTAGGGGGAAGTTTGGATGTTCCAAGATGGTCTTCGTGAGATGTGCCTGTTTGACCTGCACGTCTTAGTTAACGTTAACCTGGGTACTTTGGCTTAGAGTGAAACTTGTTTGTTTCTTTGAAGGGAAAAACAGGAGGAACTTCATTTAGGGTCAGATGGCATCTCCATGCGAAATGGCAGGGTGTTGTTCTGAGATCGCTGCGCAATTTCTTGGTGTGAGCGGCTAATTCTTGTACTTAGTATTTAAGCGGTTTAAATAGATTAAGAAATGCAAGTTGGTTAAAGCAGGGCAGTTAAATCGGGCAATCCTAATTTGATCTGTCATCGTGTTAGTTTTTAGAGGTATATTAGCACGGTACCATTGACGTCGTATAGTCTATATCTCATGAAGTTCTTAAATGAATTTTCAATGTGGTTTTAGTTTGTTGTATTGTAGTTTTGGCTTAATTCGGATGACTTTTTCATGCATTGATCAGGTTTGTTGGGCTTCTTATTTATGAAGTCATTACGGTACATACATAGTTATATATTGGGGAAATGTAGCCTGCATGTACATTTTGTCATGGTTTATTCATGTTGTGCAGTTAGTTTTACACAGTAGGCTGATATTGTGATGTATTTTATTATATCATAAAAATGGTTTTATAAATGGAAGCACAGATTCTGGAGACAGTCCGTGGCCTAAGAGATGACAGTGCCATATGAGGGAATGATGTCACAGTCTTTGTTAAAGATGATGGTGCAGATGCATGTGTAGACCGTGCAGAATGTGGGAAACTTGAGCATGTACTTTGCTTTATGGCAGTGAAGTTCTCATTTGTGTTATTGTTTGTTTTTTTTATCATAAGACATCTCATTTCCATACCGATGCAATTTGTTATATGATTCGCGCTTATATTCACGTAATTTTCCATGTGAATACAGGTATGGTTTGATCTAGGACTATATTGTTTGTTGGTTATACTGTTGTAGTCATTATAAATGCTTTGGACAAATACAATATATTTCATGGTTCGACTTACTTGCCTTTTTAGGGTGACTACTGCGTTATGGGTCTAGTCGATCTTTTAATCATATTAACTTCATTTTACCGAACTTCGCCTATAGTGTCTTTAGGGATCTGACTAGTTCGTAGTATGATTTTAGGCTGTTTCATCATACTACGCAGTTCTTTTATTGACTGGACTATGCACCATACATTGTAATTGAAATTGGATGTAACAAATATAAATTTAACTCCACCTAAATTATTTAACTTTCCCTATGTTAGTGCTCTCCCCATCTTTTTTTACAATTATATTTTATACATTTTCTCTCTTCTTTTATCATCAACAAAAATGGGATAATATAATTTATATAAAGTCATTAGATAATATTAATAAAGTAATAGAGTATGTAAGTGATTCGATAAGAAGATAGGTCTGCCTGTTATGATCATAAAAATTTAAGTTTTAAGCTGAGTGGTTAAATGTAGATTAAGATAATGTATATAGAATTTATTTAAACATTAATATAGTGATGGAATAAGTATGAATACCATAGCAAGTATAGACTTATATATTGAACAAACATGAATATTATATTTTTAAGGTATTTACGACATAAGATATTTAATACAAAAAAATAGTTTATACATAAAATACTTAAAATATCTTACAAATAAACAAATATATACAAACATAAGTAAATAAATACATACATAAACAATTTCAAGGTACTGATTTTTGAGAATTCTTAAAAGGATTTTCAGCCCATCCTTTATTAGGGCCAAAGATGTCATTGCTTGAGATCACCACCTAATCTTCAAGATGTTCTTTATCAATATCTCTTGTCTTCAAATGCTATTTCTTTATCCAAGTTCTTAGGAACATATGCATTATTTGCATTGAGAACATAAGCAATAAAGCAGTGAAGAGATGCGAATTGCATCTCTTGCTTATATACCATTTGTTTTTGATTCGTTTAAGATGTTTCTACTTTCTTAAAATGGTATGAAGTGCTTTCTTAAAGTTTTGCAAAGTTTCTCTAAGTTTTTACTCATATTTTCATTAATAATCTCTTTTCCTTTATTCATTTCTGAATACTTTTCTATGAAATGAATTTGTTTATTTGAGGAAGAAGATGAATTATTTTTCTAGTCTAAAATACTATTTTTATACTATTAAATATGATCATAATTGTTTGTACTAAACTAATTAACTAATTAATTTCAATATTAATTTTAAAAACAGTAATTACCATTGTATGTCAACATATCCTTTGGCGTATGTCGACCTATGGACATTTGTTACTAAAATGTCGGCATATAGGCAATTTTCAACCTTTTTATTTTTATTTTATTTTCTATTTTTATTCATATTTATTTATTTTTATTTTTATTTATATATTTCCAAAGAATATAATATACATAACTATAATAATTCAAATGCTTGCATGAATTATGACAAAGTACATACTTAAAAAAGGAAAATACAAATAATTATCATAATTTAAATATATCGAATGCTTGTAGAATTGTAACAAAGTACATACCAAAAGAAAGGGAAAATACAAATTACTACTTAAGGGAAAACAAGATACAAAGTATAGAAAGAGGTAGATGAAGATGGGGAATTACCACCAAGTTTGCTCATGATTTTACTCAAGAAATTATCCATCTTTCCTAAAAGTTTCGAGAACTTTTTACCAAAAGATCTCTTAAGCTTCTTTTGATTTTCAAGAAGCCTTTCTTGGTTTCTTTGTAAACAATTGTGGTTTGGCTTATTTTTCCTTTCAATGCTCTTAAAAGAAGTTCTTCTTCCTTCTCTTCTTATTATTCCTCCTTTTCTATTTCCAAGCCTTATTCTTTCTATTTTTCCATTCTTTGTCCCAAAATATCTTCATAGCCATTCTTTGCTCTTTTTTCGCAAGAGTTTCATATGGAACAAAATCTTCCAGGATATGCATAAGAGAAATATTTTATTATCAAAAAGCTTTCTTTTGGAAGTGGGTTCTCCACTTAAATCAATTGCAAAGCTACTAATTTTTTTCTTCAAATACACTCCATGTTAAAGTGGATGTTTGTGCCTTGAAATACTTTGGCAGTAAACTTGGAGAGATTGACTTATGCTCAATCTATATTTTTTTTGAAAAAATTAAAAATAAAACTTTGCAAACTCTTGAATTAAGATTACATAAATCCCAGTTTGGAGAGTTAGACTTTGTTGCAAAATCAAACTCATAAGCCTTGCTTTTGACTTAAGATTTTTCCTTTTAAATTCGACTTCAAAATCATTTTAAACAAGTCATATAAAACTTCATAATTTTCATAATTAATTTCCTCCTTTAAAAGATCATTTCCACCATTTATAGCTCAAAATTTTAAGGTCAAAATAATAATAGTGTCTTTTACGCTGCTCTAAATTTTAACATCATATCCTTGATAAAATATGCAATTTAAATTTGTATGAAACATTTTGACACGATTTGGATAACAAAGAAAATCATTTTGGGTATAACCAAGTAAACTGAAAATGCAATTTTTAATAGAAAGAGAAAGTAGATCATACAGAGGAAAATCATCAAATTTTGCGAGCCAATGATTATTACATTGGCGTTTTCTTTGTTGTATATAAGGATCTTTTTTTTGTACCAAAACTGGGACAAAAACCCAATCGATTAACAAGTGATAAGCATGAAAAGTTAGAAATTAAAATGAGGTATGAACACACAAGATTTATGGTGTTCCGACCAAAATCAAAATTCTTTGTCCACTTTCAACTTTGTTGCTAATTCTTTCTTTACAAGGATGATCTTACAACTCGATTTCCTGCCACTCGGGCATGGATCCATCAGATTTTAGGGTAAAATCGGATAATCAGGAAAGTAAGAAAAGGTTCCAAGATCCCCTTTACTTTTCCCTTCTCCTCTTATTTATAGACGAAGACTACCATAAAAGGCATCGATATAGAATGCCCATGCCTCCACGTTCGAGTAAAGCTCAAGATGAAAGGTCATGACCAAACATACAGAGTGACAACTTGAACTTAGTTATGCTCATAACTCAATATTGAGTTATGAAAGCTTTTTTCGTCACTTTCTTTATTTTGCTTTGTCCTTGATTCTTTGACTATGTGCTTTGTAGACCCTTGTTAGGCTACACAACTCTATGTCGAGTTCTGATGTTGAGTTGTATTTTCCTCCTTTGCATCTCTTTGCTTAACCTGTTTGGAAAATGACTTAGCACTTCTCTGTGGCAAGCATAGATCAGCGCTAATTCTTGGAACTTCATCTAAATTCTGGCGCTAGACTAGCCTTCCAGACTTCTGATTTATTTCACAACTATTCAATAGTTTTGACACATCAAGATATTGCTTAGTTTAAAAGTGGGATAACACTTGCCCTTCAAAATACGTCTAGTGTTAACAAGGCATGCTTTGGATCAAGGCAAGCTATTGGTTTCAAACTTTGATCTTAAAGAAAGTCTTCACCCTATGAACTATATTCATAAAGCAATGCATCCCTTATGGATCTATACGTCGCTCTAATAGTTGCAGATTCGTATACCTTTGAGGATATAAGAGTTGAAGTATCTCGCTTTGGTTCATCATTCAAGTCTAGAAATTCTGACGGTTCCTTCTTTCTATTTGGTCAGGTAGGATTTCATCTTCCCGTCTAGTTCACTTTTCATTTCTTTTTTCATATGGTCAAACTTTTCCTTTCTTTTGTTTTTCGTTTTCCTTTTCTTTTCTATTTTCCTTTTTTCCTTTTTTTATAACTCGATATCGATTAGAAAGCTATGACTCGGTATCAAATTTTTTGCAAGTGTTATGTTTAAATAACACTAAGGTTATTTTTTACTTTCACTTTAACTTTTCACAGCTCGCTTCATTTTGCAAATTTAACCCTCATTCTTCTTCGACTTCCGATCTAAGTTTCGACCTACATTGCTGCTAGCTCACAACTCCAGCGTTGTTCATCTTCACTGTCGCCTACACCAACTTAGGCGATTTAGCTTATTTTATTCAAACTTGCTAAAATTTTATGACGACTCACAAATCCGTACCCTTTGAATCGACAATAAACCACACATGTCCGACCCAAAAAGCACAGAATGATGGAAAGTCATGAGAAAAAAGAGAGAGGGTGAGAAGAAAGAAAGAAGAGAGAAGAAGAAAAGAGAAGAAAATGAGAGAAATAGAACCATAACAATACATAATACCACATCGCAGCGGAATAACATATAACATAGATGAATAATCTTTACAAAGAGAAACTGTAATATACATACATCAATCAGAGTACACAAATAAATAATTATCAGCTTGGACAGTTATAACAACTTGTCCTCATAAATACTGATAATTTACAACAACAATGCAGTGGAAAATAAACAGATACGTGTATACGACATGAAGACCTCCAGCTCGTTTGCTGAAGCTCCAAAAGCACCAAATCTGAACCTGTAAATATACTCGGTCTGACCCGAGCATTGAAAGGGAAGAACGCTCGGATCTATCTGGTAAACCAGCATGAGAAAAACACATCTCAACAGAATTTTTGTAATACCCCAAAATTTTGTGAAAAATTATTTTAATGAAATAATTTAGTTTTGAAATATTTTGATTTAATTATGGAGGAATTTCTGGGATTGAATAATGTGCAAGGATATGTGTGCACGTGCACACTGGAAATGGCACAAGGAAGGATCCAAAATTCCTGAAAATAAAAAAAAATAGGAAAAGAAAGCATTTCAAATATGATTTTGAAATGTGAATTATTAACCCAGGTGTAGAAATTTTGTTTCTGGGTCACATGAATTATTTTGAAATGAAAAGCAGAAAATATTTTATTTGAGTAAGAAAGTAAATTCTTACTTAAAGCATTGGATTTTTAACCCAGATCGAACCAAGTTATAAATATGAAATATATGTATATATATTTTTCTGTGAAGCAAAGAAAATTAAATAAATAAATAAATATATATATATACATGTCTACTTTTCTTTGAGTAGAAATATGTTAAAGCTAAGCAAGAAAAATAACATCAAAATGACATGAGACACAATACAAGTAAGCATGTATGTGTAGGTAAAACAAATAGAAAAGAGGATTTCCAGAAATGAATAAATGTATAAATATAGCTAAGCCACACTTTTAACATGACTTGAGTAAGTGGAGAGGTATTCAAAAATAACCATTTTCTGAAAAGAAAAAAGAGGAAAGCACTGACCATAACCAACTAATGTAGCCCGCGGTATTAAGGATGGGAAATGTGAAAATACAAAATGAAAAATGCCTGATGTTAGCCAGGACAAAAATGGAATTTTATCTTTATAAAACCCTAGTGAAAAACATTCATATAAATAAGAAGTTATGGCCAGAAAATCATTTACCCGAGATACTTAAAAATAAGAAAGGAAGAAAATATTTAAAAGGAAGGAAAAGCATTCAAGGGTTTTCTGGATCAAATAGAAGGAAGTACTTAGGTGAGTAATCTCACTAAATCCATGGCATTAAGTCTTGATATGAGGCAGCCAAACTTTTATGTTGTTATTTGCATATTTCTGGTTTTGCTGAACATAGTCTTATTAGATATCTTATGGATGTTCTTTGGATGGTTTTGATCTGATATGACGTTTATTATGGATGTGCATCCCACTGTTTTATTATACTTAGAAAAGCTAAGGCACAAAACCTTGAAATTATGGGAAGAGTACTTACAACTGATATAGAACTATGGCATGAAAATTTCAATAGAGAAAATAATATGAGCTGCATTATACTTTGTATAAGTGCCGAGGCTTAAGAAAAAGGAATTAGGGTTGCAATAGAGATCTTTATGTGCTGAGCCCCTAATCAAATAGCAAACCCACAAGTCAAAAATTATGATTAAGCTAGATCTTGAATATGGTTCAACCATAGTTACTTGCAAATCATAATAACCTAACATGCCATGTCTCTATTCGCAGTTGTAAATATTCTTATATTTGATTTAGAGTCAAGACATCTGATGGCAATGTCCTTGAAAATGATTATCTGCTTGCTTTTGAAAAATATGTTTGCAAAATGTATGGGATGTTTTATGTACACAATGACTTGTTCACCTAGCTATCTGATGATAGGATTAAACATGAATACAATTAGTAAATAAACTAGGGATGGTGAGCCAAGAAGGCTGCTGGAATGCTTGTCATATTTGAAGTATGCAAGTTGGAACATGGTTTGTTCAAGCCCTGAGATCTTTGTGCAATGATGTGAATTAGTTCATTGCAATGTGTCCCCGTGATTCCTTGATAGCAGATGAGGCTAGGATTTAAATTGATAAATACAACCCATAAATGATGAAATAAGAACTTAAGTATTTCCTAGATTGGTTGGAATGGAACTATGGTTGTTCCAGTGCATCTATATGCTACTGATTAATGTGCATGTTTGCATAATTATGTATGTGTACATGGTTGATTGTTGAAGTTATCATACATGCACAAAATTATCTGAAACATGGTAAAATAGTTGATTAAAGAAATTGCATAAGCAACAAGACAGTACTCATGTATCACCTATATGCTTAATGTTATGGATATATTGTTGTTGCTCACACCAGATCATAGATCTGACCCTTGTTTTCTCACGTCATATGGGGGTGTCTCATTTTAAAATGAGGCAGCCACTAATGCTCTTTCAGGGAATGCAGGACCTAAGTAGGAAGGAAAGTTATGGCTAATGAGAAAGAATGAAAGAGCATGCTAGCTAGTTTTTAATATGAGCATATGATGATTTATCTGCATGTATTCATGAAAATTTGTGTTTTTAAATTTCTTGTTATGTAATGAACTTGTTATGTTTGATTAAACTAGTTGTTTCTGTTGAATTTTGTTATGTATTAAGGTTTGAGAACTGAAGGATTATCTGAGTTGTGAACAAGAAAATAAGCTTAAAGTATTATCTATGAAAATCTGAAAAAGAAATATATATTTGAGCAATTGTCTTACATAACCTATATTATGTATTAGTCAATCTTGAGTCATTCAAAAGCATTAAGTTTTGGGTAAAATCTGCTTTTAACTTAGAGTATTCTTTTAAGTATTCAGTTGCTTTTCATTGAAATATTTTGTAAAAGAGTTCAAGTCCATTTGTGAGTTGTTTTGAGAAGTGTATATATCTTAAAAAGGTTTCAAGTACTTTGCAAATGAATGGCATTTCAATTGACATGGTTAGAGTGTCTGGTTGACACAGTCACAAGAGTTAACTAGCTTCAAAAGAATGGAGTCTTGGTTGATCATGTTGGTCTGTATTTTGATAGTAAAATGCATTTCATAACCCTTTGTTCTTTTAGCAAGTGTTTCACCAAAACTCTCTTTCAAATACCATAGACAAATATGCACTTTGATTGGTTTGTATTATCAAACCAGGGAGCACTCTGCATTCAAGCCCTGGTTCACCATAATCCAGGGATTGCACCACTTTTTAAAACACTTTCAAGTTCAGTACCCTAGCCACAGAAAACTTATAAACTGGTATGCAAGTGATTAACACATTGAGGTCTGGTTTGCACAAATAAAACACAGAAAACACTTTGCCTAAGACACCAAATTCTGGACTTTCAAGTCTAGGAAATCAATCTTGTATTGATCTTCTGGTTAAGATAACTTTAAGATTACTGAGTAGAAGTGACTTAGGGATATATATATATATATATGTATGTATATTAACACATAGTGTGTCTTATTGATTGAGTCAAAGAACAGATGAGTTTCAAAGAAAACCATAAGTTGAAAATGATAAATATAAATATCATTTTCTGGCCTTAATCAAATATCAAGCATTTGAACTATACTATGAAAAGGCCATGTATTCTGAGATTTTCTTGCCAAGATAAATTATTAGTAAATCATAGTTAGAATGATCAAAATCATTAAGAATAAATATGAGCAGGATCCTCTCATATATTACAAATATAAAAAAGAATATGGAAATTAACTATGTGTAGATTGATTCAAATTCAAATCAAACAGAATATGCTCTTGTTTACCATAACTCTGATTTAAACAAGAGGGACACATGCGTCCTCATATGTATGTGCATATCTTTATGAATACACTGATATATTTATATTAGTAGAAGTTTGGATCCTGGATAATTGATTGAAAAGATAAATGACTCTGAGAATCTAAATTAAGTATAAATGTATATATATATATATTCAAAAAAAAATCCTTGAAAAAATTAGGGTAAAATATTGAGGGTCATTTCATTTGGTATCAGAGCGAGGTTGAAAATTTATTATGCATAGCTAGAAAATGTTTGCATTGATTGTTGAGTGCTATAGAAATATATTATGTCTGTTTGTTTTGGATGAAATAATTTAGATAGGAAAATACTAATTATAGAGAATACTCACAATATACTAATCCCATCTGCCCATAACCTAGTTATCAAACCATGGTAGGAAGGGGATCTCATCACAATGCAGGAACAAGTGCACCACAGATGTTTGATATGCAGGAGTTTGTGAGGGTTTTAAGGGATGGAATTGGGCATAGGCTTGAGAATCCACATGAGGAACTTTCAAAACTATTAAAGACTTATACAAACTTAGGAGGAAAGATTTTTGAAGGGACTGAGATTGTGATGGAAATTCAAGCATGGTTGAGAACACTGGATAGGATTTTCAATGACATGCAGCTTGATGATCAAAGGAAGAGGCAAGTGGCTTCCAGACAGCTGAAAGGAGTAGCTTTAGGCTAGTGGGAGGTGATCATAGCTGGGAGGATTGAAAATGAAATCACTTGGAATCAATTCAAGGAGATGTTGGAGGCAAGGTTTGTACCAGCATCAGCTAAAACCACATTACTTGAAGAGTTTATTAGACTCAGACAAGGAACTTTGAATGTCACTAAGTATACTCAAAAATTTGAGGGATTATCCAAATATGGAGCAATGCTAGTGGCTGATGAAGCATCCAAAAACGATAGGTATATTAAAGGTTTGAACCCAGGACTTAGCAGGGCCATGTTACCATATGCTGGTAAGACTTTTGATGAAGTAATAAATCTGGCTTTGAAATTTGAGCAGCATGACAAGGAAAGAGAGAAGTATAGAAATTTTAAGAACAACAATAACAAGAAGAATAAGGGAAGATACCACCCTTATGACAAGAAGAAAGAGGAAACAGATAACAAAAAGGCCAGTGACACCAAGGCCAATGATGCTAAGAAGAAATTGGTTTGCCATCATTGTGGAAAGGAGGGACACATCAAACCAAGATGCCCAGAATTAAAAGGAGGAGCCTTCAAGTGCTACCTATGTGGGAAAGAGGGGCATATGAAGAGAAATTGTCTTGAGTACAAACAACAAGGAAAATTGGCAAATCTGGAAGGCAAAAGCAAATCCACAGTGGAGACTAGTGCTGAAAATCATGGTCAAGTGGAAGGTACACTACATATCTGTACCATACACATAGCAGTAGTATATGATACTAGGGCAACTCATTCTCTAATTTCTTATGAAATAGTTAAAATGATAAAACTGAACTGCATATTGGTTGAAACACCATTGCTTGTACAAAGTCCACTGGGGAGTTCTAGTGTTTTAAATATGATTTGTGTGGATGTGGAATTAAACATAGGAGGAAATATTTTTATTTCCAATTTATATGTTTTAAACTACCCAAATATAGGTGTTATATTGGGGGTAGACTGGTTAAGGCAATTTAAAGCCATAATTAATTTAGATTCATCCACCATATCATTGCAAAACCTTAGAGGCCAGAGAATCACAATTTTATGTGAAGTAGCTAAAGAAAGAAAATTATATCATTTAATTGACTTGGAAAAGGATTTCAGTGAACCTTCCATTGAAGAAATTCCCATAGTCAATGAATATTTGGATGTGTTTGGGGAGGTTAAGGGTGTTCCACACCATAGACCAGTGGAGTTTCAAATCAACCTCATTCCAGGAGCAAGCCCAATAATTAAGAAACCCACCAGAATGGGGCCAAGTGAACTGAAGGAGTTGAAAAACCAGTTAGAGGAATTAGAAGGTAAAGGGTTTATAAGGCCAAGCAACTCATGCTGGGGTGCTCCAGTAGTGTTTGTAAGGAAGCATGATGGTACTTTGAGGATGTGCATAGATTACAGGGAGTTAAATAAGGTTACCATCAAGAATAAATACCCATTGCCTAGGATTGATGATCTTTTTGATCAACTCAGTGGAGCTAAAATATTCTCTGGATTAGACTTAGCATCTGGGTTCCATCAGATAAAAGTTGAAGACTCAAGTGTTAAGTACACTACATTTAACACTAGGTATGGTTTATATGAGTTTATGGTTATACCATTTGGGTTGACAAATGCCCCCTCATATTTTGTAGATTTAACGAATAGGATATTCAGGGATTATCTGGACAAGTTTGTGCTAATTTTTATTGATGATATTTTAATTTATTCCAAAACAGTAGAAGAGCATGAAAATCATTTGCATCTGGTTTTGTCTAGATTGAGGGAAAAAGATTTAAAGGCAAAATTTTCAAAATGTGCATTTTGGAAAGAGGAGGTACATTTTCTTGGTCATGTCATTTCTACTAAAGGAATTTCTGTGAACCCTAACAAAGTTGTAGCTATACAAGCATGGAAGAGACCTAGCACAGTGAGTGAAGTTAGATCATTCATGGGGATGGCAGGATATTATAGGAGATTCATAAAAGATTTTTCCAAAATATCATCACCACTTACTAATTTAACCAAAAAGAATCAAGCATTTGTATGGACTAAAAAATGTGAACAAGCTTTTATCAAGATAAAAGAAGCTTTAGTTAATGCACCAGTATTAAGGGTACCTGAAGGAAATGAGGATTTAATTGTGTACACTGATGCAAGTGGTTCTGGGCTAGGAGCTGTGTTGATGCAGCAAGATCAAGTAATAGCCTATGCATCCAGACAATTAAAACCACATGAAACAAGATATGCAACCCATGATCTTGAGTTAGCAGCAGTGGTGTATGCATTGAAGCTTTGGAGACACTACTTATTAGGTGCCAAATTTAATTTGTACACAGATCATAAGGCACTGAAATATCTTTTCTCACAAAAAGATTTGAACATGAGGCAACATAGATGGGTGGAGTTTCTAGCTGCCTATGACCTAGACATACTTTATACACCAGGTAAAGCAAACAAGGTTGCAGATGCCTTAAGTAGACAACATGCTAAGGTAGCCATGTTGATGATGGGAGAATTTAAGGATTTATCTATACTTGCTGACTTAGAAATTGAAGCAAGCAGTGAGATACACATGGTGACAACTGAAGGAGATGAGAGTAAAGGGAGACTGAGTTTAATAACCTTACAATCAGTTTTAATTTTGAAGATAGGAAAAATGCAAGAACAAGACCCAGACCTATTAGAGAAGAAAATTCTCATATCAAAAGGGGAAGAAGTGATAAATTACCATATTGATAAAAATGGTTACATAAGGAACAAAAATAGAATATGTGTTCCAGAAAACATGGAGTTGAAGGAGGAAATATTAAATGAATACCATAGGAGTAAGTACTCCATACACCCAGGCAGTACAAAGATGTATCAAAATCTAAAAAGGAATTATTGGTGGAAGGAAATGAAGTCAGATGTAGCTAAACATGTTGCAAAATGTATGACTTGCCAACAAGTCAAGGCAGAGACACAAAGACCATCAGGATTGTTACAACCCCTTAGCATACCACAGTGGAAATGGGAGGATATATCTATGGATTTCATAGATGGCCTGCCTAAATCTAAAAGAGGAAACACAAGTATATGGGTAATAGTAGACAGGTTAACTAAAGTGGCACACTTTATCCCAGTGAAATCGGTGAGGAATGCACCAAAGTTGGCTCAAGTGTTCATGAAGGAAGTGGTAAGATTGCATGGCATTCCCAAAACTATTGTGAGTGATAGGGATACCATTTTCACATCAAGATTTTGGAAAAATTTTCAAGAGGCCATGGGAAGTGAATTATGCTTAAGCACTGCATATCATCCACAATCAGATGGACAAACTGAGGTGGTGAACAAAGTTTTAGAAGACTTATTGAGGACATGTGCACTGGATTTTGCAGGCAATTGGGAGGACCATCTCCATTTAGCTGAGTTTACATATAATAATAGTTATCAAAGCACTATAGGGATGACACCATTTGAAGCCTTATATGGCAAGCCATGCTTATCACCTATATGTTGGGTAGAGACAGGAGAGAGAGCTGTCTTAGGGCCTGAGTATATAAAAGAGACTACAGAGAAAATTGAGCTAGTAAGGAAGAGGATGGCAGCAGCTCAAGACAGGCAGAAAAAATTTGCAGATATGAAAAGAAAGCAGGTGGAATATGAAGTGGGTGACTTTGTTTTCATCAAGGTTTCACCTATGAAAAAGGTTTTGAGATTTGGCAAGCAAGGAAATCTCACACCAAGGTATGTTGGGCCCTATAAAATTCTAGAAAGAGTAGGCTCATTAGCATACAAATTGGAGCTGCCAGAAGAAACGAAAGCAATGCACAATGTATTCCATGTGTCACAACTTAGAAGATGGTACATGATAAGGAAGAAATTATGGAAAAACCTACCCAAGTCTAGATAAATCCTAATTTGGTTTATGAGAAAGAACCAGTAGGGATCTTAGCTAAAGAAGAAAAGAAATTGATAAGCAAAACTTTGAAACTGGTAAAGGTCCAATGGAGTCTTGATCCTAATGATTGTACATGGGAGTTAGAGGACAAGATTAGGATGGATTATCCTAAGCTTTTTGCAAATTAAAGGAAATTTTAAAATTTCTGGAAAATTTAATATGTATAGTTGCTATGGTTGAATTTGTTTGCTTATGCATGTGTTTGATAAATTTTCTAGAATTAGTAGATACTTGTTATAAGTATTAGAAAATTGTGAGGACACAATTCCTAAAAGGAGGGGTGAATGTAATACCCCAAAATTTTGTGAAAATTATTTTAATGAAATAATTTAGTTTTGAAATATTTAGATTTAATTATGGAGGAATTTCTGGGATTGAATAATGTGCAAGGATATGTGTGCACGTGCACATTGGAAATGGCACAAGGAAGGATCCAAAATTCCTGAAAATAAAAAAAAATAGGAAAAGAAAGCATTTCAAATATGATTTTGAAATGTGAATTATTAACCTAGGTGTAGATATTTTGTTTCTGGGTCATATGAATTATTTTGAAATGAAAAGTAAAAAATATTTTATTTGAGTAAGAAAGTAAATTCTTACTTAAAGCACTGGATTTTTAACCCAGACCTAACCAAGTTATAAATATGAAATATATGTATATATATTTTTCTGTGAAGCAAGGAAAATTAATTATATATATATATATATATATACACACATGTATACTTTTCTTTGAGTAGAAATATGTTAAAGCTAAGCAAGAAAAATAACATCAAAATGACATGAGACACAATACAAGTAAGCATGTATGTGTAGGTAAAAAAAATAGAAAAGAGGATTTCCAGAAATGAATAAATGTATAAAATATAGCTAAGTTACACTTTTAACATGACTTGAGTAAGTGGAGAGGTATTCAAAAATAGCCATTTTCTGAAAAGCAAAAAGAGGAAAGCACTGACGATAACCAACTAATGTAGCCCGGGGTATTAAGGATGGGAAATGTGAAAATACAAAATGCAAAATGCCTTATGTTAGCTAGGACAAAAATGGAATTTTATCTTGATAAAACCCTAGTGAAAAACATTCATATAAATAAGAAGTTATGGCCAGAAAATCATTTACCCGAGATACTTAAAAATAAGAAAGGAAGAAAATATTTAAAAGGAAGGAAAAGCATTCAAGGGTTTTCTGGATCAAATAGAAGGAAGTACTTAGGTGAGTAATCTCACTAAATCCATGGCATTAAGTCCTGATATGAGGCAGCCAAACTTTTATGTTGTTATTTGCATATTTCTGGTTTTGCTGAACATAGTCTTATTAGATATCTTATGGATGTTCTTTGGATGGTTTTGATCTGATATGATGTTTATTATGGATGTGCATCCCACTGTTTTATTATACTTAGAAAAGCTAAGGCACAAAACCTTGAAATTATGGGAAGAGTACTTACAACTGAAATAGAACTATGGCATGAAAATTTCAATAGAGAAAATAATATGAGTTGCATTATACTTTGTATAAGTGCTGAGGCTTAAGAAAATGGAATTAGGGGTGCAATAGAGATCTTTATGTGCTGAGCCCATAATCAAATAGCAAACCCACAAGTCAAAAATTATGATTAAGCTAGATCTTGAATCTGGTTCAACCATAGTTACTTGCAAATCATAATAACCTAACATGCCATGTCTCTATTCTCAGTTGTAAATATTCTTATATTTGATTTAGAGTCAAGACATCTGATGGCAATGTCCTTGAAAATGATTACCTGCTTGCTTTTGAAAAATATGTTTGCAAGATGTATGGGATGTTTCATGTACACAATGACTTGTTCACCTAGCTATCTGATGATAGGATTAAACATGAATACAATTAGTAAATAAACTAGGGATGGTGAGTCAAGAAGGCAGCTGGAATGCTTGTCATATTTGAAGTATGCAAGTTGGCACATGGTTTGTTCAAGCCCTGAGATCTTTGTGCAATGATGTGAATTAGTTCATTGCAATGTGTCCCCGTGATTCCTTGATAGCAGATGAGGCTAGGATTTAAATTGATAAATACAACCCATAAATGATGAAATAGGAACTTGAGTATTTCCTAGATTGGTTGGAATGGAACCATGGTTGTTCCAGTGCATCTATATGCTATTGATTAATGTGCATGTTTGCATAATTATGTATGTGTATATGGTTGATTGTTGAAGTTGTCATACATGCACAAAATTATCTAAAACATGGTAAAATAGTTTATTAAAGAAATTGGATAAGCAACAAGCCAGTACTCATGTATCACATATTTGCTTAATGTTATGGATATATTGTTGTTGCTCACACCAGATCATAGATCTGACTCTTGTTTGCTCATGGCATATGGGGGTGTCTAATTTTAAAATGAGGCAGCCACTAATGCTCTTTCAGGGAATGCAAGACCTAAGTAGGAAGGAAAGTTATGGCTAATGAGAATGAATGAATGAGCATGCTAGCTTTTTAATAAGAGCATAGGATGATTTATCTGCATGTATTCATGAACATTTGTGTTTTTAAATTTCCTGTTATGTAATGAACTTGTTATGTTTGATTAAACTAGTTGTTTCTGTTGAATTTTGTTATGTATTAAGGTTTGAGAACTGAAGGATTATCTGAGTTGTGAACAAGAAAATAAGCTTAAAGTATTATCTATGAAAATCTGAAAAAGAAATATATATTTGAGCAATTTTCTTACATAACCTATATTATGTATTAGTCAATCTTGTGTCATTCAAAAGCATTAAGTTTTGGGTAAAATCTGATTTTAACTTGGAGTATTCTTTTAAGTATTCAGTTGCTTTTCATTGAAATATTTTGTAAAAGAGTTCAAGTCCATTTGTGAGTTGTTTTGAGAAGTGTATATATCTTAAAAAGGTTTCAAGTACTTTGCAAATTAATGGCATTTCAATTGACATGGTTAGAGTGTCTGGTTAACACAGTCACAAGGGTTAACTAGCTTCAAAAGAATCGAGTCTTAGTTGATCATGTTGGTCTGTATTTTGATAGTAAAATGCATTTCATAACCCTTTGTTCTTTTAGCAAGTGTTTCACCAAAACTCTCTTTCAAATACCATAGACAAATATGCACTTTGATTGGTTTGTATTATCAAACCAGGGAGCACTATGCATTCAAGCCCTGGTTCACCATAATCCAGGGATTGCACCACTTTTTAAAACACTTTCAAGTCCAGTACCCTAGCCACAGAAAACTTAGAAACTGGTATGCAAGTGATTAACACATTGAGGTCTGGTTTGCACAAATAAAACACAGAAAACACTTTGCTTAAGACACCAAATTCTGGACTTTCAAGTCCAGGAAATCAATCTTGTATTGATCTTCTGGTTAAGATAACTTTAAGATTACTGAGTAGAAGTGACTTAGGGATATATATATATATGTATGTATATTAACACATAGTGTGTCTTATTGATTGAGTCAAAGAACATATGAGTTTCAAAGAAAACCATAAGTTGAAAATGATAAATATAGATATCATTTTCTGGCCTTAATCAAATATCAAGCATTTGAACTATACTATGAAAAGGCCATGTATTCTGAGATTGTCTTGCCAAGATAAATTATTAGTAAATCATAGTTAGAATGATCAAAATCATTAAGAATAAATATGAGCAGGATCTGCTCATATATTACAAATATCAAAAAGAATATGGAAATTAACTATGTGTAGATTGATTCAAATTCAAATCAAACAGAATATGCTCTTGTTTACCATAACTCTGATTTAAACAAGAGGGACACATGCATCCTCTTATGTATGTGCATATCTTTATGAATACACTGATATATTTATATTATTAGATCCTGGATAATTGATTGAAAAGAAAAATGACTGAGAATTTTAATTTAGTTTAAATGTGTATATATATATATTCAAAAAAAATCGTTGAAAAAATTAGGGTAAAATATTGAGGGTCATTTCAATTTTAAAGTTTTCAGATTACAAAACTTTCTTTATCAAAACAAAAGGTATCTCGTAAGAACACGTCCACAAATAAACACAGATGGTTTTTTCCCTTACGATAACCAAATCATTTCAAATCAAATTATGTTATATTATAATAGTGTCCATTATACAAATAATAATTAATCATAGCTGAAATTGTTACATTATTAAATTCAAGCATAATAGGTTAACAAACAAAATGGCCGGCGGTATGGTATATTGGATTCCATACAAATGACAAGGTAAGGGACTACCTTTTCGAACTCGGTACACTTCTTAAGGAATGTACCTAGGGTCGAGATACTCGGCACCTAAACCAACACGGGACCGGCCTACCCCTTCCTGGATAGTACCGAATATGTCATCACCCCGGTCGTTACCGACCTTTAACGGGTACCCGAGTCATACATTCACCACATACTTAAAAATGTGTAGGGTAAATCTAGAAGGATGATGACATTTTCTAGTGGAAGCGACCCAATTAGCCATGCTTCTTCTACCCTATTTTAGTCATTTCCTGGGGTGTAAGGCCAAAAGAGGTAACGAATACCTTTCACATATCACATCATCATCACCTTTGAATGCAACATTGCCATTTCCGTTGACTACTAATTGTCTTCGACAAAAATACAACCCTTGAGCTCGTACGTCTCAAGGAGGGTGTTAAGCAAAGAGAAGTTGCCTCCTCCGCCTCCATAGACGTATGTTTGTAAAAACCAATGTACGTAATCTCAGAAAATGCACTGTCAGATATCCATCCATACAAGTTGTCCATGAACTGGACAAACCGAAGGTACTTTCCTACCACATCCTATCGGGAAATCCCTAGGATTAGTAGCGAATAGTCCTTGCATTGGATATTTCATAACGAAGAGACTACTGCTACTATATGTATATTGGGATTTTAACCCCAAGTGATGAACAAGAGGTCCTTCACTATGAAAATCCTAAATATTAATATCACCAACAAACCTGCACAATCATCGCATATAGGTCGGTCCGAAGTGGTTTTCGGATACACTGATCTCGGTCTCTTCGCACCAACAACGCAAAAGCGTTACACAACCTCATATAGAAACCAAGTCTCGTAGACTTATCACGTTTCCAACTTTCAACTTGCTATCCTTCGGCCAAGAAGGAAGCTTGGTAGATAGGAGTAATCACTCCGCACCACTCGATTCAACATTCTTTACACCAAAGGATAATCAAGCCTACACACAGATAGCTACGTACTAAGTGTACGACTTAATAGTTTCCACATCAAGTCGAGAAAGTAAAATGGCCAAAAATAAAATTTAGCACTTAAACAGTCACTAGGCCTGATTTATTTATCTTTTATTTATTAAATCTCTTTCGAAATCATTTACTTCGAATTATCTTTAAAAGATGTATTTCCAAAACCATTCAATCTTTCAATATTTGGAAAACCTTTCCATATACTTATTTTAATAATAAGTGAATTCACAAATCATTTCATTTCAACACTTAGAAAATATTTCATATACTTAAATCGATGATTAAGTATATATACAAAATCTTTAAGGAAAACATATTTCGAACACATTGTATTTGGGTCAAAACCAATGTTGCGTAAAACATCGTTACGATAACCCAAAAATACTAGTATAGGGATTCAACTAACTATGTTAAAATATTTCCTTTTGGAAATCATTTACTATAACATATTAACAATAGTGTTATAGTCCATGCCTTCCTTACTTCACATGAAAATGTCTATTTCAACAATAAATGTTGAAATATATGTTTTTGATAATTAACATATTTTTAGATTGCTTTTAAAACCATTTAACTCCATTTAAATTATTGCTTCCAACACATTTATTTAAAGGGTTTATTCACTTAAAAAACAAAAATATAATTCCTTTATAAACTTTCATATTTAACTTGTCAAATTAAATTGATTTCGGATTTATAAAACAATGTTTATAAATTCCATTTATATTTTATAAAAACTTCCATATACAAAATTCCTTTATTAACAATTTCCATTTGTAACTCATTTATATGTCAAAATCCCATTATAAGTTTATTTACTTATAAATCTCTTTATTTACAAATTCATTCTTTTCTAATCTTATTATTTATAAAGTCCATTATAAATTCATTTCTAAATTTCAATTGAAAATCCATTTACCAATTTGAATACAATTTCATTTTCTAATACTTATAAATTACCATTTAAATATCCTTTTCATTAATAGTTCAAAAATCTATATTTAAGCATATTTCTCAAAGCCATAACTTTTTATAACATAAAAATTATAACTTTTTATTTATTTAAATTAAATTCATTTCTTTAACAATTCAAAAATTATTAAAACATATATATTTTCAAAATCACTTTGAAATCCTTTTTAGAATGAAATTATCGTTTTAATATTTTAAATTTCCAAAAATATGGCCCAATGCTGCAAAAGTACTAAATAAGGGGATTCACATCAAAAATAGCAAACATGGCATCCATCACATCAAACATCACATAACACAGCATATATAACAATATATGTAAATAAAAATCAACAATGGTGAGGAATCCAGTTGGATCCCTCCAACCTGTAACCTGCAACAAATACACATATGAGAAAAATATGTACAATGTCTACTTTGAGGTAGACGTGCTTACAAAGGGTCATCCGCTCATACACGGAAACGTATAGGGTCTCATCTCCTCCAATAGGCAGGAATATATCCAACTACTAATAATATAGTATAACATCCAAACAATCAACAACCATTATAAAATAAATTTATTCCCACTTATATAAAAATATAAGCGGGCCAGAGAGAGTGAGTTTTACTCACTTTGGTTACTTTCGTCGTTGCAGCGTTTTATCTCGATCAAAATTAAACGAGCATTTAATTTAAATCAAAATTTTCAACAGCTCCAAATCCATCCAAACCATCTCTAAATGTAGCGCTCGTCAATATGAATCCAACGCCGCTTGTTTTGTTCGATCTGGACCTCGTATGAAATAGTTATGCATTTTATTACATAACGACAATTAATATAAAATTAACATACTTAAATATAAATTAAACTTTTTCAACCATCATCGTTCTCCCTCCAACCTGCTTACTGTTCATGCGCGCTACAGGAAACCTATAGCGACAAACTTTGTTTTAATACGCGTGCTCGAAATCGTTCGCCACCACCGCATCGGCCACCGCCACCATCGCCGAGACCCCCGCCTGGGACCTGCTCAAGCCCCCACACCAGCACGTGCGTATGCGCGACCACCTCAATGCCGTGAAACCCAATTACTGATAGTGAACATGAGAGGATTTTGGCGAATCCAAGCCACTTCGACAAAAATCCACCGTTGGATGGCTAGAGCTCGACGTCCTCGATGTTTTTCTAGTTATGGCCGAAGCCTATATGTCGATGATTTGAGAGAGTGGAGGGAAGAAAGTTGGGTGGTTTCTGGCCATTAAAAAGAAAAGGGCAGCTGGCCCTAATTTTGAAGCTAGGGCTTGCACCAAGGTTCTTATATAGCTACTTAAACAACACTATTCACACGAAATATTTTCCGGACTCCAAACGAAGCATGCCGCCTGGCGTTCCTAATGTATTACCCCTATTTCGAATATAATGGAATATGTATCGGAGGCCAATTCCATAACATACAGAAGATAGGTTTTCAAAATCGAATTATTTTAATTAAAATCCTTTAATTAATTTCTGTGCGTTTCGAACTCGCACGATCAAATGGTAAATCCAATGGACACGAAATTTGAAATCCTATAATAACTCACTATTACGAATCCAATGAAACAGGTTTTTTTGAAATCCAAGACAGTGTAAAAATGACTATTTCTTCACGTTAATTAAATATTAAAATTTCCAACTTCTCCCAAATCGCTTTTAATTCAATTTTATAAGTTTTCTAACTTCATTCTATTTCAAACAGAATTTAAGTCAACTTTATAAGTCATTTTCATTTACATTAAATTCAAAATCCAATTATTTCTGAAATTTCAAATATTAAATTAAACAATTTAATTAGTGGAAATTATGTTGAAGGGCTTCTATTTTTAGGGTAATAAGTTTTAAGGACAACTCTTCTAAATAATTAGTTTTAAGGACAATTTACAGGATAATGATAAATTCATTTATCTTTTTAAGTTATACAGGAAAATGATAAATCTTTTTATCATTATTTCTGTATACCTAAAAATGATAAATTCTTTTATCTTTTTCCTGTAAAATGTCCTTAAAACTAATTTTTTAGAAATAGTGTCCTTAAAACTTATTACCTGCACAAATAAGCCCTTGAAGTGAAAATCCCCATTTAATTATCCAAATAAATCACTATATTTGAAATATAAGTTATTCAACTTATAAAATTAACCCCTAGCTATTTAAAATCAATTAAATATTCCAAATTTGGATGGCTGATTCTGGATCGTTACATTCTCCCCCCTTAGAAGAATTTTATCTCTTAAATTACCAAGTAAGAAAATGCCAGAAAAGTTAGGGGATTTACTTTTCAAAATAGTTTAAATAGATTACCGAATTCATTCAAACCTTTTAACTTTTCCAAAATCAATTAGTTAAAATTTCTTATAGAAACTTTTCTAAGTTTTCAAATTCATTCATAGTTATTAACTAATAATATTTCAAATCATAACTCAAAATCAAATTTTAGTTATAAAAATTTTCCAATTTTCCCAAAAATTTTCTAACGCCTTAAATTTTCAAAAAAAATAGCCAGAGTCTCTTTTGCGCGGTTCGATTTGAAAAACATAACAATATATATATATATATAACCACAAATATACATCTCATCTCAATGATGAGGCATCCCCTAGGGAAAAAAGTGTAAAAGTACAATATGTAATCCGAGATATGTACCTTGTATATTATTAGTGAGCATATACAAGCAATATAGCGCGAAAATGAGCTCCAAATGTGAAGCAAACGCCATCCGCACCTACTAAACACTCGACAAACCTTATGAGAAACATGTACATAGAAAATAATATCAATATACAACATAGCTAATACAATAACCATATGCAAATGATAAACATGCAACATAAGAAATCAACAAACAAATAATATTCGTTAAATTCATTCATTTACCATTTAGTTTTCATCCAATTAGTTTACATTCAACTAATTTATATACAATTCTATAACTTCCAATTTTTTAACATACATTTATTAATTCTCATTCAATTAATTTATATTCAATTTTGTATTCACATTAATTATTTACATGAGTTTATAATCACGTTCATTTACATTTACATTCATTATTTACTTAGTGTATTCCTTTATAATACTAATAAAACTTACTAACCATTCCATTAAAATTCTTTACTTAAGTTCATTTCAACCTTTTTATGTTTACTATCAATTCACAACTTTAGTTATATTCATTTTTTTCAAATAACATTTAAACTTAACTTAAATTTCATTTCTAAAGTCATTTTACTTAACTTTTACTTAAGTCAAATTTCATATCACTATCCAAATTCAGATTTTGTTTTGCTTAACAAAATTGTTTAACCATTTTAATATTTGGTTTTACTTTATTTTTCTCATTTTATAACTTATACAACTTATTTATTTACAATTTCATAAATATTTAATTATGTTTATTCACATTCTCATATTTTATAATTTCAATTCATGGTTATACAATCACTTTACCACTCAAGTTTATATTTAATTTTATTTGATCCATTCCAAATATCTATCTAATTCATTTCACATTCCATTAGATTTATTTAACTTTTCCTTAGTTAACTTCAATTCATATAGTTCAATTTACTAACTCGATTTTATTTAACTTTTACTTAAGTTAAAATTTTAATTTCATATCCCAATTTCACATTTTCTTTTCTTGACTATACCATTTTCAATTTATAAGTTCAAAACTCATTTCCTATATATTTGTCAAATCATACTTTGGATTTTAAATTCAAAACTTGTTTTACCAAAACAAAACTTCATTAATAAATTACTAAGGTAGCAAATCCATCACTTAGAAACTCAAAAATGAATACTGATGTTGCTGCAGTAACCATCCTTATTATTTTCCAACGACTGTAGTGAATTCGGTGCTTTTATTATTTCTTTTAAATTCTTTTTATTTATAAATCACATTTATAAATATTATACTTATATAATTTCTCTTATTTCAATTTTATCTTAGATAAGACCATTTTAATTTTTTGTTTATCTTTGTTTAGATTTATAATAATAATAACTTTTATTATTTAAACACAACAAATAACAAATGATAATAATCAAGTATTACTATTCAATAACAATCAAATAATTATATACTACTATATAAAATATTATCAAGATAAAATTATTTCATTTACTAGTTTAAAAACAATATCGTGTTAGTTCGTTTGCCCAAGTGTTTTGGAATCCCAACAGATGGCGTTAGCTAGACGCATCGACCAGAACCCAAAATTCATACTTAACAAATCAAACAACCCAATATAAAACATTTTTATATCACTAACAGATACGCGCTCATATATATATATATACACACACACACACACACTCTCAAACTCATTCTATTGTATTACTAACCATATCTATAATGAGTACCCATCAAAGCCTGGGTTTATCGCTAAACCCAAAGCTCTGATACCACGCAGTGACGAACCGCAAATCAGTACCTTTTGAATCGACAATAAACCACACATGTCCGACCCAAAAAGCACAGACTGATAGAAAGTTGTGAGAAAGAAGAGAGAGGGTGAGAAGAAAGAAAGAAGAGAGAAAAAGAGAAAAGAAGAAGAAGAGAGAAACAGAACCATAACAATATAGAATCTCACATCGCAACAGAATAACATATAATACAGATGAATAATCTTCACAGAAGAGAAACTTTCATATACATCAACCAGTGTACACAAATAAATAATTATCAGCTTGGACAGTTATAACAATCTCTCCTCACAAATACTGATAATTTACAACAACAATGAAGTGGAAAATAAACAATTACGTGTATACGACATGAAGACCTCCAGCTCGTCTGCTGAAGCTCCAAAAGCGCCAAATCTGAACCTGTAAATATACTTGGTATGACTCGAGCATTGAAAGGGAAGAACGCCAGGATCATTCTGGTAAACCAGCGTGAGAAAATCACATCTCAACTGAATTTTAAAGTTTTAAGATTACAAAACTTTCTTTATCAAAACAAAAGGTATCTCGTAAGACCACGTCCATACATTAACACATACGGGTTTTTCCCTTACGATAACCAAATCAATTCATATCAAATTATACTATATTATAATAGTGTCTATTGTACAAATAATAATTAGTCATAGCTGAAATTGTTATATTATTAAATTCTAGCATAATAGGTTTACAAACAAAATGGCTGATGTGTAGGGGATATTGGATTCCATACAAATGACAAGGTAAGGGACTACCTTTCCGAACTCGGTACACTTCTAGAGGAATGTACCTAGGGTCGAGATACTCGGCGTCTAAACCAACATAAGACCGGCCTACCCCTTCCTGGATAGTACCGAATATGTCATCACTTGGTTGTTACCGACCTTTAACGGGTACCTGAGTCATACATTCACCACATACTTAGACATGTGTGGAGTAAATCTAGAAGGATGATGTCATCACCTAATGGGAGCGACTTAACCTTGCTGCTTCTACCCTGTTTTAGTCATTTCCTAGGGTGTGTGGCCAAAAAAGTTATCGAAATACTTTCACATATCACATCATCATCATCTTTGAATGCCACATTGCCATTTCAATTGACTACTAATTACCTTCCACAAAAATACAACCCTTGAGCTCGTACGTCTCAAGGAGGGTGTTAAGCAAAGGGAAGTTGCCTTCTCCGCCACCATAGATGTATGTTTGTAAAAATCAATGTACGTAATCTCAGAAAATGCACCGTCAGACATCCATCCATACAAGTTGTCCAAGAACAGGAAAAACCAAAGGTACTTTCCTACCACATCCTATCGGGAAATCTCTAGGATTAGTAGCGAATAGTCTTTGCATTGGATATTTCATAACGAAGAGACTACTGCTACTATATGTATATTGGGATTTTAACCCCAAATGATCAACAAGAAGTCCTTAACTATGAAAATCTTAAATATCAATATCACCAACAAACCTGCACAATCATTGCATATAGGTTGGTCCGAAGTGGTTTTTGGATAAATCGATCCCGGTCTCTTAGCATTAACAACGCAAAAGCGTTACTCAACGTCATACAGAAACCAAGTCTCGTAGACTTATCACGTTTCATACTTCCAACTTGCTATCCTTCGGCCACGAAGGAAGCTTGGTAGATAGGAGTAATCACTCCGCACTACTCGAATCAACATCCTTTACACTAAATGATAATCAAGCCTACACAGATGGCTACGTAATAAGTGTACGACTAAGTAGTTTCCACATCAAGTCGAGAAACTAAAATGGCCAAAAATAAAATTTAGCACTTAAATAGTTACTACGCCTTATTTATTTATCTATTATTTTTTAAATCTCTTTCCAAATCATTTACTTCGAATTATCTTTAAAAGATGTATTTGCAAAACCGTTCAATCTTTCAATATTTGGAAAACCTATCCATATACTTATTTTAATAATAACTGAATTCACAAATCATTTCATTTCAACACTTAGAAAATATTTCATATACTTAAATCGATGATTAAGTATATATGCAAAATCTTTAGGGAAAACATTTTTCAAAACACACTTTATTTGGGTCAAAATGAATGTTGCATAAAATATCGTTACAACAACCCAAAAATACTACCATAAGGATTCAACTAACTATATTAAAATATTTCCTTTCGGAAATCATTTACTATATTAATAGTGTTATAGTCCATGCCTTCCTTACTTCACACGGAAACGTCTATTTCAACAATAAATGTTGAAATCTATGTTTTCAATAATTAACATATTTTTAGGTTACTTTTAAAACCATTTAACTCTATTTAAATTATTGCTTCCAACACATTTATTTAAAGGGTTTATGCACTTAAAAAACGTGAATATAATTCCTTTATAAACTTTCATATTTAACTGGTCAAATTGAATTGATTTCGGATTTATAAAACAATGTTTATAAATTCCATTTATATTTTATAAAAACTTCCTTATACAAAATTCCATTATTAACAATTTCCTTTTGTAACTCATTTATATATCAAAATCCCATTATAAGTTTATTTACTTACAAATCTCTTTATTTACAAATTCATTCTTTTCTAATCTTATTATTTTATAAAGTCCATTACAAATTCATTTCTAAATTTCAGTTGCAAATCCATTTACAAATTTGATTATAATTTCATTTTCTAATACTTATAAAACCCCGTTTAAAAGTCCTTTTCATTAACAGTTCATAAATCTATATTTAAGCATATTTCACAAAGCCATAATTTTTTATAACATAAAACTTATAACTTTTTATTTATTTAAAATAAATTCATTTCTTTAACAATTCAAAAATTATTAAAACATATATATTTTCAAAACCACTTTGAAATCCTTTTTAAATTGAAATCCTTTTTAAATTGAAATCCGTTTTAAATTGAAATCATCATTTTAATATTTTAAATTTTCAAAAATATGGCCCAATGCTGCAAAAGTACTAAATAAGGGGATTTACATCAATAATAGCAATAATGGCATCCATCACATCAAACCTCACATAATACAGCATATATAACAGTATGTGTAAATAAAAATCAATAATGGTGAGGAATCCAGTTGGATCCCTCCAACCTGTAACCTGCAACAAATACACATATGAGAAAAATATGTACAATGTCTGCTTCGAAGCAGACGCGCGTACAAAGGGTCATCCGCTCATACACAGGAACGTATAAGGTCTCATCTGCTCCAATAGGCAGGAATATATCCAACTACTAATAATATAGTATAACATCCAAACAATCAACAACCATCATAAAATAAATTTATTCCCACTTATATAAAAATATAAGCGGGCCAAAGAGAGTGAGTTTTACTCACTTTGATTACTTTCGTCGTTGCAACGTTTTATCTCGATCAAAATTAAACAAGCATTTAATTTTAACCAAATTTTCAACACCTCCAAATCCATCCAAATCAGCCCTAAAATGTAGTGCTCGTCAATACGAATCCAAAGCCGCTTATTTCATTCGATTTGGACCTCGTATGAAATAGTTATGCATTTTATTACATAACAACAATTAATATAAAATTTACATACTTAAATATAAATTAAACTTTTTCAACCTTCATCATTCTCCCTCCAACCTGCTTATTGTTCGCGCGCACTACAAGAAACCCATTGTGACAAAAAAAATTTATACGCATGCTCGAAGTCGTTCGCTACCACCACATCGGCCACTGCCACCATCGTCGAGACCCCCGCCTACGACCTGCTCAAGCCCCCATGCCAGCGCGTGCGTATGCGCAACCACCTCGATGCCATGAAACCCAATTGCTGATAGTGAACGCAAGAGGATTTTGGACAATCCGAGCCACTTCGACAAAAATCCACCGTTGGATTGCTAGAGCTCGACGTCATCGATGTTTTTCTAGTTATGGCCGAAGCCTATAGGTCGATGGTTTGAGTTGAAGGGAAGAAAGTTGGGTGGTTTCCGGCCATTAAAAAGAAAGCGGCGGCTGGCCCTAATTTTGAAGCTAGGGTTTGCAACTAAGGTTCTTATATAGCAACTTAAATGACACTATTCACACGAAATAGTTTCCGGACCGCAAAGGAAGCTTGCCGCCTGGCGTTCCTAATGTTTTACCCCTATTCCGAACACAATGGAATATGTATCGGTGGCCAATTCCATAATATACAGAAGATAGTTTTTGAAATCCAATTATTTTAATTAAAATCCTTTAATTAATTTCTATGTGTTTCGAACTCGCACGATCAAATGGTAAGTCCAATCGATATGAAATTTGAAATCCTATAATAGATCACTATTACAAATCCAATGTAACTAGTTACGTCAAAATCCGAGACAGTGTCAAAATGGCAATTTTTACACGTTAATTAAATATTAAAATTTCCAATTTCTGCCAAATCGCTTTTAATTCAATTTTAAAAGTTTTCTAACTTCATTCTAATTCAAATAAAATTTAAATCAACTTTATAAATCATTTTCATTCACATTAAATTCAAAATCCAATTATTTTTGAAATTCAAATATTAAATTAAACAATTTAATTATCCAAATATATCACTATATTTGAAATATAAGTTGTTCAACTTATAAAATTAACTCCTGACTATTCAGAATCAATTAAATATTCCAAATTCAGATGACTGAAATTCTGGGTCGCTACAAATTTAATCAAGTTTCATCTCGACTTTCTTGCATTGACGCTGCATCCTCATGCATTGTCATTGAGCTTAGATAGGTAGGCGTTGCCACTATGGGGGTTGTTGGTGCCTATAACGGATGGTGTTTCTCGGTCCACATTTGACCTTACCTTTAACTCTTCTCTTTTTTGCACAGGCCATGGCCATAGGAAGCCTAAATTCGTATGTTTTTACGAATCTCGAGATTGACCCAAGCTTTTTAAAATTTTTTTGTGTATGACTCCTAGTTTGCATCTCCTCACACGTGCTTGGTGTCAATTTCGAATTTTCTTAGGCTCAACTTTGGTTTTTTCATGTGGCTATGGTTTCATTAACATTTTTGCTAAGTCCTCCTCAAGCTAAGGAGAAGAATAATCGACCTTGGTTGAGTATGAATCGATAGCCCAGTTTTGGAGGGATAGTTTTAGAGAACGGTCACATCGAACAAGCTTCAGCATATAATGGAGTCATGCATTACTACTTTGAGTCAAATACATCACCTATGTGACCCTGCAAAGGATAGATCTGTGTTACTCTAGACAATGGTTCTATTTGTCATAAATCGTACAATAGCTAAAATCAAACTAAAGTTCTGTAGTGATGATGAATCAGTCATGATGGATGACCAATACCTCATATCGATCGTAAGTGCTTTGGAGTACTTTGGATGGACTGGTCATGATGGATTGGTCATGGTTGATAATCCCAGAAAACTTGTCTCCATTACAACATTTTCTAAGTTGGTTTCCTCTTTACTCCAAAATCCTTAACTCCCCATGTGATTCGTTTGCATCGACTTAGCTCCAAACACATTAGATCCGATTGGTACTCCAAAATACATATCGAGACTCCTTACTTTAACCTAGACAAATAATTAAGCACATAAACACCGCCAAGCAAGCATCTTATCATCGTTACAAATCCATTACTATCACTATGTCATTTAATTAGTATTCATCGTATCACTAGAATCAAGTCCAAGCATAAAATTAGTGAAGTTATAAGAACATACATACAATCTTAAATTACACAATTCAAATTTGTTTTGAAAATAAAGATAAGTTTGACGTTTTTAAATTAAAAACCATTTCTAAAGCATCATGAAATACCGTATTAGTAATATAGTATAATGAGAACTCTAATCACTCACCTAAAGGTCCAAATGCATAAAACAAAGAAGAATCCAGGATGAACATTAGCCAACGCGAATTCCTATGCACCCGAACGGTAATAAATGAATTCCTTGCTAGACTCCTCTTAATTGCTTTATTTGGCTGGTTAAAGTAAGGATTGAAGTTGCTTTTTGGCCAAGGAGATGTTAATGGAGGTTAGAATTTTGTTGAGAAGTGTAGAAATGATTTGTGGGTTGTTCATAAATTATATTAGCTCAAATTCGAAAATGGTTTAATAAGCATGATTTGGGCTTAGTCTAATTACATACCAATCTGTCCAAAAACTGCCCAACTTCAAATAACCATATTGATTGAAAAGTAAAGCCAAAAATATGTTATCATCATTGTACGGAAAGAGAAATCATCATGTCTTTTATTTATAAGTGGTTTTAGACCCTATTCCGGCTCTTGTCAAAATTTATAGGCCGTACAAGCTTTTAGGGTCAAATTATCCAAAAAAAAATTCAAGGATAAAAAAGTCAACACCCAACATTCCCTAAAGCTATTGTCTCACATTACGCAATTTGTATTTAAAAGTAATATTTTACGTTTTTCCAATAAGTAAAATACGAGTTGTTACAAGATCAAAGTGTCATAGAGAAGAAGGCAAGGAGTAAACCAAGAAGAAAAAGCGGGAGGAAAGGACGACCAAGGAGTTGGCTGAGAAGGCTTGGGTGGACAAGACTAGGGATGGACGTGGTTAGGTTTGGTGTGGTTAGGAGCCCAAACCACTTTTGCACCGCATCAAATGGTTAATAAAAATTACAAACCATTTTACTTATCTTTTAAACGGTTCGGTTTCAGTTCGGTTTAATATAATATGGTTTGATTTTGGTTCGGTACGGTTTGAACCTATATTAAATATGAAATAAGAGAATTACTTCCATCAATAATCAATTTACGAAGGCAACTGTGTGAAGCTTTTACACTTAAAGGTTACAACACATAATTTTATACTGAAATGAAAGAATAATTCTTAATTGTATGAATATTTCAATTTGACATTTAGCTACAAGTGATATTTTTTTGTAGATTAACCAAACATCAACTTTAGTTAATGCATAATCATTAAGTAAAATGACTATAATAAGATTATAATTAGCATTTATCCAAAAAATGAGATGAAAAATATTATACTAAAATTATAATTTCTTCCTTTATGGCAATGATTATTATTAATGTAACAACATATGCTAAAAATAGAATATACATCACTAGAATCTAAAATGAGATACCTTAGGATAGAATCTAAAGAAGAAGCAGGTGGTGCAAGCAGGTGGTGAAGTTGCTTAAAACCAAAAGATTTCATAACAAATTATATTTAGTGGATATTTGGTACCTATCCTTATTTTTTTGTTTTATGAAATATATCCCTCCCAATTTCCACTTTTGTTTTACGTCCCTGTTTTCTTTTCCACGTCAGCCTTTCCATTTTTAGCCTTCTTTATTCTTAATTTCTCCTTCTTTCACTGAAGTTTTTACTTGAAAAATTCAATTCGTATTAGAATCTCGTTCGATTTCTTTTCAATAAATTCTACATGTTAGTTTCGATTTCTTCTCAATAACTTCCAGATATGTTTTTAATCTTGCTTGATTCGAGTTTAGCTGTATCTTATTCGATTTGATCTTAAGCAATAACAATTCGAATTTAGCTGCATTCACATTTAATGTGATTAGTTTTTGGTATATCTCGATTTATTTTAGCTTTTCATCTTCTTCTGCTTTTGCTTGAAAAATGAGTTCGAGCTTAGTTTTTTGTGTATGTCCTATTTATTTTTATTTGTTTAATTTTAGATCTACGATTATCCTGATTATTGTTTGTAGCTGTAATTTGTTATTAATGTTATTTTTTATTTTAACCTTGTTGTTATTTATGATATGCAGGCAGTTGCTCATATGATATACATTTGTGTTTTTTTTTCAATTTTGATGTGTTAGTAATTGTAAGTTGTTGTAGTGGTCATGCTGTTATTGTTATAGTAGATGTATGTTTTTGGTTGAATTATATGGTATCAATAATATGTGGTAGTGAAATTTTATGAAGATGTTGTCGTTATGGCAAATATTTTCCAACCGAATATTTGCCATGGAAATATTTGCCACAACAATTTCTGTTTACTAAATAATTATTATGGTAGTTTTTAGTATTACAATTATATATGTTATGTTGTACTTTTATTCTAACATTATATCTGTTTTTTCAGGTCTGATCCTATTAATATTCTTGTTGTTTTTCTATTGGGTAGCGATACTTATAGTAAGCGTCTTATTTTGGTTGACTGTGTGTTGAGATTGAGGAATGATATTTGTGAACATTGGCTTGAGTTAACACCTTGTTCTATTGAATTGGTTTATGAAAGAGATGAAAAGAAAAGAGTTTTTGAAACTAATTCTGGTCTGCATAGTATATTGTTGCTTGTTGCTCATAGCCGTGAAGATTTTTTTCTTGTTTCAGTTGTATCTAAGCTGTGTAAGAGTATTTTGGCTGATGTTGGTTCTTATAGTTCTTCATTTGTTGGTCTTTTTGATGAGTCTAGGTCATCTGCTTCTTCGATGGTTATTTCTTATGTTGATTCTAGTTCTAGTTTGAAACGTTTGTTAAAAAGTGATTTTAATAATCCGGTATTTACTGGGGTTGGTCAAAGATTTTCTGATGGTGTTGAGGAGTTCTGATTGTATCGTATGATATACTATGTTAAGAATGGTTATAAAGTCAATGTTGTTAAAATGATATGGAGCAAGTTACATCTGTTTGTTCATGGGAAGGTTGTACTTTTCGTATTCATGCTTCTCGTAAGTTTAACCTACCGTGTTTTTTTTGTTATCAAAACTATGCAGCCTAATCATTCATATGGAGCTAGTATTATAGATGTTCATCCACTTATTTCTAGCAATTTAGTTAAGAAGCTGGTTGTTGATTTTGTTCGTTCGAATCGTCTTATGAAAACGAAAGATATTGTTCATTTATTTCAGACTGAGTACAATATTGTGTTAAATTACTATTTTGCTTATATAGGGAAAAGATTGGCTTTGGAGGGAATACATGGCAATGATTTGCTTTCGTATCATCATTTGAAATCTTTTTGTGAAGCTTTGGCAGAGTGTAATCTTGGCAGTACTGTTGAACTTTAAGGTGATTTTATAAGTCATGAATTTGAGAGAGTTTTCAATGGGTTTGAAACATGCATATATGGATTTGATTATTGTCGTCCTTTAGTTTTTTTTGGATTGGTCTTTTATGAAAGGTAGAGGCCGAGGCTGTATTATGTCTGCTACGGCAAAGAGTGGTAATCAAGGTATGATTTAGTTTTGAAAATTATAATTTAATTTATTATATTTTTTGAAATGTTTGTATGTTAAATGTATGGTAATCATGGTATGATTATCTAACTTCATTTTGTGAAATGTTTATTATATTTGCCTGGTAAATATTTGCTATAAATTTATGGAAAATAGTTGGCATATTCGCCTTTTTTTATTTGACATGTTTGTTTTCTTGTTATTTTATTTGTTAAATTAGTATTATATATGTTGTTTGTTTTTAGTTTGCCAAATTTTTTTAATTGTTTAAATTTTGTGTTATATTGGATGATTTAATTATGTTGTTTGTTAAACTCTTATTATTTCTTTTAGGTTTTTTTTCGCTGGCTTTTGGGATTGTATCTGGTGAAGATGAAGTTAATTGGCATTAGATTTTGATGAAGTTTCGGTAAATAAATTTTTACATATTAGTTTTGTTGTTTTTAGTTAATAATATAATATTGATTTATATACCCTAAAGTCAATGTATTTATTGAATAGCATGTCAGAAATATTGACTCCTCTTATTTCAATGTCTTTTTCCTCATTATAGTATGTAGAATTTCTATTTTAATAAATAGGTAAAGCATATTAGTATGTATTATAGTAAGAAAGTTGTTAATAATTGTTTGGCATATATATTTCTGAGAAACAATTAACTGGCAAATATTGGCCAGGCAAAAAGATTGCCTAGAAATTATACATGTCTATACATTTGTATGTGTATTTTAATTTTATATAATTGCTATACATTTATGTGTATATTTGCATTTTATATTTTAATAAAATAACTTAATTAATTCCATCTGCTTGATAAAAAGCATCAAACTCGCCAATCTGTACATTTGTGAGCCATTTTTTTGCAATCTTGCTTTTTCGAACCAATATTTTTGCATCTTCTTTCACTTCAGTGCGATCATGATCAGATTCTTTGCTTGTTTCCAATGTGTTTTCAATGTCAGGAATTTTTTCATCTTTTTTTTCAACTTTGCTTTTATGCGAGATATTTTGGTAATCTCTTTTTTTTTGAACTGGATACACGAAATCTGAATCTTTTCTTGGTCTTTTGTGTTCATCTTTTATTCTTTTTATTAGTGAAGAAGGATAAATATAACGACCTGTATTTTTAACACTTTAAAAATACGAATTAAAATAAAAAAATTTGGATAAAAATCCGAAGGAAATAAAATTTTGTGTTGTTAAATGTGAATTACAAGTTAAAATACAAAACTGAATTCTGAAATAACTTATTTGTAAATTAAATATGGATGTTAACTTGTATTGAATGTAAATAATGAATTGAATTTGATTGTAAACCAAATTGGTTATGATTGTAAACAAAGAATAAATAAAATGTTACATTTAATATTGAAGTTATAATATTGAAATCAACGTAAATGAATGTAATTTAATATTACTGTGAATTTAAATAAGATGATGGCTGAAGAAAATGAAAGTAAATGAATTATAAACTATTGATAATAGTGTTTAAGTAAATGGATGATTCAATAATGAAAGTGTAAATCGAAATAAAAGAATTCAATTGGAATTAAATAACTTGAATTTGAATTACAATATAATTGAACGCTGAATCTAATATAATCTTTTATACTGGATTTATAATGGAAAACTGCATTGTAAAAGATTGTTAATCACTGTGAAATTAAAAATGAAATTTGTGAACAATTGAAATTTGATTTAAAAGTTAATAATTTAAAATTGGGAATTTTATATTGAAATTAAACTGTAGAAATAGCAATTTTACAACTGTCTCGGATTTCGACGAAACCAGTTTCATCGGATCCGTAACAGTGAATTATTGTAAGATTTCAATTTTCGTAGCAATCGGACTTGTCGTTTGGCCGTGCGAGCTTGAAACGCGTAGAAATTTAATTTCGAATTTAATTAAAATAATCGACTTCAAAAGCTATCTTCCACATACGATTGAATTAGGCCTTGGGACTAGTTCCATTGCGTTCGGAATATGGGTAAAACCTTATAACCGCCTGGCGGCACGTCTCGATTGGAGTTCGGATGATTTTGGACCTACCTTTATAAATACGCTTGCAAACCGAGACAGTTTTATCATTATTTCATTTCAGAAACCCTAATTTCAAACCATGGCCGCCACCTATTCCATGGCCAGAAATTGCCGATCTTTTTTCCCTAATATCTCTCAATCCGTTCAATGAAATCGAAAAATTCCAAAAGCAAAAGTGTAGATCTCGACGAGCTCTTCAAATCCATACGGTTGATCTATGCTATTACGCCACGGATTCGCCAGAATCTGGCTTGGAAGCATGGACATATTTCTCGGATCTTGCGCAAACGGTGGCGAATGGGGTGGCGAAACTTGGCGCGGAGGTGGAGCAAGGAGAGGCACATGCGATGGCATCCCCTGATCAACGTCCGGTTGCTCTTAGTTGCGTGCGTATGGAAGAAAGGGACGCGTGTGATGGGTTACGGACGTGAATGCTAATACGTGG